>CM036565.1:8305000-9505000 GCA_020745775.1 Theristicus caerulescens | reverse complement strand
TGGAGTTAAAGTGAATGACTACTGCAACTCCTTTATGCGTAAGCCAGAGATATGACTGTGCTGTCACAGTAGATGGGAGGATTAATGACTCATGCTAATAGCATGCTTGGAATATGCTGTTTGGAAGACTGTAAATATCCAAGATGAACTTGAAATGATGCGAAGTTAATGTTCTGACTGGGCATTCTTCAAGCTGTACTGTTCACAGGCTCTTATTATCATAGAATCATAGAATGCTTTGGGTTGGAAGGGACCTTTAAAGGTCATCTAGGCCATCCCCCCTGCAGTGGGCAGGGACATCCACAACCAGATCAGGTTGCTCAGAGCCCCATGCAGCCTGGCCTTGAATGTTTCCAAGGATGGGGCAGCTACCACCTCTCTGGGCAACCTGTTCCAGTGTTTCACTACCCTCATTGTAAAAAATTTCTTCCTTATATCCAGTCTGAATCTGTCCTCTTTTAGTTTAAAACCATTACCCCTTGTCCTGTCGCTATTCTCCCTGCTAAAAAGCCTGTCTCCATCTTTCTTGTAAGCCCCCTTTAAGTATTGAAAGGTTGCAATAAGGTCTCCCCACAGCCTTCTCTTCTCCAGGATGAACAACCTCAGCTCTCTCAGCCTTTCCTCATAGCAGAGGTGTTCCAGCCCTGTGATCATTTTTGTAGCCTCCTCTGGACCCCCTCCAACAGGTCCTTGCCCTTCCTGTGCTGAGGACCCCAGAGCTGGGTGCAGTACTGCAGGGGGGTCTCACCAGAGCAGAGTAGAGGGGCAGAATCACCTCCCTCCACCTGCTGGCCACACTTCTTTTGATGCAGCCCAGGATACAGTTAGCTTTCTGGACTGTGAGAGCACATTGCTAGCTCATGTCCAGCTTTTTGTCTATCAGTACCCCCACGTCCTTCTCGGCAGGGCTGCTCTCAATCCCTTCATCCCCCAGCCTGTATTGATACTGGGGATTGCCCCGACCCAGGTGCAGGACCCTGCACTTGTCCTTGTTGAACCTCATGAGGTTCACACAGGCCCATTTCTCCAGCCTGTCCAGATCCCTCTGGATGGCATCCTGTCCCTCAGGCGTGTCAACTGCACCACTCAGCTTGGTGTCATCTGCAAACTTGCTGAGGGTGCACTCGATCCCACTGTCTATGTCACTGATGAAGATATTGAACAGCACTGGTCCCAGTACGGACCCCTGAGGGACACCACTCATCACTGATCTCCATCTGGACATTGAGCCATTGACCACTACCCTCTGGATGCGACCATCCAGCCAATTCCTTATCCACTGAACACTCCACCCATCAAATCCATATCCTTCCAATTTAGAGAGCAGGATTGTGGGGGACTGTGTCAAAGGCCTTACAGAAGTCCAGATAGATGACATCCGTAGCTCTTCCCTTATCCACTGATGTAGTCACTGATGTAGTCACTTATGTCTGCCTTTCAGCAGATACATCAAACTTGCCAGTAGGCTTGGCTCTCTGCACGATCAGGGTAGCACAGAACTCACTGCAGTTCAAAAGCTATTTGCGTCTTGTTTTTACCACTTGCAGTATGCCACTAGATTGAATATCTTTTATCAGTCTGATCACCAGAGGGGTTTTTTTAAGCTTTGGAAGTGTTGACACAAAGGGACAGAGGTGATAAGTCACCAATAACATTTTACTGTCAAAAATCGGGACTTGTAACAATATAGTTCATTAGATGATCCTAAAACAGGGAGTAATTTTCATTGCACAGTTGTTTTTTTTTTTTTTTCAATAATACTATGTTAAAGGCATGGCATTAATGGTATTTTGATAATTTTTTTAGCCTATCAACTGCAACAATCACATTTTATATAAATAAAGAATTTTTTAAAAGATAAAATGGGTGTTTACATATGAAAAGTAAAGAAAAAAGTAATGAATATCAATCCTGTTTATTACAAGCTCATTATACCATATGAAGCTATGGGTTACCATGCTACATATACCCATTTTGCTCACAGACTGATATTTAAACAAACATTGTCTGCCGTACTCAGACTACATCTTCTATCATCTTCTGCACTTGTTCTAATGGCTAATGAAACTGGGCCAAAAATGTTCTCTCAGCTGTTTAAGAATCTTGATTGTACCCAATGTATATATTATCTATACAACAGGTTATTATTATGTCTAATATTAAATATTTTTCTTCAAAAGAAAGCAAAAGAATTATTACTATTTAGAGTCAAGCACACGATGTAAAAGAAGTTAGAATTGTTTTGAGGTTCTAGAAATAGCTAATGTGGAAGAATTTGAATAGCAGCTTGCTTTCTAAACTGACTGAATTCCATATTTTTTGCTAGCTTTCTGCAGGGGACTAGCAGTCAGAATACAAAAGTTGCTGTTTCTGATTCTACTTCTGTTTTCCTCTCACATAATCTTTGTTTATCCATTTGTAAGTAGATACAGTAATAGCTATTTCACAGGGGCATTGCAAGACTACTACTTACAAAGTATTTCCAGATCTTTGAGTTAAAGGCATGAGAAGTGTTGTTATTACTATCAGAAATCTTACACTAAGTATGATGGTTTCAGATAATTCTCTTAATATTCAATTAATGTCAATGTATATTAATATAAAGTGTGTATACATTTTGTGAATTAGCTGTCACTATCTGCATTGTTGTCTTCTGCTTAATTTTGTGTTGTTCTTTTCATTTATTTTTATTACTCCTTGAGGCCAGCGTGCAGGGCAGTGCATAATTGTGTTGATAAAAGCATATTGTTATTGCCTTTTACTTACACTCTACTGTGACAACAGGTAGAGAGCAAAGGAGGGAACAAAGTAATCTGCAGAGCTGGTAGTAAGTTTGCCTCATGCATCCCGTCTGTTCAGTAATCAGCTGAGTCTGGAAGAGGTTTCATTTAGCCTTTGGTAAATGGTTCTCCACGGTCACCAGTGTGCAGCGTGCACGGTACTGTAAGCAAAGGCTTTTGTGAGACCCTTCTGAAGATACAGTTCCCTTTTCTCTCACAGACCATATAGCATTAAATGATGATTAAAAACCTCTAGTAATACAAGAATTTCAAAGTCTTATAAACTGTCAGCTGAGTCACATAATTGTTTTCGGACAGAGAGTCTCAGAGATGTGTGGTTCTCCTTTGGAGACCTTGGGACTGACCGTTATCGTCTGCCAGCGATAAGTTCTTTCATTAGTTCTGCTTGTCTAAAGTGATTTCCCTTTGGCTGTTGTGGCTGCTGGTTATTTAAGACATCCTCAGGCAAGCTGGCTGTGGAAAGTTCTCTGATCCACCTCCTTCCTGGAACTCTGACAACCCCACAGCAGTGGGTTCGCAGTCTGGCTGGAGAGCCTCCCCTGGCTCGGGGCTGCCTCGCGGGACACCCCAGCTGGCCGTGGTAATGCCTTCCAATCGCAGATACACGCTGCCTCCTGGGACGCTGTGGCAGTTCCCAAACTTTCAGATTGTACTGAGTTCAAAGTTTTGTTTTGTGTATCTTTTTAGACATCTGCCATGCCCTCTGACCCTGACTTTGGTTTCCAGCCATGCAGGCTTTCTTCTTGTCAGTGTTCCACTGAGTAAAGTGTAAAAAGATGACAACCTGGCATTTTTTCCTGCTACTCTCTAATTTAACGGCTAAATATGGATCAGGGTCCGACTTTGCTTGTTTTGTAATAGTCTCTTAATTATTTTGACACCATTTTCCACCAGTTATTAGGTTGCCATTTGTATAGTCTGTTAGCTATTGCAGATGCGACTCACTGTTCACTTCATACGATATCTGAATTATAATCAATCAATAAAATGTAACCTGAATTTCCATATGGCACATCGGGCTCGGTATAGCCATCCTGAAGTTGCCATGCTATCTAATGCTCAGTCTAGCACACCAGAATCTCTTGTAATTAACATTAGGTGTCACTCTCAGGTATTACGCACCCTTTCAGGATTTTCAGATTTGCTTTACTTGGCTCTTAAAATTCCTACTTAACACACAAGTCTGATTCCCAAGTGATTCCAGAGCTTTTCTGCTTCAGCAAGATTTCCTTTTGACAGAATGAGTAAGAAAACGTAGACAACATAAAATGCTGATAAGGGCTGCAAAAGCCATGCCAAGCTAAGCTGAACCCTGGGATAAGGCTGTGCAGACTTCTGGCCCTGCTAGAAGTATCAGTTACTCCTGTTCAGAAGAGAGATTCCAATATGACCACCATTTTACTGTCTTTGTTAGCGCAATGTATGTATTAGTTACTTGTTGCTTAGATGTTTGTATCCATTTGTATCTGTTTGTATCCGTTTGAGTTAATTATTGTCTTTAGATGTGTGGATAGTGCTGTAACATGAAGTGGAAAAGTTAGTCCTTTGCACATGCTCATTATAATGTACTTGGGAGCGGGGAAGTAAGCTAAGCAATTCTGCAGACATACCAATGGTTATACAGTATGAAAACTTTTTACCAAGTAAGTGATTTCAATGAGTTTGAATGGATAGTTTTCCCTCATTTCTCAACTCAGAGGAAGGCAGCCAGATTTCGGAAGATGAGAGCACTTCCAGTGAAAAGTTACTGACAGTTTAATGGAGAGAATAAATCTGTGGTTGCAACACTCAACAAGAGCAAAAACGGTTGCATTTGTTATTCTGATAATAGAAGCAGTGTTGTCAAAAATATCAGCGGTGGGAAAACTCTTGTGAGTGCTATCAATAGGAAATTTTCTGAGGAAAAATTACAGGCTTTGGCTGGTGCCTAGAGTGGATAAATTTCATTTTCATTGGACACCATTGTTCAATACAGCTTTCAACATTTATAGTTTAACACTTACAAGTGCGTTCGCAAAATAGCACTCAGCCATCTAATTGAGTTTCCAAGCGCTGCTCTGTATTTAAAGTCACCATTTTTCCTTCACCTTCCTGAGGTTTTCCTTGAGGCACACATCTGTCTTGTGTTGTGCTATGGGAAAAAATTTTTGACCAAAGTTACTGACTGTAAAGGTAGGAGAGGAGGACATGCCTTGTGGTTCAGTCACGGGAGTGGGATTCACACGTTGGACTTGCCGGTGGGACTGCAGGCAGGCCACAAGGGCTGGATTTTGAAACAATACAAAAATAAGGCTCAGAATGGTAAAAGTTCCATCCTGAAGAAGTATGTGTCATTCTACACTTCACATACATTTAAGTGCTAATAGATGAGAATAATGTTAGAAAGAAAAGTTTTTTAGATAATTCATCATACATATGCAGTGTTTATTTTTTCAGTGAGTGGGAGCCACTCCCCATGCTTGTTTGGGGGTCACAGAGTTCTGCGACATGACAAGTCAATCAAAAATTCCATCTTCTGTTTTGGTGAAAGCGTGCCACAGAGTACCACAACACCAAATGAAAAACAGTATTTTACAGCAAGTTGGTGTAATACTGACCACTTATTTTGTGTTTCCGAGGACTAGGAATAGACTGCAGTTCTGGCTGAGTCTGCGGGCCAAGGGCTGCTCCCTGGCCCTGCCGAGCTGCAGTGGTGCCCTGGTCAGCTGGGGGGCTGGCTGCAGCCCTGCGGGGAGAGGCTGTGCCGCAGCATGAGCGTTGTCCCGTCCTGTGGCTGGGAGCACACTGCTGACCTGCTGCTAACAGACAGCTCTTATTCTTTTTGCCCTTCAGTAAATTCAAGCCTTATTACATGACAGTAATTGCAAACAGCTTTTTCCTTAGGTTTTTATATGAACTACAGCTGACATTTTATTCCTTGCTTTGAATGTAGAGAAGACTGGTCCTGGCAAGACCATGGAAGTGCTTATGAAGCACTTGCTCTTTACTCCTTCTTGCTCTACTTTAGGAATTAACGTGGAAAGCCCCTGAGAGAGGTTATTACCTTAATTCAGCACTGGTGGATTAAACACAAAAAGTAACATTGGGACACAATGAAGGGTCTGCTTATTGTTGTACTTTGCCATGTCATCCCTGCCAGCTCATACTGCAAATAAAGTAGAGCTTCAGTGGAGAGGTGTCTCTCTTCCCTGTGCTATTTCCAACACGGTGGGTAGTCCATGCCTGGTTATATAGGATTCCTTACATAGGTGCAAAGCAAATCCTAAATAGTAATCACAATTATATATGGAATAATGTCCTGTGACTGGTAAGAGACAAGGAAATGCACAATGAATTGACAAGCCAGTATTACTTTGTTTATTGAAAACACTCATAACACATGAATGCTTGTAAAATAATTAAAACATACAAGAAACAGGAATATAGTGCACCACTAGTCATAAAGTAGAAATATGCCCTTCATGGACTTCTGGATAGCAGACAGACAGGTGTCACTTTTGTATACAAAGTAGATGAGGATGCTGTGAAAAGCATTCACACATTTTTCCATGTTTTGTGACAAGTTTTATGTTAGAGCTGGATGTCTTCAGTGGTACAGAAACTGCACTGCATTAAATACTCATATGAACTATTTTAAACACAGTACTTCTTTCTGTTTTGTCTGGATTTGAAATCCAAATATGTCACAGCAGAAAGCTCTTGATAAATACAATGTTTCCACAGTAATATAGCTGCGTGGAAGAACACATTACATTTTGGCTATGCATTTCGAATGAATGTGTTTAAAGTTGAGCCGCCTAAATTCATGGTGGTCCAGTTGTTAGAAAGTTGAGCACTTCAGGTGACAAATTTCCATAACATATATGAATACTCTGGCATAAATGTTCAGTAGTGTTTAAGCAACTCAGTATAGCATGTGTATTATGTCAAAAAGGCAGCTTTTCGTATCAGTAACGGGTCTATGCAGCTAGCTCCTCACTATTGCAGGAAATGGTGGACCAGTATGGCATAGATCAGCATGTAGGTCCTGTATGAAAGTTTTCTCTTAAGTTCATTGTTTTTTCCTGTTGTAATCCTCTGGCTGACAAAACTGCTGCAGTGACACACAGAGGACTGACTGAATGCCTGCTGCCTCAGAAGAGCCTGCTTGATCATTCTTCCAGTTGAATACATGGCTAAATTTCCTGAAAGATCAAGCTGCTGTGGCTGCCTGATAAGGTGTCTGGAAGCTGTGAGGCCTCGTTTCAAGGCTCCTGGCGTGCTGCAGGAATGAACTGTCTGGGGCTGATTGTTCCTGTATAACTGAACATTACTGCAAACTTAACCCATTTTTCATTCTTGAATCAAATTTCTGGCGTGCCTGTGCTGTTCTATCATTGACACGTGGGTGATGTAAAGCAATCAAAAAAACTAGATGACAAGTCAGATGACTTTTGTAATGGACACAGGGTAACAGACATATGTCTTGTCGCAATTTCAACTTTATCAGCTTTCTGTGTTTCAGAGCATATCAATCCTGTTCTTTAGACATGTGTATTACTTAAGCATTTCCTAAGCAGTTTTCTTTAGACACAGCATCTCTCAGTTCCACGGGACACTCCAGCATTTACAGAGTACATTTCCTTCCTGTCGCAACATCCTGGAGCTATTTCTTCAGAGACAGATTGTTTGAGTTTCTGCAAATCAAAGAATGTTCAGTACTGCAGAAGAATCACTGAAACTGCCATCACACGGTACTTCTGGCTGCGCACGCCACATTCTGTTCATTTCTTTCACCTTCTAAAACCTATTTGGAAAGCACCCTAGGAGTGCTTTAGAAATGTTAACACGTTGTCAGTCAGTATGTTGTCAGAACTGTTCATTTGTCCTTTCTTGCTTACTTGGAGCTTAGAAATGATTAAAAAATGGAGCTGTTCCAGAAGCTTGTAAATACTGACAGGTTTTTCACTGCTCCCTGTTCCCAATAGGTTTGACCAAACTTAAGAGTAGCGGTCAGATACATAGGCAGTTCATGTACACAACAGATCTTTCTGCCTGTTTTTGTATCTAGAACAGATCCTGCATGCTGCTTGGAGTGCAGTTCTATGTGCTAGGTACAGTATTTTTGTGGAGAAAATGAATGCTTACCCTGAGCCCTCAGATGCTAACGGAGGTGCCAAATCTCTCTTGGTATGGCTGCACTGGCTGCAGTTGCTGGCTGTCTTTCTTTACTACCTGACTTCTCCACCCCACTTTACCCTCTTCCACCACAGCTGATGCATAGTGAACCCCAGGGGAGCCTGGCTCCAAAGCAGCCACTCAGGAACCCTGCCCGTGCTCCTGGGTGCAGCAGAACATATGCATTCCTTGGGGTCATTCTGGCATCTTGTCTGCATGTACAGAAAGAAGTAATGTATTTTCAGGGCTGAAGCATGCAACTAACTGTATGAATTTAAGATGGTTACCTTGCCTTTGTGTGGGAAGAACAGACAAGACTCACTTAGCTTTATAAAACAGTTACAAGAACAAGGCTGAAAAGTATGAAATGGGCAGAAAATAATAATATTGAATATCTTACTAAGGGCATTATCCTGGATGATTACAGGCTGTGAAATCAACATATAAAACAATTGAACTGAAAAGGGATAGTGTTCTTTAGGAAGCTCCAAGATAACTGTTGAGATAGCAGTGACCACTGCAGAAGAAAAAATAACTTTCTTTAATACTTTTACTATTGGAGGTCATATGTTTTCCATGATGATCCATGCAATGTTTTTGTCACAGTAGATAAACACTGTGGAAGAAGCTCTGAAAAAGTTAATAGAATGGATCTCTCTCACATTAAGTATATTCTCCTCACTCCAATGCTCTTAAACTTGACATTTGAAGGAGATTCCAGAGTGGTTGTTCAAGAACAAACGTGGTCATCAGCAGAGCGCCAAGCAGTGTCTCTGGGACACTCTCTGTAAGGAAGAATTTTTGTTCATCATGCGTCATCTACACTTTTCAACCCATAGCTCTCTTTTGTGAGAGTATGCCTGAGCTCACAAGTTGGGCATATGATAAGGGACAGTGAGTGCTGTATTTGTTGTTTATGTCACTCATAGCTACCAAAGGAAAACAGCTGTTCAGACGGCCTTGCTTTGACCAACGGGTTGTGTTAGATGACCTCCAGAGATCCCTTCTGACCTAAATTGTTCTGCTTCTGTGTGCAGCAGTGATTACCATGATCTGATTCCAGAGGCTGAAAAGCAAGATGGCAGTGCAGAGATACAGTCCAACCTCTTCCTCTGCTAAATGCAGATGCGCGGCCAGGGCAGGAGAGCTCCATACTACACAACCCAAATGTTCTGTAACTGCTAAAACGATTTCCTATGCCAAAATAATTTGAAAGTACATATTCAAACATTAAAAATAGTAGTTCTATTATCCTGTTTGTCTTTTTTGCCCTGAAGTGGAAACTTGAAAACGTGCGTTGTTTCTTTAGAGAAACTTCAAGGACTTATTTTCTTTTTGATGAATTTTAAACTTAACGGTAAATTTACTCAACCAAAACAGCAGAAGGTACCAAAATGAGTCTGAAAGGACAGTCCAAAGCATCTCACCCTCCTTCCAAGGCCTACTTTCACGTAATGACTCTTGTGCTATAAACACTCCGTATGTTCCAGCTTCAGTTGTCAGAGCTCCTTGCTGTCTGTGCTCTGGAGACATTGGAACAGATGGTAACGGAGCTGTGCCACGTACAAGGTTTGCAGATGCAAGTGTCTAAACAGAGACAAATCGGCTGAAAATGGGAGTACATGTTAACTGTGCCTGCTTGATGGAACTGAATAAGAACTTCCTTCAGGTGTTTGCAGACAACACTGCTTTTACCCTCAGTGTGAGAATTAGGAAAAACTTCAGGACGCCTGTGAAACCCACAATAATCATTTCAGTACAAGATGAAATTACATCTTGATCCTAAACTCATTCATTGTTGTAAGTTGGTATTATCCATCAAATGGCTATTAAGGATTCTAAATTGTGAAAGCTAGTAGGAACAACTTCTCTGAAATAAAATCACTCTGTGTTTGTTTTCACCCTTAGAGAACAGTTTTCTCTAAAGTGAAAAGCAAGAGTTGTAAATTTTTTATGTTTCATCTTCTTGCATGACAGATTAGTTTCTTAAGAATCTTTGGTGAAGGAGCTCAAGAAAAGCGTTTCGAAAATGCTTGTACACTTTATTGTCTGTGTTACATCCTTACTGATAAAAAACACAAGCAGATATGTGAGACATGGTTTTCCTCTACAAAAGCTTTGTTGATCCATCTCTCTGATACCTATTTTATCCCTGTATCTGTTAATCCTATCTATTTGTCTGGTGCAGAACTCCGATGTCTCACATTAGGAATTTTTAGCACAGGTGGTTAGCTTTCAGCTGAAAATGCAGATGTATTGTGAGAGATTTCTGGTTAGCATTTGAGCAGTGGTATCCATACCATTTTCACTCTTGATGAACCAAGTATTTTTCTTCCTGTGATCAGTAGTTAATCCTGTAATTAACAAAGGCAGATACTTTTCCAGTATAATTCCAGTCCTCCTATATATGTAGAGGAGTCAAATTAGTAATAATTTTTTCTGATACAAATGTTAATTGCCATTGTTTTACTGAGGTTGGCTATCTATCATCGCCTTTTGTACCTTCAATATTAAGATGATATGGGGGAATTCATCTCACCTCTAAGGAAGCAACGAGGGCTGGCTGCTCCCTATGGCAGAGGGAGCTGGGAGCCAAGGGGGAGCCAAGGCCAGCAGGGCAGGATCTGTCCCACCGTCCCCAGTGAGTGAGCAGCACAGGCCGGGGGCAGCCCAGAGCCCAGATCTGTGGGCAAGTTTGGGGGGGCAGAGCAGGGCTGTGAGAAGTCAGCCCCCATGGGTTGCAGTCAGGATGAGGCCTGATGAAGCACAGCACCAGGATTGCTGGGCACGGCCATGGTGACAGGGCAGGGTGGAGGCCAGGCTGGGATGGCAGCCCATGGTCTGGGCCCAGGATAAGACCTGGTGAAGGTCTCCAGGCAAGGCCACAGTGATGGAGCAGGGCTGGGGGCGAGCAGGGCAGCCAAGCCCCTGGTCAGGGTCCGGCAGCGGAGCATCTACAGTGCAGCTGGAGCTGGAGCTCAGGGGGGCCTCAGCTGGAGACGGCTGCCAGGGGCAAGGGGTCAGCCCTGGCCACGAGCCCCTGCAGCATTGTCCCCACATCCGAGAGGGAAGGGAGCAGCCCCCAGCTGCACCATCTCTGAGCCACCAAGAGTCCCACTGGCTGAACCCCCAGCAGCAGGGAGGGCAAATGCAGGGCCCTCCATCACCCACCTCATATTAGATGTCTGATCATGATCTGCTCATGTCCGAGCTAGAGTCTTTGCTCCTTTTTGCAGTTACTGGGGAAAGCCCAAGCATCTTTAGAGGGGGGTTCATTGCCAGTGTCTTCAGCCATGACATAAAATGATGGTTTGACCAGCTAGCAGTGTTCATTTCTCCCCACATTCCAGAAGGCCAAGTTTAAAAAGGAAAGGTTTATGACTTTTGAACACCTACAGTTTATGAATGTGATAATATGTGATTATTCTTTTCTGACACCAGGCCTTCTCTGTTAATGCTAATGTGCTTATGTTTAATTGTGAAGGAAATTAGGAAATAACATTTTATGAAGATGTATTTTTGCTTTTGGTCATTTTCTCCTTCCATTACAAATTAAAATCAGTATGTGATTATGACACTGGTTGATATTAGGGTCCGTCAGTGAAATGCAGAGTGAAATCTGCATTTTGAATGGAGCTGGTTGTCTTTCCTGTAGTTTTTGGCTCATAGGAACACAAATACAGTGCAGTGTTAAAATTTACTCATCCATTCAAATGGGAAGATTTTAGGCAAATGGATGGCTCAGGTTCTGGGCAACCCTGGTTATGTATTCTGAAACTTCAGAGGGGAAATGGTAACTGAGTAGCAATTGAGAAGGAATCCAATCGAAGGGTTTTTATAAAAAGTTTCTGGAGGCGGTAAGAGAAGGCGTCTGTACTTGCACATTCTCAGGACAGGGAGATGAGGGCAGCTGTGAGCAGAAGGGGAGACCGCGTGAGAACGCAGTGCTGGTGACATGGCCAGTTGTCCCAGGCAGCCAGACAGAGTTTGTATCTATGTGGGCTGCAGCGTATTCCCACCCAGGCATTGCCGTTTGCAGGGATCCTGGCTAGGGCTCACGCCTAAGGACTGTGCCTGGGGGTAAGATGTGAATGACTGTGTTAAATCTCAGCAACTGGAGATAAAGTTGGTGGTGGTGGTACTGGAACTCACTTTTATGAATAAAAAAAAAAATCGAATTCATAACCCATTAAAACAAAGCTAAAAGCAAAGAGCCAAATTACAGCATCACTATTTAAGCAAGACTGACTGACTGAAATGAAAAATGATAGCCCAGTACATGTTGTTTTGCATGTGCATGTTTACAAACTGTATATTAATCATCTCCAGCATCCAGCAAGAAGTTTTATTTTAAAATCTTTTTTTGTGTTTTTATTTAAAAGACTGTAAAATGTAATGTTCAAAATGTACCCAAAAACATCTGGAGGCTGCAAAAGAAAAAAATAGCTTAGTTCCTTGTCCAGATGAGCACAACTTTTAAAATTAGACATTGTAAATGAAAGGTTGGGCCCTGACAGGCCACCCTCAGCTCTGTGAACGTCAGGGTTTGGCCACAATGGCAGTGCTTTACAGTTACATGAATGCTCTTCTTTGAAACCACTTGAACAGTTCATTTTAGACTGTTCAGTCTCAAATTTCACATAGTTTAACAAGATAAACACAGGAAGAAGTTAACCCTTCCTTAAAAAGCAGCTAATGAAGGAAAGCAAAACTACAGATGTCATAACTGCTTATTATCCAGATCAAGCACAAGTTCCTTTTACTCCTTTTGGTGTTTGGTCATAATAGATCACATTCTCTTTCTGATAAACAGAAGCTAGCCTGGAGTGTAAAATCCATATACAGTTACACATCTGAAAGGGATGGTGGCAGGACCCTAATTAAACAGAAGTACAAGCAACTGCATTCTCAGAGAGGATGCTCATTTAAGTTTTGATTAGGAGGAGATAAAGATGCTCCTTCAAGGAGCTTAAATATTAGAAATATCAGGGGCTTTTTCGGGTTTGCTCTATATTATAACAACAGTCTACAGGCTGATGCTTGTTTTCCATGGTAATAGCTCCATTCATGAGCAGCACTGTGGATGTCAGAATATCCCCCTTGGGAACTGCATGTTCTTACTACAGCTATTTTGTTTAAGCAATAACTTCGAGGCATATTGGAAATATGAGGTAGCAACCATGTATTGCATGCTGAGTATATACAGAGGACATGCACCAAGATGTTTATTCAGAGCACTGCAGGGCCCTTTTCCTGCTGAGGTTTACATTGTGCCTAGAAGCAGTGTTATATTCAGAGTTGAATTTTTACTGAAAACAGAGTCTTGTGAAAGAGTTTATAGCTATAAACTCTTATATGGCAATGCTGCAGAATTTCCACAGTAAGGAGCTTGGAAAAAATATGGGATTTGGTTTATTCTACCAAGGAAATAATGTCTTTAATTAATTAATCTACTGTCTTGGCTGCATTACTTTTTAATGGCTGTAGGTTTGCATATTCTGTGAATAAACGGGTTGTCCAGATGGTGCTTAAATGATACTTTGAAACTGATTTTCTTGAAAACATCTAAAGTAGACACCAAAGGAGATGCTATTCTAAAATTAAGTCACATAATATGTTTGCTGCAAGGCAGCTACATGTCCCCACAGCCTCATAGCTTGAGTTAGTTCAGTATCTACAAGTGAGTAAGGAGGAAGGGAGGATGATTCACAGTGTAACTCTGATGCTGGATACTCTGGTCCTGTTTTCAAAAACGGTGTTTATTTCTAATGGTTTCCCTTATTCCCAACCTGACAAAGAGGAGGTCATATCCCTTCTTGAAGTGCTTAGTGCTGTACGCACATTGACTGTTCTGAGCAATCAAAATGACAGAAAATTTACATACATGTTAATTTGGATACCTTTGGGGAATGTTTTGACATTTTCTTAATGTGCAGATAAAGTATTCTTTCTTTATGTCACTTTTAAAGATAAACGAAAGCAGTTTTCAGTTCTGAATTGAATGCAACCTGTATCTTTTGTTCTTTAAAAAGACCTTAAACCTGAGACCTAATAACCTAGATTTGAGTACAACTGATGCCCATAGCCTTGTTCATAGTGTGATTATGCTGTGAGTAACCCAGCTGTAACTAATGGCAGAAAATCCCCAGGGTGTAAATTCCCATCCAGCATGAAGGGATTATAGTCTAACCCTTAGTGATGAAATGATCTTGTCAGAGTTCACAACCTTTAAAACAATACGGTGCCTAGCAGCAAATCTGCTTAATACAGGTAATATTTTTGCATTTTTGTTTTGTTATGCATACTTTTAATGGAAACATCACCATTCTCAATTAGCCCATATTTAGTAAGATTTTATTGAATTGTTCAGTGTTAAATAAAATTGGTGAATATAAGAGTTATTTATAATTTATTCATACAAAGTAAGAAATTCAGGAAACTAAAATCATTAATAGTTGAGTTTTTTGTAAGATGTCTGACAAATTTAGATGAAAGGGACTACTTTCAGGTTAATGCTTTTTCTACAGCTGAGTCTCTTAATATTCTTAGAAAGTGAGTAAGTACGACTGGGCAACATATCAGAAGTTTAGTCTGGGTGGAGGTAAAAATGATAATCCACATATTTCTCTGTTTCTTTTGCCAACATAAAAGTCTGCTTCATCAGTGCTTTGTTTCCCTTCTTTTCCTCTTTAGCTGATAGCTGTCTCCTGTGTGCTTTGTCTATTAACTCAATACAAGCAATGTTTACTGAAATGTCATGCCTAATTGTAAGTGATAATGCTGTATGCATGAGAAATGAAGAGTACAAAGGAGTTTTCTTTAACCTATTTCAGCTGCACAGAACAGTTTAAGATGCAACCTACATTTATGGGTTTGAACTAAGATTAAAGGGCATTTTTTCATGTAGATAAATATGCTTATCCATTTTTATTCTGTTGACAGCAGAGTTGTCACAGACTGGGACATATTTGATTATATCTGAATGCAGTTTAGAACATCCCAATACTCAGTCTGGGAACAAGCTTCTAGATACCAAAATAACAAAGACTGTTTTTCATGGCAAGGTGGGAATCTGGAGCCTGTGCTTAAAGATACCAGGCACATCTTTACTGTTAAACTCACTTGTTTAAAGCAACAGGATGAAATCCTGGTTCTGATAAGCTTAATAGGAGTCTTTTGCAAAAATTCTGACAATTCAAAACCAAGAATTTCACCATAGTCTATTTTTCAAAGGCTTACCTTGGAAACATCTGATCAGCTGTTGCTCTTAACAGCCATCGTACTATCTCTGCCAGCCTTGTCTGACAAGAGAATAGGTCCTGAAAGGCTGGCATAGTCCCAGAATGTTTGCCTGTCCAGACAAAACAGCTGAGAATTGTACTGTTTTCTGTTCCAGTTATTAGTAGTTACTGCTGGTTTTATTACTGAAGAGTATGACAGTCCTTTGGAGTGGGAGCATAGGCTTAAGTCTCTGAGGTTTAATTCATAAACTTAAGCAGAGATTTAAGTAACTCATCTAGCAGACACTGGATGGAGCCCTACTCTCTGAGGATACCCATTTCAACTATATCCGATGTGGAAGCACTGATCAGAGACGAAAAGCCGCCCTAATGAATCCTTCAGGCATTTTCTCAAGATATGTTAAATCTAAAAATAGCATGTCGAACAGCAAATGTGTCTCCACGTCCAAGGCAGATCCTTTATGCCCACCACAGGAAGGACAGGGCCTTCCTATGGGGCCCGTCTTCTAGAGACGTAGAGTCTGTGACTGGGGGAAATGCCTGAAATGAAAGGGAATGATAAAAATAAGTTAATTCCAAAAACCAGTCAATCTGGGTTTGATTGCTGGGTTCCTGCAGTGGAGAGGAGTTCCTCTGAAGCTGAATGCATAGGGAAGAGGACTGTGAGCCAGCAGCTGAAGCCCCTAGGCACAATGACAACATGTTTTGGAAAGTTCTGGATGAAGTCTTTTGTTTCTTTATTATTCTGTGGTTGTGTCTATGCCTATGCTGGTAATGCAGTTTTGCTTCATCAACCACACTTATCTATTTATAGTTTTATTTTTTTTAATCAAAATTATAGAGTAGCTTTGCCAGTACTTATTACACAGAAATAAAGTCAGGACAAAGCCCTTTAAAACTAAAAACATTTTCAGGCCTTTCATTACTATATGGAGGGTTTAATTCTTAGGAAGAAAAAAATAGCATTGGCAGGATAAAGGTAATGTTTCCTGGTTTTTTTAAATGTAAGTAAAGGCATTTTTGAGCATTCCAAATTTCCCTTTTCTCTTCTTCCACTTCCCTAGGGCAGGCAGTGGTAGCATCTGTCTTTCTCTGGTAAGAATGGATTATAGGTCAGTCAGCACACCAGGGCTTTAGCTAGCGCTCTCCTTCCTTAGCTAAAGAAGATTAAACTGCTTCAGCTGGCTGGTTCATTTTCATCGGCTTGAGAATTGGTAGATTGTTTGTATTAGGCCCTGATAGTTATAAAAGTAGCCTAATATAGTTAGTGCTTGTTTTGGTAATAGATTGGCTGAACGGCTTACTGCTTGTTGTGTTCTCATTGATTACTAGCATTTTTAATTTATTCAGAGGCTTAATGTGTAACCTCTTGGTTACATTAATCTCTGCTTATATTATAGCTGAAACACTACCAACCAATTTTTATTGAATAGTCTCCTCTTATTACCTGGAGATGCATTTTGTTCTCACTGGTTTAAATTCAGATTTTTGTTTAGATTATGTTGCAGATTCAAGGGATTGCACGTATGTAACGGAACATCATGGGCTGGGTCCTATTCTACATTGAGAGAGGAACGTCTGCGAGTTATTTTCCAATGTATTTGAAGAAGGAGAGTCTCAGCTTCTCTAGTACCATTCTCTCTTTAAGCATATAACTTGCTGGAGGGTCTGGAAGGAGCAGTTACGGGCTGAAGAATGTGTCCACATCTGGGCTGACGAGGTAGGGAGCAAGTGTAGATCTGTAGAAGAGCACCTGCTTTGCCCACCATCCCTCGTTGTTCTCAGTCTCATCAGAATCCAGCTGATGAAGAGGGAACGCAGCCACTCCAGCACTCCCAACTGCTCTAACTTCAGTGTTGAAACCAGGTTCATGAGACAGCCTCTCCTTTACTGAGGAGTCCTCTGATTATTCTGAAAGCCTCGTAAAGATGATTTTAGTAGAGATATGCTGCAGAGGTAAAGGGGAAGCTACAGGGAATCAGCAGAGAGCACAGAAGGAGGCAAGACCTCAGTGCCGATGGTCCTCACCTTCACTGGATTACAATTCATATCCAGTTTGCCTTCACAAAGGCATCTTTGCCTCTTGCCTGCTTAGCTTTGGACCCTGATGTCATGCTTTGCACATCTTAATGATCTAATGGCATTGTGAAAAATGTAATTATGTGCATATGTACAACACAGTCTGCCAGTTCCAGAGCTTTGTGCTATTCTTGTGTTTTCTGTATGTGCATGAGGCTGTGTTCCTTATATCTTATTGACTATAAAAATGGCTGACGAATGTTTGCTTAAAATTCAAAGCCAGGAAAACTGAAAAAGTATATCTTTGATATGCACTAGACCTAGACTCTTTATGTCAAACTGTTAAAATTCACAGGGAGTTTTAAAAGCTTTCACATGAAAGATCACCTGATCTGGATATAGATCCACTTCTGTGGTAATTACAGTTCTGCTATCTTTTAAATTAATTACTTCAGTTTTATCTGGGCAACTTGCTTTTCTTGCAGTCTAAAGTAGCCTGCTCAGATGGGTATTACACCCATCATCAGCACTGACTGAAAAGCATCTCTTAGAATTGCTTGTACTTACATCTATCTCCTTTAGCTTTACTTTTGCTGGATAGCCCAAAACTATCAGGTTGACTACCTGCTGAAATGACAGCTGACAGCTTCAGACTCCTACAGGCTTTAAACCCTGTCTTATTTCTGTTCACGTTGGATTTATTGCAGTCAGAGTGCCAAGATGTAATTTACAGGAATGAGATCCTGACTGCATTGAAATCTACGGAAATTTTACTTTCAGTGTCTTTTCTATCTTGATGGCAAAAGTCTCACGGTCTTAAAAGGGGTAAGAATTTATTTCTGACCCTCTAAATAAGCTTTCCAAGTTAACCTGAAGTTTAGAGTGGTCTTTAGTATTTCTTCTCTGATCATTACAAAGCTACCAAAATTTTTTGCGGTTAGATTTTTATGTCTAATATTACTGTTAGTGAAAGGTTTAGGAGATGTACCTTCAATTTGTAAGAGTAAATGAAACTAGGATGCTGATGAGTCTGCTCGCTTCAGCCACTATTCATGTTAAATCTTGCCCACCTAGTGAATCATGTCTGATATTCCTGTTACTCAGAAAACTGGAACACCTCTTTATGTAGACATGATCTTTTCTGAATTGAATGAAGACAGAGGAAAACAGTAACCTGATAAGTTATAATGAGATTGGAAATGGGAGTGGGTGTTCTGATCTGAATTTTTTGATGTATTTGTTCCACTGGACAAGGGTGATTCAGCAAAACTGGAATACGGTGCTTGTTACTGAGTTTTCTAACAGAAAACAGGCAAGTTTGCTGTCACCTCATCAACCCTGCCTGCCCTGTACCCCTTGTCCCCAGAGCACAGTCTGGGAACTGGTGTCAGAGCTGGGATCTCAGGCCTGAGCTGTGGCTTTCAGGACTGTTCCTCTGCCTGCTTGTCACAGCAAGAAATCTTGAGAAGAACATCCCTGAAATTACATCCCTCTTCATATTGAGCTCTGGAAGCATTCCCTCATATATAGGATTTAAAATAAAGCTCACATATTTACTTTGTCCTCTCCAAGTGCTGCAAAGTGTTCTGTGACTGTGGCACATAACGGAAAGAGGCACAGAAGTGCACAAAAGCTGTTACAAATTTCTGAGCTCTGAAAACCATTACTTATCTCTTCACAGTATCTCCCTCCTCCTCATTTTCTGTGCCTTGCAGAATTTATTTTCGTCTTCTTTGTGGTAAGTACAGATTGTTAGCAGTGTCCCTGTAAAGCCCAAATATGAAAGTAGTTTGGAAAACATTTATTACTTACTTAAAAAAATATTCCTACAAGTATTTTTAAAAGTTGTTTATTTAGGATGTAAGTAAAACAAATGGAAGAAGTGGAAAGAAGCAGACATGTTTAGAGACTTGTTCACATCAAGTCATGTGTAGAGCTGTAGAAATTAATTGTTGTATGTGTGAGTCCAGTAATAACCGTAAAAATTAACAAGTAAAAAGGCCATCTCTGTCCCTCATTGAAAAGGATTAACACCAACCAACAAATGCTCCAGTAGTAGCTGTGCCAGAGTAACTGTTTGTGAATTAGTTCTCCATTCTCAAGGGCAATACTATTTCCATTAGAACCATATTGAATAATAATTAAAAAGCTGTCCAAGGTTTCTCACTGTTTCGATGGCTTTGCACTTGATTATCAACTAAGTTTGGGTTTTTTTGATTTTTTTATTTATTGACCTAGGCTATTTCAAACACTATTGGACAGCACAGTTTTTTAACTAATCTTTCAACATGTCTTCCCTTCATGAGACAAACATTTTTTTAACTTTCACATGAGTATATACTGTAATGGTATTTGCGCAGTGGGCTTGTAAACTTCAGTTAAACATAAATGCTATGTGAGCTCTTGAGGAAAATCTTTGGTGTTACCCAGTTCACTACAGTAATACAGTATATAGTAATATTGTATGCCAGGTACTAATACTAGGCATGAACCATACGTAACTAGCCTACCTATTTGCCTCACAGAAAGAAGTGAATGGACCCATCAGTAAGCAAGGCAGAGGAGAAGGATGCTGCCCTGAGAGGTGACCTGTCAGAGTCCTTGTCCTGCCCTGGGCCGAGCCTGCCTGAGGACCTGTGCTTCCCTGTGGTCAGGGGGTTGCGTATGCATATGCATCCCAAAAGGGATGGAGCAGAGGCTAGGTCACACGCTATGCTCTCGATCCATATTGGAATACCATGGAGTTTAGCTCTCTGTCCATAGGGGTTAGTATATGCTGCATCATCTTAAAAGCAGCTCAGAAATGTCATTCGTCAAATTCCTAGTCTCTACATGGGACCAGCCATGAGGCAGCTCAGCTGTTCATCTCCCACCTCAGTGACACAGTCTGATATCTCTGGCAGTCTCTTTAAACTAATTTCTTTATTAGCCTAAGCACCTTCAAATAATTAGATATGAAAGCTATTACCAGCAATTGCATATGCAATGATGCAGCCTGAGTTCGGAAAACATATGGACATCACAAACTCTGATGAGCAGGCATTGTCTTTAGAGGAGAAATGAAAGATGTTTTCTTTTATTCTGTAATCATGAAGTGAATGTTAATCAGAATAGTTACTGTTTCAGAAAGTCCCCATCAGGATTCAGAGAAACAAAAAATAGTACCATTTCAGTCCATTCCTGCTGGACACCAGCACCACTAATACAGGCCAATATGCCACCTGGGAGCTTGCTCTTCTGGGCAGGAGATGTAGGAAAATACGAATTATTAGTTGTCAGATTTCCTTTCATTCCTTTAAGTGTGTTTCCTGTAGATCAGTGTAGCTACAGTGTTTGTTGGGACATGGCTCTCTAATGAGCTCTTCACAGTGTTCTTTTAAAATAGTACAAAGCTAAAAAGTGACGGTAGTGTGCTGCCAAGCTATCTGACATACAGGTAGTTGTGACCTGAAATAAGTGACCTGCCTGCAGGGCATCTTTTCTTTTTTTTATTTTTAATTGATAAATTGCTACAACAAAAACTACCTACCCATGGGACAGCAAGGCAGGAGAGTGCTACTTTAGTCAACTGCAGTGTAACTGGGTGGAAATCGCCTCTGACTAACTCGGAAGCAGGAAGAAAGGAAGAATGTGAATCTGCCCTCTGATAGCCCCCAAACTCAGTTAAGCTCTTTGATCGGCACCTGGCTGAAGTCCCAGCTTGTTCTCTCTTTCTGTTGTTCTACTTCTTTCTTCTATTTATAATCAACAGGCTCTCCAAGCTTCCTTCTCCAGGAAGCACAGGAACCATTGCTTCCTTTTTTGCACTCTGCTGTCCTATTTTTTTAATATGAGAAAAAGTAAGGTTGCTAGGGAAAGACATACTGAGATTTCTCATTTACTGACACTCTGTGTTTGTCTATACATTATGATTCTGTCAAGACCTGCCCAACCACTATTTGAATTGTTCTGTGAGACTTTAATCCTTAAGCTCTGTCCATCTCAGTAGTGAACTGAGATCACCTTGGAGGAGTTAACACGATCCCAAGTTTGATGCTTTCTGCATACTTCAGTGCTGCTGCAGACCAATAATTATAGTGCTAATTCTGCTCTTATTTAAAGTGGAGGACTGTCACTTTGTCTTTCATAGCAAAAATAAGTCTTAACTAGTATAAACCCTATGGACTTCATAGAATTTTGCTATGATGAACATTTTTGCTGCAAAGTAAGTGTAAGTGTGTGGAAACTCCAAACTCCCAGGTTAAGCCTGAATAAACTGAGCGTAAGTTACTACATCATTAGAGCGCTGACATGGACCAGGCAATCTGTGAGCATTGCCTCTCAGCCACAGACACAGGAAGACGCTGACAAGGACTACATAGAAGCTTTCCTTGGTGACTTACGTGGTTAATTTTTTTTTTTGCAGTAAATCAACACAACCTTGCTAAACTTTAAAGAGTACTTCCCTTATCAGTGATGATGAGCATTGTGTAAGTACTGGGTATAGCAACATCTTTGTATTTATTGTCTAAACTTCCAGGCTTACAGGAAAAGCCTTGTTTTTTCTTAAAGCCATAAAATCTTTGTGTCTTTCTAATGGCTTTAATTGCTATTTTGGCTTTTTTTTTGTTTCTTGTGGAAAACCTAAATTTCTTTAATTATAGTATCTGCAAAGTAGATGCCAAGCCTCCTGGGTGTGAATTCTGTCTGTGTTGTATGTCTGTAGTGCTTCTGCACTTTACAAGAATTTCTGTTTGCTTTGTTAGAATAATACACTTGTACAGATGATTGAATTTTGTCTCATTGCATTGAATGTATTTGAAGCCAAATTACAGAAGCAGGATAACTTTTCATACGGCACTATCTGCCCTATGCCTAGACTGTACGCACTGCATATTCCACTGTGTGACTGAAAAGGACGATGTAAGCAGATCATGGGGCTTACAGCCATCCTTTCCAGCAGCTATGACTAGTCGTGGCTGGCACCAAACGTGTAAGAGTAAGAAACACTCAGGAGGCAGTTTGAAGACAGTGTGCCTTCTCTACTCATCTCATGTCATCTCATTTGTGAAGCAGTGGTTGTAAATTTTTGGACTAATGGTGCAACACTTTTGGTGAACCAACAGCACAGCCACATGGAACTGAGAAGTTCATACAACTTTTTGTTTAATAGTGGTACTTAAACCAGCTGCAGAGCAGTTACTGTAGCTCCATTGGCCAAGAGGAGCCAACTGTCTACGGTTTGGGAACTGTTCATTTAAAAAATTATTTAATCCATGAAATAGTGGGTTGCTATTTCCTAGAAGTTAGTTGCGGTTAAGAAGGATACCAAGATACCAGTAGTTAAAGAAACATTTTCATTGTAAGAAGCATCCTTCAGGATCATCCATTCTTGACTTCAGTGGCTTCCTTTGGCAGTAAGTCTCTGACTTACAGGCTGATGTAAAAGTGTTTCCTTTACAAAATTCTGATTGTCTGCATTTTTATTTTCTGAAGAACTAATTGCCTCTGTGATTTCAAGTCTGCTTCACCTCACAGCAATTTTTTTTAAAAAGCAACTCTTCCTATTAACTGAATTACATATTTCTTTCATGTCTCTCTCTTCTGTGCTCAGGAATATCAAATTCAGCTAACACTTATTAGTAGGTATTTGTCTGAACATTACTACTGCCAACACTTAATACATAAAGCAGATTAGTTTTAATTTGAGGAATAAAAATATTGAATGCAGACTGTAAATGTTCCTGGTAAAATAAATGTTACTGTTGTTAAAGTAAACTTATATTACCATGTACTGAAGGAATTCTGTTGAGTGGTTACTATATTTGATCAATTGCCACTCTGGTGCTTTGCATTTAGAGAGGTGATTGCCACATTCAGGGAACACTGAAGGCAATTGAAGTGTATTTTTAAACAGTAGACCAAGGACAGAAGCTTGTGATGCACCGTCCTACCTTTTGCAGAGTAGCCAAGCATGATGTTTAAAACATCTTTTTCTTCTGGGGACCATCCAATTACTACATCAGTTACTACATGAGTAAGATCAAGCAGCATTTTCAAGATGAGCAGAAGCTATAAAGAGCTAAATAAAACCGTCAGTGAATTTAAAGTAAATGCAAGGTGAGCCAACAAAAATGGAGAATGAGCAAAGACCTAAATACTCCATCTGGACGTTCACAATCCAGAAGGGATTGCAGCTCTGTCAGAAGAGGGTTAGTGTAAAACAGCTTGACTCTTAGAAATCAAATCAAGTTCAGCACAGTGCAATTGTTGTTGATCAAATACACATTTTCCAGTGAAACCATCTGCAATGTGATTTGTGGCTTGCCTGACCAGAATATAATGAGAATGCACTAGTGTGTTGCAGTAAATGAGTTTCTGTGCTATTGTTGACAACTTAAGTGATTCTTTTCATAAAATCAGAAAATAATCATAGTGCTGCCCATGGAGAAAGTGAGGATATTCAGAGAAAGTTGAACTGTCTTTGAGATCTCTATTTAAAAGGGATGGAGGCAATGCGACACTTTGAATTACGACAGGATTGCTAGCTGTGGAATGGCAGTTGTCCGGGTCATGGGAGGAAAGAAAGACACAGCATTCACAGCCACCACCTGGTTGGCCTTTTTAGATAATATCTTGCAAACCTGTAAAACGTGGCCATTCCAGTGCTGCCTTCGACATTTGCAGATTCAACTAAACGTCTGAGGACATCTTTGCAGTTCTGAATTGAACAGCTGCACTGCTATTAGAAGATTCATAAAACCTACAAAAGACCTCATGAATTTCTAAAGACTCTGAAATGAAGACTGTGCAGAATAACATCTGCTCATGTTTCCTAAGGTCTATTGTTGCATCTGCCCTGACAAAGAATACCAAAGAATGCACATTGTTTATATGTTTTCTAAACACTTCATGAGACATCGTTTCTAACAGCTCATTTGAATATCCAGGAATACCCTTTCACACAAATTCCCTCTGCAATCAAACAGGAATTAAGAGGAAAATCTGTTCTTGTTTTAATATTTGAAAAAGAAATCTGCTGAAAATCAAACAATTACAGTTGCCGGAGGCATTGATGAAAATGGTTGGGAACCAAACGATGAGTCCCTTTTTATGATTTTCCTTTGCTGTTACATGAAGCTTTTCTAAGTTTGCTCCCACTAGTGACTGGGGGGAGGGGGCATACATTGATTTTTCAATGCCTGTAAAAATCTTGCAGGGCTTCAACAGTACTAAAATATTTGAATTATGTTAACAGGAGTGTTAGTGAAGAGGTTACAGGGAAATGCATCACCTCTTTTTTTCCTCTTCAAAATACTCCAAACAGTAGCAGAGACAATAATGGTAATACTGAAAGTAAAATTAACTCCCTATTATTGATTTAGCTTCTGAACAAGCTTTAGTTCTTCATCCTTCTCCAAGTGTTACCAAGGTTGGGGGTTATTTTGTAAGATGGAAGATTTTCTCTGGAGAAGCTTGAAAAAGGTAGTGCTCTTAAGATAGGCTTTATAAAATCACTGAGCTATATGGGGATTGTGTAGTTAAAATAAAAGTACCACCACCACTAGAAAAAAAAATGCTGCAGCACATCTGTTTAGATAGACTGCGTAAGAAAAACTTCCCACTTGAACAACTTCACAGTCTGAAGGACGTTCTTGGTTATCGGCAGTTCATTCTGTAGGTGAGTGCTCTCACAGCAACTCCACTGTGCTCTTCTGTCCAAACTCAGATTTTATTTTCTTGCTGGGTATTGCTGTATTTCACTCTGCCTAGTCCAGTTCCCATCTTACATACGCTGCCATAGAATTGGCGCAATGCAGCAGTAGCAGCTATTGCAGTTAAGATTCAGGTCCTGTGGATGCTTTTGTTACATTGCATTTTCTTTCTCCATTCCATCACCAAGGTTAATGAGTAAACAAAGGCTTCATTTAATGTTATACCAACGTGATCATGAGATTTAAAAGAGACAATATTAAGAAAACTTAGAACATTTGAATTTTTCTAACTAGAAAATTCTGGCTTCCTTCGCTATTACCTTGCAAGTATATTGGGTATGCTTGCCAAGGTACTGGGAGTTCCCTCTTGATTGACATTTTCTAATTGTTTCGTGACCTTTTCTCCTCTCTCTCTCTCTCTCTCCCCTTCATACTCAAGCCAGTGCTTTTTAAAATAAATTCAAACTTTCCTGATGTAATTCATATTGATTACTGTAGGCAACGGTGCTGAAAATGGGTGTATTTATTGACTCTGCTGCTTCACAGACCCTCCTGCAAGAACCTGGCTTTGTAGATCAGAATGGTGGGTGCTCCCTATGGGGTCTGCACCTCAAATCTACTCCAGACAGGTTCAGATGACAAATAAGGCACGCAGCCTGCTCCTTTACATTGTTCGCCATAAAAGGAAGAGAGCAATGTATTGTCTTCATGTTAAGTCAGGGGTTTGTTCTCCTCGGAACCACGAGAGTTGGATATTGGGATGTTAGAAATTCAACTTGTACTTAGGAGTTGCAGTTTTAGTCAGTACAAACTGTCCTGGTGTTTAGCAGTGCTGCTTCTAAACTGAAGCTCTCTGACTTTCTAGTTCTGCCAGGAGTTTGTGAAAGAGCCAAGGGTAATTTTTGTTCCTAGCTGATGCTGGAGTGGAGCAAGCCAAGGACCCCACCGCACTGCGGGGCTGTAGTGCTGCGGTGGGGAGTATCATCATTCCTCGTAGTACTCCACTTGAATTAGACTGGAATAGGATAAAATTTCAAACATGATAAATAGAGTGATAATTTTAATATAATCCAGATTAATAATATTATTTTAATGTTATTTTTGAATGTGCATAAATATTATTTCAATATCATCTCTAAGTTATGCAACAGGCCTTTTGTCACTTTGAATAATTGGTAATTGAAAAATCTTCCCCATCTGTTTATAATAAAAAGCATCTGTTCAACATCTGCCAGAAAAAAGTCTTTGGTGGGAGAGAATCTTTGGATTAGGGAAAACGGTCTCTGTTCAGAGGCCAGAAATCATTGGGTGAACCTGCATAATCTGCATTTTCAGATTTTAAAAGAATGCAGTTCCGGACAGAGATAGTTACCTAGGGGAAGGGGAAGGGCTGCCGAGCTCCACCGCAGCCTTGACACACAGAATCCTTCTTTCCAACCATTGTCTAACTCTGCCTGGATTTAATTTATTATTATAGCAACATTAATGAGAATCACACATTCATCCTAGAATCATACCACTTCAGATATTGACCTATATTTTCAAAAACAGTTACTTGCGGTTATATGCTAAGTCAGGTCTGCTAACATGTTTGCTTTGGGCCTTAACTGAAGCCTTTAAAATCACTGATCCCTTTGCAAGGTGGGCATCTACATCCGTCATCATTCTTTTTCTTTGTCCACTGTGAGGTTAGTTCATATTCCTCCGAATTTTTTACAGTATTGTAAATACCACGCCATTAGAATCTAACATCCACTCCGTTCTCCTTGACTTTTTTAGCCCTTTTGAAGCAATAAGAGAATTATGCAATGTTTCCTGATTCTAGATGAAAGCTTTTTATTATTGATATAATCCCAGTCTGCAACAGAGAATCAGAGAGAGCACATCTCTCTTCAAATATCAGTGGTTTTTCCATGAACCATATACATGAAACACTTTTTCTGAGAAAGACATTGTCTGGCCTGAATTGCAGATTGTAGTATTTGTAAATAAAGCAATAAGTGGAATGAAAAAAAAAATGTTGCTATTTTTGCTATGTTTCCAGAGTTTTTTAACATAAAAGCAGTATAAATCAAAATTTTGAATATTCTTTGCTAGTTACCTGTATATGCCTTTCAAAGCACCTGCACATACTGTGTGCCAAAGACGCAATGGAAAACAGCAAAGCTAAACTCTCCCACAGTGCTCATGTTCCCTCCAATCAAACCCAAACCAAAGTGGGAATCTCCCCTTTATTTCCTGATGTCATTGCACACACATTACCATACGAAGCTTTTCTGAGCAAATTCAGCTTTCTTAACAGGTAGCAGAAACACATTGATAAGCAGCCTGGAGTAAGTAACTACAAAATCGTAATCCTTTGTTTTGGTTTCAGAGCAGTAGCTCTCTGAAATGCTTGCTTTCACTGATGTGAAAGCATGAAAATTCAAATTCTGTTGGTTGTAAAAATAAGCTAATGCTATTCTTAAGTGGTTTCTCCATAAAGCAGTGGAAGCTCTTACAAGACAGCGGAGTTAGGCAGTATTTAAACACAAGCTTCCAAACTTTGAATTTAGAAAATGATAAGGATTTTGAAGAAAATTAAATTCTTGCTTTTTTTTTTTTAAATCTAGTAAAGTCAATTTACATTTGATTTAGTCCATTCATAATATGGAATCTTCTATTCCATTTTCCATTGGCTCACATATGTGAAGGACTTGAGGGACTAAATAAATCATTATATATTCTACGGCACACTATTCCTCTGATAGCTTTTCAAAGAAGAATTAGGAAGCTTGCATATTAAACACCTGCAATCCATGATAATGATAAGGTCAGCCTCAAGGATAAAGATAGATTTGTACTTGGAAGTTTGTAACTCATTATGTTCATTTAAAATTTCAGTTTGATCTAGAAAGATCTCTTCAAAATTAATTCAACTGAAAAATTCATTTTTCCAGGTCAAAAATACCCAAAAAGAAAACTTAAACATTTCTAATATTCTTGAGCAATGGCATGGTAGTAGTAGACATAATGAGATTCAAAGAGGAGTCTGGACCACATTCCATATGAAAAGGGTTTTTCCTTTTGCAAAGCAAATTAAACAGATGTTGCAGGATTATGGTATTTTATATTTTCCTTTTTACTAGACTCTCTGTGACTTTGATACCATGTTTTCCTCCAAAGAACAATCTATTGCATGTTAAATATGTATCTTTAAAATACATTATTGTATGTTATTATTATAGTATATAACTGCTGCTAGAGTATTGTTTAATTTATTATATTAAATATATTAGGTTAAATTAGTATCACATTACATATATTTATATTTACATATGTGTGTTTAAAATATATGTGTATTTATGTATGTTAAGCTATATCAGTGTTGTTGCATGGCTTTGCACTGCTGCAATGGCAAGCAGCTAAAGTTTCTGCCACATGTTCTTTAATGCTGCTGGAAAACTGCATTCAAATAACGGCAATTAGACTTGGGCAGGCTGTCCCAAAGGAGCTTTCCTTTCTCTCATTATTGCTAATTGTACAAAGTTTTGTCAAGAAAGAGTGGTATTTGGCCCTAGGAAGCAGTTCTCCTGTCTTTTCCAATAATTTCTCCCAAAACCTAGTTATGGGAACTAGCTTGCTGGAGTTCTAAAGGCGACTCGGATACTGAGCAGGCTGAGGTAAAGGAGTGAGTGGGATGCATAGTGACAATGTACCATAAAATGTGAGGGGTTTTTTTGACTACTGCTTTATGTGAAATGCACATTAACTCCATTGGTGTCAAGATACCTTACAAATAGCTGGGTACTTCTATCATTATCTGATGGTCCCTGAATATTCATTTTCTTTGCATAAATGCAAAAAGACTGAGGATGATAAGGATGGGAAGACAATGCATGAATGCCTAGAATGAAACCTGTTCAGGACTGTGCAGTATTTCCTATTGTGGTTAACAGCAGCCAGGCCCTGGTGTAGCTGCACACGTGTGTGGTACAGGCAGAGGAAGGTAAAACCCCACCTGCGGATGGCTCTGCTTGAAGCAAGGGGGAAGTGCACTGATACAGGTCACTTCTTGTAGGAGTGTTGCTTGGTGCTACCAGTTAACTCAGACAAACTCTAAATGCAGACACACTGCAGGAATTCTTTTTAAGCTAATACAGTTTTCTTTCTTTGAACCAAGAGTAACTTGGGACTGATCTATTCCAAGAGAAGAGTTTTGCAAAAGGTATCCACGTACTTCAATGTTTTATTAGTACATCCTGTAACAGAAAATATTTGAAAGCATGTTCTGCTGCTAGTGAAGAGTGCTTTGAGATGGCATGCAGTAGCTTCCCTACCCTTATCGCTGCAGTGAGGCAGCGACCCTGAAAAGAGACAAGTCAGCTTAAGGCACAAGCTGCAAGATTCCCTGGTTCTTTCCCTCACAGTTTTGAGTCAGTATCCAAGGGTTTCCCAAACCCACAGTTCAGAGCTCAGACTCTTCCAGAGTCAGAGGCCAGCTGGCATCCTGGCTGTTGGGATAGCTTGTCAAGGAGCCAAGAGGATGAGCTTACCTGGCAGTCTGGGGGCTGTGGCCTTGCTTCAGTCCGCATAGCTGTCAGCACTGAAAACGCCAGGGTTCTCATGGAGGAGCAAGCTTTTCAGAAGGCAGTTTTGTAAGGAACAAAAAAAATGCTTGCCCAAAATGCAATGTTTGAAATATTTATTATGAATTCAGCTCATGGTGCATAGGGATTTGACAGGATGGGCATGACTTCGACTTGAAACGATACAGTACTTGATGTCATAGTTAAAGAAGTACTAAGGTGTATCTTCTAACATAAGCGGATTCACAGGGTAAGGTTTGTCAAGAATTGTTTTTACAAAACCCAGCTACTCCTGGCCAGTACTCTTGCTGATTACCTGCACAAAACCCCCTTGGATTCAGATTTTGTTCTGAACTTGAGATATGGACAGTTTTTCAAACACCATCAGATATATACTGCTCTAATGCTGGATGCTAAATTCACATGCATTTTTTAATGTTTTACTTTTAAAATGTAAAACTAAATAAAACAATATTGACCATTTTTAGCAGAAGCATTTAAATACTCATCCAAACATGAAGTTTAGCAGAACTTTGCAGGTGGGTGCAGAACTATAAAGATTCTGGTGTGTGTTGGCACTGAGGCTATAACACTGGTGCTGAAGAGAGCAGCCAGGAACAATATTGCTGAGCCCACGGGGCCTGTTGCCCCAGCTGGGAAGCGGGTGGAGGCTGCCTTCCGCCTCCTGCCTGCCCCTGCCCAGTTCTCCTGGCTCCACTGGGCCCCCGGCAGGGAGAGGGGAGCAGGTGGGGAGTGTCAGCACAAGGGGAATCCTCAGCCACTGCCGCCTCCTTAAGGCATCTTTCTGCTTGCTTTGTTCTGCCTCAGATGGGGCCAAGAGTCTGACTGTGACATCTGAGATCTGGCATAAATTGCCCTTGTAGACATTAACCTGATCAATTATTCTGCAGTTCTCTTTAATAAATTCTCATTTTACATTAAAGTTGGATGTTGTCTTATATCATAATCCTGTATGTTGTTTCCATGAAAGCAGAAGTTTATCTATAAGAGAATATTTTCTTATCAGCTAACGTAGAGGATAACTGCTGTGTTCTGTATAGCTCAGTCTGTAACGAAAAATTAATATAGTTTTGTATCGCTGTTATCTCTCATCTTCTCTTTGATGATCATACTGACCGAGTTTAATGTGTGTAGGACAAGAGTTGTAGTAAAAAGCTGTTTTCCACAGGCATCTTTTCCTCTGGTGCAGTGTGAGAACCGTGTGCTGTTTTGTGCCCTCAAAGATCATTAAATCCTGCCTACATTTATGTTTCTCTTCATCCCTCTGCTATATTCACAAATGCTTTTGTTAAAACTGAAATCAAAACAGTAAGATGACACATATGTCTGCGCCGTAAGATGACACATATGTCTGAACCTCTTCCACTCATTCACATTCTCCTTTGAGCCACTTGGTAGAAAATGTCTTCAGCTCTAAGAAGCAGGAGACTTCTGCTAGCCTAACTGATTGACAAAGTCGTGCCTTTAATCCCTTAATCAATGTCAAAGCCAAATACACAGAAGCATTAGTGGAGTAAAAGCTTGGGTAGCGTGGAATACATTAGAATGCTGCCCTGGGGCATCAAAGACAATGTCTAGCAGGTGACTATTACACGGCAGGCAAACACAGGCCAAGTTCACGTGGGGGACAATCGGAACAAGCCATCTACAGCTCCAGGTTGTTATCATTTGCAAGCAGTGGAAACAGTGACACGAGGTGCAAGAATGTCCTTTGAATGGTGTTTATTGACGCAATTTCAGATCTTCATTTGATTGTATATATATTGAACTGCTCAAGTAACACAGAAAAGTAATTATCAAGCAATTACAGCGACCTAATTTGCCCTTTCAAAATTTGGTTGTATGTTTTGTGTCATCCTGTCACTCAGTGAAATCATAATTAGGTTTCACTGCAGCATAAATGTTAGTGAAATGTGCTGTCCAAGTCAATCAGTGTTATGAAGAAATTAATCAAATCCAGTTCCTCCTCCTAATGAACTTCTTCATTAGCTGCTAGCTTTTATCTCTGGTCTGTACGGGTCAGGCGGAGAGTAGCTTCAGCAACAGCTTTGTTATCTCTTCCTGTGGTGGCTTTGTCAATGCATCCCCATGTGAAGAAGGCAAGCAGCGTACCTTTTTATGGAGAGCTGTGTCCCGTGGCCAGAGATCAGAACATGGGCTTTTAAAGGTGGGAGATCTGCTTGTGCATTTTGACGCTGTTAGAATACAAATACCACAAAGTGAGATAGGGCCTGGAGCCTAGCACCATTGAAGACGGTAGTGCAGGGTTTACCTCTCACAACCCTATCCCATATTTGACAATACGTTGACAAAATATTTAACTACATAGCAATTAAAAAACAGCAAAGAGTTTACAGTATAATCTTTTGTGTGTAGATATCACCAAGTAATTTTGGTGACAAATTTGTTTTCTATACTGATTCCTTTTAAGACTGCCATGACTTGCTGCCCCAGTTGAGTATCAGTGACTTGGGAGTGTCGGAGATGGAGATGCAAACACAACAGTATTGTCAGGATGCACATGCTACAATTTGCGAATCCCTGCCCTTTGTGATTGAGTTAGACAGAGTCCATATTGCATTATATTAGTCTTTTATGTAAAGCTGTAGGATAAATTATGATTTGTATTATATTTGTCGATCAAATTATTATTTGATAAAATACAATTTAAGATACAATATAAGAAAAAGTTAAGTGCTCAGATGTGGCTCCATTTTGCTGATCATTCCCTAGCTTTTCATTCTTCCTATTGTAGTTCTTTTAACACGATAGTACCTCTCGTTCTGGTATTAATTATTCAGCTCTTCCTCCAACGAACCAGGTGAGTGCAAAGACAGTCTTTTGCTTAGAATATTCTTATTTAGGTGATGACTCTGTACGTTGCAGTTAAGCATGCAGTAAATAATACTGTAGCATCCTTACCACAGCCTCCTATATGAGACAGCAAGCACATAGACAAGAGGGTTTTAGTCTTTATTGTTTTTTTTTCTTTAGCATGTGATTAGTATCAAGTTTCTTTTCAAGTGCTTTGTTTATGGATGTTTCTTGTTAGAGCTTTTGTTTCCAAGATACCATTCTTCCTCACTGAAAGACAACATAATTTTTCTGACTGAATCTTGCCTTTTCATCAATTATGCCGTGAATTTCCCCTGATGATATGGGGGGAAAAGATATTTCATTTCCATTTTGATGACAAAATTCCCTTATATGAGATGGTGAATAGTTGAGATTCTGACCTGATGTAAAGTCTGCTGAAATGAATGAGCATCTGCTGTTGGCTTTTGTTGTCTTTGGATCAGGCTGTGAGATATGATCCTGTCCACTGAAGTCAGTGGGAATTATGTCTTTGATTTCACTGAACACTGATGAAGACATTTAATAAACAGTGCATTTAAGTAGTATTTGGCTGTTTCTCTGTTAGGATGAGCTATTTGCAGAATCTTTGTTTCCTAGGTGCCTAATGTTAAAGGTGGAGAAACTAAAAGTCAGATAGTCTTCTGGAAATTCAGTGGGCTTCTCTTTCTACTCTGTTTAGCTTTTCTTTATGACCAACATGACAGCAATCATTATTCCAGATACTGTTATGATAAAGCCTCATGTATCATTGAGCAAACTGAAAACACGAAGTTCTGTCCAAATGCAATGTAATAAAGAATGGGAGAGTAGAGCTGTTGGTGGTGCATTTCATCATGATGTTTAGTTTAAACATCCTCCCAGCAGCCCTTACATCTTAAGAGATGCATCACACCCCTATATAGGCCCGTTTGTTTATTCATTTTAAACCAGTTCCATCATCTGCAATCACTAATATTTCAAATAGATTTCTGCACAGCTGTGAAATGACTTTCTATTACTACCCCCTGGGCTGGAGGCTGACCATGTTACTCTGCAATCTACAAATCCCATTGCTTATTGCCCTGGGACATTCAATCCCCACTGAAGAGTAATTTCAAAATATTTTGTTGGCAATTTGGGTCTAGGGATTAATGATAATTTAACGACAAATACAGTTTTTTCCTTTCCCTTTCCCATTCTGAAAGAACCATCTCCTTGCCTTTTTTTTATGTGTTTATAGCCATATAGCTATGGCACCTTTTCTGCCACAGGGTCACATTTGCATATTATCACTCCTCTTGCTCCTGCCAAATCTCCACAGACAGCACAACTGATACAGAGAGATGTCTGTGATTGATTTATTGCCCTTCTGTAAACTGGAGTACAATGCCCCATGAAGTTACAAAGATCCGAAGTGCAGCCTGTGTCTCTCTGCTCCGCTTTCTCATTACTTTGCAGTTCTACAAGAAACGAAGTACTACATCTGCTTTTCAGCTTTGTTTGTGTGATTTCATAATCATTAGTCCCCTGGGAGAGAGCACAGACCAAGAACTCATGTGATCTTTAGTAGAAGAGGCAGTACATGACAAACATTTCTGCGTATCTCTCATTTTCTGGGTTTCTCTCAGAAAAACAGAGCCACACAATCTGAATTTTCTATTGCTTGGCCCCGTATTCAGTATGATGAAGACAGACTATGTGTTTTCATACCAAGCCCAGCACATATGCTTTACTGTAGTTAGTCACATATTGTAAAGCTATTTTTTTACATTGTCTTTTACTGTTCCCATTTAATTTTGGGTTGTCAGAGAAGGAGTACTAGATGCTGTGTGCAGATTGATGTCATGAGTCATTCTGTTGTTAACATTATTTTATGGCAAATGACTTCAGGGTACATAGTTCTGTTCTACCCTTTTCCATAAGGACAAATGACCCTTTTCGTATTGGCATGCTTGCCTGTAGCCTCGTGATGGAGGATTCAAAAATTCTGGACCTCAAACAGTGGGCTGGACAGGCAAGCAAAAGAGCATCATACGAGTGAGAGTGTCGGGGTTGCTTTACAAGCAGTGTGTGATAGCCGTCCGTCCTCTCAGAGGCAGAGCGGTGCAGGAGGCTTTGTGGGATTCAGTCCTGAGGGGCTGGATCTGCACAGCCTGAATCACCAGGGAAAGTCTTTGGACTTCAAAAGTGTCCTCCATCAGGCTCCGGTAGCATTAACACTTGTTCAATTAGTAATTCCATGATGCCCCTGTAAACTAAGATGTACTTAAACTTACAAAGGAATGTTTTAACCTGTGTAGTATAGAATGAAATCTCAATCTTTGGCAAGTATCCATCCCTCTCAAAGTAATGTTGTCAAAGCTGATGGACGTAATCATGGTGGCAGCATCCAGTGTGTCTTCCACAGGGGCCAAATGTTGTGGAAACATGGCAGAGTCCTCCAGGCACAGCCTGTGTGCCGGGCCAGTGTCTCCTGGCCTATGCAGCAGCGCTCTTGCTTGGAGGCCTTCTAGGAAGCAAAGGCTGAGATTTGCGTTTCTTGTGAATGTGAGGCAGTGGGAAATGAGGAGCAGTCTGGGGAGAAGTGGCAGCAAGACCTCCTTGGTTAGCGCTCTTCTCTGGGAGGTGGGAAGAGAGACATGCACCCACTGCAGCGACCGATGGGGAGGCTGAGGGGGCACCGCAAAAGGCATGAGTGTCCTGTCGACTGTGTCCTGGAGCACCCAGCACAGGCGACGGGCAAGTGCTTGGGCAAAGCAAGCAGGCTGCCATCAGGAGGGGGCTGTACTCACGTGCTGAACTGCCCCCCATGCCACAGCAGCAACAGGGCGGCTCTTGGGCACCTCTCCTTGTCAGCTGTGCCTTTGCCATTTTTTTCACGTCAAATCTAGCAGCGTCCTGGGTTGCTGGCTCTTGCCATTACTGCCAGCGATACCAGCCTCAGCTGTTTGTCCACTGATCTCTCAGGAACTTAGTTTACCCCTCTCTTTTCACCTCTCTCTCCAGCTGGAGTATAGCCCCAACCCTTTCTTCTTATCATCAGTGCTTGGCAGTGAGTGAAGCCCCAGGAACATCACCCTAGTTACTCTCCTCACGTCTCAAGCCCCTGAGCCATTCAGGGATACATCTGCATTTCTCTTAATGATGTCATTTGTTCTACTGTGCAACTACAAGGAGGGGAATTCCCCAGCGTTCCTCAGGATGTCCGGTACCGTCTTCACCCAGACAGACAGGAAGATATCTCATCCTGCTTCCTTTATGCGGACACCAGATTCTTTGGAGCACATCACTTATTACCATGGAGTCATCAGTCAGGCTTAATAAAACAATAGCTTTGATGGGGCATTTAAAAATATGTGGCTGTTTATAATGAGATCTGAAGCCCTGGAGTTATAAAAGGAACTATAGGGGTACATGGGTGAATCTGCAATATTACTTTGGCCTTGGGGGATTTATTTTGCAATTTAATCTTAAAGTAAGCAAATGGTGTTATATGTTCCTGAATTATTTAATGAAGAGCATGACAAAGTGGTAATTGTAAAAGCTGCTCCTTCCCCAGGAGTACATTCCTTTTCAGCTAGCTAATCCCAGCTATCCTGCTAGATATAAAATTGTCTCTGTGCTGCAGCTTTTTCTATTTCTGTCGATGGACTTTCATTACAATCCACTTAGACTTTGGTTTTTTGAGTTATATGTGAGCAGGTTCAGTTTGGAAGTAATAACATTTTTCAGGTTTCCTATTTTCAGTTCTTTTCCATGGTTTTCTGTTGGGATGCCTCACCTTAATTAGTTACAGTAGCTCTTTGGTTTGGCACATTATCATTGCTTACTGCATTACTGAAAAGTCTAGCACTGATCGATAAAAAGGGTTTTGCATTTTGTTGTGTGTTAGTTGTAGTTCTTGTAACTATTTGGCTAATTATGTCCTAGAGGTTTTATCTTTGTAGGCCAAGATCAATTTATTAATATTTATTATTTAGACAAATAATTCAGAGGAATACTGACCTTTCATTTTTATGTAAGGAATAAATCTTGATTCTGCCTGTCAGTAGCTGGAAGGGTACCTATCATACCTAGAAAAACTTCCATTAGGAAAACACTGTAAGTGGAGATATGTACCAGCAGCTGCACATACAATCAGTATATATAGTGTGGTGCAGCAGTCTTTTTGCGGATGGAAGCAAACAGGTATTAGTTTGTCCTGGGAGGAATTCTTATTTTCACTGATCTGTGTTAAACAAATGCCCATAAGCCCCAAATGTTACTGTGTCCCAGAGACTGAGAGGCTGGATTGATGGATACTGCATATTTCTGTGTTGAAAAGCTTCTTGTCTAAACTGGCTCATCGAAGAGAGGACGACAGTGAAACAAAGGCAGAGGTTTCCTTGTCGTGCCTACACAAGACTCATATGCTGCTGCTGTGCTGCCCTGTCTCTTGACTGCGTCACCTTTTCTGATTTGCTTGGACTACCATGAATGCTCCTAGGCAAATGCAAGTACATATGTGACAACACAGAGTCTTCTCTTAGTTTCACCAAGGCAATCACAGAGCTTAGGACAAAATGTTTTGGCAAGGGTTCCTTGATTTATACTTCAAGTGTATTAGATGAAGGCTATAGCAAACATGCATTTCTATTAGAGTCGAAGACAGTCATCTGCGCTAGTCTGTGTTTGCTTTAATGAACTGTGTGCAATAAAGCCATTTTGGAGTTGATCATGGGCATCTGCTTCAGAGTTTGGATCACCCCCCAATCATACTGCTGAAAAAAACTGTATTTGTTTACCTTTCATAGTGTAATGTGTTTATGAAAAAAAATGCAACTGATTGTTTACGACACAATTTGTAGACTCTGCCTTCTGACTGAAGTTTAAGTTGTGAATGTAAGTCAGACCCTTTAGTTGATGATCGTGGGTTAGTATTCCATCCTCTGGGATTATCATTCACCACTGGATTCTTTTTTCAACTGATTAAGTAGAGTCTCTCAGCAGCCTGGGTTTATATCTGCAATATCCCTTCTTGATTTTGCCATGCTAGCCTGTGTTCACTCTCCCTCCTGGATGACATGGCAGGTTCACTTCTTGGATCCATTTCAAACTTGGAAAAATTCTGCTGACAGAGCTGAAGCTGTATGTCAGACTAGTGCAGAAGAAAGAAAAATCACATGGACCAACTCTCATCAGTCCAACTCACTGGCTGTAGTGCTGACAGCACAGAAACCCTCTAGTGAAAACAAAAAGTCCTTTCGATGCAAACAGATCGAGGCAGCCTCAGCCCAGCCCCGGCTGTCCCCCGAGTCAGAGGAGCAGAGGCCGGCTCTGGTCCCACGGCCAGCTGTGCTGACAAGCCTTGCCTGCGTGGCTCCGAGGCCAGAGCTGGCCTGTACAGCAGGTACAGTGGTCAACAGCTGTCTTGTAGCTCACGGTACCAGTGTGTCCCAGCATAGACCACACGTAATACAATGCCTTGCTACATTTGGTCATGTAGCATTAGTTTTCAAGGCACTTCTCATTTTCTTATAGGAACATATTTATCTAACCCTATATTTAATAAACTGTAACTTTCTTTCCCCTTGACTGCTGAAAAATTTTTCATCTTCAGTATTTTACAACCGTGTAAAGGTAAAAACTGCTGAACAAAACCAAAAATGAATAAAATACCTCTTTTTCATAGACTAGGAAAAATGGTGATTAAACACACTTTATTTGTAGCCTGTATTTTTTATCCCAGAGGGATTGCCTCAGGAGCCTTTGTGGTTTATGAAAGTTTCATTTTAAATGCTTATGAAAAGTTTACAGCTTTTAAAAATAATGTCACTAAATAATAGAACTAGTTGGTTTTATTTTCTTTGTCTTCTTAGGCTAATATTTATGTACTTCAGTTGCCAGTGCCTTTGGTCCCTATGGACTTACCAGTCTAGTGCCCACTATGTGTGCGCCAAAGTCCCCATCACGGGTTGCAGGGCTGCGCGTGTTCGGTGAATGGGCTGTGATCTGGGACCTCTTTCCTGACGCGGGGCATCTGAGATGCCACCTGGGTGTCTGGTCCCGACTTCGTTGCTGAAGAAGAGTTTTGTGAGCCTGAGGAATACAGACCAGGTTCTCAAAGCACCGGCTGTTCCTCTGTGCACAGGGTAACCAACGTGTCCACACCACAGCTGTACATAAAGGGCTTGTCAGCTACCAAAAATGTGAAAACGAATGTAAGGGACTGAATGGCCGTGGGGTCCATTCTGTTTCCTCTTCAATGTGTGGGGACCCTCTGGCAATTGTAGGACATTAATTTTCTATGTATGTATTATTCTTAATTGTATGTTGCATCGTTGCCATATGGTCTGTATCTGGCACTGAGCTTTAGCAGCCAGCCTATTTCTTATTACTATTGTAAGCAGCAGGACGTAGATAGCATGACCTAAACCAGCTGGTCTCTAAGGTGTTAACTCCGTCTGTACTTAACTTCTGAGGTTTCTTTATGAAAGTGTGTAATTAGTTTAAGGCAGTGGGTTCAAACCTTGTGCCTTATTTCTGTATTTAAAGTTAATATGTTTAAGTAAGTTGTGATTGCAGTCATACAGACATATGATTTTAAAAATGTTCCCTTGTTTAGGTTCATTGCAGGGTAAGTATAACGACTTCATGTTATCTGGAGCAACATTTGGATGAGAGATCTGTCATCAGCTGAAATTAACCTGCACATGTCTCAGAGGAAGATGAAGAGCATTTAAATACGCCAACTGGAAAGCATTTGCTGTTTCCTTTTATTCCCCCTTTAACACTGAAAATCCCATAATGTGCATCTGTGTAGGTATCATAGTGTTCCGAGTAGCGGGAGGTTTGTGTGGCATTAGGGCATACTAAGCCATTTAGACAACCTTGATGTGTCAGTAATCCCTCCCACGAATTAAAGCTGAGCAGCATCTGCTCAGCCTCTCCAGCACTCTTGCTGACTCAGTTCGATTTGCTTAGGGTTGGCAATGGCTTTATTAGGAAGTTAAATGCTTTTGTGAATATAACCTCCTGACCAAAGCTGGTGGAAGGCTGCTAAGGATTAATCCCATCCTCCAGTCTCAGACAGCGTCCCCGGGTACTGCTTGGAACAGAAATCACTCACCAATAGAAGCGCACACAAAGACATAACTAATGAATCCAGTTTATCTTACATGTTGGGCCAGAGCTGCTTTTCTCCTTTTGCATGCCCAAAGCCTTCCTTTGTGCAGGGTGGGAACTTAGCTGAGGATGAATTTATTCAATGGAGTTCCAGTGTTGCCTGAAGATTAAATGAAGCCAGTCTGTTTTGCACCACCCTATACCAAAGCACTTTAAATCAGAAAGCTAAAATAAGATAGGTGGATATGTGCTCCGAAGGCCCTAATCATTGAATAATAGCTGTCCTTGCTTTCTGATTCTACAGGAATGCAGACATATATTTCAATATAATTTTGCTGACAGAACAAAGCTGGCCCCTCACAGCTCAACTCCAGATGTCAGCCCTATTCTTGGCACGCCTTCTACACAAGACAATCTTCACTTGCCACTTCATCTCTGAAGACCCCCTTCATGTGGAAGACATCTGCTTAATCAGCAGCAAAGTTTTGGCCATGTTTTGACATGAGAAAACTCTTTGTTTTCTTTAGAAGGTTCATGCAATTCCTGACTGTCTTCAACTGCGGATGACAAAAATATGACAAAAAAATCTTTCCCACTTCTCTAGGGATGTAAGTCATAACCTGTCTCTCCAAATCAGGGAGAAGGCAAAGCCACAGCAGGCGCTGAACAGCTGCAACTTAAGGAGTGGATCTGCACTTTCATTAACTGCCTGAACAGTAAATGAGTTTAAATATCCAGAGCACTATTCATTTTTATCTTCAAAGCTTTGAAATCCATCTTGCTTTATAATAATATGGGGAAAATAACTAAAGCAAAAGGATTCTTATTTACAGAAACCTACAATAAGTTGTAGCTAAAAATACAGCTAAAAAATCAGAATAGCATATCCCAGGGTCTGCTTAATCATTGAGAATGGAAGGATAAAGCACTCCTGATACATCAAAAGAAAAGCCTTGTACAGTAGGACCTTCATTTTGGTCCATTTTGGGAAATGTGTTCAGCAGTGACAATGAAAGGGCTCTGACTGATGAAAAGCAGGCCTAGATGGTTCAGATTAACATTCTAGGGCAACCAAAGAGGCTCAGCATGTCTGAGTAATTTACTGCAAATTGGCAGATGGCTGTAGTAAAAGGATTACCGTGAATCAAGTTAGATGGCAAGTGTAACAAAGCAATAGCAAGTAAAAATAATATTGCTTTTCTCATTCCTATTAAAAACTAAGTGAACACCAATAGCTTGAAAGCATACTGAATGACAGCAGCTTTTGATGCCAGCTAGGAGCTCACCCAAAGCTCTGCTTTACTTTCTCATATCCTGTCCTGACCTCCCAGTGGCTCTGTCCCCGCTGCCTGCACTTGCACTGATCGCCTGGAAGTTTTTTCCTGCCGAGTTAGTGTGACAGCATCTTGGCGGCTGCCTAGTTACTGTTGCAGGCAGAATTGCCCTTTAGGTGCCCTAAGAGAATCACCCCAACATCCTTTGTTCTTTACATCATCACCAAAAAGCCCCCGTAAATGGAATATGTCAAGCTTTCAGCCATTCCAGTGTCCAAACCTCTGAGTATGTAGCACTTGGGCTTAGGGACTATTCATTAATATATGTGTTCGCTCTGGCACCTCTTCTTTTGTCCTTTCAATGTTTGGTCCCATTTCACTTCTGTTACCAAGCATTGGAAGAGCCCACTCCAGATGGATCTGAGACAGCCTGTATTAAGTTTTAATGAGACAATCCCCAGGGCTGGCAAGAGAAGGTGGGACAGAAATCATCTTTCCCTGTGCTTGCCCTGCAGGATACCCAGCCCTGAGGTAGGTCAGTGCGAGAACTAGCTGATGGTGGAGAAGGCACATAGGTGCTATTTCCATCTCCCCTTCCCCAGCACCAGGGTGATCACGTTCAGTTCCTGAAGGTCTTAGTTTTTTATCCCACTTCCAATTGCAAGAATTTCAAAGGACCTATCTTTCTTGTTTGGGAGCATAAGGTTAGTAGTTATAAATGAAATGTGAATGGATGTTGATGACTACTTTTCTTGGGCTGCTGATTCTGAATAATTAATTCTGTATGGCATCCCATTTGACAGTGGAGGTGCAGCTGACAGCCTGTGATGAATGAGCTGTATGGCTGCTTTCACACTCGCTGGAGTTTGGTACAGAGACACCCTCTAGAGTTTCACACCACTGCACGCCCCCGTGTCATACTGTGTTAGTAACACGTCCTGTATCCTGGGGGGACTGCAGTATTAATGGTTGTCTGGTCTTCCTAATTAGCTTGACAGATTGAGAGGTCAGAGCTCTATTAGAGATCTTGTGCCAGGTTAGTTGCACTTTGTTATTTTACTGTTGTATTTATCACATGCTAGGAATTCCTAAGTGCAGTGTCAGATGTGTTCTGTCTCAAGGAAAACCTGGAAAGTAAATTTGGGATTCGTTTTGAAAGAGCTTGTTTGTTAAAGGTAATAAAAATTACTTATTTTCACTCAGATTTTCCACTATTTTCATTGTGCATGTACAAATGAAAGAAAAATTGAAATATCTTTTCCAGCAGAGTAACATTTAATCTGGGACAATGTGATTATAAAGACATCACTTTCATAAAAAAATAATAAATAACAACAATTTAGTATAGATGGTGGCTTGTGAGGAATCTGCTATCATGTTGTAAAGCTACAGCTTTACACTTTGTGGGAACTGTGGCTTGTTGCCAGAAAGTGGAAAAAATCAAGTCTTATGTGTATTAAAATGCATTTAGCATTTTAGCTGGGGATACTCATATGTAACTGCAATATAAAAATCTGCTATGGGGAGCCAGCTAGTTACATCTGAAAGGAAAAGCTGACATGATGCCATTTAGGTTTACAGCAATTTCCATTGATTTAATATTTCAAAAGTGAGTGTGTGCTCTCTGAATAGGGAGAGCGCCTCAGTGAGTCACTAATCTCTGTCCACTTTTCTAACAAAAAGAAGGCCAGTGTAGAAGGATGCAGGTTGGTAAAGAGCAGAAGGTTTGCTTGGCTCCACAGACTGTGAATTTCACATGAAAAAACAGAATTGGCAGAAAGCCTGCCAAAGGACAGGTCTAATGGGCACATCGATTACTTGATTTTTCTGTTTTAATTACTATTTAGTTCAAATAATTACCCAACCAAGGCCACAATTCCATGACACACGTGTCCATATCACATCCAAATTTACAAAAGTATAAAAATAACATCTGGTATCTGAAACCCAAGAAGCCAAATTAGGTCAGAGTTAAGGTTTCTCTTGTAGCCCATAGGCAGGTTGGTGCAATACAAAGCTTTTCTCTAAGCAGAGTTTGTCGAGACGTACTGCATTGTTTTCAATTGGAAAACATTTCATAGGACTCCTAACAAGGAGGCCCGTTTCTCCATGGCATTGGGAGTGAGGGGTGACTTTTGGTGAAGGTTTCATCTCAAGGAAGACAAGTTTTCCTACCGAGCATTGTGCAGTAGAGAGTCTATTTGTCACATTTAGTATATGTACAGTGCAATGCGTTACTTACTTTTGAAGTCATGTGTATGTCACAGATGTGTATGAAATAATTAAATAGTAAGGTTGAATAAGCAGTTGTACTTTGCTCTTGCTTGATAAAACTCAGAAGTAACAGTTTGTTTCCCTTTCTTGCTTTACTGGTTATTTGGCCTTTTGGTTTCAGACAGATTTCATTCATAACGAGATCGCTCCGTTTGTGTTTCTGTATTCTAACTGCAGCACGGGAGGATGAGCCCACACAATGTATCTTCTGTTTTAAACACTTTGGTCATTTCAAAGTACTGCACCCCAGATGAATTAAAAGATGAGCTCATGTTTTTCAGAGCAAGCTAAAGCATTAGAAGAATGTGATGTGGCATGAAATATATCACTTTTTGTTGATGAACTCTGTTAGTTCCTTCATTCTCTCTATCTCTGACTAATTTTAGAGCGTTTTCAGTAATAAGAGTCTAGAGTGTGTTCAGACATGTTCTTATATATTCCTCAATCAGAAGTTTTTATAATATTTCTGAAGTACCTGCAGTGCAGTTGCTTTAGCTCAGAGGACAGTAAACCCGTATGTTAGTTAGACACAGCACTTTTCCTTAGTTAATAACTGTATTTTAATCTGTAATGTTTATTACTGTCATTGTTTGTGTCAGACAAGATCCAGGAAGACTCGGTAATGGCCAAGGTGGCCAGTTTGTGATGTGCTGTACAGAAGTTGGACAGAGAAAGGACCACCAGCCCAAAAGTGTCACTGTCTTTCTGCCTGCTGTCTTCTCAGAACTTCTCAAAGGACTTTTTTTCCCCATTCAGTTGAACATATATTTTGTTTCTCCTGTAAGTATCAAATACTTACAGGATACTTAAGTATATGGTACTGGTTAATCAGTATGCGATTCACAAACCAGAATAGTCTGATCAAAAGATCAGTCACCTAAACGAGATCTCTTCATTCCTGTTTCACTTTGGAAAGCCACTGTATTATCTTTTATTGACAGTGTTAGAAATTGCATTGGCATATTTTTTCCAGCAGAGATTTTGTATAAATACCTGCCCCTTCAGATTTTACTGGCAATTATTGTTTCATATGAATGTTTTCACATATATTCTATATTAACAACAGTTTTAGATGATCTTCATAGTGTCTGTAGCCCCTATATTAATCTTTTCTCACACCTGCCTTATTTTTCAAATTTTTAAATTTTCTGATTTATCTGAAAATGGTTTCTATTTAAATACATACATTTAATGCATTTATTTTAATAGTGGGCTTTTTTTTTCTTATTTAGAGATAAGCTTTCATTTTCACAGAATTATTTTATATCAATTTGTCATAACACTATCATCATAATGTATCTCTAACCATGGATCTTAATCAAATGCAATTAGAAAATGACTGGTTGAGGATAAATTGCCACTAGTGTAACAGGAACTATTAAAGCAGTGAGCTCTAGAAAGAGGGAGTCTGAGCTAGTAGTTGCCTGAGCATGAAAAGCAATTTGATTTTATTTCAGACTTTGTGTTGTCCTGAGTAGCAAGGGCCAGCTTGCACTCTCTTTACTCATACATAGCAAAAATGGATCTTTACTACAATAAGATGTTTAATACCATAAAACTGATTAAGCTCTCTTACCTATTTACAAATCAATAATGAACCAGCTTTGAACAGTGTCTGTGGCCCTGTTCTGTACAGCAGTTTCTTACCTCCTCAAAAGCATACCATATGCATATTGCTGTGTTATTACTATGTGAATAGTCCCTCTCTGCCAGAGAAAGAAAAGTTGATACCCAGTTGGGCAGTTACAGATTTCACACATCTGACATATCACAAATCTCTGAACTCTGCTAATTGTTCCAAGATTCATTAAAGCAAAACTTTCCCAAAGGGAAGTGTATAGAAATGAGGCTGTCAGGTGAAGTCCTTGCTGTGCCTTCCTGGGCACAATTTGCTTTTGCTTTTGCTTTGGTTTTCCCCATTGAACTCTGCAGTAAAGATGCTGGGTGACTTTCCTCCTCCTCCCACTCTATCAGCTGGAGGGGCTGCCCAGCTCTCCGTATAGCACTGTGCGTGGGGTTTCTGCCCCACAGGGCACGCTGCAGCTGAACGGCTGCTTTGGGGTCCATGGGCAAAATCACCCTCCAGTGGACAGCCTCCAAGGGGGCTGCCAAATGCTTACAATGACTTCGGGGAGCATTTCAAGCCCTGCAGTTCTCCCATGGACCATCTCATGCAATTGAAAAACCCGGCATATTTCTGGGTTGTTCTTTACATCTTCTTTACTCTTCCTTTTATTGGGAACTTTTCCTGAGAGCGTCTGGCTTTTCCTCTCTGTCCCTTTTCTCCATTCCTTTTTTAGTTCCTTTAGTTCTCACTCCACTGCTTTCCCCCCCTGCAGTTGGGGGCTATTTTCTAGTGACCGCAGTGAGATGAGGACTGGGATCACGACTTCTGCGTTGCTGGGGTCCCCTAGCCAAGCCCTGACTGCGTCACACTGCAAGGCGAGGCTGGCTCCAGCTGACAGACAGGGCAGGCAGTTGCTGAGAGCAGCAGCATTTCAGTGGCAACAAATCATCCAAAAACAGTTCTTGGATGAGAGGGAGAAGATAACTGCAGGCTGGTAGGGGAGGATATTTGCCAGCTGGCCTGGGGGAGCAGGACTGCAAGAGCCAGCTGTATCTCCAGCTACCGGTAGTAAGGAAGACAACAGAGGAGTGGGTGGGCCAAGCCAAAAAGATAATCTTTGCTATGGCAATATAGCATGTCTGGATCCAGGTCAGGGGAGCTGGCCTGTATGAGAATAACTGGAAGAGGGTAAATTCCTAGTGGATGTACCAGAGAGCTCAAAACTGCCAATAAATCTGGGATTGCTGGCAAGCGCTTCTAGGAAGACTGCTTGATCATAGCCTTGAAACTGGGGATGAATAAGGACAAAGGTATGGTGGGTTTGACTATTTCAGAAATCGCTTTTTTTTCTTCACTTTTGGGGTGATTCCAGCTGACGGCCTTTGCCAGTTGGACACTTGCACAGCCTCTGGCAGCCCTACCAGCACAGGGTTTGTTCTGGTAGAAGGGAGTCTAATGCAGCACAGCCCCTGGTACCAGTGTTTCATAACCAAACTCCATGCTCCCTGGGTTTTATGTAGGGGATCCAGGACGAGGGTAGAAGGAAAAGTTTTAGATTGCCAGTAGACAAAAAGCATGTCAGCAGTGCAGTTAAAACAGAAATAGACTTAAATTTGTTATCTTGGGTACCCATAGGACAGAGCCCTTCTTGAACTCTGCATTTCCACAGCTATACTGTTACCAGTGCTAGTTCAGGTATGTCTGTGTGGCCACACATTGTAGCCCTGCATATGCCCGTCCTCATGTGCCGCGGGCCAGCAGAGCATGGTGCCGCGGTGCCCGAGACGGCAGACCTCCATCACCACAGCACTGCTGACGGTGCCACCAGCGTGATCCCTGACTGCACTCTCAGCATTGCCGTACAGCTTTTGGGCCTGAGCCACTGTATCCACATGTTGGCAGGTGGACGGTGTGGATTTAAGCTTAGGCACCTCCTTTCCTTAGGAAGTAAAGAGACGGTGTTTTTGTTTTTTCCCTTTTTCGTGGTAAGCTCCCAGGCGTCAGTCCTTGGCCAGAGTGTTGCAGTAACGCTGCCTCCTCACAGTGCAGGGTGGGATGGGGTTCCTTACTGCCAGCAAGCCAATGTCAAAGCTGATGGCACATTCAGGTACAACTAACGGAGCTAAGCAATTAAATAAGTTTGTGTGTTTATGTAGATGTATATATATGTGCATGTGCATAGAGAGTGGGAGAGAGATTTAAAAACCAGATACTTTATCTGTCCTTGGCATTGCTTTATAAGTGGGTAAAACTTCTGATGGTTGGACTGAAGTAAAAAGTGTGTGTGGCCCTTAGTATACAGTACAAATGCTAAGTACTATCCATTATAAAACAGCAAGCCTAATTATATAAAGCTTTATCTGATGCTAACATCAATGGAGATCTTTGCAAGAGTTTCAATGGGCCCAAACCATTAATTCTTCAGAGGAGGAAAGTATGCTTGATTTTAATGGACTCTTTCTGTTCTTGTTTTTCTCCCAGAGTTGTGTTTCCCTGCTCAGTGACTAGTGACTTTGATACTTTATATCTCTGCTAAAGCAAATATATCATTTTACTTTTCATTAGTTCAGATGAGCCAAAAGTTGGAAGATAGACTAAGCAGAAAGTACTGCAAGATGTTTTTGCCATGCAAGCGAGGCAGGAAACTCCCATCTAAATGGTTCATGCAAGTTTAACGAACTGAACCCTCTGTAGGGGTTATTATGGTATGAGCAGAGGGTAATTAGCGGTGACTCAGTGCAGGGAAAAAAAACCCAAACCTGGCTGTCACAAGTTCTTCATCATCCTCTGACTGAAATGAATGGCAATTGCTGTAGTGCCACTTTGTGGTGAAATTGAGAAACAGGTACACATAAAACTTTCCTTTACACATAAACAGTTACCAAAGTGACGATCTGAGATTCTGATCTGTGGTTTAACGCTGCTCAGCTCAGATGCCCTGGTGTCCCCGATCTCTGAGCCCAGTGACCTCCTGGGTGTCAACTCTGCATTGAGAAGGGTCACAGTCTTTGACCTGAAGGTGAACGAAATCCAGGCACTTCGGCCAAAGAGGGTGTTTGTTCTCAAAGTACTGCTGACTTCACCAGAGTACCACCCTTCAGCCTCTCAAGAGCGAGGACATTTCCAGCCTTTTGAGTTTGAGCACTTCATTGGCTTCAGCCTAAACTCGACTTTGATCCAAAGATCTTTTATGCTGCACCAAATATTTTTCAGGCTGTACGATGTTCTAAATTGTAAACTGCCTGCAACTAGTAAAATCTCAAACCAGGCACTTGCATCTTGACTGCAGCACTGGGGCCTGAGCTGAATGGAGCCATCACAACAGCTCCTCTGGATACGTCTGTGTCAGTGGGGCCTTGCTCAGGACCCTGTGCTCTGGACACAGTACTATGGATGATGTGGTAATGCTCGGTTGCATCTCTTTTTGGTGTCACAGCTGTCAGGAGCGATAACGGCACACAGGAAAAGCATGGTGTTTGCTCTTTGGGCCCCAAAGTAGGTTGTTTATTTTCATTTTGGTTTTCAAGTTATTGAATTCATGAAGGCTACTTGAAACCAAAAAGATGGGCAAGTCTTTATTCTCTCTTTTCTGGCATAGGCAAAAATACACTCTAAAAAATCATGATATATCTAGAAGACAAGATCAACTCAAAATTCCATTAACTTCTATTTTTTAAATTCAGAGGTGTCACTTTCCTAAAACTGAAAGCATATTCTCGAATCTGTTTCTCAGACTTGAGCTTCATGTTCAGGTATCAGGGAGCATTATCATATCAACTATCGTGACATCAAAATTAAATCAATTTACGTTCCATACATGCTGCATGCACACAATGCTGTTCCTACCCTGTCCAACAATACTAATGTAATTTCCCTGATTGCAATGGAGCATTACTTCTGAAGTGTGCCACCTTGCACGGGGACAGAAAAAGGAACAATATACTGCTTTTATTAGCACGGATACATCAGACTTTTAAGTGCAGGCCAGTATCTGCACAGCTTTGCTGCTATGACACTGTCAGCCAATATTTATATCATTTCTTGCCCAAGAAATGTTGTGTTTGCTGAAGAAACACATTTGCATAGTAGAAAGCTAAGGCTGGTTTTATAAGAACTCCTTTTCCATTCATGGACTACTAAATGTTTCCAAGAATCACACGCAAAGGACTGTAACAGCCACAGGTTAAAGGATCTTCTGTTCAAGGCCAAAAAGTCGTGAGGTAACATTATTTGTATTTGCTGGTTTTTTTATTGTTTGGCTTTCTTGAGAAAGGAGAAGGGGCCACATGGGGGTGCAGGCACTGGATGCCTCTATAAAGAGCAAAAGAAATATATCATCAACATTCAACTTGAGTGCAAGAACTGAAGTTGTAGATTGCAAGTTGGAAGAAATGGCTGCCATCGAGGCAGCAGCATCCTCCTTGCTGCTATGTTTGTGTCATCTTTTCTCATGTCAGCCATGGGGTATGTGCCGCCCTACCAGAGCACGCACAGCATCGTGGTCAGGTCTGTCATCGGCTGTATCTTCATCACACCCTGATTCTTCACTACTTGATAATGTTGAGACATTTAAAAAAAGCTGAGCCTTTCCCTTCGGGAGCTATAAATCCCAGGCTGTGTCTTTCCAGCTGTAGCATGCAGTCCCACAAGCCAGCCTCAGTGAAATGAAAGCTGCATCCTACAGAAAACAGGATATTCACAGAGAATCCTTGTCCCACAGCCCCAGGGTTTAAGACTGCGGCCGTTTGCTGCAGCTGCAGATCTCCAGTGGTCTCACTGCTGAGCCACCCCACTGGCGAGGAGTGTCACGGATGTCTGAGGATCCGTGTGGCTGGCCTGCCTTCTCCTCTGCTGCTCTACTTGTTGATCTTCTTTCCTACCTTTTATCAAGTTTTTCCTTTTGCACCCCTTGTAGACAAGTCCTGAGTTTCTCTTCTTGTCCCTTTTCCAGGGAACAGCACGAGCTTTGCTGTGTTCAAGGCCTCCCATTGCTATGAAGTGATAGTGGAAGTATGCCGTGGAGGACTGTGCTGAGATAGATGCCAGCAGTTTGCCCGTTTTTTAGTTTAAAGTTTAAAAGCTAGAAGGGAGAAAGTGTGTCTTCTGCATCTTCTAAGAGGATCAAATCCCCTCATTTCCTCTAAGTGTAAATGTTCTTGCCCTGCTGATGAGCCATGCTCTCAGGTACTGCAGCAGAGCAGGATCTAGCTGCGCCACCAAGCCATTTCAGGTGACTTCTAAGACAATATAAGGAGGAATTGCTTGTTCTCATGGCATTACTCTGCCTTCAATGGTTTGTTTTCCATTCAAGTGAAATCTGTCTTTCCAAGTAGATACCACATGTATTGTTCTTTGTTTTATTACATTCTCTTCTTCAAAAGCATTCAGATGTTGTTTTGGGTAGATTCAAGGCATTAGTAAGAAAAGTTCAGTGCATTGCCCTGTTTTCATGCTTAAACCTTGTGAGAAAACTGGATCTTCTCAGAGCCGTTTTATCCTCTCTACTGCTAAATGATAGATGACAGGAAGCCAACAGGCAGATACTTTACAGCTTGATGGCCAAAGGGAAGTGGCCTGAATCAAGCCTTGACTGCTGGCAAATCTGAAACAAAGTGCCCAAGATTAATTGTCAAAGGACAACAATTCCTAGCCATAGTTGCTGAGGCTGTTCAAAGTGAACATTGCCAGAGGCTATGGAAAAATCTAGAGATGCTGCTTTTCCATATTGGTCTTTATGAGTATCAAATATTGATCTGGTCTCAATGACTCTAAGATCTAGTCATCAACTAGATGTCACTGTAGACAGGCAGGTACAAAAATGTCTTGGGAGGGAGAAGAACGCAGGGGGCAGCAGCACACGCTAGAGGAAGAGCAGGACACTGTTAGTTGGATGCAATTGTAATTGAATTTTGTATTGTCACAAATTAATGTTTTATCTTTAAGAACTACCCAACTCTTTTACAGTGTAGAAGTGAGTGGTTGGACCTTGGTCCTATAATTTAGCAGACAAGAGCACAGAATTTAAGGACAGCCCACACACCCTATACAGAAGTGTGCTTAATCCTTAACTCTGGCAAATGTGCACAATCACATAAGGGGCTGGAAGATTCTCATTCTTCAGGTTTTTCTGAATCCTGTATCACAAGGGCCATTTGTGCAATTAACTGACAGAATTCCGTCAGAGATTTAAGTTTTTTGTTTAGTACTCTTTTGTGTTACGTCATACTCTCAGCAAACCCTGACCCAGTATGAAATGCAGAGTTTCATTGAATATGATAGTACAATAGTTATTTATATTAAAAATGAGATTTTGTTGCTGTGACTGAGATTTCCTCGAATATCCATATAATCTTAATGCAAAAAACCCATAACCCAATAGAAAGTGAATGTGTAACTTTCTGAACCACTTTCAAGGTTTTTGTTGGCAGTAAGATTGTCACCATAATGCTTACAATTGAGAGTTAGGTTTCATTTTGCTGGTGATTTAATCTTCTTTTGTGCTTTTGTAGTGCATCCTCGTGACTGAAATCCAAGGATCAGGAGTTCATGTCCTCACAGAAGTCCCACAGCAGAACTGTACTTCAGGAAAGCGAATTCTGGGCATACAAGGTAATGTTAAATTCCTGACATAGTTTCATTGAGATATCTCAGAGGATGAATGAGCTAGAACAAAGTGAAACATTTCTTCCCTAGTTAGCATGCAAGGGAATGTTTGTTTATACCCTGTGCTTTGATCAGATTTTGAAAAACAGATCAGTAGCTTAATTTCAAATAAAAAATGAGAAATGTGCCAGGTAAAGTTAATTCTTGCTCCTGAGTTACTGCTTTAAGTGATGACAATAAACAACCTTCTGTTTCAACGATTTTGGCAATGTCACAGAGCCAAAATATCCAAAATCTGTATTTTCCTTGAAGTTTATGAACATCTGATGTCTTGGGTACGTATGAAGAAAATAAACTCATTGTGTCCATATTTCAATATCTAACTTTCATTCCAAGGTCATTTTTCTAAGTATGTTTTTCAAAAGATTATATGTGCAAATGGCTTTGGCACCAGGATTAGCAGTTTTAAAATTTGTTTTCACAAACCTCCACCAAAATATGGCAACAGAGATAAAAACTCCGGGCAGAAGGCAGAATGAATGGAAACAATCCCTCTGACTGAATAAGGCTGAACTTTACTTCAGTCTGTTCAGCCTCTCACAGTTACTTCCCATCCCCATGAGATCAGAGCTCCACACAGTTGGTAAGGTATTCATCTGCACAGGCGATTGAGATATACAGAGTTAGTCATTTACAGAGGGAAAGTTCAAAGCCAGGCAGGAAACAACTGAGTGGAGACCCAGGGTTCCTTGTGGAGAAATGTCAAATTCCAGAGTTAAACTGCAGGAAGCCTCATAGTTCCTGGGCAGAGCAGTGAGAAAAGACCTTAACAGTGTCAGATAGATCTTCACAGGACGTGTTGGGGGGGGGGGGGGGTGTTCTTATTTTTTTCTTAAAAACAGGGTTTTGTAGGAGAGTAAATGTGCAGCAGTCCTCTATACCTCTTCTAATTGTCGTTTCTTGACAATAGGTCAGAATGGTCCACATTCAGGAAAGGTCTCCCATTAATCTGAAAGAACTTGATCTGGCCTTGGCCTCTAATTTATTACAAGTAATGGATGTCTTTAAAAATGTAGGTGTTTGAAGGCTTTAAAAAAAAAGCACATTTTTTAATTGCAAGAGGAGCAAAATCATTCCAAGAAGATCCCAAGGCTTACAAGGCTTACCATGATGGCTGTGCCAGCTTTGGCAATATGAGAATGCGAACCAAAGCCAGCTGAAATGAAAACACAGTTTTTGAATCACGTTAGAGTTTAACATGAATAAACTCCAAGTCAATACCAGTTTTGCTGGAATTTGGGGGAAAGGAAGTAAGGGAACAGAAGAGAGAGTTAATTTCTAGTCTTCAAATTCTTGCTAGGGAGTAAAAGCTATCAATTAAGAAACAAGCTTATATTGCTCTATGAAGCCTTTTCTAAGGTTTTTGAAGTTCTGCTAGTAATGCAGAATTTTCTTTTGTACCTCATCCTGTCTGACTCAGTCTGTCCTCCCAGAATGCCCCAGGCTCCTGTATTTGGCCATGTCCACAGTTTTGCCTTTTGATCCTATGGGCTGTGTACCCATGTCTGTATCTTTCTTGCAGTGTTTCTCTTACACACCTGCTGACGCTTCTTTCTGCCTTACACATCTTCAAAATCTGACTAATCCTTTGCCAATGTCCAAAGATCATCAGAGGAACTGACAAAGGGATCTTCATTTCCTTTTTTTTTAACCTCCACTTGGATATGACTGGTCCCTTACTGCTTTCAGCTAAAAATCCTGCAAGAGGTGAGGAGGTAATAGGTGCAAGAAATGCCACTGAGTTCAGAAGCTTTACAGAAATAATTAGTGCTGGAAATTGCAAATACTAAATTAGCCTCGTTTAATGTGCTAATAGCTAGGCTGTGCCCCTGTACTTTGCCCGGGGCAGAAGGTGGAGTTCAGCTCTTCTGTCCTGAGTGGGCAGAGATCAGGAACCTGCCATCTGCCTCCTAACCCGCTCCTCCCTGCCAGCGGTGAACACTGCTCTGCCGTAACCCCTCTCTGCCCTGTGTGCATCAGTACCGGCACAGGGTGTGTATGGCTTGGCCTGGGTCTCAGTGGTGTTTGAGGGGAGAAATACTGATGACAGAGCAAAACCAAACTGTGTATTTAGTGCCTGCTTTATTGTTCAAGGCGAGTAAGAAACCCCAAGTCAGACTGGGTACTTTTATCTCACCTAGTTATTGCTGAGCATGACTTTAGTATGATAGGAGGATAAATGGGGAAGAAGCCTGGGTTTGACTGGCATTTGAAATACAAGTGCAACTGCAAACTTGTAAAAAGTATCTTTCAAAAAATCCACACAACTTTATGCTAAAGCTTCATAGAAGAATTTACTTGATGTAATATTCAGTTGTGGCTGAAAAATGCAGTAATATTTTTGAGTCCTAAAAATCACAAAGCTATCTCTAATTGCTGTGCTTTGTCAAACAAAGTTAGTGTCAAAATGGCAGTGATTAATGCTGACAGAAGCCCTCTAAGTTACACAGACAATGTTAGAGGCAGGGGCTGCCACGGTACGAGCACCGTAGTGTATCTGACACGATTACAGGCAGCCTTCCAAGAAGGGACACAGTTACACTGGGCACTGGTGAAGCTCCGCCACCACGGGCTTGTTTTCATAAAACGGACCTTGCTGTTCTCCAGCTTTGTCTTGCATCGCTCTTTTTATGTCACTAGGCTGCCGGTATTGGCAAGTGGTGGTCTGGGGACGTTTGGGGGACAAATGAGATGTTAATGGTGTATTCACATGGGCTGCTGTGCGGCTGCCCTGTGCGGCCGTGCTGGAGGTGCGTGCAGCTTGCTGGGAGGAAATGCTGGTCTGGGACCAAGGCAAGGACTGACAGAAAATAAGTGTGGAAGTAAGATTTAGCTAAGCGAGAAGAAAGAGCCAAAGGTTTTACAGGTACATTCTTAAGCAACAAATACATTACCTAAAGTCCTGAAGTCCGATGTGTAGACAGTTTAAGTCCTGTTGTAGCCTTTACATGTTCTTAGAGAGAATCTGTGGCCTAGCAGAGGCAGTTACCTGCCTCAACACTTACTGTGCCTAACACTGAAATGGATCTTAAAAACCCACGCCCCATACCAGCAGGGGAAATGAATTAAAACTTTTGATAATGCTTACACCAACTCTAGTCTATACGTGGGCTGTACAGGAACGCTGGCCTGCAAGAGCTGGCTGTGGCTTCACAGCTGTTTAAGTCGCAATCACAAGATGAAATCAGTGCTGTAGCTACAGCTGCAGAAATTCCAGAAATTCCTGCTCCGGGTTGCCTGCAAGGCAAATCAGGGTGTGAGCCCAGGAGAACCAGTGCTAATGCTGATCTCTCTCTCTGCATCCTCCCAAAATGAGTGCTTGCTTCTCTTTAAAGAAAATGTCTTTTACCCTGAATTTGTCAGAAAAGCCCAGATAATTGGATGATATAAACTGGTATAGCTCCATGGATGTCAACAAGCTTTTAATTTCTGGGGTAATTTCTGCATTACCTGGCGGGAGGAACTGCTGCTTTGTGATGGGCAGTAGGTCACGTGGATACTAAAGCATATGCAGTAAGACATATCATTACCTAGTGATTAAATGACAATATTGTATTTTAACAAGTTTGCATTGTCTTAATCATTGAATCCAGTCTGCTGGCACTCACACTTAATGACTTTCTGAATGTATGTTACCTGTCTGGAATGAAAACTTTTCTGGTTTTCAAAGGTACTGTTGTTTGCGCCTTTCCAAAATTCTGGCAAAATGTATTTGACAGTAAGCTCTACAGTCAGGGACTTGTCACAGTGCTTTTAGATCTCCAGATGTTTTGCTTATTTTCAAGTCCAACACATACACTGTAGTTTAATCAAGGAAAAAACAGATTTTTTTTTTCATCTGTCATCTCTTTATCACTAGCTCTTGGTGAATGACTAGAGAATTTATGAGACACAGATGCAGCCCTCAGCTCTGGTGACGAGATTATATATAGTGTAGAGCAAAAACTACGCCCTGGCTGCAAATGCCATGCAGTTGTTACAGTCATGTGCCATTTTTCTGAAGGAGTCTATAATATAAACTCCTCTTAAATTTCTAGCACATCACTGGGCTTATAAATATTTCTGAGGTTAAAAATAAGATGAAGAGCTCTGTCTAGTGGCAATTTCAATAACTACATCAGAAGGTCATTATTTCTAACAGAATTCAGCCCATATGTGTTGAATCAAGTGAGTTTAAAAATAGCAGGTTGGCTTGCTTTTACACATGGCAAATGCTCCAAGTACTTCTGGAGAGACACTGGATAAACATGTGAGGCCATATTCTGCCATGAGTTTTCTCCTAGTTCTTTTAAGAGATTTGCTGCCTTTATTTAATTTTCACCAAAACCAATAAAAATCCCTGACACTTTGCCATTCCTAAAGCTGTGGTTGTAATCTGTAAGGCCCTGCACTTTCCCTCCCCACTGAAGTATTCGGTGCTGGATGTTTAAAATCCATCTCACGCTCACAAGCCTGTTGTACTGTGCTGGAAGCCTTGCAGGACCAGATGTCATTTTGGTTTGGGGTTTGTGCAAGTTCCATGATACTTCTCTACATAGTTCTTAACAAAACCATATAAATGGGTAAATTACTCTGGACCCTGCCAGAAACTGGGGGTGGGGGATCCCCCCCTTGAATGGTTTTAAGCCTGGAAGGTCCTGTTTCAGACCGCCCCTGGAGAAGTCCTCGTTTCAGGCTGTCTGTGCACTCAGCTGATGTGGAAAGCATTAAGTATATTTAGTGATCTTAAAATACCATCACTCTGTTTTCTGTGTGCCGTAAAGTCAGGAATTGAGGTGGCTCCACTGTTGGGATGGAAGGTGATGCCTGGCAGGTGGGAGTGCTCCGCTGGACCCACCTGCGGCATCTTCACCTGGTCCCATCTTCTCCCACCCCAGCTGCGGGCTCAGAGCGACTGGCACCAAGGGGATGTGGCAGTGTGATGGGGAGAGGGGTACCTTCAGCTGCCTGTGGATATCGGGGGCGAAAAAAAACCCAGTTACAAACAGGACATTAATATTCCCCTCTCTGTGGAGAGATCTTAGCTAAGAGTACGTATGTTCCAAGGTTATAATAGATTGTGGCCAAAGGGTAAATTATCTCTGGGCTGTTTCTTTTATACAGTGAGTAATACATGTATCTAATGATACTGTGTATTCTTCATGATAGCCCTTTGGGTAGCTTGCTGCAATCTGAAGGAAATTCTAAAACACTGTAAAAAATCTGAATCACTTCAAATCTTTTCAAAACTGTCTCAAAAAGGTGACATTTCCTGAAATATCAAATTCTTCAAAGAACTTCATTTAACCTCATGACTTTGGTACTGTATAATGAATTGTATGATGTATGCAACAGGAACAAAACCATACAAATCAGCTGGTGGCTATTATTTTGTTAACAATTTTGCTTTTCCTGTCTCAAAGGATGCTTCATAAATTCATAACAGGCTAATGAGACACATCCATAGATAGTACTGCTTGTCATCTGTGCTAAATCACTGTTCTGTTTAAGAACATGGGTCCTGTGGGGAAAAAAAGCTAAGTGCCAGCTAGTTCAGGTGAACCTTTGCAGAGGCATTTGAAGCTGCCAGAGAACTAAGATCATGCCTGTGGCAACTTCAAATGGCAAGAAAAGCAAAAATTCTTTTTCTATAGTGTGCTCACAGAGTATTCTCAGGTTTTCTGTAGCGTGCAAAGCCACCTTTTCTCCAGTGCTGATTTAGATTGTGCCTGTCTCTCAATTTTTCAATAGGTTTAGACTGTGTCTCATTTTTCACATTGGTATATTGTAATAAAAGACTTCCAGAGCCCTGCAAGCTTTAGCTAAAAGATATTTTCATGAACAAATTCTTAAATTCAAGTTAGGAAAACAATGAGCTTTTATAGTAAGATCGGTCTTTGAACAAATCACCTCTGTTCCACCAAAATTAGCTAAATGTATTAGGTGATTTTTTTCTTCTTTCAGTGATCCATTCCTTCATGTGGATGAAATCGTACTGGTATAAATGGGCCTAGACAAACAGAACTTCTTCCTCAGTTGAAAGTCGTTCTACTGATACAAGCACTTTCATGTCATTAGGTTGAAGAAATTTTCCGTGAGCTTTATACTGCATGAAATACTCCAACATAGTCAAAGCAGAGAAACCTCTGAGTGCAGGCAAAGTACTGCATCTGAAAGGTAGCCTCTTCTACTTTGTGCCTCTGGCTTTCTGTGTCGAGGGTTTTACCTGAGGTGTTACAATATGTGGTTATCTTTTCTGGTGACCTGCTAATAACCAGGCTAACTCCAGCATGGTTAGATAATACCTAGGTGACAGTCAGCTACAAGGCAGGGTGATGGTGGTAACCTGCTCCTTTGGTTCGGTTTGCACCTCGGGTTTTGTTCAGGTTGGCACAAAGGCAAGTGGCTGGTGTTCCACTTGCTGGAAGATGAAAGGGGACAGCAAATGCTTACTTTATTTGCAGATGACCTGGATATCCCAAGTTTTTGGATGCAAACGGTATTAGCTCCATATCTTGAGGTTCAGTTAAAGAAATGTGCTGGACCCAAGTGTCAGTTAAAATCCATCTATGATCTAATAGAGATGACTTGGACTGTGGCATTTAGCAGTCAGTGTAAGTACCACCTCTGGAGTAGAGCATATTGTGCAGATACTCTTTGCACTTGGCCCTTAGCAATTCCCAGGTGCTAAGGTGTTATCTCTGGTCTCAAAAGTTTTAGCAGCCTGACACCCACCTACTTGGTCTTGCTTTTCCTGCTCTGTCATACCGAGTTGTGTGCTCATCAAGATGAGAGGTTTTTGAAAGCCAGAGTCAGCCCACCTGCCCTCCTCCACACCCACCCACTCGTTCTTATCTACTTTAATTGATTCTTAGAGAATGATTCAAAGCATACTTGTACTTAAGATGTTGATGGTAAAAAAATACCTTTCTATCAAAAGGGAAAATGGGCGTGAAGGGAGAAGTTAGTGAAGTTGTTGGAATTATAATTGATTTGTAGATTTGTGTTGTATATGTGCATATGCATCTATGCGTAGTGCTGCCTAGATCTGAGACTAGAGCTGCCTGTATTAATTGTGGCAAATCAAAATAAGTAAGCACAAATAATAAAGAGATTGCATAAAGCATTTCAGGGTAAAGATTCAGCATGCTATCCTTGTCTAATGACTTCAGTTTACAGGAGGATCAAAGGTCAGAGCCTAAAAGGTGGAAGATGAGCTCACTGGAAGTTGCTCAAGATTTCAGATTAACTGCATACCCAACAACAGAGCAGACAGCACGTGAGTGCTGCAGTAAGAGGTTAGAGCTAGAGCAGATGCTGCATAGATTGCAAAACAAGTGGCACAGTCCTTTTATATTTAAAACTCTCTTGAAACAAGGACTCTGCTTTTTCTAGGCAGACAAGGCTTTATTTCTTAATCATGGCAAGCAGGTACAGACAGAAATAAAGCTGTGACTGGCTGAAAGAGTCAGTCATGTGCAGCCGAACTTTAACGTTGAATCGCCACCCCTGGAGGTACTTAAAAGACAGGTAGATGTGGTGCTTAGGGACATGGTTTAGTGGTGGACTTGGCAGTGCTAGGTTAACGATTGGACTTGATGATCTTAAAGGTCTTTTCCAACCTAAACGATTCTATCATTCTACAAAGTCTAAACTTGCACGTTTGTCTGAAATCTCCAATGAAGCCAACAGAATTTTATAAAAGGAATACAATCTTGTTAAATGTCTCCTCCCTTGCAACACCTCCACTCAGCAACATAGCCTGCAGCCTTGACTCGCTTTTTGCATAAGCAAAGACTGAAGATAAGGAGAGAGAACCGATAATAGAAACCTGCAGTTTGCAAATTGCCCTGCCCAGAAAGAATTCCAGACTTTGATTCAATTGCTTTCTCTGGACGATTGCTTTATCCCAGTTCTCTGCAAGTGCTTTTCACTGTGTGCCCCATCACTTTGGGTTGTTGCCCTTCTCTGTCATATACCAGATTGAATCTGACGAATTAGGTTTTTCAGTTATTTTTGTCCAACATTTTAAAGCTGCAAGTCCTGGATCATGTCTCCTTTTTCTCATTCTCCCCTTGTGCTGGGTTTTCTTTCTTATATCTCCTTTTATAAGTTCTGACTCATTTCACTCTCTTTGTGTGCTCTCATTTGGCATCTCCCAGGATGTCTGCCTGCCAATTCCTTGCAATCCCCATGTCGTCTTCTGCACTCAGTATGTTTCTTGGCCACCTGCCAATTCTCAGACTTTAAACTCCAGTATTTCTAGGATCTGCTGTCTTGAGATTTTTTTCCTTTTTTATTTCCTCTCCTTTTTTAATATTTCTAATCATTTATTGTTTGGCCCTGCATTGAACTCTCTCTAGGCACAAGGAAAATAAGAATGATTTTTTGCAACCTGACTTGGAGCATATTGGATTCAAAGGGTGGTATAGAGATCTGTTTAAATATGCTCCTGGAGGCTTTATTCAAAGTGCAAGGGTCTCTAAGCTGCCTTGTCAAAGAGTAAGGTCTGTAAATAACCCAAAATTCAAAGTTTTAATATGCCCCAATGATCAATATATGCTAAACACTTCCATTTGTTGACAAACTTCAGGAAAGCAAGAGATGACAGGCAGCATTATTCTGGCAGTTTTATTTTGTTCTTCCTATTTGCTATAATGGGCGTTTCCCACAAACACTCATGTACAACTGAATGAGAGAAGCTAGCTAATTTACAGGGGAGAAGAAATTCTGGGATTTTTTTCCATGCCAACACTTTGATAAGTACTGCAAATTTGAAACAAGTATGTCAATTAAAATGTTCACATCTGTACTTTTTTACTAATGGCTCTTCTATTCTCTTTATAAACACATTTCTAAGCCTTCCTTTAAGCTCACTGCTGTTTTGAAATTCTGTTGCTGTTCTTGTGGTTCCAGCTTGTATCAAATGGCTGTTTTGTCTGCTTTTTTACAGAACAAAAAGTGTGTGTGTTGATAACATATAAACCAAACTTGCCTATTTTAACATTGAATGGTCACAGTCACTCTCTCATACTCTTATTTTCCTTTATTTTATCTCTGTGGGAAACAGGGGCACAGAAAGAGATTAAGACTTTGGATCTAGAAATACATATGTGCTTGCAGAAGAACTTGCCAGTCTATACATGAATTGCTTCAATCTGCATGAGAAGTCTATACCAGTAGCTGGATGAACATTTGTTGCAGGCTTGGTTTTTAACCTGTAATATTAAGGCAGTAATTTCTCATGTCATATTTGCCAATTGTAACTAACATAATAATCACATACTGACATATACAAATGGAGAAGAAAACTGTCGTCTCATCCTTAGGCTAGAATATTGTGTTATTCATTAATCTATTTATACATTTGTATAAATAGGCCATATGGACATTCATTAATGAATGTTCTTTGCAAATTTAACCCCTTCTTTCTCCATGTAATAAATCAGTCTTGACTTCTGCAAAGTATTTGCACAGTTGGAATAAACTTGTGTGCTGGACTAAAAAATTGTTTACGTCAATGAGAAGCTATAAGTCTTCCCACTAAGTTGAACTAAGTTGCATTCATATACAGTATAGATATATTTATAATCAGATCTTTCTGCCTATGGGTTTTTTGCATAATAATTTTGATCATTTTGATCATTCATGATATATGACTGATCACGTAAGCCAGACACTACTATTTTTTTTTTCTTGATGAGATATTTACAGTCTTTTTCGTAGTAATGTTACCCTCATCAAATTGCCTGGGTATATATATATACACACACATACATTTGTGTATGTATATATTTAAAAACACAAACTCCGTTCTGTGTACATGGTTTCAGTGTAGGCAGAAAAATACAATTCACAGACATCGCTCCCAGAGCTGTTGTTTCTGGAACAGGCAGAAATAGTCTGGTGGTTACCTGTCCCAAACTTTGTTCCTCCAATAGCTAATGCACGCCGCATTTTAAACAGCCCTTCAGCCACTCTCGCTACAACAGACATCCTTCATGCAGCAGTCAGTGTCCTTTGCTGAGCTGAAACCTGACCAATAGTTCAAGTTCCTGCTGGGCAAATGATGGCCCAGTAAGCCCTGCCCACAGCGCAAGCCCACGGCACTGGCTGAGCAACCGGCTTCCCGTGGCAGTTACGCTGACCTGTCTGATACACGCTGTGCACATGTGCGATGTGCCATGATTCATACAGGCTGATCATCGCTTACCAGCTAATACCAGCCAGGAGGTTTATTTACCTTCGCCTTAGGGTTCATATAAACTAGAACTACAGTGATAAACTGTGCAGATTTCTCTGTTACAGACTCTTGAATACTCTCTTTATGATTGAGTGGTTTTATAAATAACTGTTTTCTATTTACTTCCATGACTTGCAATTGACAGCAGTGGCACTCTTGTTAAAGTATGTTACGTTTCTTATTAATGCCAGATGTGTTCATCACAGCTAAAATACTGCAGTGAATACCAAAGGAATTATGCCTTAAGTGGAGTCTGAAGTGTAAATCTCAGGGTACTGTCCTCCAGTGATTCATGTAAACTGTCTCTCATTTGTTTGCTCCTTAAATTCTTGTATTAAAGATACCCTAATCTGTAAGTATTACTGTCACTTAACAATGCTTATATTTAAAGCACTCTGCTCAGGATCACTGCCCTTTGCAGCAGCCATAGTAAACAGAGCAAGCAGAAACGTCCTAGAAACAAACACTGAATTTTGCTGAAGGAGAAATCTGAAGGCGCAATAGATTTTGTATGAGGGTTTGCCTGTGTACATGTTTCAAGAAGACTCAGTAACAGGGCACCAGAACAAGTAGCGAATGGTTGATAATTGCCGCAGTATGCAAAGCGAAGATCAGAAAAAAGACCGTTCCTTCATGTCTGCTCAGTGGTAGGCATTAACCCAGAGAATATCGGACAGGAATGCAAGATGGAAGGCTGTAATAGATAAGGACAGTGTACAGTGGAGGCATCTCAGGAGTCAAAGGCAATGTGAGAAAAAACAGCGTCTGGAGCTCAGGGTCAGTTGATACATTTGCAAATAATACGTGTGTTGCTCATTGGTTCTATTGAAACTAGTTTATCTCTTACAAACCAATTTTTGCAAGCGATTTAATTGCTGGTTGGACGAATGCTTGTAACTGTATATCAATCACTGTTTAAAGCATTGCTTGCATTTTTCTCCCTCAAATATCTAGCATTAATTCTGGGGTAATACGATTGGCAAGCTAACACGTATATATTATTCTGATCTGCAAATGAAAATAACTATTAATTAATGTCCAACAGCGATTATCAAACTAGATGTCTTAGCTGCAGCTCTGTTTTATGTGGGCAGAATTTAAATGGGATTGGGTCAGCAGTAATTTAGCCTGATTAAGAATGTGGTTTTTGGACTCTTTGATGGAGTCTTATTGCTGAGCTGTATGCAGATTTGAAAAGAACACAGGGAACTTGTGTGGATGTAAATGAGAACAAAACTTAATCCATAACTGTTTTCTTTAAGCATCTGCTTTTTCTTTTATATGTGCAAGGGAAAGGGACAGGTAAGAAAAGGTAAGTGCATGATTGTGTGATCTGTGAATTAATTGCATTGATAGATTTATGACTTCACCCTATGGAGAGAAGTGAATAGAAATGTGTACTGGCTGAGTTGCTATGTGGGCAAATTTCATGATACTGTGCGTTAATTTCTTTAGGAGAGAATTTTCTCAAAAACTCAGATTGCTGGCTTAGCTCCATTCTCAGGCAAGGATACAAATCTTGCCACTCACCTAATGAGAACAAAGTTAGTCTAATGATGACAATTTAGAAAGTTCTGCACCTAGTACATATTTTGCATAACATAGTACATATTTTGCGTAACATAAAAGGGTAAAAGTTGTCTTCCTTTCATAAAAGCAATTGTGTAGGTCATTTTGCATACAGTAGAATGCACTGTATACTGGCACTTTGCCTGCGTTGCCACATGGCATCAGATGCAGGTTTGCCTGGGTGCGATCTTGAGGTCTTTTCCTTATTTACTGCAAAATATGGGCCTTCACAGCATTCTGCCAAACCAGCCTGGAGAGGTGGCACAGACGCATCGGCCCTCGTATGGAAACCCATCTCTGGGAAAGCCTCACAAGAGGGTGACCTACCTCGGCTCAGGCTCAGTCTCTTCTAGGTTTACATCAGACTATAATACTTGGGAGCTGCGAATAAGTAAGATGGGGATTATGCTTCTCTAACAAACTGACAAAGAAAAGCAATATATTTCTCTGAAGTTTTCCTGTACCTTTAATCTTGTACGTTATCATCTGTCTCCAGGTGAGATCAGTCAGTTGTGGAAAAACCTCTGTGAATTCAGCTTAGGCAGTTTTTTGGAAGTAGATGAAAAATGCTATTAGGAGTGAGTCTTAAGTTTCAAGGGAGACTTGGGGAGAAAGGTTCATCCATTTATAATCCAATAGTTTAACCAGGGTAACTTTTTTTGTTGAATTTTATCCCCTCAAGGACAGGGAAATCTAACTTTTTCTGTGTCATTCACTTTTCACATTTCTACTGCTGCTAGGCTCTTTTTTTGGACTAAAATAAGATGAACAAAGAGTGAATCTACTTCTTCTGTTGCTACTAGGTGAAGCAATAGCCAAGGTCAAACACTTTCACACTTTTTCCACCTTCAAAGTTTTAGTCATACTACATTTTCAGCTGGAGGCTTGTAAAGGTTAGTTGGAAACAAGCTTATCAGTCTAGGAATGTAAGTCATGACCTTCTTTAGCTCTTTATCTAATATGAGAATTTGAATGCAGAAGAAACAAAGGATTAATAGGCCTTGGATTTTTATATCACAGATGCTGTAATGTCTATTATTGTAGTGTACAGCACAACCGATCCTTGAGCAGCCAGCTAACTATAAGCCTATAATTTCTTTGTACATAAAAACTAAACTGGAGTTGTGCATGGTTAGGCACTAACAAGTTGGGTGCTGACAAGGGACGGGTGCTGCTGGCTGGACACTGGGCGAGTGAGTGTCCTGGAGCAAAGGAGAGAATCTTTTCCCTTTTTCCTTTCTAGCAAGGAAAGGGCAACAGTGAAACCATTCTCTGAAACTACTCCTTGTGATTTCTGATGTAGTTTCATAAGCCTTTCTGCACCTGCTAATTTTTCCATGAGATGAAGGAGATTGATAGCCTGTACTCAGCTCTTCTGCTGTCCTTCCATGTGTTTACAGAACAAACCAGCTCTCTGCGGAGCAGAGGTGGCGTGTGGCTTGCCCACATCTCCCCAGTGAAAAGTACTGTTGGCTGTGTTCAGTTACATCTTTGCTTGGAGACTGGTGAGCCATCGTCCACCAGCAGAAAGCAGATACGAGGACATTTGTTTCTTAATGGTTCCTGGGAAAAAGTCGGGTATTCTAGCTCAGGTCCTGGATGGGACTCAGAAGCCCTGCTCTAAACACAACTTAGACTTGACTGATGCGTGAACAGCGCCTCTTGTAGACGGGGGACAACACCGTGTGACTCAGGGACCACCGCGAGGCCCACATTACACACAACAGAGGGAGCCCATGGCAGCTGTGTTGGGGAGGTGATGGACCATAACAATTCCTTGTCACTGCCGAGGGACCTTGTAACTGCTGCCCTGCCGAAGTCCAGTACTGCAGCTAGGCATGGCAGAAGACAAATGAAGAAGCCTGACAGAAACCTTCTCTCAATCCATGGAAATCAAAACAGAGGCCTTATTTATTAAAATGATTAAGTCATGTATTCATTTTCACTGACTGGGTTTTTGGCCTGTGAATACAGAATTTGGAACTGCCTGTTCTTCACTTGTTTTTCCATGTCTCGGACATTCTCACTCCAGTCATGTTTTGTTCCATCTACATCCTTTTCCCCATAAGAACACAGTGTCTGCTGAGCAGCGGCTTTATAAAAGAAATTAATCCCTAAGGCAGGACACTTGTGCTTTTTGTCTTACCTTTAATAGGTGTTGAAATGTATGAAATAATTCCTAAGTTTTTTAAGAATCATAGCAACTATCCCTACATTCCATGTCATTATTTTTTTCAAAAGGACTCCTTTACTAATTTTACTCTTTATTAAGTGAACACTCTTTAATAGTGTTCATCAGAAATGCACATTTAAATCTATTCTGTTGCATTCTGTTTTTTCAGAACAGTCTTTTCACTTCTCCTTCTCCAAAGAAAACAAGAATGGACAAAATGTGAAGCATGTGTAAGTGAAATGATGGTGTACAGCCTGGTGGAGAAAGTGGATCTTTTTTTAAAAAAAAAAATCTTGAAATCTTTCTCTTAATGGATTCAGAAGTCGCCTGCTTCCTTGCTTGTTAATGTGGGTCTATTATAACTGCTAGCTCAGCTGCCTCTGTTTAGCTTTGTGAAGAGCTTTTCATACCGTATTTTTTAAATACAGAACTAAAACCATGCTGAGCTTTTCTTTTGCCCTGACAAGAGCTTTTATGTGTGTGCAGTGGCTGCCTTCCATTTGCTATCTTGTTCTTTAGTCCTGGGCAAAGCTCTGTATGTTTTAGAAATAGACAGCTCTACCATCCTGGCATCACCTCTGGTTACTAGGAGCTTCTGGAAGGAGCAACCCATTTTTTGATTCATTATTTGCCTGTCCTCCCTTAAATAAATGAGAGAAATATCTGTTCCCTTTGGGAGGGATAGGGACAATGGAAAATAGTACCCTTCTTGATAAAGAGACCTCAGACTCTTTGTCAGTGACAAGTCAGCTGTGAATATTTGTATTTCCCCAAACAAACATGTACTGTACATATATGCTGGTAGTCTATTAAACATCCTTAACCTCAGCTGCTCTATCCAGCAGGTTTGGAAGTATGCAAGGCATGCAGAGTACTCTTCTGGCAGGTACCAGCGATGATGGGTTGAGAAAAATAATCTATCACAGAGTGATTTCTAAGCTAACTATTTTTTTAAGAAAGGTATATGCGAGTATATGAATACATACGGGTGCAAGACTAATTAAAATAAACATGCTAAAAGAAGAAAAGAACTTACTTTAACTTTAACTTGCTAAGGAACATGCTTGGCATTGTTTTGTACCTCTCTTAACAGTCTGAGTAAAGAAATCAAGAGCTGAATGGGCAAAAAGCCAGAGCTCCCCTTTCAGCTCTGTTTCCTTTTGGGACTGCTGTATCATTTGACAGGGGACTTCTCACATGCTTTTGTAGCCCTGCCAAGGGCCTCTCGAATCCTTTCTGTACAACTTGCTTACAGCTTCTCCAGCGGTCCCATCCTTGGTAAATGGGACGTGGCCATTTGGTCTGCCCTTTCAGCTTTGGGTGCATTTCTGTAAGAGTCAGGAGCAGTGTAGTGACACCCGTCCTTGTCCCTATTCCTGTCTGCGTACCTTTCTCTGAGCCCAGATCTCTGTTATTTCTGAGCAGAAAGACCTTCACGTGAAAGCAAGTCTGGGGAAGCCAGGCAGCTGTGAATGCATTTGGTGATTGTGGACAGAAGGAAAATAGATCAAGAGGGAAAAAAAATTGTACACTTACACATATAAACATATCTATTTAATAATGTGTCTAAAATGTCCAAATAATTTATTAACAGAAGTATGTAGAATAAAAGCAGTGTTTAAATGTTCATCCCAAAATAATGCATCCCTCTTTCCTGTTTCTGTGATGAATGCGTGTATAGCGCCCTCGGTATGGACTGTGGCCATGTTTCCATTACACACTGGTAGAATAAGGACAGGGAATTTACCATGTCGCTTGGCTCCTGCTGGCCTCTTTTAAGCATGGTGAGGGCTGCCAACAAGGTCTCGGAGGCATGTATTATCACATGAATGAGATTCCCATTACAAGGATGGAGCCAAAGGCTCACAATTTAAAAATCTGATTTAATGTTTTCAGTGGATTAAGGCCATACTTTTATTGTGCTTTTCTCCAAGGAAATAAAGAACTAGAATTGTACTTCATGAAAAAAAGGTGAATGATAAGATTTGAGATAGTTCAGGCTGATCTTTTTAAACAGACATCATCTAGTACAAGGAGCAGAGTAGCTGCAATCTGTTGCTCTAATTTTTTGAAGACTGTGCAATTAATTGAAACATGGTGGAAAAAAATTATTTGTGTGAGGTTTATAAAAGCAAGGTCTTGCAGGATTAAGAAACATGAAACTAGAAAGATTTTCCTTATCATTACCTTCTCCCTTTCTGTATAAGTTTCCTATTTGTATAGAACTTCACATAACAAATGCAGATTTTTAAACTGCAGATTTGATTTCCCTGCTGTGTTTGAACTGTGTATATAGTGGCATAAAATAGAGGAGAACTGAGAAACCCTTTTTTTAGGTTTTTTTTCCCCCTACAAAACTGTTTGGATCAAAATACAAACAGTGTATATAATGCCAAATATATTTTTTACTTAAAATCCCTCCAGATGCAATAATGCAAGGAGTTTATTAAAACAGGTATGGACTGTTGTTAAAATACAGTTTTCCTTCTGAAATCATAACCATGAATTAAATCAGTTGGATAATTAAAAATCAGAATTTGACTGTGCAAAGGGCAAAGATAGGTTTCTAATTATATTGTAATTTAAATAAATCTTTCACTCAAAGTAGGACTCTGTGAGAAAGGCTATTTTTAGACTTAAATTTCAGAGCAGACCTCTTTTGTTGTAATATAGTGTACGTCTAATAAATCTCCTGTGTTTCAAAGATCAGCTTTCAAAACCTTTTGTGTCATAGAAGCTTGCTCTTTATATGTTTTTTCCCCTATTGGAAGCGTCTCAATTTTTGTAGCTTTAGTTTTGGATGGCTGGTTACACTCAAGTAGTTTAGTCCAAGAATATTAGTGTGGTTTTTATCATTGTGATTGGACTGTTCTGTTAATGGTTTACTTAAAACAAAGATATATATTTGCTGTGGAGTTTGCTGGCCAGTCATAACTATCTGGAGTATTTCAAGTATTTCTAGGTTTTCACTCACAAGGATAAGAACATCTGCAGCTGGCTGTCCTTTCTAATGTCTCTTACTTCTGGCTTAAAGATTTCTCTTGGAATTCTCAGGAGATTTGGGAATGGCTTTTTAATCTTTAAATTACTGATTAGTTGTAGCTTGACACCTAGCAGGCTATTCTGACTCATATTGTGCAAAAAGACTCCATTGCAAAGCCTATTAAAACGAGTGAAGAGGCTTCCGATGCCTTGACTAAACTGTCATCTAAGTGATCCACCCAGCTCAGAGATGGCAGAAAACAATTTATTTCAAACTCCTTGCGAAAGATTTTGCTTATCATTACCAATATGGCCAAGTTAGAAAGAGCCATCTAGACTTTTCCCTGTACGTTGTCGTGGACTATTGATGCAGCTATCATGAATATGGCTGACGTTTGCCAAAGATCTCTTACAGAGCACGGCTGGATTCTGCCCTCGGTGGGAGCCAGGTGCCTGCTGCTGGTGATTGGAGCACTCATGATATGGGGCAGCTGTTAATAATCTGCACAGCAGTCATTAGTATTGTGTATCTGGTCAAATATTTCTGCCTTGGTTTCAGACAGGATCTGAGTATTTCCAGTTCTTGTGACTTTTTGGTGCTGAGGGCTTATAGTAATGCAAAAGATGGCTAGTTCAGAATTGGTTTCCTCATGCTCTGGGATACTACAGTGAATGTTATCATTAATAGAAATAAAGTTAAACATCAACAGCAAAGAAAAGAGAATCAGCATACAAGAGGAACGATCATGTGTGTTTCACTAAGGCATATGCGTGTCTTTATGTTCTGCAGAAAACTTTCATACATTTATTTAGTGTTTTAATTTGTTCTTTGTATCGTTAGTTCCTCTAAGAAGTTATTTATTTTTATCCCACTAAAAAAATGAAGTTAAAAAAAAGCTGTCATACTGTTTATAGTGGATGACAGTTGAGTTGCACTTTGCTCTTTCTCTAGACGGCCTAAATTCAGTGTTGAAGCTACTGCAGGACTCCCCTCCACATCCCAGTTCTACATTGTATTTATTGTATCCCCACTGGATGCACTTAAATCTGTTTAAACCTGGCATGTATAAATTGAGCTTAAAAATTAATTCTAAATCAGTAAACTCATTTAGGAGTATTTACAAAGGAGTTTGGACAGGCTTAACTGAACAGATCATAAAGAATTATTAGTTACACAACTCGCGAGGTGTGGACTGTGCCATGTCTCAGACTGTAATGTAAGACCAAATTCCTTTCCTCTGAGCTTTACTGTACGGTTGTTGCCAAGTCACAAGAGTCCATAAAGGCGCACGCAAACTAGCGTACAGTAAAATCCATAGAAAGTATCTGGACGGAAAAACATCTTGCTTGACAAAAATGAACATTCTCTCCCATTCGGCACATGAGAGTTCACCTCTAGCAAGCATTTGTATCTGATATTTAACATCCCTGAGCTAGGTCTTAAAAATAATTGCTCTTATCAAAGAGCCTATATAACTCACAGTGAGATGACGAAGATAATTTATTGTGGTTATTTTGCTACTTGAAGAATTGATTAATTATGATACAGAGCAAGTAGGTATCAAGCTAAGTAAACTGGCTTGTAACACATGTTCTTCTCTTTTGTCTTAGAGAGAAAAACGTGCTCTCTGTTTCCTTCTAGCTTCTGGCTTTTATCACTGAAAAACCCAAGAACATAAACCGCATCATAGCATTGCCTGGGAATGTTATCCATTGCTTCAGTAACCTCCTGTTCAGCCAGTGAACACACTGACACTGCGGCGGGGTGGTTCTAAATGTTGGCCTGACAAGTGCCAGCTTAATTCAGTACTGTAGGACAGAGGATGCCAGCAATTTAGTATCTCTTTTCTTATTTGTCTAATTTTTAAGAGAGAAAGAACATGCAGAAACAAGAAGAACAGGAAGCACTTTACAGCATCATAGACAAACTGCTACTTGCAGTTGTCTTTTTAGGTTTTCCAGGTAATGACACAAAGGTTAAAATATTTTTCTCTTGCTTTCAGAGTTAATTTTAAAACATTTTCAGCCACTTTGTCTTTCATCTCCTGAGAAAGTTTGAATAAAACTGTAAATGAAACATAAGCACTTTGACACCCCCCCATGAATCCAGCCATGTGTATTTAACAGCACAGAGCTCGCTAGGAAGAAGCCAGGCAAAATTTTCTGAGAGCTGCGAAGAAACATTCTTGCTCTATGTGTGCATACCTTAACCCACTCTTACCATTTTTTCTTCTATACCCCAGAGGAGCATAATTCAACATTAAAAAAAACTCTGTACAAAATACATAATATCAGCCTGTAAAAATAAAAACCCAAAGCACAGTAAGTAAGACCATGTACAGATACGAGCAGTGTTGTAACAGGAACCACAATCATTCAGAAGACCACAGAGCATTGTCACCTATGCTGTAAAACCACTGAGAAGTCTCAGTCCGTGTACTAGCTCAAATGACTTTTTTTCAGCTCCCTAAAGCCAGCTGAAAACCAGCACTGCTAATATTTGCTGCTCTGCTTAATGGATCATGAAAACATTCGAGGTGGTGTCCCAGCGTATTCAGGGCAGCTTGTGTTTTGTTTCCATGGCCATCAAGCGAATGCCATGTTCGCTTCCAGTTTCAGGTACTTGTAAGGCCTTTACAAAGTCAGTGGAACTCAGCTGTAAGTCCTTGTCCTTTGAGAAAGGCTCTCGCCTATTAAAGCTCTTCCCAACTAGGTAAAATATGTGGACTTGAAACTGCCTGAGCAGTCTGCTCTTCGTTAGGCCTGTGCTTATGCACGCTGGCCAGCTGACCTGCTGGAATAAATAAGTTTGCATGACTCTCATGCTGTTTTTTCAGAGTAACTTGAAAAGTATTTAAACTCTTTATTAACATTTCTAAAACAGCTTATTCTCCACAGCAGCTATGCTGGACAAGGTTTCTGCTTATTTTGGGTCCAGTATCGCCTCTCTGGAAGAATGCCTTTTTCAAGGTCTTGATCACTTTCAGTTTGATTTAAGGGATAAAATTAGTCTGTGAATAATTTTGAAACCAACTGAAAAGCAATAAGAATGTTTTGTCTAAGGGGACTTGTTTCACAGATAAAATTAATAATCTCAGCCAAATTCACTGCTTAGGCAGAGTGCACTAGCTGTTCTCCTTCAGACAGAGGCCTTTGGCAAAACGGCGCTTTGTCCATCCACTTCTTTTTTTTCCTTCCTTTTGAATCCAGAGTTCTCTTTTGGGATTCTGTCCTGTTCTTGGCTCAGTAAGTGTCTCTACCCCCATCTTCCTTCTCTCTTTTTAGTCTTGTTAGAAGTGTTGTATGAATTCTCAGACTTCTCACTCTGCTTCTAACTTGCTGTTGTTTCAGCTGAAGTTTTTTCTTTTCTTTCCTGCAATATTCTGTTTCACATACCCCCTCCCCTTTTTGTCTTCCTTATGACTGCACCTATCAGTCCTAGAATTTCAATTGCCAGAACTACCATTTACAAACCATGCAATAAAGGTGCTTCGTAAATGGTGCTTCTGTAACACTTTGTGGTACTGAGACCTGTGCAAGCACGTTATCGTCTCTGTTGAGACATTCACCCGTGCTTTGCAACTGCAGGGGGAAGTATTTCCTGGTATCTGTTACAATGGGAGATGTAGTGCTAGAGAGGTTGTGTTTGAAAATAAACCAATTCTCTGCTATTGCTTTTACTGATCTGCACTGAGCACAGGCTGTTGGAAAGGTGATCTGAAAGGACAGCTGGAGGTCTCCTTTGCATAGGAGAGACACTAAGCTACAGAAAGCTCTGGTGTTGCCACTTTTGTATTTCTTATTGCAGCAGTGATGTAGCAGACATGGGGCTGAAGCGTACGACTCCCCGACCAGTTCTTTATATAATGACTCCTGGCTGGTCATGGGCATGTCATTTATGTCTTCATGACTTGACAATAAGCTGGGGAGAACAGTCCTTACCGGCAAAGTGCAGCGACAGCACTCAAGCTGACCAGGTACTAAGACAAGTACTTTTAAGAGATGCTTAAGTTGCTTAGTTAATGCTTGTGCTTTCAACATAGAAGTGCTACATATAAGTGCTGAGATGCTCTTTGGGGTTTTGTGTACTTGTTTTGTATATACATATATAGAGAGATTTATACACACATAAAAACATGTATAATTTAAGTATGAGAATTATTTTGGTAGAGCTATACCGGTTCTTGTGCATTGCGTATCTAATTCTGTTCACTATTAATGGTCTCCTATCTTAATTAACATAAAGTTATTTGAGAGAAGTGAATGATGAAAATTCACTTAGAATAAGCCCTCAGAAGGGCTTATTGTCTGAAGAAGAAAGATAATCAGTTCTGAAAATGATGGCGTAGGGATGAGAAAATGGAAGGTTCAGTCTGGGATGTGTCTTTTCATTCTTAAGGATCTTTTGAGAAGCAGAGATATAAATGAACTTTGAAGTTCTCAATGGTAGGTTAGGAAATAAGTCACAGTCAAGGTGAAGGATGAAAAAAGGACTTAGATAATATGACAGAAAGTATTTGCAAATGAGGAGAACACTTAACTGACTGCTAGAAAATAACAGCGTGAATCTGACTGGAAAGGAGACAACTTCAGAAAACTTGAGCTTAGAGAAACCATATAGCTGAATTTTGGCACACACAACAGACTAAATCCCACTAATTAAAATGTATTTGAGCTAATTAGTGGGCTCAGAGTTGAATTAGGAACACTTCTAATAGTTTGAAGAGGAAAGATAATAAAAGGAGTGCCAATTTTTCAAAATGTTTAGGAAAGGAACAATCTTACATATACTGCTATTGACCAAAAAAAAAATTATTACAGAAAGACTTCTTGCACATTATTTGGACAATATATTGTGCATAATACACTGCCATGTAGAAGGACTGGTGAAATGTGAGAATGGCCTCTCACTAAGTAGATCAGGGAATTCTATCAAACTCACGGTTATTTGGGTCCAATTAGTCCTATTGCAGCCAAAATCATGGTCTTGTTGAAGTCAATAATAAAACTCCCACAGCCTTTCGCAGAACCAGGATCTCACCCGTTATGCATGCGTTGATGCATAGTTTCCACTGAAGGAGCTTCAGCCAAGAAGCTAAGTGAAGCGTGGAATCTGAATGTAGAGAGTACAAATGGGAAACTTGAATTTAAGGAGGAAAGGCACACTTCAGAGTTTCAGCTCATTAGAGAAAAACAGATAGAAGCTTCCATGCCTCACACTCCAGATTTCCTCATTTTCTGATTCTGTTGCTATGGCATTCATAAAATTCCTGCATTTTAATGCAGCAAAGGGGAAATCTGGTGCCTAACTATGGGTTAATCAGTTGTCCAGTTGTTTGAAACTAAACCAGCTTCAGCATTTCTGAAAATCAGCCCAATTTAGGTAAGCCATTAAATAGGGCTTAGGTATCTAACCTGAGAGATTCAGGTTTGAAAATCTCAGCCTCCATTTACAACAGCTACCCCACCTGTAGAGGCTGTAGCACCGAGTTCAGAGTGGTCCTGTGGAGTTACCTGGTACATAAGGTCAGCAATCAGCAGTGGGCAAGTGGAACCACCTCTCACTTGGAACTGCAGGGCAGACTGGCCAAGTCCAGCAACACAGAGAGGCTGGATAGTCACAGCCTGAAAGGGGCTACAGAATAGGTGACTCCTGCTCCGATGGCAAAGAATGACAGTGGTGAATCAAAGCCATAAATTATTATCTATCATTAAGAAAGCAGATCAAAAACATAGTAGTTCTCCAGATTTTTTTTAAATTTCTGTATGAGCTGAATGTTCATTCCTTAAAAACAAAAAGGAAAAAAAAACCCAATCCCCCAAACTTAAAGAATAAGAAGCAGCTCTTTGGAGACATACCCACAGTAATGATCCTCTCTTCCTCCTGTCACTTGTTCAGGCATTTTCTGTGCAACATGCAGACAAAGAAAGAATAAAGAAAGAGCACACACAGAAAATAGCATCCTTTAGCTAAAGACGTGTTTTTGCAGGCTCCCAAGCTTTCTTTAGTTTCTAATAGCAACCACAAAATGTCTTCAGCTATGGCAAGCAATGCTTCAATCCTTTTGTTAGGATATGTTTGAAGTACCTTATCTGCCTGCTAAACTTTAAATAGCAACATCTTATGAACTATAGTAATCAGTTAAAAGAGTTTATATCTACATTTTTCAGAGACTTTTCCTTAACTGTTCTCCTATAGAAACAATGTTCGTAGAATTATTGAGATGAAATTAACTTTCAGAATTTCAAACATGTAAATGCAATCCTAAAACTGGAAAAACAATGTATGTAAATAAACCGGAGATGAAGGAACCCAGTTTTCAGTTTCACAATTCTCCTTTAAAATTCAGATTCATTACACATTCCCTGAACAAAAATTAGAAATAGATGTTACTTTTGGGAAGTTTGATAACCTTTTACAGAAATTACCTACTTCAACAATAGATAGGCCTAATCCTACCAGACCTAATTATCTGCATTGGGTCCATGGGAATGTTACTTGTGAAAGTATTGTCGATATAAGCTTTGTTGGAAAATAAAAAGTAACAGCAAAGAAAGACATATAATTCAAGCAAGGCAGGAAATGGTTTTCACATCAAAATTTGAAATCCCACATACACACACACAAAATTTAGTTAAGAGATTGAACTCTCAAATACTTCCTGTTGGAAAATTCCCAAGCACCTGTACAAATGATGGAGTTGCCAGGTTGCTTCCCTCTCTCACAGCAGGACATGATCTCTGTACCTACTTCTGATGTGGTAAAGGAAGAGACATTCTCAGGAGAGACCGCTGTTAAAGTATCTGAGTAACAAGTAATATCAGCTTGAGTGTTAGTAAACATAGGGTTATTTTTACGATTATGTAGACAAGAAATTTGTAACTTCCATTACAAGAATCAGAGAGGTAGCAGTACCTCAATTATTAGTCATGTTTCTCAGGATACTCATTCTTTCTTACTCTTTTTCTGCTGTCCTAAGCTACATCCCAGTTTAACAGTAAAAAATAGCATCTTGTTTCAACTTTGATACTCCATGAGCATTATTCAGAGTAAAATCTCTCACAGTCTATGTTGTATAGAAAAGAAAGAGGGGGGGAGAAGCTAGGAAGGCTCTACCCTTTCTACATGGCATGGCTGTATGTGCACTGAGATTGCCCGTGTTGCTGGAGTAACGAGTGTCCTCTTCAGTACAATTCTGCTCTCTCACTGGCAAGAAGCTCCACTCCCTTGCAGTTCATGTCCCTGCCAGAGTGGAGAAAACAGTAACAGAAGTCTTTCACCAGTGGCCTGGCTCCGTCACACTTCCATCTAGTCTTTTCTTCAGTTTGTAGTGACCTCTGTCACTCCTGTTGTTGTGGTAGGGTTTTTGTGAGACAGTAAGAGTCTTATTCCTTCATGCATGGTAATTATGAGATAGAGACTTGCACTAATCTTCTGAGAACAGTTGGCTCTTTTTCAGCTGACTGTAAACAGACCGCCCAAAGTCAAGAGAAGAGTTTAAAAAGAATGTTATTTATATTAATATTTCTTAGCGGCCAGTTAATACAGATGCGACATACACTCAGTTTCACTGCAGATTAAACAGCAGCTATGCACTTCCCTTAAAGCTGTTTCATCCCCTTCACCTCTGCTTGTAGGCACAGAAGGGGACAGATGTTGCTGAAATTGCCAACTTGCAGGAGGCTGGCTGCAGCAAAGAGTTGCAGACCCCAAACAGCACCAAAGCTTATCTGCACAGTTCTGAAGTTGTAGGGGCATGGCTAGTTTGGGACCTGGTTTGGGGAAAGGACAGTTTCCAAAGTAATGCACCTCACAGCACAAGCACGGGAATTATTTCTGCTGCAGTCCGTTTCCACTGGCACAGGTTCTTGTTTCACACCTCCTTACACCCTAAAACTGACTGGGAGACAGAGAGGACCGATAAACGTATGGATTAAGAAGCACTGATACAGCAAACAGAATAAGTCAGTTTATTTAAAAACACTGAATTACAGGTGTTTCCTGAACATCTCTTGGTATTTGTGAGGTTGAAGAGCTGTAGCCCAGCACACACCAGACAGCCCTGAGCTTGATGACAGATTTTAAATGGTTTTGAAATTGAACAAAGTGTCCAAGTATTTTTCTTCCTCTTTTGTTTGCCAGAAAGCACAGTCCCAGCTGTGAGTTTTTACACATCTCCAGTAAGTTACTGCATGAACATTTTAATTCAGTTTTTACATTAAGATCTTGCAAAAAGGTATATATTAAAACCCGTAATGTTTCCAAAGCTATGTTTAATCTTACTGTTACTTGTTGGCTTGTTATCTTGAAAGAATCTCTCATTTGTATCTCAGTGACAAGATGTAATTCTGCTGTACTGAGTTGGAGAGAAGAAAATGGTGTATTTAATATACCTAAAATATGTAGAGTATGACAGTGATTACACTGCCATCTATTAAAAATGATTCTACAGGATGCATAAATGAGCACTGCACTTGGGACTGCGAAGCACAGGCATTCCATTTGCAAATAAAGCCGGAGTCTCACTAATGCTTTCTCTCTTTGATTTCACAGAGAGGAAAAGTATGCTCTTGATTTGGATGTGAGGAAAAGATGAATAATCCTCCATTTTCCTTGGTAGATTGTCAGGGAATAACCACATTCACCACTGAAAATATCTGTGCATGTCTTCTAATCTCTATCTGTCTCATACTGGTTATGATAAACCTAGTCTTCTGGATATCAAGGAAAGCAGGTGTAGAAATGCTTTCTGGTTTGGTGCAAATTCATAACACTAGCTTTTAGGTCTTTTCTTCTAGTTAGGAAATGGTGGATTGACTTAAAATTTTCACTCGTAAATGTTCAAGGTCATTAACTGGATTAACCCGATTGCTGTGAAGACATGGCTGAAAGCTTTACTGGCAGATCTCTTCCCTCCACAACGCGGGCTGTACAGTGCTTCAGGTTTTACACTTGGCAAGCGACTGTGCTTTGTCTCCAAGGGGCCCTGTAGAAGGGCACGCTCTCCCTGCCTGTACTTAGTTCATTTCAGGTTTTTTTCACTTCTAGAAAAGTACCTCAGTGATTTTATACTGAGACCTTGCTTTGTATGAGGTGTTAATAACCATGTTTAAATTTCTTTCTTAAATTATATAGTTGATTTTACTTACGATGGGACTTTTATTGTAAGGCTTTTATTTCTTTATTACTGTGTATGAAATCGAACACTGATGTGGCTGTTCAGAAACAAAAATTATTCTTGTAATTGCATCATAGTTAATGTGTAAGAGAATAATCTTGTAAAAGCTGATTACCTCAGTTATTAATAATTGGGATTTACGAGTTAAGTAATATGCTGCAACTCTATCCAATTCCGTGGCAATTTCATGTGGAAAGTTGAGAGATAATTTTAGAAATAATCCCGTGTGTGAATTTTCCTTATAATTAATGCATAAGGCTGTGAAATCCTAAGTGACAACCGAACTAGCATTTTGGGTTATGCCTGTGGCTTTCCCTTGTGTGCTTTGGCTGTTTGAAGTTGGTGTGGCAGTTTGAAGTTTTGTCTCATTTGTGAAACAGACAAATTTGTCAATTTTAATTTCATTGTGCTTTGCTTAATTTTATTCTTAGTAAGAATTTTGTTTTTCCTGGACTTTTCTGGCAGAAGAATTAATACATCTGAAGTTTATGTGCACGTACATGTGGTTGGCTGTTCCTTATGTTTTCTTCTGTATTTTTTTCTGATTGTTTACTAACTACTAAACAGGTTTAGTATAAATAATATTTTTAATATCTTTAAAAAGGTAATAGAGCACTTTTAATCTACTCTCTTTTTTTCTTATTCAGTGATATATGAACTCTTGCAAGTCTGGAGAGAACAATTAAAAATGTAACAATTTTTTTCTGGCCCTTCTCCCTTCAAGTTTAGCCAGGAGCTTAAGCAGGTGCCCATCTTTAAATAAGCAAGTTTTTTGTTGAACTTGAGTTGGAAAATTTGCACTCTCGAAGTTAGGCACGTGTTGATGCACCAGAGTGAATTATAGCCCGTGTGAGGCTACCCCTGGCCCTTTCTCCTCCAATTCCGTACTCACGCGTATGTTTAGGGGAGGATCAGTTAGACAGCCTTAGCAATACCGTTTGCCATCAAGTCTGATGATAGTCCTTCTCTTTGTTACAGTTCTCTTTTCTAATTAAATTCCTTTCTTGTAACGAATATGATCATCACCTCAGCTTTCAAACTTCCTAAGTATCACTTCAAGATTTGGCATCTGCCAAACAGAAACCTGGTGGGGTTTTTTGGTTACACATACTCTCAGGGAAATGAACCGCTCCCGCCAACCATAGCGACTTGAACCATTTTCTAGATCTCTCTGCTTTTTCTACCCTGAGGACAGAGCTCTCACTGCTCATTCAGGAACCGCCTGTGTCACAGTCGCATAGCGCAGGGCCAGCTCCGTACCCCTCAAACCTCTCTCCTACAAACCCCCGCAGCTGGTCCCTGCCCTAAGGAAGCCCTCGGAGCGGTTGCTAGGTGGCGGGGCTCCACTGGCCAGGCATCTGCCATACTGTATTGCTGGTGTGTGTTGCAGGCCCAGTCTCCACATCAAAGCTTTTTGTATTACTCTTTTTCAGTTAAAATCTGTGGAGGAATCAAGTTTGCATCTTGCAGGCGATGAAAGCAAAGTGCCCTCTCAGCCAGGAGGGAGGAAATGCCTTCAGCCTAACAAAGCCTGCGCTGCCCTCAGGTACTTGGCCGTTTCCTGCAGCTCAGTTAGATGTAAATGACCCAAATGTTTCACCACTAATTTGGGTGGCAGAAAAACCTGAGAGCAAAGGCCGAGATTAACAGGAATAGGTATGCGCGCATGTCCTTCACTGGCCTGTTTTCCTGTCTCCAAACCGCTGGATTGCAGTGTCCCAGGCTGTGAAGGCAGGGCCTGGGCTTGAGCATCTTCAAGTATTCGAGGTATTTCTGCTCTGCCGATCCGGATGCATTACACAGGAACAGGAATCGCACCTAGATTTGATCTTTCATACACTTGAGGGAAGTCTGACAAATAATTCAGTTTTGCGATTCAATACTAGGAAAGCATTCTAAATTATATTATACATTCATATCCAATATGACATTTAATAGTGGAGCTAAATAATTACTCATGCTAAATGCTCCACATACTGTGGCAAGGTGGCTTTTAAAATATAGGGATTGCTATTCTTTTCCAACACAAGTGGAGATGAATTTTAATTGCAGAGAAGCAGCTAGTGAAGTAAGGGCACGTTGTAATTATTATTAAATGTAATAGTTAGAACAGAAAAAGCATCCATGTTACTCATTTCAGGGACTCTGCGGCTGAGGCTCTCCCCTCCTGGCAGGGCAGGGACCTGTGGTGTGGGCAGCGGCGGCAGGAGCCGGGCAGAGCTCGCACCCCGCTGGGACGAGGGCAGGGCAGCACCCTGCGCTGGCACGAAGACGTGAAGGGTGCGTTTTGTTTTGCTTTTTAAAACCTACTCTGTTCTCCTTTTATCTATGTTTAAGTCACATGATGTACCAAAGTCACAGCGAAGTTTCAACATTTTTACAGCCACAGGTTTTTCAGGGTGATGTGATTTGTCAGAATTCCCAGCAGATTCAGGGTTTATGTCCTATTTTCTTACCAAAAAGCTGCTCCTTTTCCCAGCTTTCTCCCAGCACTTCTTTAGCAGACAGTAAACCAGCCCCAGCTGGCCAAGGCCAACGCTTGCTCTAACTAACGAGCAGGTGCACGGGTAGAGGGGCCTGTGCCAGCCTCTGCCCGGGTTGGCACGGCCGAGGCGGCACAGGGGGATGGCACTGCCACCACGGCTCCTGTCACGGGCGCACGTCAGGTATAAAATCAAGCATTTTCCCTGTGCGGAGGGTACTCGTGCATTCCTCCAGCGAAAAGCCCAGGGCGGTCATGATTAGGAATTGCGCGGATTGGAAAAAGGCCCTGAGCGCCCGGCGGCTGGTCTGCTTCTCCATCCACCACAACGGGTCTAGATGCCGTTCCTGCCCGCGGCAGCCCACACCGCACGCGAGTTTACGTGCACACCGAGGTAAAGGAATTCAGCCTTCGGCGAGGTGTGACTCCCGTTACTGCTGTCGTGTCCCGGGCTCCGCGGAGACCGCGCTGCCCCGCCAGCCGCGGCCCAGGCGCTGCGCAGGGGTCACGCTTCTCTGGAGCCGGGCGGCTGCGAGGCCAGCGCCCGCCTCCCGGCCCGCCGGGCTCCGGCGGCAGCCCGGCCCCTCCCGCCGCCCGCTACCTGCGTGGCCCGGCGCCGGCCCCGCTCTGCGGGGCGGGGGCGGAGGGCAGGGGAGGGGCCCGGCGGCGGGGCCGGGCCGCGGCGGGGCAGCCCGGCGCAGCACCGCGGTGGCCGCGGCCGCAGGGGCTGGTGGAAGGCTGCGGCAGGGCTCCGCGCCGCCCTCCGCCTCAGCCGAGCCGCAGGTGGGGCGGGGAGGCGGCCGTCCCCCCCCGCCTCCGGGGGGCGCTGCGATGAGGTGAGGCCCTGGGCGCCGCGGGTGGGACCGGGGCGGCAGGCGGGCGGGCGGCGACCAGGAACGGGAACGGGCCCTGCCCTCCCCGCCGCCGGGGCCGGGCGGCCCAGCGCCGGCGCCTCGCAGGTGGGAGCAGCGCCCAGCGGCAGCCCCCGCCCGCCGGCGGGAAGCGCGGGGCGGGTGCGAGCCGCGGGTGTTTCTGCCGCTCCCTCCCCCGCGGCCCGGCCCGGCCCCGCCGTGTGGGGAAGCGGCGCTGCCCGCCGCGCCGGTGGGGCTGCCGCGGCCTGACGAGCGGTGCCGTTTGCTTCCCCTTTGCCGAACTGCAGGGAGCGGGCGGGGAGCGGCGGCGGGCGGGAGGTGCTGCTGCCGCCGCCCTGAGGTCGCGGCGGCCCCGAGGAGCGGGCGATGGATGGGGAGGGCGAGGCGGATCTCTCCAACGACAAGGCGGCGCCGCGGTGGAAGAGGAGGTCGACCCCCCCGGCCGCAGCCCCGCGCCTGGAGCAAACCCCGGCCGCAGTCGTACCAGAGCCCCAACGGGGTGCTTTTCACCGACTTTCCCGTGGAGGACAGGTGCACCTTCACCGTGACTCAGCCTGCCCGCACCGTCAGCAGCTGCGCGGGCAGCGGAGCGCTCCGCAGGGGCCCCTCGTTTTTCGGTTCCAGCATGGGATCGGTGTCCAACGGGAAGGTACAGCCTCCAGCCTGTAAAGCGGTCTCCCCCGAGCTGTCTCCTGAGCGGTCCTCCCAGGTTTCGAACAGTGCTGTTGGTTTTACTGCCAACGGCACCATTAGCTCACCAGGAAGCCAGCTGGGTCATCCCCTGAGGATTTCCAGTCAGTCAGCATTTGCACCGCAGCAAGAGCAAATTGTTTTTACAGCCAGCCCTCAGCCCTCACCTACTGGCAACGCACCTTCCGCCAGTAACAACAACGCGGCAGCGCTGCCCGTGCAATGCAACCGGGTTTCCAAAATACCAGAAAAAGTGCCGCTGGGGCCCCCCATGTTGTCGCAGGTGATGTCCCCAGAGCAAGGCATAACTCCTCAGAGGCCAGCCTCCCCTCAGGACCAGCCCGTGGAGCAGCAGCCCGTGGTCCTGAGCACCAACAGCCCCGCCGCTCTCAAAGTGGGCACGCAGCAGATCATTCCCAAGAGTTTGGCTTCCGAAATAAAGGTGACGAGCAAAGCCAATGGCCAGAATGCAGAGATGAGCAAAAGGGTGCTGAAGGTCCGCAGCATGGTGGAGAGCCTCAGCGTGCCTTTGGTAGCCGATGCTGAGGAAGAGGCCGAGGGCGACCTGGACAACCCAGGGAACCTGAGGCGAGGCCTGAGGTCGACATCCTACCGCAGAGCGGTGGTGAGCGGCGTGGACTTTGACAGCTCTTCTAATTTTAAGAAAAAAAAACAGAATGTCCCAGCCCATACTTAAAGCAGTTGTTGAAGATAAAGAGAAATTTTCGAGCCTGGGGAGGATAAAGGTAAGCTGTGCTGATCAGTGACGCGTTGATTTGAATGGTGTAGACTACACAGGAGCGTGATTTGCAATCTCTATGTTTTCCGTAAATGCTGGGTTTTTTCAGTTTGCTTTTTGCTACCACAAAACTTTTCGTAGTTATCGATGAGTCTCACAGATCACTTGAAGTGTTGTTTTCGAAGTAAAGTGGCGGAGGCTTCAGCGACATGATTCTCTTGAAATCTGGGCAGCTCGAAAATGTGTTGATGGCAGCCTCATGCTTGCATTTCCTGCTGGATTCCCCAGCACATGGAGGTTTTCTTTCACAATCGAATTGGTATTTTAAAACCTGTTTCCAGAAAGTAGTAAACAGGGAAAAAAGAGACAGTGACTTAATAAAGTCTGCCGGCTAGAGTAGACAGACTGACAGAAAAATGAACTTCTTCCTTACTCCTCTGAGACATTACTTTTAAAGTATTTTTAAAAGTTGGAGTGTGATTTTTAAATTGATAGAGACCACTTTAGGTATCTTTTTGTAGCTTAATGCCTGCAAGTAAAAGCAGAATGCCTGTTTTTAATTCTTGGTTGTAATCCCTTAGGAATAGTAGATATATATTGAATGCTAATGTATTAAAATTAAATTGTAAAGACTTACTGAAAATATTCTTTTACTTGAACATATCGTATTTTAATCTTGTATTTCCTTCTTTTTAAATGTAATTTGTTACTTTTTAAAAAATACATTGGTAGATTTTTGCAGAATGTTTGGAATTGTGTAATAAAGTACTCCAGGCTAAGGGCTAATGCTGTAGCTATTAAAATAATTAACAGCTTTATGACAATTTTCAGCCAAATTAAAAGTTATGGTTCTGGAAGCTTTTGTGAAAACGCTACAAGCGGTGAAATAGTAATGGATCAAATTGTGAACTACTACTGAGTAGGGAGGTGGTTTGTTTTGGTTTGGTTTTGGTAGTAGACTTCAACAGTAAGTTATGTTTAAAATAGGAGGACATGACACTGTCCTGTCTTTACACACAAAACTCTTTTTGCTAGTAGCATTGTTTTAAATAGACTTCTTAAATCATACCACTTGTTGCACCAAAACAGCTGTTTTATTTCAAAGGTTTGTTTTGGTCTCAAAACATTAGTTTATGAAATACTTAATGTGGTGGTTCTTTGCAGAGTGTGTGGAAAGGGACAACCACTCAGTTGTGTACCTTATATCCTCGTAGAAAAGCCCAGTGACAGTGGACTGAATTGCAAGTTCACTGAACTCTTGTAAAGCTAGTACACTGTGCTTTTGAAACATAGGAAAAATGAAGCATTTGGGACAAATATGTATAAACAATGCATGAGAGAAGCAAAACTAGAGTAGCTTTTCACTTTCTGTGATGAAACAATTGTTTTCATGAATACTTGTCCAACATTAGAAGTTAATACATTAGGGCCTGTTAATTTGGTGCCTCAGTATCAAATAAAACAGAAGTTCTTGTTACTGTTGGTTATTTTGCATTCTTTTAATGTGTATATCTCTTTCCTGTTAAAATTATCAGAAGAAAATGCTGAAAGGACAAGGGACGTTTGATGGGGAAGGTAAGCTCTTTTCTGTACAGACTTGATAATATGCTCAATCACAAGAGAAAGGCACTTCAGGATCGTTTTGCACACTTCTTTCATATGTTGTCAAAGACTAAGTACCTTGTTTTTCAGTAAACTGACTAAAATATAGAACCATAATTTTGGCACTAGACATACGTTAGGGAGTATTTTAAAGAATATAGAATGGCAGGGTAAAAATGGGTTTTTGTTTGAAGGGCTTCTTTTCAACTTAAAGTCCTGTCCTTCCTAAAAGATGAACTGATTGATGTGTCTGTCTCAGCCCTAACAGTTCTGTAGAATTACACAGATGAGGCTTGTTCCTCCAGGTAGGAGTGCCTTCCTGCCTGTTCCCTGTGACTCTTCCCAGGTGCAGGACATAGCTTTTGTGGATCAGCTTATGGGTTTGGGGTCATCACTTGCAGCAGATGCCTGAATCATTATTCTCTGAGTTTATGGTTCGTGCAGCCATTTCTCTCTTTTCCTCGTAAGGCAAGGGTGCTGGGGTGAATGCTTTGACTTTGTAATCCTTTTCTTTTCTTGCTACCTAGGCTTCAAGTTTAAGTGTCAGAAAAACACTGTCCATGTATCTGCTTTTTTATGTTATTCATTAATTCTGGGCTTTGCCAAGTTTGCTGCTTTCCCCAATATTTCAACAAGAAAAAAAATTCTTTCCTGGCTATGAGTCCATGGAAGTTTCATTGTAATAACTGCTACTCTCTTGGCTTTTCTCTGCTTAATGCCTCCTTAAGGTCATTTCAGCTGCTGTGTTACCTTCCTTTTCCTCTTGTTTCTATTTTCAAACCCCTGTCTTACTCTTATTTTCATCTTTTCTCACACTATCTCCTGATGACGTTTTCTAGATTCTCTTCCAATGGCTCCCTTCTATCTTGGACTGATCCCAACTAATAACTTTCTCTGTAATGCCTCTCAGAATTCAGCTGCTGTACACAATTTCCTGTATTAAAAGTTTATAAATTATATAGACACATTCCAAAGAACAAATACAAAAGGCCAGACCTTGTATAATACGCAGCCAGGGCTGTATGGTCCGAGCAGGTGGAACAGATCCACCCAGCTCGGCATAAGACCTCAGGAGTTGCAACTCTGCATGGAGCAGCCAGACCTTTCACTTTTTTCCCCTTTCTCTTGTAGGGGAAGGTTGGATATTGTCCAAAGCCTGGCCCATCTCTACAGTGCCTTTTAGAGCTTGCTTTCTTAACAGCTTAATCCGTCTGTAGGTTATTCTGGTCTTGAGTTTCTCGGTCCTTTTCTGTTTGCTTTTGAAAACTGTGTGTGGTCAAGGAGGTTGGGAAAGGGAAAGGGAAAGGGTATGCTCCACACCTGTGTTTTCTTTGCCACTGATATTACTGAATTGATACTGGTGGTACTGAAATATATAATGAGTGTATTTTGTCTTAAGGTTCATAGGCCTCAGGCTTATTCAAGCAAGCTTTGAAGTTTCTATTTGGAATAGTTCTGACGTCATATTTCTGAAATTTGGATCATTTCCTTCTCTTAGTGAAGTGCGAAGACAGTATTTAAAGCTGACAGAATAAAAGTTGGCATGGGTAGTGGATTTATAATGGTCTTGTAGATTAAAATAGCTAGATCTCCAGATTAGTGACTCTGCTCTACTGACACGCTTGTTCCGTTTTTAAATTGCGGGCTAATTATGAAACATTGTACAGCAAACCAAGGAAGAAAAAATTGTTTTCTGTTTTTTGTCGACAAAGGACACATCTGTTCTTTAATTCAGTCAGTGTGGATCTTTTTGGTAGTGGTACAGTGATCCATTGTTACTGTACTGCACCATTGTCCATCCTAAATAAGATACTATCTTTGTCTTGTGGAGTTTGTGAACAGCACATTGACGTTTTGGTTTCTTTCATTGTTTAAATGTCACTTATAATGTTTATGAAAGCAACTAAGCTAACTTTCTAGCAATTAATGACATACTGTTGTTGTTTTATAGAAAATGCTGTATTATATCAGAACTATAAAGAAAAAGCTCTGGATATAGATTCTGATGAAGAGTCTGAGCCCCGAGAGCAGAAATCAGATGAAAAGGTTGTTTTTCACTATAAGCCCCTGAGATCAACATGGAGTCAGCTGTCCGTTGTGAGTATTTGATCATTGTATAGCCAAAGACAGAGCATCTAAGAATGTATTGAAGCAAGTGTTTTACTTGTTAGTGGAGTTTTTGGCTGAAGTTTGTCATCTTCTTTTCCCTTCCAAAATATAAGGTGTCTCTGAATATTTTTTTTATTGACAATTTTGCAACTATTCAGATGTTAGTAATCCAAATCTGGAGGTCTCAGTTTAGCTTTTGTTTAGGTTTTATGTAAGGTAACTCCAACAGCTTAAAGAAAGCATAAATCATGTTTTCTCAGTCAATTTTAGTAGGTATAGACTGAGGCTTCTGCAGAATCAGTGTCCCTGTTACCTGATGCCTCCCTTTTTATAGCACAAGGATTTGTAGGCTCATGTGGCCACACAACAGACTGGTTAGAGTATGTGATTTGAAATTACCAAGAAAAAGAATTAAGTGTAGTTTATGATGAAATTAAATACAACTTTGAAATGCAAAGGAATTAATCTTTCATAATTTTACGCTTTAAAATACATTTCTATTTTTTTTTTTTTCTTTTTAAACTATGCTGGACAAAAAAAAATCAAGCATACCTCTTTTGTTTGCACATTGAATTTAAGACCCTGACTTTTTACTTCCCACAGTCACTAGAGATGGCTGCTTAGGCCTTGCCTGCACAGGGTGTTGGCAGCCATACTGATGCAGGTCCTTAGAAGAGGTATGGTTTATGATAATGTACGTTACTGTATCTGGCTGTTCTGAATGAGGTACTGTCAGAAAGCCTGAAAAGACAGGTTTAAATCCTAACAGCATGTAAACTCAGAGTGAAATCTGTGCTTTGTAGTTCCTTTCAATAAATTGGAGTGGTGTGGACCAAACCTTAACTAGGATTTAGTCCTGTTCTTTTTTTTTGCTAAACTTCGTCTTTTGTTTCATAAGAACAGCATGATCAATTACTTGTGTTTGTTTTACATAAAAAGCAATGCAATGGAGAAAGTTCACTTTAGGGTCCCGTATTTGGCAAAGGCAACTTTACTGATTCGTTAAAAAAAAAAAGTGGTATGAATTCACTAAAAGGGTGAACTGTACTAAAGAAAAGCTTCAGTTAGTTACAAACAAGTTTCTGCCGAATTGTTCTAAATTGCTGCAAGCCAACTCTAAGTTGATTTGACTGCATATATTTAATGGAAACCATTTTAAGAAAGCCAAGTATTCAGTTGGTGGTATTCTGCTCTGCTTAGCACAGTCTATGAAGCACGTGCAGTGGCTTTTTCTTAGTAGCATCGTTAAACAAAGTAGAATTCAGCTGTTTTAATCAGTACTGTAATCTTGCTAGAATCCCTGCTAATAAGCTGGCAAATTAATGATACTAGTTGATATTTCTACAGGCTTTCCTAGTTTGCATGATTTTGAGACTAAGGAAACTGTAAAAATTCTGTGTTTCTGTGGTTAATTTTATCCTTTGATCATTTCTGTGGCTTCTGGAGGAATATCCCTAAAATGAAGGGTTTGGGGTTTTTTTTTGGTTTTTCCTTATGTAACTTGTAGAATGTTATAGAACCTCATCTCTATATGTGGCATAGGAAAAGATTATTATTACATGACATGATCACCTAGAATATTTGACATCTGGGGCCATTGGCTGTGTATATCCTGTATAAATTAGTTATTAAGCCTCAACAAGATCTTCATTAAGCCTCAGCAAGATCTTCTAAGGCTATTTAGATTGTCTGTTTAGAAGAGCTGTCTTACAGATGTTTGTGACCTTTTGCAGGTTAAGGTATTGAAATATGAATCCCTCTTCAATTTGGTAATTATAAAGAAGGCAAGACAATGTGGTTTTGAGAAGACTTGCTTTAAATTTTCTTTCGACAAATCAAGTACTTTAAATGTAGTTAATTTGCTTAATGTTGCAAAAAAGTTTGTTTATAATGAAGTCAGTTTGGTTTTTTTCTGCCTTCTAGGCGAACTAGCAGTTAAATGTTCAACAGCTGAGGTATTTTGGAAGGAATGCTATTCAGTAATAGTAATAATTTCAAAAACACTAATTTGTTGTGAGACCAAAATAGTATAAAGATCATCTCAGTAAGAGAACCATTCCTGGGCCATGCCTACAGTTATATAAACCAACTTGTTCTTTATGATTTCTAGCACCGCAAACTTGTTCAGTGTCTCTACGTGATTTACAAGGTTGGAAGTGGGGATTATATGGGAAGAGGTAGTGCACTGTGAAAACAGACTATGGGAATCTGAATCTCATAGTGTCTGTGTTTATAACTCTCTGGAAAAGTTACATGCTGTCAATGCGTATTAAAAAATGAGTGTGGAATTGTAACAGGAAGTCAGCTGGAAAATGTCAAAGTATTGGGTTTCAACATACATTGGGAAAGAAGGAGAATAATATGTTTATGGTATTTGTTAGCAGCGACTATCAGCGGAATGAATCCAGTCTTTCTGCAGGATGTTTCTTTGGCCATACAGGCTTGACAGCTGATGCAGTTCTGACCAGACTTTATATTTGAGAGGGGTAGTGAAACCTTCATGTATGGAGTTATGATAATAGTAAAAAAAAAAAAAAAAAAAAAATGTTTCTATCTTCCTGCAGTGTACGCACACATGTGAAACTAAGATTGAGCTTTTCGGAGAACATTTAAAGACTCTGAAATAGGGTGCTGTTTAAATCCAGTTCCTTTCAAATTCTTCTCTTGAACTCTCTTCCTTTTTAGATTCCTGTTACCGATGAGACAGCTAGCAGTAGCTAAGCAGATGACTAGGTAAAGAGCTAGCTTATGTACGATCTCTGTTCCTTCCAACCTTCACCTGTTAATTTAAAAGTTTAATTTCGGGAGAATAACCAATATTTCCAAAATATATTCCAAAAGTATCTTTCAATATTTTTCAAGAATTTCTAGAAGATTGTAGGCACTGATACTAACTTGTGTGCTATATTAAATGTATTTACTTTCCAACAAATGCAGCATTCAGTTGGTATGGATAGGGACAATGTGTATTATTGTATGCGCAAAGAATCACAGCATTGGTTAGGTTGGAAGGGACCTCTTGAAATCATCTTGTCCAAATGCCATGCTCGAGGAGGGTCAGTTAGAGCAAGTTGTCCAGGACTGTGTCCAGTCAGGTTTTTAGTATCTCCACAGGTGGAGACCTCACCACGTCCCTGGGCAACCTGTTGTAGAGTTTGACCACTGCATCTGACTGGCAGACTTTGAACCTAAATGTCTGTTTTTCCAGGTGCTTACTGTCCAGCCTGGAGAATATGAGGCATGTTCGCTTTTCATTACTACTGTCAATGCTGCTGTGATTCTTGTAAATATTCTTGAGATCTAACACTGGAAACAGATGTCCCATAGCATAGGTAATGCTCATAATTATTGAAGTACTTAATATTAAATGGGTGTTATAGCATCAAGTCCTCCATTTCATGCCCAGTAGGTTCAATGTATTTATGTAGCACTGCATCAAGATTTTGCGTGTTCTCTCAACTGCTGTCTTTTTAACCTGAAACTCTTTCCAGGCTTTGTCATGTGTTTCATTTTTGTGATCATCTCTTTCTCTGTTTTGGGACAAGTGCAGTTGTGATTTTTCGCATTAATTTAAAAAGCTGCCACAAGTTGCTTTACTGAGCCACTCACACTGTCACCTTTTCATGGCTGCCTCTTCTCTGTGGTATCAAAGACTACCTGGTTTTACTGTCGAGGATCTTCAGGGCTAATCTCTGCATTAGCTCTCATTTCTCTCCCTGTATCAAAAGGCTTATGTTCAATTTGGTTTATGGTGCAGCCACTTATTTCTCAAAGAAATATTTCTGGTGCGTTCCCCCCCTGCAGCACTTCTTTATCTTGGAGGAATTTCTTGTACACAACCACAGAGTTAATTTGTCATTCTTTCATCCTTTCATCCTCGTCTTCATGGTTGAATCAGTCATAACTGAGTTGCTGGGAAAAAACAGTCCAGTGTGACAATAAGAGAACATCAGTAGCTGCAGTGTTGGGCCTATTCCTTTCTTTCTGGTTATATTCTTAGCTTTTATTAAGTTGTTGTTTGCATAATATCACAAATGTGATTTTTAGGCTCTTTCAGCTAAAACATTTTGGACATCTCAAAAAATAGGAATTGAGTTTCCTTTCACAGAGTATGCCAAAAATAGTCTCCACGTTGGGGCCTCTTTCTCTTTGGAAGTGCTGCTGTTGATTAAGAATATAAGGTTGAGCCGTTTGCTTATGTGATGAATTTATGTGTGTACTTTGTATGTACACACCCATATGTGACAAAATAATGATCACGAAACACACCTACAGTTTTTTGAACATGATTACAGTGGTTGCTGCATTGACCTCACTGGAAATTTGCAGTTGCTGTATTAACAGGAAGCATTGAAATCTCTTGGATATGTTCATAGGTATTTCCTGTGTCGGCATATTTTTAGAGAAGTCCTCCACTGCATCCAGACAAAAAAGTGACATTGTGCTTCCTAGTGAGTGCTTTAAAGCTTTCAGGTTGTTGATTGAAAGGTTTCATAGTTAATAGTTTCATAGAGTAGTTTGGGTTGGAAGGCACCTTTAAAGTCATCTAGTCCAACTTTCCTGCAATGAGCACGGACATCTTCAACTAGATCAGGTTTCTCAGAGCCCCATCCAACCTCACCTTGAATGTTTCCAGGGATGGGGCAGCTACCACTTCTCTGGGCGACTTGTTCCAGTGTTTTACCACCCTCATTGTAAAAAAAAATTTCTTCCTTATATCTAGTCTAAATCTACCCTCTTTTAGTTTAAAACCATTACCGCTTGTCCTATCACAACAGGCCCTGCTAAACAGTTTGTCCCTGTCTTTCTCGTAAGCCCCCTTTAAGTACTGAAAGGCTGCAATAAGGTCTTCCTGGAGCCTTCTCTTGTCCAGGATGAACAACCCCAACTCTCTCAGCCTTTCCTCATCGCAGAGGTGCTCCATCCCTCTGATCATTTTTGTGGCCGCCTCTGGACCCGCTCCAACAGGTCCATGTCCTTCCTGTGCTGAGGAGCCCAGAGCTGGGTGCAGTACTGCAGGGGGGGGTCTCACCAGAGCAGAGTAGAGGGGCAGAATCACCTCCCTCCACCTGCTGGCCGTACTTTGGATGCAGCCCAGAGTATGGTTGGCCGCCTGGGCTGCGAGCACACATTGCCAGCTCATGTCCAGTTTTTCATCCACCAGTACCCCCACGTCCTTCTCAGCAGGGCTGCTCTCAATCCCTTCATCCCCCAGCCTGTATTGATACTGGGGATTGCCCCGACCCAGGTGCAGGACCCTGCACTTGTCCTTGTTGAACTTCATGAGGTTCACACAGGCCCACTTCTCGAACTTGTCCAGGTCCCTCTGGATGGCATCCCATCCCTCAGGAGTGTCAACCGCACCACTCGGCTTGGTGTTGTCTGCAGACTTGCTGAGGGTGCACTCGATCCCACTGTCTATGTCATTGACGAAGATATTAAACAGTACTGGTCCCAGTACGGACCCCTGAGGGACACCACGTGTCACCGATCTCCATCTGGACATTGAGCCGTCGACCACTACCCTGTGGATGTGACCATCCAATGAATTCCTTATCCACTGAACAGTCCACCCATCAAATCCATATCTCTCCAGTTTAGAGATCAGGATATTGTGGGGGATTGTGTCAAAGGTCTTACAGAAATCTAGATAGACAACATCCGTAGCTCTTCCCTTGTCCACTGATGTAGTCACTCCATCATAGAAGGCCGTTAGGTTGTTCAAGCAGGACTTGCCCTTGGCGAAGCCATGCTCTTGTCTTGAGCCACCTCCCTGTCCTCCATGTGCCTTAGAATACCTTCCAGGAGGATCTGTTCCCTGACCTTCCCAGGCACAGAGGTGAGGCTGACAGGTCGGTAGTTCCCAGGGTCCTCCTTTCTACCCTTCTTAAAAATGGGTGCGATGTTTCCCTTTTTCCGGTCCCCAGGGCCTTCACCTGACTGCCATGACTTCTCAAATATCATGGAGAGTGGCTTGGCAACTACATCAGCCAGTTCCCTCGCGACTCTGGGAGGCATCTCGTCAAGTCCCAGTAATAGAAAGGCATCTAATTAGTTCTTGCTTGGTATTCAGCAGTGTATGCTTGTGGCGACACAGGAATCTGTAACTTGTGTTCAAAAGAACAATTGCTCGAACACTGGAATATTTGTTATTTTTGTAGGTATATACATGTATGTATGTACTTTGGTGTGCATGCAAACCAAAGTGCAGCACTTCTTAATGTTGTGCCATCTTTACTCTTGAGCCTGCTATCCAGGTTTGTGGTGCCTGGTATGCAGGAATAAAATGAGGAATAATATATCCTTTAAAATTCCAGGGAACAAGTGGAGTAAGAAGAGAAAGCTGTTGATGATAGTACATTAGGAGCTTCTGGAGAAGACCGAAAGAGAAAAGGGAGAATGGAGGTGCATCTGTTAGGTCTCATGTCCCGTGACATACTGCTGCTCCACGAAAAGAACAGTATCTTTCGCATGTGTAGTGCTGTGCAGTGGCCTCTTTCCCCTTCCCTGGTCCAGCGTGGCATATGCAGGTGACCCTGCTGATTTGAGGTCCTGTGTTTAACACTCATCTAGGAAATGCATAAAGTCAGTCCCTCCTTGGTGCTTCGCTTTCTTTTTTGTTTTTTTTTTTAATGTTCTCCTGTTGACTGACATAATGTGTGTGATTTGCACCAGGAAAGAACAAACTTCAGGGGTCTCTGGTGTGGAATTTGGTAGCTGAGCATGTGGCTTCAGGCTGTGGAAAATGTGGCTATGGCTGGAGTTCATGATGGGTGTATATGGAGAGCTGGGGCAAGCTTGTCTTGGCTGATTTGGCTGTAGGGCGCAGGGTGGGGAGAGACATCATCGTAGGGTTGACGATATAAATACAGGGGTATTTACTCAGGACTTTGCCATGTATGTTTAGGGTAAAGCTGGAGCTCCTCCAAAATAATTTTACCTGTCTAGGTAGTTTGTCTAGGCCTTTAGGTGTGTTTAACAAATGAAGACACTAAGATTTTTCAGGCTGACTTGGAAAACAAACCTTGTGATGTGCGTGAGTCAGTCACGAGATCTAACTTAAAAGGAGAAAGCAGTTTTCATGCTTCTGTGTGTGTGTAAAATCCAGAGAGGTTGTGCAGGGTGACCATGATTCAACTGTGCAGGCTTTTGCTGCAGTAGTTCTGCATGTATGTCCTGGGGTAGTTTTTAATGAAATTATTCTGTTCTTTTGATAAGTCAAATGACAGATGTGATCCACTGGTTTTTTATTTCTGCTGGTTCACTGCTGTCTTTCTGAAGTGGACAGATTCTTTAGCTGAATTCTTAGTCCAATGTTTTGATAATTCTGTGGTTTGTTTTTTTTTTTAATTGTATTTTTCTACAAAAGATGTTAAAAGGTTGCTTTTTTTTTTTTTTCCTTAGGTAAAGAAGAATGGATTATCAGAAGCGATCAGCCAGGAAGAGAGAAAAAGACAGGAGGTACTCTTTAAAGTAACACATTCTTTTTTGTTGATTGTTTAGGGATGCACTGCATGCCTGATTTAATACTCTATTTGTTGATAAGGAGACAAGTTCATCACACTGCTTCCTGTCCTAGAATGAAGTGTCTTCTCTCCCTGGGGAGAATAAATAAACAAAACGTGTCTATTGCTCATGTGCATATGTCCCTGCCATGGGTCTCCTGCCAACATCCTGCGGGTCTTGCTGGAGGAGTGGTTCCTAGGTATGCTCACTCCAGCAGATGTAGCCTGGTCGATGGCTACTCAGTAGCAGCACAGTCACTGCGGTCTGTGGTACAGGGGAAGGTGTAAAATTAACCTTGTGTTCACAGAGGGTAGGAGGTGGTGAATAAATTTTTAAAGGCAGTGAGGAACAAAGAACAGCTTTTTACAGTGCCCCTTAGTTGTAACTAATCCTGTGAACAATTCTGAACGTGCGAGCACTGTGTATCTGGTGTAACTAACCTTTTTCCTTGCACACTGAAATGGAGTAAGTGCATCCGTGCTGTCAACAGTACAGACAACAGCAGCAATTACTGATGTAGTTATCTTTTCTCTCTCTGTCTCTTTCCCCTTTGCTCCTTTTGTCCTCTTTATCCTCTTTCCTTTTCCTCTTTGCTCCTTTTGTCCACTTTATCTGCTTTACCCTCCTTCCTTACTTACAGGGGCTATATCAAAATGAATGAGAGGTGTTGAAAAGAATAGCCTGACCTAGCCAACTATATACCTGCAGTTCTTGAGGTATGTCCTTCAACAGGGAAAAAACCCAAGGTTTTTTGAATAGAAACACTGTAGCATTACCTGCCATGGAAATTTGTTCCAATATCTTCATATCACCTCAGGACATACCTCAGTGAATGTAGCCAAGTGAGACCTGACTGGGGTTTTCTGTGAAGTTCACAGATGTATGTAGCAAGCCTCAAATATTAATGTAGCTGCATGACCTACAGCTGTTGTATTCATACATGAAATACAGAAGCATCTTGTATTGCATGCATGAGATTTAGGCACTAGTTTATTGTTTTGTGGGTTTTTTTAATAATGCTACCTTTCTTTGACTATCTTCTTTTGCTTTTTTTGGGGAAGAGGCTGTGCAGCAGTTCAGGCCATGTGTTCTGCTTTTCTGTCTCCTCCTGCTGGGAAGCTTTGAGACACAAGGCAGTTATTTCAGACATATTCTTTAGGAGCCTTTAGTCTATGTTTTCTGGAGTCGTATTTACATCCCTTCGAACAGAACAAGTTCTTCAGATGCCTTTTAAATGTAAAGTCTTTAATGTTACCAAAAATGTTTTCAAGCCTGAAGTGTTTTTTTATTTGAATATTAGAGGCCCATTCTTTCAGAGGGAGCCTAAATAAATATTTCTAAGATGTAGTTGTATGTATGACTTTTAAATAGCCTTTTATCAATTTTGCTTTATCTATTCTTTAAATTACTTTTTGGAGCCTATTAGATTATTTTTGCCATCATATTATAGCGTCACTGCAGAAAAATGTTTGCTTTATACCTTGATTAAATGTCAATGTCATGCATTCATACACATCCCATCTTTCAGAACACATTAGGGAGATGGATCTCTGTGCATCTTTTGTCTAAAGACAATGTCATATAGACAGACTGATTTGAACTGAAATAATTTTTGATAGATCTTTTTTTCTTTCAAGCTGGAAACTCTTAACTGTATATGTGTGTACAAACTGCAGTATGCATCTGGTTGCTTAGGAGTGTTTATGGTCCATCAGGATTCAAACATCTGCTTACCTTGATATAATGGAAATTAACCACAATATGGTTTCAGATGTCATTCAGCAACACTGTTAGCAAGCACCTGGTAAATGCTACCCCAGCCTCTGAATGTGGCGTAGTTACTTTATGTCAAAGTCAAGGTTCTTTTTTATTTTTTATTCTCTGAAATGTGTTTGGGTCATGGTAAGATCATATTCTCTCCCTTCCTTACACATTAGAAGCAAAGTATCTTTCTTTGTCCCATTTATTTCTGACTATGCTAATGACTCTCTGTCACCAAACTGGAAGAAATCCATGAGGGTCTTCTGTAAAAGCATAAACAAAACCCCTCCAAAACAATAATAATGAGAGCTTGTATATTTTTCTGTGTTGAAAAATGTCTGGGTAGAAACCAATTAGCCATGGAACTCTACAGCAGTCCTTAGGTAAATCCTTTCTTTGTGAGCATGACTGGGAGAAGTACAATGAGACTGAAGATTAGAAATGTAATTGCTGGGCAAAGGCCAAAATGCCCTTTTTAGGCACCTTTCTGCACATTGTTAGCCAAGCAGTAGGTAGATTTGCTGCCAGAGTTTGGCTGACGTATGGTGTCTAGATTCTTGAGGCTGAGGGAGTTGGCAGGCAGGCAATTTAACATTATTTTAAGCATCACCTTTGCTTCTTACACAGCAGTATTCACTCTTGTGAATAATATGTAATATGTTGTAGCTGTTACTTAGCTACTGCTGCATCTCTCACCAGATCCCTTCAGCTTTTTTGGTAGGTAATAAGATGGAGAGACTACTGATATGTACATTAGACTTCCTTTCCTTGTATGTATAATGGCCCTGTAGGTTTTCTGTGGAGTTGATAAATCTTCTTTGCACTGCATAGATCTTTAAGTCTTCAGCTAAAGCAGGTTGTTTTGTTTTGTTCTAAGAAATCCACAACTTGTTATTTCATTATTAAAATCTCAGTTCTTTGAGGAAGACTTTTTAGAAGGGCAAGAATAATTTTGAAAGCACAGTCTGGGAACACTGAGACTCCGGATACCCAAGAGAAATTGTATTTGATCAAAAGCTTACCTTAGTAACACCAACAGAATTCACTAGACTTGAACTCTTTAAGAAATCTTGTGAACAAATGTCCCCAGCAGAATGTTTTTGTGTTTTTTTCCCAGTATGGTTTGTCTCAGTTGGCAGTTGGGAATATTCAGGAAGACTGCCTTCAACCTGCCTATAGTCTCCCTTGCCTTTATACCTGGTCACAGAAGAGCAGGGTTTCTATAGAGCACATACATCAGACCATCTAAGTGAACTCCTCCTCTAGACTGTCAGCTGCAAGACCCTCTCTCTGTCCCTCTCTGTGTTTGTAGAGCCATGGGCATTAGCCTTTCCAAATACTCAGGTCTGCACTGTTGCATTTAAAGTATATATTTCTCCTTTGGTTTGAGAATGCTTAGAGAAGTTAGTTGCAAATAACTAATGAAATGATACATGCAAGTATTAACATTAGTTACATTGAGCTCGTGACAAAAGGGTTCATGAAAATTATTTTTTTCCATGTATATACGTATAAGAATTCTAGTAGATTAACAGCAAATAAAGCCTAGAGAGGTAAACGGTGTCTAAAAGATGAATAGGTTTCTACATCAGAGATGAAAATTTCCAATGGAACAAGTATGTGGACTTCAAAGTCCAAGAGTTCGTTAAAAGTTTGCTTTGTATGTCAGCCAGCTGATGGAAGTTACAGTGGCTACTCTTTAGTGGTAGGGTGATAAACCAGAGGAGTTGTTTGTGGGAGGTGAGGGAATGTTCTGGAGGTCTGCCTGTCTGGTCACTAATCACTGAAGGGGATAGTGGCTGCCACCCCCTCCTGTCTGCTCTGCCTCCAGGCTTCTCTCCCTCCTGCAGATAGCTCAGCTTCTCATGTGCCTGCTCCTAACTTGATGTTTTAAAAGCAACCAAGGTATCAGCGCTGTTATATGACTAAAACCTGAGTTTTGCAAAGGGTTTTGCTTTTCTGCAGATGCTTAGGTAAGCAGAGCTCTGTTACCCAAGAACACTTTCCAGTAAATAACTTACCAGCTTCTGTTTAAAAAAAGCAAAAGCAAATACTGGCTGGTCAACAGTAGTATGACTGATAAGAAGCTTCCAACTGGACCACAGAAACAGACGCGGTTTTTCTAATTAAAAAAACCAAACAAAACCACCTCTCAGGAGTATGAATGGGGAGTGATCATAGTTGGTGTTACGTTTTTATCTTCAAACTCTGTTTGCAGTTGCACTGATAAGTCTGAATATAGACTTTTTAAAAAAGTCTTTTTTTCTAGTATTAAATCAGTTATTTCTAAGTAAATGATGCAACTATCATGGAAATAAATACTTAGGTTATAATTTCTAGCTTGCATCCGATAGCTTTTCTTTGCACCCTTCCTCCACGTTTTCCTTTTTTTTTTTTTTTGTAAAACAAAACAAAACCAACTAGTCAATAGTAAGTCTTTTCTTTCCTCCCTCCACTTTGCAGGCAATATTTGAAGTGATATCTTCTGAGCATTCTTATTTGCTGAGCTTGGAGATTCTGATCCGGATGTTTAAAAATTCCAGGGAACTGAGTCTCACAATGACCAAAACGGAGAGCCATCACCTTTTCTCCAATATCACGGATGTTTACGAAGCAAGCAAAAAGTAAGTGTAGCGATAAATTTCTACATTTTAAAAAAAATACACATTTTAAAAATTAGAAATTTAAATATAAAATTTACTAATTATAAATGTAAATTATTTACAATACATTTTTTAATTATACCTGAGGGTGATTAGTAGTAGTCAAAATATCTTTCAAGTAAGTAATGAAATGTAGCGTAGGAAATAGTGTCTTTATTGTCACCACAAAATGAAGGAACAGCTGCAAGGTAGCAAATTCAACAAAAATTTAGGCCTGACAGTTTAAGAACAAGAATTCAAATGTCGCACGTGTTAATATGCAGAGTCTTAGTTTTTTATAAGCGGTAAATAAATTAGAATGGAATTTGATTCTCTGTTCTTTCAGAGCACCAAAATATATGTGCTCTGCAGTGCTAAAGAATCGTTTCATATAATACAAACAGCTAAGGTTTTATTTTGCTAACCATAGATTCTGTTTTTGTAATAGGAGTAAGCTCCTGTTTATTTGGATTATATTTTTTCTTATCTATCTCACAGGCAGCTCCTTGAATAGTAGAACTTTGGTTAGTACTGTCTATGATATGTGGTAGTATTTGCAGACTCAGGCTGTGCCTTACATACACGCTTGTTCTCTGGGGCATCTTGCTCTTATTTGGAAAAATCTTAACTTTTCTTGCCAGAATACTCTCTATTTTTAAAGTTGAACAGTTGCTTACTTTTCTGGCTGTACTGATTTCGTAAGGAGAGCTTACAGGTAGGCTGAACTGGAGATGTCCAGTTATTATTTTAATACCTTTTTGAACATAAAGGCAAGTTTCTTATTGGAATCTCCAGTAACCATTTTGGAATGGTAACCATTTCTTCCAAAACTGTCATGCTAGTTTGAAGATGGAAAATACAAATAACAGTGAACATACACATGAATTTGACAGACTCACCTTGCCACTATGTTGGAGCTCACATTTAATGAGATAGGCGTGGTGTTAGTTTCTCTGAAAATCAGTAGGGAAGGAAAGAACATACTGTATTTTAGTAGAAATAAGCATCCTTCAAATCTAAACAGTTCCTAAGCTAAATGTTGATACATTAAGCGGTCATACCTAGTCTTTACAGTTTGTCAAATTAAGCTTAGTCTGCCCTTATTAAGCTGTTAAAAATTGAGCAAGAGTTTCATACTTGCCCTTAAGAACTGACTCTTGCCAGTGTTTTCCCTGATCAGTTGAATCACTGTTTACTTTCTACTGAGTACTCAATGTGCAGCATACTGTGTGACTGTGGTATCTTTTTTGTGTAAACAGCATAGGCGTTTTACTGTTTATGAACAGTGTTGTGCATGCCATAGCACCTGACACCAGAGGCTTGTATTTCTTTTAAAAAGATCTGCTGTGCTTTTTTTTTTGGTAAGTTTTTTCAGTACAAAGTCAGGAACAAGAAAAATGGACACACTACAAATAGTGCCAAATGAAAAAGAAATGTTGGCAGATCTTACATGATGCAAATGCTGAAAAGTCTGTTTTATGATTGCTGATAATTACTGCCAGCATTATTTAATATGGGACATGCATACGTATGCGCGCTCATGGTGTACTTCGGGGTTATGAATACTGTAAGCTCTATTTCAAAAAGTTGTTTAATGAGAGTTTGCTTTGTTATAATTTGTTCGTTATCTTAGTCGGGTTAATAGCAGTATCAGCAAGTGAATTTCTGTGGCCTACATAACTAAAGAATAAAAATGTCTGTGCTTCTTTTCTTATGCCTTATTTCCAGTTTGAAATCAAGCACAATGGCTAAAGGATGCACATAGCCTAGTTAAGACACTGATTGATCTTAACTGTAGCACTGTACAACTTTAAGTGCATCTTTCTCAACCTGTGGGACAGAAAAATATTGGCCTCATTTCAGAAATGGGGCTAATGGTTGGATAAGGAATCTGTCAGACTAGGAATATTTCTGGAGTCAGCCCTTCCCACCTTTACAACTTTTTTTTTTTTTCCCCCTTTTGACCCTTTTGTTTCTTTCTTGTAGAAATTGTGATGTTCTGAATTCTTTAGCATTAAATCTGTATTTACCTTTGTGGAACTTCTCAAGTTTCATGTTCCCAGTCCTGGTAATGCCCTGTCTTGGCTCCTATTTCTCTGAAGCCCCACAAAGTCTATGGAATTTTACATCTGTTGTGCAGCAGTTTGATTTTATGTCTTCTGAAGTTTATGCAGTAATAAGATTTTATTTCATGGAGCATACATGTGAGGCAGTCTAATGTATTGCATCAAGTGCAAACCTAATTTAGGAGCTATATAATAGGTGTACATTTGGACTTTTTGGTATACCTTCATGTCTCCATCCCCCTGTTCCTTTTTGTTTCTCTCTCTCTCTGAGGTTTTTTTGCCAGAAGCTGGGTATTTTCTGAATCCGCAGCCACCGCAAGAATGAGTTGTACAACAGCAGTGTTGTCAGGGAGTGCAGGTTACCAAAGTCCTTATTTTCAATGAATAGTACTTTTTAAAGGCTTCTCCTTACATGAAATGTGAATTGTAAAAGTAAAGTATCATGAGCCCTTTTTTTGCTAGAGAAGTGTTGATGTCGCAGAACCATCATGTATTAGGGGGTAATTGCTGTCTTTTTTAGATAGCTTAATAGCAATCAAAGATTTGATTAGCCTGCAGACTTTGCCTCTCCTTTGGGTTGGTTCTGTCAGACACAGCTGGCCATACTGGTATAGCTATGTGAGTGGGTGTGTGTTTGGGTTTTTTTCCTGTGTTTTTCCCAGTGTTGAATAAGCCCTCCAAATGATTAAATCCACTTTTCAATTTTTCACTTAAAATATTTAAAGCAGAGATGGGGGTGGGGAGAGAGCAATATTTTTAGGGGAATTCTTACAACCCTTTTGATTAATAGTCTTCAAAGGAAGGGGGGGGGGGGGGGGGGGGAAGAAGAAAGAATGGAAAAATACCACACTAGCCTAAAATGATGATCTTATTCTTTCTTGTCTGGAAAGTCTAATGGTTTAAAAGAACTTGTTTTTTTATAACTTGGAGTAAAAACAGAATTCGTAACTCCTTTTTAAACTTAAATGAAAACATACTTTGTTTCCTGAGTTATGCAATACTGTTAAACTATAACAAAACTTTGTGCTGGCTTTCTACAACCTCATTTGTGTAAATAATGAAAGTGATTTTAAAACAGAAGCTTCTTTCTTGGTATCTCCAAACTATCGCTTCCCATTTTCAAGGTAGCAAAATCCATGCTTTTGTTATAAAATTGTAATAAAATTCAGCATCTGTCCTATTATGCTGTATTTTAAGCAGCCTTTCCTTTACTTAAAAATATAAAATTTGAGTATGAGTGTAGTTATCAGTGGTTTTGGTTGCTCAGACAAAAGTTTGGTGAGCTAAAGAACGTGAATTGGTAAAAATACTATCTTTAGTCAAAATTGCTTAAAGCTTATGTCTAGGAACTTTGACTTAGAACATGTTTAATGGAAACTCTCCAGAAACACCAAGATAGGCTTCTAATGCATGACAAGGCCATTTCTGGTGAAACAAAGCTGCCTTTGTTAGAAGCAGAATGCAGACAGCAAAGACGGTCTCTGCTTTTGGGAGCTCATTGGAATGTCTCTAACAAAGAAGAGTTGATCTGAATAATTTGTGCAGCATACAATGTGTTTGTTTATGAAAACATCTTGTAAGGTGGCTTCAGAAAGCTTAAGTCTTTTGTTGTGTATTTGCCTGTATGTGTAATATGGGAGTTCGTAACTGATAGAACACAAAATCACACAAATTGCAACCCGAGTCAGTGAGAGCTGTTGCATTGAGATGTAAGCTGATGGGGATGCCATAGGCCAGCTTATTCAGAAATAAAAGCTTGTGTAGTCTGAGAATAGTGCGCAATCAATCTCACTAGTAAGAAAAACTCTCTCCAGTCTCAGTACCTGGTGCAAAAGAGGTCAGTTTCCCAAGAGCCGGTCTTGGGAAAGAGGAGTTACAGGGAAATTAGTGAAATGTCTTGAAGAACAATTGGTCTGACAGGTCAAATCACCAAATTTATAGGAGAAAGGAAAGCTTTAGCATTTTGTTTCTCTCTCTGCCATTAGGCCAGCAAAAGGCAAAAAGCTTATGGAATATCAAAAGGTTAGCATTAGCAGAAAAAGATACGAACAAAAAATACTTTGACAGGTTCTGACTGCTTTTAAACTCTGTGTCTTGATTTCAGTAGAGAAGCCTGTGTGGGTTTGTGAGGTAGGTTAACATCTTGTTTGAGTATCTTAATTTAATTTTGTATGCGTGAATATATGACTATATGTTAGGAGCCAGGTAAGCTTTCTCATAGCACTTTTTTGTAAATTAGGTTAATGTTTCACCTCTTTCCAACGCACTTTAAATGATGCAGCTTCATGTTTTTCCATAGGAAAATACAGTCCTAGTGTTCATTTAAGAAGTGCGTGTATTGAATCAGTTAACTAGGCATTAAAAACATTGCTTGTAGAGAATACAGAGTTCTGTTGCTCAGTTTCTTTGGAAGACTGCAAAAAAAAAAACAAAACACCACCCAAACCTGCATATAGTAAAAAAAGTAAAAATAAAAACTTAAACACTGTGAGTAGACCCTGGGTGATTCAGGTGAACTATAATGAAAGAGAATTATTCATAAGTTACAGATCACCAATTTGATTTCCAGGTAAGACAGCGATAGAAGTCATTAACATCCTTTTTTCCTATTTGGTCTAGACAGATGGTCTTTAGTCTGTGTTCTGTATTTTATCACAGTTCTTGCTGTTAGCAATTTTTGAAGAAAGCTGAGTAATGTCTTGAGGGCATCCAGCTGAGTGTGGTTACTCTGTTGGATGAGTGACACTGAGGTGTGATCTGGGGGAGAATTTCCGTGCTCTTTCAAAGAAAGTTGTTCATACTGGACATTTTGAAGCAGTTAAGTGGCTTCCTTATCAAAGTAAGGCTGAATGATTATGTTGGATATGGTGGACAGAGTAATGGGACCAAGAGGCAGAAAAATCCTCCCAAATGATGTGGAAGCAGTATGTGAGGCACCTGTGGCTCTGTGCAGAAGCTGGTGCGTTGCCCTGACCTACAGCAGGTGCTGCTGAGCACTCAGACCATACATGACCCTTAGGTTTTCCAGGTGTTGCAGAGCACTGCTAAATTTACCATTTGTGGGTTTTGCCTTTCTCCCAGCCTTGCTGCATAATCTGCTTTTACTGCCAATGGACCTTTTTTGGTTGTCAGGAGATTCCACGGATTTTGGAGGATGTATTCTAGAGCAGTGAATCCAAAATACCTTTTTTTTTTTTCTTTAAATTTTAGGTGCCCACAGAACACGTTTAGGGGTTTGCATCATATTGATGACTTGGGACAGTGCATTTCTCCTTATGTTTCCTCAGATTGCTTCCTTCATGGTTTTCTGACATCAGCGCTCATTGCTGAACTCTTTGGCTTTAATATCTAGGAATTATTTGTTTAGAGCGTTCTTCTGGCAGCTGAAATAACTCTGGGTTGACATGCACTGTTTGCAGATGACTAGCAGCGTTGGTAAACAGTAACTTTAAAATAATATGTGGTTGGTACTTGCATTCCTGACCCAGCTTCCTTATTGGAGACAAGATTAGATACATGACTTCAATACTCAGGAACAACAAATCTGAACAGAATCATACTTCCCTCAACTCATTTTCTTGGGTGAACAGAACTTAAGAGAAAGAATACTTTTTTTTTTTTTTAAAACAAGTTCAGAAATTTTTATACACATATATGCATTGTATAATACTTAATTTAGTAAATACCTGGCAATTACTAAACAAAAAGTGCCCTTGAAGAAAATACCCAATTTTCCAGAAAATACAATAAGCCTTTTGCTTCAAATTATTCACTTAAACATTTTGAAAAGAATACCCCAAAGTAACAGATTTCCATCCGTTACCATCATGGTGTATTTTCATGCTATATAAATAGACTGAGCTGTGGCCAGCTGTTGCTAGGTGTAGGAGGACACAGTAGGAAGATACTCGGGCAGTGACTCTGCCACGGTGACTGGAGAATGATGACACTGTCTGCTCGACTGTGCGTGAGCCTGTTCTTCCCGCGGCTGCTGCACTGCCCTCCTTGGTAACCTGGACTTTGATCCCAGAGCTTTCCTCTCCCGTAGCTCTGATGTGTCACCCGCAGTCACAGCGGTGACCAAAGCAGGGAAGCGCTTTTTTGGCCAGTACCTATGGAAAAGTTTCTCGGCTGAAAATATTTACTGTTGATAGTGAGCTGTGGGGTGGTTGCCAATGGGGATGGGTTTAACTCTTAAAAGATTTTCTGAGAACAGTCAGTGTTTTAATATGACATTGGTTTAGGGTAGTAAAGAGAAGTGAAGTGTTTTTCAGTACGTTCCCTTCTGTCCTGTGTGAAGTCCTGTTCAAGCTGTCCATTGCATTCTTCGTTTCAGATGCCCCTCTGAAGGAATGCCAGCTAATCGTAAAGAAAACTGAGTTTATTCGCAGTGTGCTTGTCTGTGCCTTGTGCGATCCTCTGCGAAATTAAATATAGCTCGTGTTAGATTTCACAGTCTCTGCTCAGGCCTCCTTATCTTTGCATTTACGCCTGCTCAGAGGTGTTGTAGAAGATCACTTTGGGACGGGCCGTCTGAGAATCTTCAATAACGCTGCGTATGGCACAGAAAGTGTTAGTGGAGGGCATTTGCAGTTGTGTATCTGTTACCAATGAATTTAGCCTCGAGCCTGAAGTCAGTTATTGAAACCAGATGGGACTAGAAGCCGGAATAAACTTGCCTTACTTTGCCACCCTAACAGATTGTACAGTGTCTTCAAGAAACACCAACATAAAACTTAAACTGTCTTTATGGTTCTTTTTTCCCAGTGCTGGATATATGAAATTTAAATATTAGGTGCATAAAACTTGTATTTCTTTAGAAAATCTTCTGTATCCCAGGGGTCATTTGCGGTGTCATTTAAATGCGGACCATGTAACCATGTGTTTGTTTTTCTGTAGCATCCTGCTTCCATGATGTGTTACCCAGCAGATCTTGAAATGCTTGTCAAGCTTTGCATAGACACAGTTTAATCCCTTTAAAATAGTATTAGTTGGTGCCATCTTTTAAGGAGATCTTTGGATCATGTTAATGATTGTGTTTACTTATTTTGCTATTTAAAATAGACACTATGTAGCTGGATTTTGTTTTATTAAAAAAAAATCAAGGCAACTGATTTGCCAATGTTTTCCAGATCCCTGGAGCTGCCATCTCATGCTTTGCTCAGAGTAGACCCTTCAGGCCATTGTTTCTGAAAGATTACATGATGAAGTAGTACATTAAGTACCTTGTTTGGGTTTTAGGGTTTTTTATTTGGCAGTGTAGATGTACCCTATATCTATCAGCTCTTCTTACCACATAGTCAAAACCTAAATGACCACCATTTGCCAAGATCAAGAGTAACAGCTGAAGGTCCTCTCATTACAAACTGCAATACTGCATGAAGAGTAGAGGGAACCCATTCTTTTGATGAGTTTTACTCAAGAGTTTTCTAAAGTAAATCAGGGTGTTTTTTTCAACGCATTCTTTTTTTCCCCTAACTTCCCTGAAATAATATGATTGCAATATTTTCAAGCATTTGCATGCCAGGGGAGGAAAGAATTGAAGAGCAGTCCTGCTCAACCCTCGTCTGCGGTAGGGTTGATGTAAACTTGTGTGGTAGAGTTGAGTTCACCTGAAAAGACACAGGATACAGGCTGCACCGTTAACCACTTGGCTGGTTTCTGGTTTTCTCTTAAGGCTCCAGCAATCTCTCCCCTGTAGTACTGTCTCTGGTTCTTCTTTTTTCTTCCCTGCAAGACATGATTCTACTTCCTTATCTCACTTGAACTGGACTGGCAGCAAATGTCAGGGAATAGTGAGGGGCAACATGTATATTTCTTGGGAAAAGGTTCAGTACAAGAAATGGCAAAGCACCCAAGGCTGTGAGATGTCAGTTACAATGGCTGTGTCCTCTCAACTGCGTGATTGTAGGTATGCGTTTTTATTGTTTTTTAACTGTGGCTGCTGAAGCTTGACGATATTAACAGTGTTTGTCAGATAAAAGGTAATTCAATATCTATTTTAAATTTACAAAAACAGTATTCTTGAATGGTGGCCATTAGAATCTTGCTTTGTTTTACCTCCCTCCCTCCTTCCCTCCCTCCCTCTCTCTCTCATTCTAGCAATTTTTTCTTGCCTATCTACGCTTACATTCAAAACTTCATCTGCACGCTGTCCTCTCAGTATTCTTGGTGTGTTGTATTACTGCCAAAATTATTTTGACAAATTAATTGTCTTTGTGTCCTTTTCTGAAAAATTTATGACTCTGAAGCTCTGTACTGTCAATTTATCTTCCTGTGGAAATGCAGCACAGATGGTATGTAACTCAGTGTCCCAGATTCTTATGAGGAGAGACTCACTGTCAGGTCCCCTTGGAACTTTTCCTCTTGTAATTAGATTACTTTTCAAAACTCTTGTGCCAGTCCTTGGTCGAGGACTTTGTGTTCAGTTTTTCCTTTACTTCTAGCATTAAGTACTTTTGGAGATAAGAAGACTTTTTTCTTCTTTCTCTAGCTGAGGTCCTCAGCCTACGAACTGATACTTCTCTACCTGATTGTCTTCCAATGACTGTTTTTAACATTAACAGTATAACTGCTTCTCTTAAAAGAAAAAAGACACCACCTAAACCCCAAATCTTCCCTTACCAGTGAGTTCTGATGGTTTGTGTTATCCAGCAACAGATAGTTTTGGCATCAGTTAAAAATAACTCATTCTGAGATAAAATATTGTTTGAAACAAGGATTGAAACCATATTCTAGATGAATTTTCTTAAAATTGTGAGTTTAATGGGAAGAGTCATAACAGCCCTCTCTGTTGTAGAGGGCTGTTGTAGGACCGGCATAGTAGAGTTTGTTTGTTTATTTGTATCCTTTATTTTTTGCACACTGATGTAAAAGGTCTGATTTTGGTGCTAGTGGTGCCTGGGGGTTTTCCACTTTCCCCATTATTCCCTCAGTTCAGCCAGCTGCCAGCCAGAGGAGATGTAGCTGAAAAATAACCTGCAAAACAAACCTGGTCAGAGTTTTCTTTCTCTCGCCTCCCTCGCATCCCTGTCAGAGCAGTTCCCAGATCTCATCGAGTGTCAGCCCACAAGCAACCACGGTGACATACTTGGAAGAGCATGGCAGGAAAAGGAATTAATAAGTTGGACAAGAGCTGTGGAAGCTGGCATCACCAGAACTATGGCATGAAGCTGCCATCTGCCATAATAGTTATTTGTACTGAAACCCATCCCTATACTATGTAAACACATTCTCTGGTTAAAAAAACAAAACAAACCCACAGCAGCATTCGTAGCTGACTTCTTGGAGCCTCTGGCTCTTCTTCTGTGGCCTACCCTCTGCATAGAAAGCTATTTATGTAAATATTTGTGTTTAAGGACAGTAGAACGAAAGTACTTTAAAATTTTAAAGCCTTCCAACTGTAACCCCAAAACTTTATCCAGTAGGTGTTTATGCATCCTTTCCTGTGGAGCATCACTGTCACAGTCATCTGAAACTGAGTGCCCACGCAGATCCTCTCAAGCAGTCGTGCTTTGTTGTTAGGTCTTGCAGGGTTTGTTCTAGTAGCAGCTTAACGAATCTGTCACCAATTTTCAGATTTGTTTTTGCTGCAGGAAGCACAAAAGATGAAAACTGTATTTATCTGCATGTTTCTTTAGTAGTAAAGTGAATGGATGTTCAACAGTTACTCGAACTTGCATCTCTGCTTTCCTTGCATGGAGATTGATAAGGAATGAAGCAGCAGCCTTAGTTGAGACTGAGCGATAGGTCTTCAAGAGGTCAGTCTGGTTTCAGAGAACTGCCGTTGCCCTTCTTGCATAAAAAGAATGTGTAGCTTTGAAAAGGCACCAAGTTGTTAATAAGTCTAGAAATATCTGTGTTTAGCAAGGCTGTCATAGTGGGAGGATATATGTATGTTCCCTTGTCTCCTCTCAAGTATCGTGGGGTCAATGTGCTTGGTTTAAAGGAGATTTTAAACCTCAAATTCAGGAGATGAAAGCTTTCATTGCAGATAGATGAGTGACGTTGCATTGCTCCGCATTACTCTGGACAACAGTGAGGTTGGTCTGTGCAGTGTTTATACCTAGGAAATCTTGGTGGCCAAAGCGTGGTGTTTGCTGTCCTACACGTCATACTGTAACTTCTACGATGGGTGTGGCTGTATCAATATGAAGATCACGTATACAGGCGTGTATTTGTACATTTTATAGAAAGCAGCTTTATGTGCAACAGTATCAAATCCTGCAACTTTCTCCTTACCTTTAAGCATGTGTGATAGTTTGCTGCCCCGGATAACTCCTCCTACAGACGTGTAGGAGAGAGGCTGAAGGCCCTGCGATGGCACAAAGAGAAGTCCAAGAGCACTCGAAGCTGTGCTGCGTCATCTCTCACAGCGCTGTGTCCTCCTGCCCCTTGCCCCTTCCCGTGACAGGCACTGCTGCTCTGCCTTCTCAACAGCGTCTACGCAGGGCTGTAAAACAGCGTAACGTGGTGATTAGCACACTTGCACTTTGAACTTGCTTTCCTTCGGTTATGGAAGCTAGGCGGTTTCCAACTTGGCCCAGGTGCCCTTGTGAGGAAGATTAACCTGGGAGCGTTTGCAGTCTCCCTCTGGCGCAGGGCTGCCGGGAGGTGTGCGGCCGCGGTGGTACCCACAGCAGTGCCCGCTGGGCTCTGAGAGGGAGGGGGCAGGAGCCTCATGGGGGAATTTGTCATTTGAAATGAAATGACAGATTCCAGACTTTCTCTGGAGAGTTTCCTGGGCACTCTCTAAATGACCGTTATTTCTAGACTGTGCTGGAGAGTTCCCTGGCTGATACAGTTCCCTCAAGGCTAAGCGATGCTTAATTTATGTTTTTGTATGGTTCATATTTTTATATTAACAAAAACTTCTTCCCAACTATCAAGATCGATTAGTTCTCTTGCATACGGTAACAACATCAGTGTTTGCTAGTACTAACACTCGGTTATTGTGAAGCTGGGGATTGCAGGACAGCCCAGGTTTGTAGAGCATGAGACAAGTCATGCATCCAGTCGTTCTCCGCCGTTCTCCAAGGTCTGTGCTTGCTGTGTTTGTTAGTTTGGCTGTTCTAGCAAGCGTGTTATATGGGAGTAGCCTCATCGCTGTTGCTAGAAAGCTTCACAAAATGATTTATAAATTCATTGTTTGTGACACGCAAGAGGTCGTTTTGTTCTGTGACAAATGAGTATGTAGGTAACTTTTCAGACTCGGGGACACAGGCAGAAGCACCCTACATCTTCTCAGTAGTATAAAAAGCATTACTTTGTTCAGCATGGGAATGTTTTTTAAAATGAACGCTCCTGTTGTGATGTCTTCATAATTTATCACAAAGATTTACATTTCTAGTGCCACAGAGTGTTCTTTGTGCGTTCATTTGTCAGTGGGTATTAATTGGTTGAATCAAGATTTGTTTTTCTGAAACGCGTACCATTGAGCTAGATGCTATGAGCACTTAGTCGCTATCTCAAGAATCTCGCTGTAACAGAATATATTGGCAGGGTTGCCATGGCCTTTTTATTGTTCTGGATTTCTGCCAGAATACTATAAATAGTTGAAAAGGCAAGTGGCTTACCATTACTTGTGGGTAGGCTTGCTGAAAGTTGTTGCAGAATGAACAAATAGGCTGTCAGGGTCTTTTTCTTCTTGTTTGGCTTTGTAGTTGCTCAGTGGATATTGCCTAATAAAAGGTATTTTTATGGGCTGTTAGCTTTGCAGTGTTTGGCATATAATATTTATGTTTTATAAATATATGCGTAGGTATGTATTGTTTTCCATTATTTAGCTTGTGGTAACTCCCATAACAAACTGATTAATTTCAAACACCTGTGGATGCAGTCTCTCACTTTAATCACCCTCTGTTCAGCCATTCTTTTGCTAAAATCTCTGATTCTGATTCAGCATAAAAATTCTATGGAAATAAGGCTGTAATTTTTACCATTTTTACCATTTTAAATCCCACCCCCAACCCCCCCCCCCCCCCAAAAAGAAAAAAATCGTGATGCAGATTTTAAGCTTCTGTTCCTGCTGAGAAGATTCAGATTTGGAGAGGCTAATTAGAAATTTTTATTACTTTTATCTGAAGTTATCTGAAATTGGTAATTGTTTTTCCAGTTCCCTTATCTCTAAGAGGAGGAAGCTAAATTGTACTTGCTTCCACTCCAGTGGCTTTTTTCTGTTACTGGGCAGTAATGTGTCAGCAGCAACATCGCTATGAAGCTAAATCTGCATTATAATCTTCTTTATGCCAGACATATAGGTCATTATAACTTCAAAAACTTGAAGCAGGTGTAATAATAATGAGCTCTGAAATAAGCAATCTACAAGCCAGACCGCAGTTCACTTCCACATACAGGATGGCTTTGATGGTGACAGACTGATATTTCGGTGATTGTGGCATCCGACAGGAGCAAAAGCACTGTGCAGAATGGATAGCAGTGGGGAAGTGCATGAACCTGCAAGGAGATAAAAAATTAGTACCGTAAGCAGTAGGAAAAAAGTCAGATGAATCTTTGAGAACCTTGATTGTATGACTGCTACGTAACCTGTTTACAAAACCGTAATGATATTATACCGTCTGTCCCTCTCACCAACCTGGTAATGCTATTATGTCTATTCTGTCACTTTGCAAACAGAATAGAACAATCTCCTAGTAACTTTATCAGAATTTTTTTTTTTTTAGCTCTCTTGGTTCTTGTGCCTTCTGGTGTTCCACATGTACTTCAGTTTCAGACAGATCTTCCACCAAGTCTGCTCTATCCCAGGGTCACTCGCCAGAAAGGCTTTGGTATCCGTTTTCTTCTGTAGTGACCCTTGATGCAAATAATCTGTTTAGCTTTTTTGCAGTACCTCCGACCTTTCTGTATATTCCTTTCATGTGCTGTTATTTGATTCTACGTGCTTTTTGCTCCCAGATAATAACTGATTCTGTAAGATAATTATTTTCTAACTGTAATTTGGCCTGCCTAGTTAAAATCTCTGTTACCTGCCTAATTAGTTTTTTTTTTTTTTTAAACCAGTGCAATCTAGTTTTGGGATATCCAGATAGCAAGATACAGTATTCATAAGAATGTAAGTCCTGCTCAGTTAATATCTTTATCTAGGGGTGAAGGGAGAGTAAATGTTGAGAAGAAATGTCGACCAAAATGATTGATCTTAGGGCATTTATTTTGTGTATTGTTTCATGGCATCTGTTAAAGTAGAACTTCTGTTGATGTTGATGGGAGTTCTGCAGTTGTAAATGAGATAGAGTTTAGGCCTTATAAAGGTGAATTGTACGGAATAGTTTGTAACGTTGTGCACGTACCACTGCGCGTCTGTGTTTATACAGCCGAATTAACTAGGGTTTTTGAGAAAGTTGTGGATATCAGTCTTTGATTAAAGCAGTGTCAATGAGTAGGAAAAAATAGCTTAAGGAAGTTGCCTGAACGAGTATTAGGACATTGTTCCTGTTGGTGATTACCAGCTTCTAAGTGAGCTGCCTAAAGGCACGGGAGGACCCTTCACAGTAGCCACCAACTTTAAGGATGAAACCCTTGTCATAAAGGCAGGGCAAACTCCAGCGTTGGTGAGATGTCTGGCGTTTCTAGATCTTGTGCTATAAAAAGAAACAAACAGGAAACGAATTAAACCTGCATTTCTGAATTTGGCACATAGCCTTTAGGAGAGGGGAGTTTGAGTACTACAGATTGGACATTTCTTTTAAACAACAAAAGGGCAAGATGAGGGAAATCAAATGCTGTCTTACAATGCTGTTGGACTTTCACTTAATTGCGTCTAACTTTAACTAGGAAAGTTCTGCATTTAACAGAAACAAATGCTTTAACTCCTTCTGGTGTTAAGCAAAAAAAGCCAGTCACACAGCACAACTAATTCATAGTCGGTTAAATTGAGTGTAATCACTCAGTCACTCAGTGCTGATCTTTATGACAGAATCCGTCCTAAGATTTTAAGTAAAAGGTTTTTATGATGTGTCTGCTTCACTGATTGTATATAGTAATTAGCATATTGGATGCAAAAGAAGACATCCTTTGATTCAAACTCCGATGCATACTTTCCAGAGGTAATAATTCTTATCGTACCTGTTGTGGGGGGTGGGACTTGGGTATGCTGCTTCTCTCTCCCCCCCCGCCCCTTTTTTTTTTTTTTTTTTAAATCTTCTACTATCCAAGATTTTCACTGTTCCTTACAATGACTGTGACTGATGATGTCATTGATGAAGCACCAGATAAATTCTAAAAGTGGAAGTTCTAGCCCAGCATGGTCAAAACCCTTGTCAGCGTGCCATAACATACAGCAGGAAGAAATGTTGTATTTCCTAATTTCCTGAGCAAAGTAAATTGGCAGCCTGCGGAGAAGTTCTCCCAACTATAAACATGTCTGAGTAGAGTAGAAACGGATTCCAGTTGTCTGCAGTTCATGGTGGTCAGCGGTTGAAATCTGACTGTTGTGGTTCATGAGAAATCGTTGACTGTGTGACTTGGAGACTCTTCCCCCTGCCCCCCCCATCTTGGACCCCAGTGAAATTTCAGGCAACTGTTAACTTTAGTGTTTGTCCATGTATTGTATGAGACCTCACTGCAGCTTAGCATGCTTTGCCAGTTAGTGCTGTTCTTGATACTAAAAAACCAAATACGTAGAATAATACAAGTCAGTGACAACTTGAGTTATTTTGTGCATTGAAATAAGATGGGTGGAGGATAGAAGGGTGCTGGAGGACTCTGCCTTCCAAAAGTGGAAAAGCTATTAAAAAATACTGCTGCACCACTTAAAGGGCAAGAGTGAGGAGAAAACTGTGCACTATAGCAGACAGCATTATATCTATTTGTAGGCAGTGTCCTCTTTTTCATTAAACGACAATACTGGTAAATATCAGGCAGTTTAATCTGCAGTTAATGTGTCAGAACTTTAAAAAAAAATCCAAAACCAAAACAAAAAAACCCACACTTGAGTCTTCTGCCTGTGTGATTGACTGAGTGAGAGTCTGGCAGCCACTCAATTCAGGCAGCTGCTTCTAAGCACACCTGAAAAAATGCCTTAATTTTAGTTAACCTGTGTTGTTAAACACTCCTACGATAAGCTTCTGTTCATCCTGTTCTTCTTACATGTTTGAGGTTTGTTTGTAAAACAAACTATGGAGAACATTGGGGGCACATGTAAAAAAATTAAATGCTGCAAGGTGACAGATTTTTGAAGAGCCAGTGTTAGTAATGAGAAAATGTAATGAAGGGCCAAAATAAAATAAAACTTGTTTCAAAATATTTTAGCTTGATGTGAGATCATGTGTTCCAAGTATTTCCTTAATTTTTCTGTGCTATATGAGAGGTTTTTTATTAGCTGGTGTACTCTAGGGAGTTCAGGATTGTTCTAGTGAATAATCTTTTATAAAGGCTGCAGGCAAGACTAGTATAGGAGAGATTTTCAGCAGCTTCTAGATTTTTAAGGATTGCAGTGATGTCAGGGTGTCAGTGTAGGTAATTCTAATGACCTGCAGTAGATCTAATGCCGATCTGTGTGAGCTCTTATACCCCAAACGGTAAAATATTTCTAATGAGCAGTGTGGAAATAAAGGCTTTTGTTTTCTGGGAAAATTAGAAGTGCAAGGAGGAGCGGGAAGCTCTCAGAGGCCAAAGGTACTCAGATATGGAACAGGCAATGAACAATAGGGAAGTTCTTAGAACAAGCCTGTCTAGGCGAAAAAGTCAGCTCAGGATTTTGGTTCCTGTTCCCATTTTCACTGTTTCCAATCTGTGTTTGGTTTTAACGGTAGATTGAAGTATATGGTACATGAGCACCTTGTCCAGCTCAGCCTGCTATATATTTTTTTGTTCTTAGTTTAGCAGTTCACACGTAACTTTATTTCATTGAACATTTCTGGTATTGTACTTCCTTTATTACAAGAGGAAATGTGTTCATGTTGTGCTTGAAGTTGTTCCATTTCTCTTTCAACCCTGTTTCTGGAAATTCTAGTCTAACCAGATCAGTAATGCTGTTTTGGTTTTGGCAGCTGGAGAATGGGAAGTAACTTCGCCAGCATCGCTTATGCTGAGCTCTGCCAGGTGACACAGCCACCCTTTGTCTTGTATCGTGTAAAGATTTCCCTTACTGTTCTGCCAAAGGAGAGATCGTCTCACCCTTTCACAAACCGTTCAAGTTAGTAGGTTATAAAAGTCAAGGATTGTGTCAGGTGAAGTGTAAAATGTTGCAAGTGAAAGTCTGCTATATTTTTTTTTAAAAATGAGTAATTTCTTTTCTTTTTGTCACAGGTTCTTTAAAGAACTTGAAGCAAGGCATCAGAACAACATCTTTATTGATGATATTAGCGATATAGTTGAAAAGCATACTTCCTCAACATTTGATCCCTATGTAAAGTACTGCACCAACGAAGTCTATCAGCAGCGAACACTGCAGAAATTACTGTAAGAACTAATTTTAAAATACAATTGCAACATCACCCCCTTTGTAGTAGGGGTGAGTAGTAGGCTGTGGTATTTGGTGCAAAACCTATGGCTTCCGGCTAAGCATGTAGTTACATGCTTAGCTTTCCTTAACGGGCAAGTTCCTTTGAAGTAATTGAGAGTGAAAACATGCCTGGCTGCATAGCCCAATCCTATTTGTGGTCATGAGTTACATTCCCTTTCCACTGATAAGTACAGGTTAATCAATGTCAAAGATGTCCTTTCATTGTACGTTACGTGTGAGTCTGCCTGCACTCATGTTCATGTGTGGGAGAACTTGAGCTTTCTGGATGTCAGTACTGGTCTTGCATATCTAAGTAAATAAAGCTGAAGGCTTAGTTGATGTGACTCCTTCAAACCACACTTTCCTATTAATAAAATCATGATTTATTTAAAGTCTAGCAACTTTCAAAATTCCTTGGTAAAACATACCGTTAAATTCTCTCCTCCTTTTTCCCACCAGAGCCACAAATCCAGCATTTAAAGAGGTGTTATCACGGATCGAGGCCCATGAAGATTGCCGGAATTTACCAATGATCTCTTTCCTCATTCTTCCCATGCAGAGAGTTACTCGTCTTCCCTTACTGATGGATGTGAGAACAGAGCTCTTTTTCTGTTTTTCCTTGATGCATGTCCTCTTAATGTTAGCATTCTTTCGTATTCAATTCCTAGTTCATACCAGTCTCTTCGTATCTTCTTACTTATACCAGGTACAGGGCTGTAGATACTGGTCTATTGACTATGAAGTACTGTAGCGTTTGTTGGCTTACTGTGACCGGTACCTCATGCTCCTGACCCCCTGTTCAAAAATTAAATATTTAGATATTCTAATAGAAAAATTGTAAAGGGTCAAAATGATTCTGAAACCAAGAAGGAACCTAGCGCAGAAATTGTATCTAGCGTTAGGATTAAAATGAAACCCAACAGTTTAAAAAAACAAGACTTCCTATCGTATAGGTTAGATACAGGTCCTTTTGCAGTAAATACTTTCAGGAACAGAGCCATTAAGAAGACCCCCAGTTAAGAGGGTCACAGTGTAACCCTGAAGAATGAACTCCGTTCTTAAGGGCACAGGAGCTATTTGTGAGTGGAGCAGTATTGAACCCCTTGGTTTCCTACCGCCGTGCTACACTGCGAGATGTTCCCTTCCTGTGCAGGTTACTGGGCGACTTAGGAAGTGTGATGAAGTGCAACTGAGTATTTGTGAAGCAAAGTTCACCCCAGGATTCCAGGTATTTCAGTTAAGGTGCTAGAACTAAATTGATGAGCTGAACCACCAGCAATAGTGCAGATTAAAATCCAGGCTCAGATTTTAGCATTGGTAGGATCCAGAAATGGGACTAATAATTTTGTTCTCCTGTATATTTGCAAATTGTGCACTGATTAATTTGATTGATCATCTGGATAGTTACTTCATTCATAGACATTGAATGCTCTCTGCAGTACGTTTCTAGGTTAAAAAAAGAAAGAAATAATAATCCAGTATTACTTTGGTGTGTCACTAGGTGTGCCTTCCCCTTCTTGGTTTTTTTCTTTTCTTCGCCTCCTTCCCTTCTTCAGTTAAAAGAATCTAAACAAGCAAACCAAGTATTTTATTTTCCACTGTTTCAGTTTTGTTTATTTGTTTTTCTTGGAGATGGTTGTGTAAATCTTATATTGAGAATTTAGTGTGAATTGAATTTTTAAGATTTCAGTACCAGAAATACAGCTCCAACTACATTCAGAGAGGAGGGAACATAATTAACCAAAGACTAATTTAATGTAAAATATGTTTTTGTTTCTCAATCAAAAAAGTGATTTAACTGCTCTATCATTGATTCACAATGCCTGTTTCTGATAGGATTTCGTCTTTACCTCTAGCTCATGAGAATAAACTCTGTCAATAGACAACTCTCATGTATAACTCATAGATTGGTTTTACTTCTCATGACTTTCCAGCGCTTCCTCTGTTTGGATGCTGCAGCTGTCTTCCCTTCCATGTTCTTTCTCGTTTTAATAAAATAATACTGTTATGTATATTTTTCCATGGTACACCTAACAGCGTAGCCTTAAGAGCCTTTTCTGTTAATCCTTTGGAAATACTTACCTTCCACAAAGAGGTCAGACAGAGTAATCTGGTACAGTTTTCTTATTGCAAGTCCGGTTGTACATAAATGGGTATTTCAACTTCAGGAAAAGCTTAACATGGTACTTGAAATGGGAGGAACCTGATTATGTAGGGCTGCAACGGCATCGCATTGTGGTTTGGGAAAAGTTAAGAGACAAGACGGCAGAAACTTTCCCTTTCCTGGAAGGATATGGCCTGCCTCTTCCACCGGGTTGCCAGGGATGGAGGTTGGCCAAGAGATCCAAAACATCACTTTGCTCCAAAAGGCTTTCAAGGGAGGCATTCCTTAGTGTCACAAAGCACTCTGAAGTGATCTAGTGTTCTCTCATTTATCCCAGTCCACAGCTGTGACTTCACCTCTTTGATTAATATGTATGTAAAATTCTGTATTTGTTACAATCCATGCTTCTTAGCCCTCTGAAGTAACTGACATTTTATTTCAGACTATTTGTCAGAAAACTCCTAAGGATTCACCAAAATACGAGAATTGCAAGCAAGCTCTGAAAGAAGTGAGCAAGGTATGTTCTTTTAGAAGTTTAATATGGATGCAGATTTTTTTCTGCTTTGACTGTTTTCCTTCCTAAATTGCACTGCATGCTTTTATCATTTCAAAAATCCACTGAGAAGTGGCTGCTTTAGTTTTTTGTTAGTCACTTGAGAATGAATTTTCATGTTCGTGACTCATTTTGTTCACCTGTTTCATTGTGTAGTTGCACAAATTTATTCTGTTTGCTGCCAGTCATTCCAATAGAAAGCCATATGGTGGACCATACCTATAAAAAAAGCCAAAACACTGTCCTGACAGTAGAGAAAAGAAAGTCTGGATCTTCTAAGCAAACTTAAGCATTCTTTCTGCTTTTATTGTAAGTTAACCAGCTCACCTTCTGTCAGTTGTTCAGAGTTGTTCTCTTCTCCTGTAGTCATGCTTTTTTCCCAAGAATCAACGATGGAAGAAGAGCACAAGTCCATTTCCGTGCATAGATTGTAAATTTCAACAGCACGCGCTTGTATAATAAATTCTGGTTCCTTCCATTTGAACCTGAGCAATCATATTAGCAATTTTTTTTAAAATCGGTGGGAAATGCTAATCCATCTGTTTAATACATTTATATTCTGGAAATAGGCAACTCTTTAAAATAGAGCATTATAGTACAAAAAGAAAATCTAAGGATCTAAGGACTAGCTATTTTTTGCCTCCAAGATCTCAGAATTTCAGAAACTGTAGGGCATCATAGACTGTTGTGAAATGTGAAGTACTGGGCATTCTTTATTAAAATTTTTTTTTTTCTCTGCACGTTGGGGCTAGACATTACCTTGGGCCTTGAACATTCCTGTCTAAGGGAAAAAACTGTGGGTTTCGTGCATAAATAATGCAAACAGGAGTAGTATTGGAGGATACTGAAGGATTGTTTTATTTAAGAAAGGCCACTAGGGATCATTTTTTATGCCTAAATTACTGTCTGTTTATTACCTAGGAAAATATCCTAAATTCAGTTATGTTGGCAGCAGTACAGTGTTGCTGGTTTTTTCTGTAGGAACAGTATATGGTGTGTAAAGTGTTCGATTATAACAGGAGAAAAGGCCTGTTGACAGTTGGGAAATCCCCGCATGATGTTGCGGGGCTAGGGGAAATGCATTTTCCTGCCTTTCTGTCTTTGCCCCCCTGTTTTTATGCGCTCCCTGCCCCCATGTGTAGGCTTCAATAAAACTGTAGCATGCTTTAAAATTGCATTCTAAAGGTCAGCTGCAATGGAACTTTTTCTAGGATACTGTTTGCTTTAGTTTAACAAGACGGCACTGTAACGTTTGCGATGGGACTTTATTCTACGAATGGGTTGGGTGTGCATGGTAGGCATGGCAGCAGGTAGCACTGATGCATTGGTGTGGAAGGTTGGTTGTTTTGGAGCTGATCATTAACTTGGATCAGAGAGCTGTAACCCTTCTCAGTCAGAACTTCTGGCTGAACGTTTGTACCATCTGGAGTCCCCTGAAGAATAAATAATTTTCATAGTATGACAGGATAATTCAGGTTGAGAGGCATCTCAGGAGGTCATTCAGTCCGGCCTCAAAGCAGAATCGGCTGTCAAGTCAGACCAGGTCACTCAGGGCTGCATTCAGTCTGGTCTTGAAAACGTTACCTCTGTGACCCAGCCTGAAAATGTCGGTTCCTTTGTAAATTTTAAGCTTCCTCAGAAGTGCGTTTTATAAAGTAACGAGTTTATTACAAGTCTTGAGTACGTTAAACCTGATAAATAAATGTCTCGTTTCTAGCTGGTGCGTTTGTGCAACGAAGGTGCTCGGAAAATGGAAAGGACAGAAATGATGTACACAATTAACTCCCAACTGGAATTTAAAATCAAGGTACGATGATGATATTTCTGACCATAAATCACTGAGCAAATGAATAGCTTTGAGTACATGTTAAGTTTTGATAGGTTCATTGCCAACGTAAGCAAGGTAAATTAGTGTAGGCTGTCAAATTGACATGACTTTTCCATCAAGGAAGACAAGTTCATATTCTGGGGCAGCTGAAGCCCTGGAAGCTCAGAGTAATGGAGGACTGTCGCATCTAACCCAGCAGATTAAGCTTCAGGTTGAGGCTTTTCAGGGAAAGAGAGTATCAGGATATATGTTTTTAAAAAGAATAAATTAGCATTAATTACTGAAGGATGAGGTATGTCCAGACTCTGGGTTTGCCTTTGTGGGTGAAACCCTGTCCCTGTTGGAGCGACAGTACCTAATAGTATCAGTCATGGTACAATCTTATGAATTATGTAAAACAGCATAACAACGCACATGATGTCACAGTTCACGCAGAATCACACGTTGCTCTGCCTCTGTGTCCATCCTTCTCGTCATTCATTTCCTCAAGGCTTGTCAGATTTCGAATTGCTCTTCTCTCTTTCCTCTGCACATAAAACAAAAGCAGAAGAATGCACAGCATCGTTTCTAATTTGTACGAGAATTGTAGCAGTTCTCCACTGCAAGTGGAGGCTGTGTCGTTGTACAGGATACTTGGTACCTCAAGTGACAAATCTGTTGAAGCCTCCTATAAACGGGAACTTGTTGGAGGGATTAAAGAACTGTTTTGGGGGGAGGTATTGCATTGTGAAGCAGTTCTGTTTCTCACTTGAGCATGTTGTCTGACAGCGTGTAAACAAGTTCTGATAAATTTGATCACACGTGAATTGACTCTTTTCTGTGAGCTGTAGATAGTTCTGAAGTTTTGCTTAGATCTCTAAGCAAAACTGTGGCTCTTTAAAGAGAGAATTAGTATTTGTAATTGTTTGATACAGTAAAAAGTGGAACTTCAATAGCATCTTCATATCACACGCTAATTCTTGCAAAGAAATGATCTGTTACGGCAGGATAAAAATTAAAACTTTTGTCAAGTATTTTCATTTTAAGTAGAAGGTTATGTAATAGCAAAATGGTTTTTTAATATATATTGAATTAAGTATTCTTTGCTGGAAAGACAAAGTAAGTTGCTGTGAAGATTTTGCCATCAGGAGAGAGGCCGACTACTGCTGCTTGCTGATGAGATGTTCTCATGTACGTGATAGGAAAACCATGCCTGAGGAAATACTTTTAGGCCAGGAAGGATCCTAATAGTATTTGACTATCCTGATTTACAGCAGCACGAGATTAAAAAAAAAAAACCAGGCCTGTTTCTGGTCACCTTAGGACATGTTTCTTGGAATTATGGTCCATTTCTGCACGATTCTCACAGGCTGCTGTAAAAACTGTTGGTTTGAGGAGTCCCCCTTTTTGTGGGAGGTGACTGAGAGCAGGGTGACGTTAGAGAGTGCTGCACGCTGCGGAGTTCAGGGAGGCAGCGGTGTGAAGCACGTCAGCCCAGGTGGCTTTCCCCGTAGCTGGGCGCGTCGGCGCTTCGGTCACACCTGCAGGCAGGAGTCACCCAGCTTTGCCTACGACAGCACATTTGGCAGCGTCGGATACGCAACCAAAATCGTGTGGTACCTGCCCGGAACAGCAAGCTGTGCAACAGGAGGCGTCAGTGTAGGTGACGTTACTTAAGCTAAACTACACCTTTATTAATACAGTTCACTTTATTAATCCCAAGTATTTGTTTTGCTAGTACAGGTGCTGTTAACCTTCAAATAAGTTTCAAGACTCTTAGGATACGGAGATATTCCAAATTTTTTTCTTTCTAGTACTGAAAATACAATTTAGGCTGTTACTTAAAAAAAAAAAATCCTCTACAATCAGTCTTTTCAGTAGGAAAAAATAGCAGACATAGTCATAGTAGGGGTTTTATTGTACCTTCAAGATATTTCTTCAAGTATATTTCCTTTTTTTCTATTCAATGTTTGTTAAAATACCACTTCTATAAATAATGTCTCGTACCGTTACATAATGAGTATTCTTCTGTGAGAAGATTTTTGTTGTTATCATACGTGTAGTAAGTAGAGATTCGTGTTTTTAAAAACACAGTTCTTTAAAGGCTCTTGGTCAGTCTTCGAGGAAATGCTGTCTCTAAAAAGATGTTTCTCAACTTGTCCGAAGTATTTTTATTTTCAAACTTTGAGAATAATAAAAATATTTACTTATAACAACAATAACAAACAAACCATCTCTTAACAAGTGACATTGCTACATTAGGTAACGATGGTGGATAATAGTCTCAAGTCTTTGGATAGTCTAAAATAGCGTTTTGGATAGTCCGAAGTCCTTGGGCAATCCACTTTGCGGTTTTATTCATAGTTTTCAAATCTACAGAAGTACCTAATAGTGTTTAAGTGCTTAAATGGTTTATAGTCTCTTACTTTCCCTGTGGGAGAGGACGCACGCTATTGATCCCGACTTTGCAGATGCGAGAGGCCCTGTATAATCCGTCCCCGTACATGCTGTAACTAGCAGCTCTCACTAGTTTCATGGGAGTAAGAGCAACTCTATGTATTTTGGTTTTCTGTCATTTTTATGCAAGTGTTTTTTTTCCTTTGTGCATCTTAAATACAACCACTTAGTGGTTTAGACCTTATCTGTGGTTTGAGAGCTTGCCAGCTGGCGTATAAAAGGCTGCTTTGGCCAAGTTTCAACACATTTTAAATTCTGACAGCTTGTTTTATATAGAAGGGAGATGGTATACATGATGTACCCTTTTGGCAATTAAGGAAAAATTAATATGAAAGTAAAAAGCTGCCTCTGGAATATAGTCAATTAGGAAAATTTAATGAACTCACTTGGAGCACAGATTAGAGGAATTTTTAGTTCATCCTCACACAGAAATTTTTAAAGTACTTTTTGTCTGTAAAACAATCATCATGGCGCTATAATTCTGTTTTATAACTATTATAAATTAGGTAAACTATTTCTGTTCTTGCTCAACCTCATAGAGTGTTTTGGGAGTTTTGTTTAACTTTATTATATTGTTAGATGTAACTGTAGGACATTTCATGGGAGTACAAGAGAAGCTACTCAAATATGTCACTTTTGTACATGGCTAATCTGTGGAATTTAATTTTTAATTAAGATTCAGAAGTTTTTATTCTTAAATTTTTCATCTTTAGCACCAGAAAGGTTGTGGGGTTTTTTTTTTCCCTGCAAACAGGCTTTTGTGTTCATGATACAAACTTGTTTGTGACTTCTGTGTTGAAGGACCACCTAGTCCAAAGTCTTTCAGTTTTGTAGTCACAAAAAGGGTGATGGTGTCACTGCTAGGGTATGGTCCGATGTTTCACATTCCTGCACTGGCACATGGAACCATTACTGCATTTCGGGAAACACACAAGCCATTTGTTTAAAAAATTGATTTTCATGTTACTTGAAAGTACTGAACCAGCAGAGTTTTGATTGAAAGTAAGCCAAATTTTTTAAAGCTGAATGTCGTTATAAAACTTTCTTTGATTTCAGTGATGAAGCTTGGGAGTTCCTCTGGGAGTGTCATATCTTGAGTACTGAGCTGAACTGGGCTTTCGTAACCTGTGAGGTTTAATGACGTGTCTTTCATAAAATGACCGTCCATAGGAAAAATTATATGATACAGTCCTAGGAGAAAGTAATGAAGTTGGATTGATGGAAGTCTAAGTTAGCCACTGATCTGAGACGAGTGACAGTATCAGAAGTTACAGTGATTTGTAACCAGACTGATGTACTCTGATTCACTGACAGAGACTTGGATAAAAATCTATTTATGAAATATGGATTTGAAACAAAATTCTGCAGTTCCAAACTGGAGAATACAGTAGAAAATGCATTTAATAAACGAATGGGTAACGCAAAACCAGAAACCCGCAAAAAAGTCATGTAAGTCAAAACAGAATATGTGAGCTTAGGTTAATTGGGAAGAAATGTCCAAAGGGAATTTCATCAAGATTCAATACACTAATACTGTCTTGGTGGCATGAATGCAAAAATACTAGGAATCGTAGCAGATAAATGAAATATGTTATTTATCAGTAGTCACTTTGAAAGAATACAGGTTTCGAAAGGTCCCTAATGCAGATCTGTGGTCTAGCAAAGGTTTTTGTTCTGTGGATGGCTGTGTCCCAGTACCAGGTGAGGGTGGATATTCATTACTGCTTGTTCTGGGTCTGTTGGGAGGTAAATCCCTCTGAGGCAAGGTAAAAAGGCTTCTTTAGCTTGTAACAATTTGCAATAGTTCCAGAGAGCTGCTGTATTTTGCAATTTTGAGCAACCTTCATCTGCCATTTGTACACTACCTCCTCCTGGAAAGTATGGGGAAGAGAGTTCTGTGGTACTGCATGGTGCCAAAAAAGCATCTTTGGAATAATTGTTCCATCATGTGCCGCTTCAGAGTCACTGTAAAATCATACCTCAAAATTCAAAAACACGGGGGTGGCTGCATGTAAAATGAGGGAGTTAATATTTTGTTCTTCCAACAGCAAGATCACAGTCAAAGCACTGTATTTTGATTTTGGCATAGTACTATGGGGCAAGTATTAACAAGTTGAAATTAGTTCAGTAAAGAGCAGCTAAAGTGATTAAAAGATATAAAAAGACAACCCATGCAGAATGAAGACGGCCGCTGGCAAGCCAAATGAAGAAATATTTTTTTACAAGCATGTGAAAGGGAAAAAAAGCAGTTGTCTTCATTTGTCTGATCATGCAAGACCAATAATTAATTTGAACACCAGCAAAGCAAGTAGGGAAGTTTGATAAGCAGAAAGCCGGTTACATTTAAAGTAGAAAGAAAAATTTGATTCTTTTGCTTGGGATGAAGAAAAATAAAATTCCATAAAGTTTAGCAGTAAGCACCCATTTACTGCAGCAGGTCTTAGGTACAAACATTAGTAAGCGTGAGCAAAGTGGATGCCTCTTCTTTTCCAGTGGTATCTTGTACCTGCTGCTGGAGAACCTGGAAGGTACAGGTTGCACAGCTCAGGCTTCGCTTGCAGAAGTTACCCACTGAGCCTGACCCTTTTTGGCACCGGGGGAAGGTACCAGACACCTTCAGATGCTCTATTGCATGTGGGCACTACCCAAAGGTGCACAGAGACAAAAGCATCTTCAGTATTCAAGTTAGGACCCGAACAGGTCCTGCCAGTGAGGTTTCACAAGCTACGCAGGAGGTCAGTACCTTTGTTTAGAACATTGCCTAGTGACGGCGCAGGCTAGCAGAAAGAACCTGTCTGCTGTGTGCCATTGAAGAAACGATCCCGCATAGCAGCTCTGCTCGGTTCAGTGCTAGCAACAGTCAGTGAGATCATTGACTGAGGAATCCTGGTCAGTGGGACAGCTGCCAGCACTGCAATGGACCTTTGTCCTTCTGGCATCGTATGTCATGGTACAGCTTCAGAGATGATCTGTTCTCTGTATGACCAGGACGTGCAGGCTCACATCTCCCTTCATGTCCGTGGCCCAGAGACAAAAGGTCCTTCTATGGTGTCTGTTTCTCCCACAGTTGGGAATAATCTGGATTAATAAAGCCTGATCTTCACATTAGGCAGCTGTGATCCTCTTTGGCTTGCTTCAGCTGTTGCAGGTGTTGGTCCTCGCCCTACAGAGAAATGGAGATCCTGCTCCACAGAACACGTAGAGTTCAACTACATCAACTAGGTAAAGAGGAGCTGTAGTATCCTTAATTATCCATCTTAGATAAAGCTATGACAGTGGACAGATCACTGTATTCAAGAGCTCCTAATGACAATAGCAAGCACTTGGAAAACTTCCCTTCCTGCTCTCAAGGGAAAAAACCTAAGTGGTTTGGTGTGGTAATTACCCTGGAAGAACGATTCTACCTGTCCCTCACAGAAGGTTTATGCAGACCTGACTGACTTTTCCTGGAACCAGTGGCATACGCTCAGTGAGTTGTCACGTCTGGTCTGAGGGTGCTCTAACGAGCTCAAGTCCACACCTCGTTACAGCAGCGTGCCTGGAGCAGTCTGACTTGCCTGTCCCCTTGCCCGTCCCCTCCAGCTGCGGTAGCAAATTACAAGGCAATTGTGGTCAAATATAGCAGTCACCTTTTCTGACAAATGGAAGACAAGGGGAAAAAAAAAAGCTGAAGTTCATCCTGAGGAGGGACAGTGATTTATTAATATGGCCTTTTGTAAGTGGATACCTAAAGAGACGTCCTCTAAAAATTTCAGATGTGTCTTTCAAACCGCTGGTGAATTATGATGTCGTGAGCAAACTATATTGTTTTGGCATTAAAATGGACAACTAATTCAAACCCTACATATCACATACTGCTTTACACATTGTTTCACAGAGCTGTGTTGGAACTTCAGTTTACTTACAGAGTAGAAAATGGATTTTACCACATTTGTTTGGTAAGCCTTCTGGCATTCCTCATGTACTTTGCTTTTTCACGGAAAAAAGGTCTGCAGACTCTGAACATCTCAATAATAATGTTCAGTACTGCATTAGGACCAATCTAATCTTGCATGCTGTCTCCAGCATCTGTTTGTCTGGTTTTGTATGCTCACAGAATATCTCAAAGTGGGTTGTACAGTGTATTTCTCTGTTAAAGGATTTTACGTTATTTTAATTCTGTGCATGGTACAGAACACGCCATCAGAAAGAAGGCACAGCACTATTTTAACTGGCCTTAGGGCTGTGATGAAATGCGGTGTGCAGTAGCCCTCATGTTTGAGATGAGAAGCTGAAGCTCTTCTTTCCAACTGTTCAGAAAAGCTGTGAGGTACCTAGAGGAAAATCCAGTGTTCATACATGCTTAAAGAATGATTGCTTACTCTACAAGAACTTACATATTCCTAGAAGACAGTCTTTTTATTTTAATCTCCTTAGGAGAGCTCACATAGTCTGTTCCATCCCAAGTAGGACCGATCAAGTCTCTTCATTTTTATCTTAGATGAGCAATTAGGTCATGTGCATGAGTGATTTTTCAAGTATTTGCAGGCTATTGCTTGTGTATTAGATGAATGATGAAGATTCATCACCTTAAACCTTGATAACCTCTGTTTTGTGCTGGTACTCACGATCTCTGAGCTTTGAGTTTATTCAAGCATTTTTTTTCCCAAAAATATAATATTCTGTTATCTGTTTTCTAAAAATCTACTTTGGAAGGATTAAAATGTTGTTTTCTTGCTTTGTAGCCATTTCCATTGGTTTCTTCTTCACGATGGTTAGTGAAAAGGGGTGAATTAACAGCATACGTAGAAGACACTGGACTTTTTTCTAAGAGAACCTCTAAGCAGCAGGTGTACTTCTTCCTCTTTAACGATGTCCTCATTATCACCAAGAAGAAGAGGTAAGAGCTTCACCAATATAAAATTGCCTTGGTGTGCAACTCCTTGAATCACAGCGCGAACAGCGGAGTTACCGCTGTCTTGTTAAAACTATGGTGACTCGTATGTGCCTCACCCTAGGGGAAAGGAAAACCGAAGCTTTCTGGCTTTGGAACGGCAAACTTGATTGCATCCACAGCGTTTTTACCTATTTTCTAGCCACTTGCTTGTTTGAAAGAATGAAGGAGATTCAAAGAGAAGTAAGTGGACCTGGTACAGTTGCAGCATAAAACAGGAGCAGATATGGACTAAACATGTTTTAAGTCCAGTAAACATTTGTGAAGCCATTTACATGTTTTAATATGCCATGTCGGAGAGAGTAAATGAATTATGTAGATACTTGAGTTTCTAATACTGCTTGACCAGACTGTGTTTTGAAATGACAAGTAACCGCTTGTTAAACAGGATATATTTTTGGCAAATGCAATTGAAATTCCAAATTGTGAGACAAATTAAAAAGTTCGTTCTTGATGCCTTAGCAAAGGGAGAAGTTTCGGAAGGATAAAGAAATGTTAATTTTCATTCCCCTCCACTCTTTGGCAGTTGGACTGTTTGGGGGAATGATGTATGGGAGACCACTTCTAGCAGCCTCCATTTAAATTTTTATCACTAGATTTGAGGGGAGATTTAGAATAATTGAATTGAACAGAATGGAATGAAATTTACATCCTCTGCTGTTGCGATTAGATAATACTGGATAGATAAACCTTATTCCAGAGACTAGAATCTGGTTTGAAGAACAATTATTTTGCATCAGGGTTGGCTAGTTAAGCCAAATACCAGCTATTTTTAAAAGAAAGCCTTTTGTGAAACTTCAAATTCATAATTTAAATGAGAAATTATGAGGTATGATACAAAATCTGTGAAGAACATGCTAATACTTAAGCAAAGAGAAAGCTGAATGAAAATGGAGGGGAAAAACATTTAAGTGAAAGGGTTTTTTTTTTATAAAGATGGGAAGAAAAGTGAATAGATTTCTCCCCAGCTCTCTCACTGATGTGAACATGTTTGTGAGATTCAGTGTTTATCAAAGCTTGTGCTGAAATGTTTCTGTGAAAGTCCCTTGTTAAATCACTGGCTCACTGGCAGCACATCAGAGTTGTATCGCACTTATTTAAACAGTGCATTTCTTTTCTCGTGGGACGACTGTTAACGTATTATTGTGGTGGTAGCTAAGTAAATGTTTGAGTTGGGAAAACAGTGAAAAATCTATTATCTGTGTTGTTACATTGTTTATTGGTTTCCTATGTGATGGCTTGTTGTCCAGATTATAACACAGATTTTTGTAGCAACATATCTTATCCAGGCTTTGGGGCTTTTGATTTATCACAGCTTCCAGCTGTGGGAATTGAAATGTCCTAAATGGGCCCAGAAACCAGAATTAAAGAACGCTTCATGGTGATGACCAGATTCCCATAGTCACTCTCCCAAGACCCCCTAAACAAACGGATGGAATTGAAAAGGACTGATCTCTGCGAGCCTTCCAGATATCCTTGAGCATGAAGCATGTACTTTGCCCAAGTGAATAAGCTTATTAATAATATCTGAGATTTTGGTGATCTGTTCTCCCACCCACAGCGTTACCATGGACACCACAGCAGTGGGCAGAAATATTTGTTGCTAGTTGGGTTTAAATGTTTATATTTTTACTTGAGCAGTTGCATTTCAGAAAACTCTTAACGTTGCACAAAAAAAAAAAAAATCCCTCCTCACTACTGTGCTAAAAATACGAATTACCTAGTGCTCCAGTCATGCTGTTTAATTGTTACCCAAAAGTTAATCTTCCGCTGTCCCGTCAGCAGTTTGCCATAGATGTAGAACCTCGTGCACGCAGCCGGGAATGGCTCGGTCCTGACTGCTTAAAGGCCAGGCTCGCTGGTAGCGGTCAGAGAAGCCCTGTTGATGGCTGTAAGTAATTCTAGGCCAGCCAGATACGGCGTACGTCACTGCTCGCATCCTCGTTTCAGGGACCCTTTCCAAACGCCAGAATCATCGCTGAACGAACTGCATTTTAAATACTGAGTGAGCAAGCGTTCCAGAAACCTTTTATAATGAGAACTGTTACATTTTGGCTGTAAAAAAGATAAAGGGAGATCTTGTGTTGGTGTATACTCAGGCACGCTCCAGAGTTCTTCTGTTTTAATTTTAATGATACTTTATTCATCATAATCTTCCTCAGCTACAGTTTTACCTCCTGATAGAAACTGCAAGGTTTAACTGTCTTCTCTTGTCCATTAAGTAGGTTAAATGGAATTTAGCTACCAAAATACCTTCCTTTTTAATGGACGCTGTGTGGCTATATCTCATGCCACTATGAAATATTTCAGTGGGTTATGCTTTCCATGTCAGCTACTGGGCAGTCCTTTTTGTGCCTGTTCTGTATACCTTGGTAATCGTTTAGGCTCTGATTTGTGTGCTGTAAAGCAGCAGGGTAGTCACTTGCTTCATCACACTTGCCTTTTGAAGAAGTAGGGCAAATGGCTACTGAATAATACTCAAGACTGGCCATTGGGATGAGGCCAGAAATGGATGCGTGAACTTGTGATGTGTGTCATTCTATGCAAGATTTTGGAGAAGAATAAAAATCTGCATTTCCCCACTGCTCAGCTTTTTGTTTATTGGGAACTTTTTTCCTGTTCAGTAGTCCTTTCTTGTAGCCCCTTCTGCTGTGTAGACACAACCTGATCTTTTTTTTTTTTTAATGTCATTTAGAAAAAACATAGCCTCTCTTAATACTTGTAAAGTTTTAATGCGTTACATTGAAAAGAATAGTCAGCGCTGCACGTGTCAGGATACCCAAACGGTGGTGGAAAGGCCCGCTTTTACAGGGTTGGTGCACAGGGAGATATCAATTCATTCGTGTTCATGTGAACACGGATGTCGGATTACAGCACGAAGTGAAGCGCGGGGTGATGTTTGGCCTGCTCAACTTCAGGTGCCTTCAGTACTCTTCCAGGGTTACCTGTGCAGTCCGTGGAGAAGGCAGGTCCCTGCGCAGAGCAGTTCGAAGCAGCAGCTTAATTCAGCTGGTCCCAACTGCCCGCCAGCAGAGCAGCTTGCTTTCTCTGACTGTTTGGGTAGCTCCAGGAAGTTAACTTAGAAATTTGTGAAGTTGTGAATGCTCTGCAAAGATCTAAGTGTAGACTGACTTTGAGGTAACCTAAATATTTCATGTATTGTTCATTCAGCTTTGTGGTAGTGTTTTACCCTTTTGTTTCATTCCCTAACTCCATTCTCTTTTTGCTCCTTTTCTGGCTTGTTCTTTTTTTTTATTTACCTCCTTGCTGTCCTGTGAATTGCCACCGTTTTGGCCATGACATCCACTACAGGGACCAGTAAACCAATAGCTTATGCTGACGTTGGATTTTGAAGGTAGTACTCTGACATCAGGAGTAACACACAATATAATTCAGCCCTTGGAGTTGTTCTTTCCAGCTGCCTCATGATTCACGTGCACTACAGTGCAGTTGTTACTCGTGTCGTGCTTGGGAGATTTGCTTTCTCTTGGGCTAGTGAAGAAACTGTTTCAATTTCCACAAAGTATGATGAAATCAGTGCTTTATTAAAATATAGAATACTCAGTTTAAGTACAGATACTACTTTTATGTTTGTATATATTTCCTTCATAATGAGTTTTCAGTTTTCTCCCTCTTCTAAAGCACAGGTATGGGTATAGGTATCTCCCATACCTCTCCTGCACAGCTGATGAGCATCACTGCTGGGTTTAGGTAGGCATCTGTCTGTTGCCAGGCGTGGTCGAGTTTCTGTAGTGGACACTTTACAACTGCCTGAGGAGAGGAGAGGACCAGGCTACAGAGGAGGTGATTTCTGCGATATCTTTTGCAGGCTTGGAGGCGTACACTGTAACGATATTCTGCTAAAAACAGGACACAGCTAGCTTTGCACTCTGCCAGAAGTCAGATGCCTCCTTTTATTCCGCATGCCCTCCTGGGACCCTGAAGATCTGGTTACGTATTTTAGTTATTAATGCTCAAAGCTGCCTATGAGCTAGCTCTGTGTTTGCAGAGTTCAGGAGAACTCCAGAAGTAATAAAGTTTGGTTATATACAACTAAATAGCTGCCTTATCCAGCTATTCCGAAAATCCACCGGTTACATCCTGAGTGCTTTTAGAAGATTTCAGGTGAACTCCAGAGAGGCTTATATTTTTGAATGAGTGTACATTTATTGAATATTCCATTTTCCGTAATCCCCTAAGGATCCCACGAGAATCCTGTCTGCCTTAACGGCTCTGTGGCTTGTCAGCTCCCGAGATACCTTGACAGTGGAATGCAGCTGGACTTCACGCACTGGAAATCACCCCAAGGTTCACTGCTACTTGGGAATGTTACCTCTTCACAGCTGCCTGCAAAACCATGGCTTTTCTGAAGATGCCAGGGGTGATTTTGTAACTAAAGGCAAGCACAAATGCAAAGCAACTTCTGTGGAACACCAAGGGTTTCAGAGGAGTGCAGCTGGAAAGAGTAAAGGAAATAGGGAGACTGACCATGTGCTTTCCGTTAAAGTGTAGGTGGCCTAGACCAGGTGATATTGCATCAATAGATATCTGGTCTTCATAAAAGTGCCTCCCAAATCTGCATGCGTTCCCTCCGAAGGGATATAAAATAGTCCCGTTGGTTCATGTTCTGAATCTAAATAAAAGTTTAGCAAAAAAGTTCAGTTTTAAACTGAAAATGAATGTTGGCATGTTTGTATTACCTGATTACAGTAATTTTAAAGAATGTGTTAAATGTCCTTCCTATTACTCCGCTGCCTGGCTGAGCGGATTAAGTTTCCGTTTATGTACATCTGCTCACTCCAGCACTGTCACCTTTATCAGCGTATTGCGTTATCTGCTTGGAAGGAGGAGCGCTTGTGGGCCTCAGAGAGGGCACAGGAGGTAAAAAGATGAGGACTGCCTAGTAGTTTCAGATCAGACTATTTTGTTGAATGGAGATAAGAAATAGGAAGGATTCGAAGAGGTTTATCTCTGTTGATTAATTCGTAAGGAATGCATTTGTTATTCATTAGGCAAATGTATAGACTACATTTCTTTTTCAGACACGAGATTCCCAAATAACTATAGCAGCACCCCTAGCTGGTTTTGCTAGTTCTACCCAAAACAAACAAAAAACCCCCAAAACAAAACCCAAAAAACCCCAACACCCCCCCCCCCCCCCCCCCCCCCAAAAAAAACCCTGGCAACAAACAAACAAATCTTTCCCTGTTTTACAGTATATATTTTAAGGAAAAAGGGAGAGAGAGACTGATAAATATTAGATATAAAATGTTTTTTTCTTCTTCAGTAGGAACCCTCAGCTCCTATGGATGGCTCTTGAAACAGTTGTCCTCAAGTGATAACCACCATCTTTTTGTAGATAAGTGAATTAATTTGAATCTAGGGCTGGATTTAGGGGAATGTGAAACCTAAATCCAGTCTCTACTCCCTCCTCTCTCATAGCCTCTCTTAAAACACTTACACTCTTCTACAGTGGGACAATCACAGTAAATTTAAATTTGTTATGTTTCAGGGAAGAGCTGTGTGCACACCTTTCCCAGAAGATAAGGACATACAGAATACATTTGAATTAAGATTCCTTTTAGCATCCCTGGGTTATACGTGCAGAAATTACAACTTAGCTGAAATATTGAAGATTCTCCCAGCTTCTCAGTGTGCTCATGTTAAATTCCTTTAGTTAGACCAACACCTATTTGTAATCTGTATTCTTTCTGCTTTGGGACCCAAGAAGTCATGTGTAATAGCATAATTAACCTGGCTTCATTTTTACAGAGCTCTGAAAGAGTTCGCTGTGTCCATCTCATTTCCTGTGTGATTTATTTTTTAATTTTTTTACTCTGAGGAACATGGAAACAACAGTCTGATCAAAAGCTAGGTTAATCAGAACTGTGTGGAGAGGTTTTAAAGCCATTTTAAGTTCTTGCAACAGTGCGCTTGGAAGTTTTGGTATGTTTTGTGCCTTTGTCAGTGGTACCTGAATGGGGAGCTGTGATTCCAGCCCTCAGAGTGGAAAACACCAGCGGGCTGTGGGGAATTGTTGGAACCATTTTGAGGCTTGGAGAAAAAGAAACAGGGAAGGAAAGTGTTCATCATAGGAGCTACAGTGATTTCTGTCCTTTTATACAATAACTCTAAGCTCATCTGTCTTTGCTTCTGCTTCCTTTGTAAAGCCCCCAAACTCCTCAACAAAAGATGAGAAGAAAAAATACTTGCAAGAAGGATCAGAACATGATACCAACGGAATTATGTCAATCGTTTGAGAACGTACAAAGCTGTACTGAAAAAAAACCCATTTCAAGTAATTAATTCACAGAACAAAAGTAAAAATGTACCCCACATAGTTGAAAGAACAACTTTATTTTTACACTAGATGCACTGGCAGAAACTATCAACCCACAAAAATCCACACATACAACATGATCTGTAAACCTGTCATCACTTGAAGAATAGAGAAATTCTTCTAATGCTGCATGAGTCACTGAAATCAGCAATAACTTCTGTTTTGAGTTATAACGTTGCTCAGTTGTGTTTTAGTAATTCTTTTTCTGCAGGATTAAAAATGAGAATTATAAAGACCATTATATGAACTAGTGAGGTATTTGCAGGTATTTTTCCGACAGTTCACAAAATGGGCAGAATATATCCCAAGAGACATTAAGTCATCATCTGTCCATTTTCTTATAACAGTTGAGCAACCATGAAGGAAGAATACGCTTCACTGGCACCTGCCAGAAGGGGGTATGTCACCGTCGGCATGTCAGGCTGCTTCAGTTCCAGGTGTTTGGGATTTGATCGCTATCAGTTCACTGCTTAGGTTTCTGTATATTTCTGGCAGCAAAATTAATCTTCTAAAGTATTTTTTCAATTTGAATTATTTTAATGAAGCACAGTAATATGAGGCTCTAGCATAGCTTTTCATCACTCGAGACTGAGGTCTAAACAGATTTTACTTTAAGGTGGAGTATGTAAAGTTGCACCTTAAAATTTTATGTATTTGATTTACTGCAAAATTTGACAACCACAGCAATGTATGGGCTAGGAGGCAGAACTGGCTTTATGCCTATGTAAGCAGGTTTTTTCTGTCTTTTCTTGCTGTACCAGAGTGGGACAATAAATCTGAAAAAAGTTTACAAGCTTACCTGAACTTAGGAGGTAATTAGTTTATCAGTGTCCTGGGTTTATGATACATCCTGGTAAACTTGCAAATGTGCGTAAGGCAATTCTGGGAAATAGGCTCACAAGCTTCAGTGGAAACAAGAAGGCCATTTCAGGTGGCTTCTCTTTTGTTGTGATTAATTGCTATTTCTTGAGTAAGTGATGTAGATTTTTAACTGTTTCTTTAACTATGTTTCACAACTTTAAGAATTTGGAAATGCACAGGTTTTTTCCCCTTGAAAAAAAATACGTTTCCAGTATTGCCTTGGTGAGAGTAAGTAGCAAAACCAGTAGATAGGATAACTGGTTGAACTCACGTAAGAGTGCTGAAGAATGCTGCTTAAGATGTCTGGATATGCTGAAGTTGAAGCACACGTCGTAAATACATCGTAATGGATTGAAGACTAGGGGGTTGAAGTAACCGTTCACTGCTACCATCTAGCACTATCACATGTAAGGGTGTGCCCTGTCCAGCCGTGCTTCTTCCTGTCCTTCCTGTCTGCACCTGTCAAGAAGATCTTGACTCCCTGAAGTGATTCTCACATTTAGAAAGAAAAGGCTGCTGTTCAGGGAAGAGTGCATATTTTCATTTAAGTCCTTCTGCTGTTAAAAGCAGCAACACCTTTATGTTCTGATCTGTGATGTCTAATGTTTGCATGTTTTCACCTGTCTGGGAAAACTACCATAATGTCATTTTGGCATAATTCAGCATTCAGTGACTTTGACATAAGAAGTAGTTCTGAGGTCTTCTGTTTTCTGTCTCAACCATGGTAGTGTGTCAGCAAAGATAAGTTTTGTCTACCTCTCCACCTACGTTTCAACCATAAGGAAAGCAAAGCTTCTCACTTACTTAATTTCTTAGAATTCTTTCTAGTCACTTTTGGGAAGTTACTAGGCACATGTAGCAATCTTTATTCGTATCACTTAGAGTTGGTATATTTATTTACAAAGTACTTTCTAAAAGGTGAATTCCACAGTGCAAGACCAATAGTGCGTGACAAGCCTTTGCCCATTTTTAAAATTCACAGTTGACTAAGGTTATGTTTCAGAATATTCTAAAATAGTTTTTGGACTAGACCTTCTCCATGCAGATGGACAAGGAGTACAGATGATTATCCTGTATTTAAAATGAAGATCAATAGTGTTTATCTGGAAGCAGTATACATACCCATAGCTTTACAGGCACAGGAAAAGGGAAATTTTACTTTTTTTTCCTATATTGTTCTAAAATTAAGGTTTGTTGTTCATTTGAAGCTACAGAAGAAAAAAGTGCAAGTCTATATAATTGCTGTGCCTTTCAAATTTAGCGGAGTTAAGTTGAGCTTACGCCATCTCAAGAACGCCAAAGTCATTTAACTGTGCCACTAAATGAAATTCCACAAGGTTTAAAAACTGATCTACTTTATAACTTCGAAAATTGGTAGTTTCAAAAACAAATAAACAGAAAAGATGAAGATCTGAGATTTCAGAAGAATCGTGCCATCCTATGTAGTTAAAAGTGGATTCTATGACTGAGTTTGCTTCGAGACATACTTAATGGAAAATTAAACATTAAACTTGTGGGTTTTTTTCTTCCTTCCTTTGTTCTGCAGTGAGGAGAGTTACAATGTCACCGGTTATGCTTTAAGGGACCAGCTGGTGGTACAACAATGTGACAGCGAGGACCTGACTTCTTCTCCTGTAAAGAACGCTTCAGCTATGCTCTACTCACGGCAGAGTTCTGCAGCTCACCTCTTCAGACTAGCGGTCCTCAGTAACCACGCAGGAGAGAAGGTGGAGATGCTCCTGGGAACAGAGACTCAGTAAGTCAACAGTTACTGTTTCTGTAATTTTTCACCTGATCGTCTCGACAGGCTGCTCTCCCCCCCCGGTTAAGGTAGTATGAAATGCCCAGCTTGCGTCTGGCAAGTTTAAATCAAAATGAAACGAAACAAGTTCCCAAGCAGGTGTTCTTTGAGATGTCTGATCAGTGACCAAAGGAGAGCTACTGCAGAAATGATCCTCTGTTTGTCGTGGGCTGTGTTGGTGCCCTGCTCAGTAACGCTGAAGCGCTCACTGTGCCACCTGCAAACTGCTGTGATTTGCACTGGTTGCATTATAAGTGGATACTTTCAAAGCGAGGCAAGGTAACCTTGACAAGCCTGTCTGATTTTTAATGAGTGGCAGAGCAGGAGAAAGTGCAGCTTATGTATGTCCCCTAGATACTGGAATAAATACTTATTGGAATAAAATAAAGCCTCTGCAAAACCTAGTTCAGTTTCTCTCATGTAATTTTGTCATGAGAGGACTCCATGTCATGTTAGTGTCATTCTCTTTCCTTGAGGTTACGGTGTAGGAACAATGGAAAATGGAATGCATATGTTGAAATTTGGTACACTGAAGTATCCGTTATTATGTGCTATTGTTTTGGGTCTTCAGGCCAAGAATTAACTATGCCTCTGCCATGGAGACTGCCAGCTCCCTAGCCAGTGAGTAATGGCCTGGCTGTGCTTTGCAGAGGGGTACTTTAATACCATGACTGAGAGAAGTAATTTAAGAGTCCATTAGAGGGTAGAACAGAAGGGAGAAATGACAAGCAAAGCTTTGCCTATATGCGAAACCGGTATGGTCTGAAAGGGAGTTCTCCACAGAGGCACCGTTCTGACCCTCTGTGAACAGCCGAGTGCCTCTTCTAGACCTACAGCTGCATGGAGAAGTACGAAGTTGGTGGTGATGTGTTTTCCCCAGGTAGTTCAGTAAGGGAGAAAGGAACAAAAGCTACATTGAGGTAATGCAAAAGGAGTCCATGTTGATGGAAGGTACAGTAAATTCTAGTAATACATTGCGTCAAGATGTTAAAGGATTATCTGTGATGGCTTTGCATAAAAATGCTTATAAAGTAAGCAGGAACTGAAGATCTTGCATTGACCCCATTTTTGCAAAAAAGAGTTGAGAACTGATATATGACCATTCATAAACGGTGCAGAGTTCAGTCACTTTCTGGGTGGAGGGAGTTTTTGGTCAGAGGGCAAGTACAGAATATGCACAGAAAGTCAGCGTAAGGTCACTGAAGTCAGCAGAGTACCCAAGTGTAATGCAGGCTGAAGATCTGCCTAAAAGAGGTCTGCAGAGAGGAAGATGCACATTGGTGGCATCAAGCGAAATACTGGGCAGATGTAGTTCTTGATTTGATTTTATACTCTGTAAGCTGAAGAGTTAGCCTAACAGAGCTCTTCAAACTTTACCAGTGCAGATTTTGATATATATAAAAGGGAAAGTTTCTGTATAATGTTATACTGTGAAGTTCAGACAAGACTTGGTTTGTATCCTTTCCGCAGTCTGTGCAATAGTAATGCTGGATTACTGAATCCCTTCTAGTTGTTATGGGTGAGGCGGACAAGCAAGGGCTGCAGGACAGACATTTAAGCAGTTTGGATTTCTTGGGGCTTGTGAGGGTTGTGAAGGGAATTTCTATTAAATTATTTTCAACTTAAGTGATATCATGGTAAAAAAAAAAAAAAAAAGTCAAAGTTTTGCCACATAACACAACTGTTAAATAAACTACACCATCTAATGATTACATATTACAATATGGAAGTTTCTCGTTGTTTAATTTGAACTACAAATGTCACTTAAGTATCTGAGTCATCACTGGGCTTTGCTGTAGCATGAGTACGATGTGTTTAAATACTTCTCTAACACACCTTCTGAGAACTGGAAGTCAGGACACAGGTTTTCTACCTGTTAACATAGCGCTTTTATCTAATAATCATTATGTCCAGAGGGTGAGTGCCTAAAGTAAACCAGAACAGCAAATAGTATACTGTAGTTGAAAAAGTGCTGTATGTGCATGCATTCTACAGCTTGCTTAAATACATAGCTGTCCTACAAATGGTTCAGACCATTAGAGACCTGAAAGAACAGAACTTGGTGCTGAAGAACTGCAGGTTCTTAAATTTCAGTTGAAGGGTCCCTTACAAGCAGCTGAGGTGGTGAGAGTCAGAGTTTCCGGCTCTCTGTAACAACCTTGCCATCCCATCCCGTGGCACACCGTGCTGCTGTGCACGCCGAGTAATTGAGCGTGCCAATCTAAGTGTAATGCAGGTTACTATGCGGAAACTGTTGCTTTTACTGTTGTAGTTACGGGAGGCTTTCTCGATACTTATCTTGATAAGAAGACCTTGAATAATCTGACTGCAGAGATTCATTTAAGCTTGCTCTGTCTCTGATACTTTTCTGCGCTGGTTTGTTCCTTATTGTTTTAAAGTATCTTATCCTAATTGTCAGTTCTTTTAGCAATGGGGTGTTTGTACCATGTTGTCTATATGTAGAGCACAGTACTAGCAGGAGGAAATAGGCACAGGTGCGTGCTAAGGCATAATGGTGGCAGCAGGCAAATGTCGTTAGGGTGTGAATGCAGACTGCTCTTGTCCTGGAGCAGTGATTTGTCAATCATTTACCTTAATGGTCGGATGGTGCAGAAGTGGAAACAGTGCTGCATTAAATGGGAGGAGGAGTTTGGCACTGCCATGGGGAAGCTGTGGAGCTGTGCTGGGATAGAGGTGGTCCTTGTTCTCCTGACCAGTTGTGAAGAGTGTTCTGCTTTAGAAACGAGCAACAAGAAGTGTCTTGTTCTTCTGGGTGCAAATATCCGAGAGGCCATCGTTTCTCTGTGGTGCCATTAACTTCCACACAACCCTTCACAAAAGTGAAAGATTTTATCTGTTTTAGTGGAAGCTGGAGGCGGGCTAGAAGACATGAAACAGAGTGCTCCAGACGTATCCCCGCCTGGAAAAATTTACAGTTTTAGTTTTGCTTTCAAAGTTTAGAATAACCCTGAAAGAAACTATAGATCATTAATGATTTCTATTAAAGATCTCATTATAAAGTAAGCAGATGATTCAGACTTGTTTGGAAATGCATTTTTATTGGGGAAAAAATGCGGTACATTTTTAGTTGTCTGGGCTTTTTATGAAAGGACATTTTGTTCTGCAGATTTATTATTGATTTGCTATATACTGTTTGTAATATAAATAGCAGTCTCGCAGATTGTCATTCAGAGGAAAAGATTCTGAAAAGAATTACTTTATTTGAAAATTACCTCTTTTTATAGAGTATTATCATGTATACATCATGTATACATGGGAAGGGCATCTACAATAGGAGGGCCAAGCTGGGTGGTTTAGAGTGCTTATTCAATAGAGTTTTGCACATGTAAAACTGAAATGTTTTTGCTGACACAAAGATTTCTAGCATGGTTTGATCACGTTTTGTCACTTCCTGTGGTGTGTGGTTCCCAAGTACAAAAGTACCAGCGTTAGGTCAGGAACATTATATTGCCCCGTGAATAAGGCACAAAATACATGGTACACACAGATTATGAAGAAATATGTACTTAAACTGGGAGACAGTCTGGAATTATCCTATTTTTCTCAGAGTTGTCTGAAAGGAAATGCAGTTTTCCTGTTAATGGTTACGGGGGAAGAAAACTATGAGTCTAAATGACACCCATTTCTTAAAAAAAAAAGCCACAAAGTTAAGCTCATACAAAATTTTATACAGACGTTCTTATTTTTGTTGAAACACGAGTTTAGTATCACCTACTTCTAATGACTGAAAGTCTGAAGTAGTTTTGGCCATCTGCATGAGATCAACAGGTATCAAATGTTAGTAGGACACGTGCAGTAGTTTCATATTTGAGGAAGAATGTGTGTTGGGATTTAAAAAAAAATAATCACAGTTTCTTATTAAATGACAAAAAGAACAGTACAAATATTTATTGAAATATTTATATTCAGTGGGATTTTTTTTCATTCTGAAAGAAGCATGCTCAGAAAGACTTCCATTCTGAATCCCTTCATCCAAAGGAAGCGTTGATAGTCAGTGAACAGAAAAGAAAGAGATTTCTAGGGCTAGCTGGGAGAAAGGCCATGAGAAGGTGTCGGTGTTCTGGGAAAAGACCGATGAACTTCATCGTGGAATGATGCGTAGTGGGATGTTAAAGTAATTCCTGCCCTCCCTCTGCTCCTCAGGCTGGACTTCACAGACTAACTACAACCCCTTGCTGAATCGTCTGCTCAGTGGCTGAGCGATGGTGCATCGTGGAAGATGTACTTTAGAGAAGTCTCCCATAACTTGTGTAAATGTCCCATTCTCTGACACTTCTGAAGACACCATAGTGCTATTTCCAAACAGAATTTTATTCTGTTTTCAGATGTTTCAGATTTTGGACAAAATCAGGTCTTGGCAGAAGGCAGATGTTTTTCATTATTTTCAGTTAAATACTGAAGTTATCCAAAGATAGCAACAAAAAATTTTTTTAGGGGAGGGGGAATAGGAAAATTCAACCCTGCAGCTCCCTTGTGTTATTCTAATCTGTGCTGATAGCAAAGCCCTTCGACAAACATGAGATAAAATCTGATTTCACTGAAATGTTTGGTTTGGGAATCAAGTTCAAATTTTGATTTGCCAAAATTCAAAGTTAAAATGATTAAGTTGTTACAGCTCAGCCATTAAAAGGGATGATTTAGGATTAGCTTTCTTTTTCCTTTGCTGTCTGACACCACTTTAGCTTGTTCCACTCCCTTCCAAAATCAGTTGTCAGTAATTTACACTTCTGTGATTTACTGTATAACACTTAGAATCTAGATAATTCTTTCTGCTCGCCTTAGAAATAACTGACACATGTAATCATCTGAGATTGATTATGTTTTTCCTAGGTTATACAAGGTGAGATTGAAATGACTAGTTTAGGCTTCCACTGGGTCCCTGCTTATTTGTGCTGGCTCTCAGATTCCCCAAACCAACACATCTGGAAACATAAATGTGTCCTTCTGAGAGCACAGAGAAACTCGGGGTGGGGTGGGGTTTTGTTTGTTTGTTTGTGTTTGGTTTTGTTTTTTTTTCATTTTTCATTTGCAGTTTTCATTCTAAGTGCACATTGCACATAGTTCTTACTGACTGGAAACCTGCTGGTGCTGTATTTTAAAATTGCTGTATTGCATTTATCAGATGCTTTGTATATTAGATGGATTTTTCTTTTTTATTAATAAGATTACTAATAAGTATTAGTCACAGACAGTAGTGGAGAAGTTTTATCTGTGTCCTGGTTTCAGCTGGGACAGTTAGTTTTCTTCCCAGTAGCTGGCATAGTGCTGCGTTCTAGATTTAGGATGAGAATAATGTTGATAACACCCTGATGTTTTAGTTGTTGCTAAGTAGTGCTTAGACTAAATCAAGGACTTTTCAGCTTCCCATGCTCTGCCAGGTGCACAAGAAGCTGGGAGAGGGCACAGCCAGGACAGCTGACCCAGACTGGCCAAAGGGCTATCCCATACCATATGATGTCATGCCCAGTATATAAACTGGGGGGAGCTGGCCAGGGGCAGCGATTGCTGCTTGGGGATGGGATGGGCGTCGGTCAGTGGGTGGTGAGCAATTGCATTGTGCATCACTTGGTTTGTATATTCTTTTATCATTATTATTTTTTCTTCCTCTGCAGTCCTATTAAACTGCCTTTATCTCTACCCATGGGTTTTACTTTTTTTTTTTCCCCAATTCTCTCCCTGATTCCACCCGGGGTGGTAGAGGGTGAGTGAGCAGCTGTGCAGTGCTCAGTTGCTGACTGAGGTTAAATCACGACAATCTGCATTACATAAAAATAATTAAAATAAAGGTATACAAGACATCATGCCAGTAGGTCCCACGTATATAAGCTTTTCTTTCCCTAATCCAACATGCTTAAAATAGTTAAATATATTCAAATAATATATTACTAGAAGTAGTATCACACCATCTGGCCATATTTTGAGCGGAGGAGAAAGGAGGTTTGGTTTTGTTTTCTTTACCCAAAAGAGGAAAAAATTAAATAGAGACTCTTGAAAAGGGGAGTAGTCTTGACCATCAGGAGAGTTGGGAAACTGAGTTTTGTCTTTGCCATCTGCAGGAGTGACAGAGCTCGCTGGATTACAGCGCTTGGACAGGACAGAGATGGGCAGAAAACGGACAGGACAAGTAAGTTACAACTAACAAGATTTCTGAGAGTTTTGACACGAGAGTGGAAATGCACTGCCCCTTAGTGGGGACGTGAGCAAGCGTAGACTATAAATACCCTTAGAAATGTTGGCTGTTTCTTTTCCTGAGCTCTCTTGCTTTTGTATACGTGAAGTTGCCATCTCTTCCTGTGCCCAGGGGCTGCTTTGAGGAGTTCTGTTCCGCACAGTAATAATTTCCGTTTGCGTTCATTAACACTGGTTTGGTCAGTTGTTTCAATCTATTAGCAAAAGTGCAAAGCCCCTTCCCTTGTATGTTCATCCCAAGTTTGTTTGTGTGTAATTGCTCAGGTAGGAAGCCATTGGCATAATTTGCTGCCTCCTTTGGGGTTTTTTTGGAGGGGTATACTCGAAGATGGAAATTTTAAAAATAAATTGTATATATATTTTAATAAAAGATACTCTGCTATGTGAATTGTGTAATTCAGCCTGGCTTATTTCTTCCACAGCTTTGACTCAGGTAGAGATCATCAGAACTTACACAGCAAAGCAGTCAGATGAACTGTCTCTTCAAGTTGCTGATGTTGTTTTGGTTTATCAAAAAGTAAACGATGGTGAGTGAGAATTTTGCTGTTAGTAACCATCTGTCACCACGGCAGGTGAATCCAGCTAGAAAAATTTGTTTCCTAATAGCATTGGCTGTACAATGAATAAATGTTTAGCTTCCAAGAAAAACTTGAGCATTTTGGTTCAGGTTTCTAAAGGACAGCCTCTGTTTAGGCAACAGATGTTCAAAGTAACTCATTGCCTGTCATAATTTATTATATATATTACATGTGAAATGTCCACAAATAAGAAATAATTGAATTATACCTAAAAATGTGGAGCTCAGACCATTTAGTGTGTGAGCAGCAGGTTTGTCTGAGTAAGAGAAACATACACATTATTAGTCATGTCACATACTGCGCTTCACCGCCTGTTAAGTATAAGGGTCTAGCACAGTGGTTTTGCCTAAGTTTCCCATAGCATTAAGTACCCCGAGATCAAAATTGATTCTTGCCTGGACGTGCAAGTAAGTGATTCTACTGCTCTCTCGTGGTGTGCTGACTCAGGGATGCTTGAAGCTGTCTGCACTTGAAGTACTAAGTCCTAACTTAATGACATTACTCATTATGAAATCAAAGATCCTATCACTTGTGCTGCATTGCTTTCTTTAGACTGCAATTATATTATATTCTTTTTGTAATTCAAATATATTGTTTGAAATAATAATATAAAAATGTGTTACTTATATAATTATTTTTAAATGCTATTTTGTTCCTAGTCTGTCTGTAAAAAAAAAAAAAAAAAAAATCTGCTGAACCTACCTTAATCTGGTACTCTATTTGCTACAAAGGTAAATGTATAATGTATGTGATGACTGTGTCAAGTGCAACACACAGTTCTGACAAAGTATCTTTACCAATACTGGGAAAGGTTTGTTACTCCTTGTCCGTTTACCCTTGCAGGTTGGTATGAAGGGGAACGGCTGCGGGATGGCGAAAGAGGTTGGTTTCCCATGGAGTGCGCTAAAGAAATCACGTGTCGTGCCACGATTGACAAGAACATGGAACGGATGGGACGCCTACTTGGACTTGAAACCAATGTGTAGACTGTTGTTGCTTCTTCATGCTATACTACAGGATTTGCACTAACTGCTCTCAGCGGGGGCATGGTTGCATGCCCTACAGCTCTGGCGTGGAAGATGTGCATCACCAATGCAAAAAAATCTAGTAACAGAGCACTGATGTTTTGGATACTAATCCCTTCTTTTGTTTAGCATTTTTAGAGCTCTGAACTGAAACCTGGGCTCAACCAGAAGTTGTTTCTTAGGTACCAGAGATCAGCCATGCATCTCTTTTTGACTGAAACTTCAGTTTCAACTTCGGTTCCTCCATCCATGCCTCTTCACATATTTTTTTCTCCATCCATTTTTGACTTTCTTTCAGAAGCAGTACTCTGTGTAGCAGTCTGCATAGGAGACTGAACACCACCAACTCACCCAATCCATTGAGCTGGAGGTGAATAGCAATATTGGGGGTTTCCCACTCCTAAGAAACTGCAGTGTTAATCTGTGTGTAACCTGAACTACACTAACCAACCTGTAATTCGTAAAGGACTACCTCTCCAGCACAAATTCAGGCTTTGTAAGAAGTAATTAGATCACACTAAGCAACGTTGGTAAAGCTGACGCAAGCTCCAGGGAAGAATCTAGAGAAGTGCCTCCAGTGGTGGTGGTCTCTAATACAGTGTGTTACTCCTTCAGGCAGCTCAGACTTTTTCTCCTTCTAGTGCTGCAGTAGTGAAAGGATTTCTGAAAGCAAGAAAGAGGTACCAAACTCTGCAAAATACCTAATGTTGATTATCTGGTTCTCAGATCCATTTTAGCACAGGTATTTTAAAGGACTATAACTGCTGGAAATGTGTCCATCTTGTTTGTCTTCCCCATGTGTTTAACTAGGTCTTCATGTTAAGTTTTGCTTCAGAGCAAGGGTTTCGATGGGGACTGCAGAAAACGGGAAATACTTTGTTCCAGGTTTGGGGAGGTTGTTTTGGGGTTTTGTCTCTTAGTCTTTCTCCTCTTCTGTACTAGAGGAGATTATTTCCTTCTGTGGAGGCAAAAAGTTCAACTGAACTTCAGTTTACCAACATCTTTAGCATTTGTTAGCATCATGTTGAATCCACAGGCAAAAAAAGAGAGAGAAGTAAGATCTGCAGAGTTTTGTTAAGGTGCCAGGTCTTCTCATTTCCAGTGTATATAAATGGTAAGACTGCCACCGAGGAAAGACTTGGAAGTAGGTAGCTCAGGACCTTGATTAACTTCTGGTATTTTGTTATCTTTGCCTTCCCCTACTGCAGTGTGACTTGATGATGGCATTGGATGCTTCAGGCAGAGATAGGGAGGGAGGGGAAGAGAGCAATAGAATAGTACTCGGACCTTGCTTTCAGAGGAGCTCGCATTGGTGCTGCTTCACACATGCTCTTCTCCTGTTTAGAGAAGGCTTCTCACAATTGCACTACACACAACACCTGCTAAATTTTTGCATCTGCAGTTTAGCTTTGGAATGTCACAGAAAAAAAAACAACCACTCACAATGTTGTGTGAACAAAATGCACTCAAAAATGAAAAATTTCAGTGCATCTTTTATGTATATAGGTGTGATACTTTGTGTATAAAAATCTTCACCTCTTTAAGGACCAGCTGATAACTCAGCAGGCTAGAATACTTGTTCAATAAAAATGAGGGAAAAACATGTAGTACAAAGGCTTTCTTCCTGTGGCATTCCCTGTCTTTTTTAAAGGGGCTGTATGTTGTTTTATATACTGTAATATGTTGATTCGATTTGTGAATGAATTGGAAGTTTATAAATATGTATCTTTGTAACAATTTAAAATATATTAGGAAGGCAATAATTTTGTACAAAAATACTTACCTTGACAGTCTGACAGTGGTTATACAGCCTTGTAAATTAATTTATAAGTAAGTGGACTGATAAAATAGTACCGAGATAAACTGTAAATTGAACAAAGACTTATTTAACATAGTAAGAATACTGCTAATATTTTAACAAATTTTATTGTACACAGCCAGATGTTTAACACATAACTGAATGTATAAATCCAGAGATTAATGTTATTCAGATTTTTTAATACATTGTATATATTTTTTTCATACCTAGTTTTTCCAAAAATGTTGTAATGTTTTTTAAAGACATTTTTCATTTTTCCTATTGTCAGACACAGTTCTTCAGGAATTAAAGACTTTGTGATTTTATAGGACAACAATCAATAAAATGCTTTAAAAATCCTTACTAAAAAAAGCTTCAGTTTTTCTTTAATACTGTTAAACTGCAAGTTGTTAATGTCATTCTTGTCAAAGAAATTAAATCTCTGTTCTGTAACTTGTGGCATTTTAAACCAACATGTGTCCTATGCCATCTGTCATAGATCCAATTTACATGTATGCCTGTGAAAGCTGGAGCAATGGCATAAAATGCAGGCCTAGGAGAGCATCTTCTCTATCAGTTAGAGTCTGTATCAGGAGAGGGAGATAGGAAACCAGTCAAGAATAGAAGGTTCTTTAACTCTCTGCTTCTGTAGTAGAGCTGGAACTTCAGGGCTGACCAGAAGTTAAAGCATGTTCTTAAGGGCACTGTCCAAATGCCTCTTAAACACTGACAGGCTTGGGGCATCAACCACTTCTCCAGGAAGCCTGTGCCAGTGTTTGACCACCCTCTCGGTAAAGAAATGCTTCCTAACGTCAAGTCTAAACCTCCTCTAAATGCAGCTTTGAACCATTCCCAGATGTCCTGTCCCTGGATCCCAAGGAGAAGAGATCAGCACCTCCCTCTCCACATCACCTCCTCAGGAAGCTGCAGAGAATAATGATGTCACCCCTCAGCCGCCTCCTCTCCAAGTGAGACAAACCCAGAGTCCTCTCAGAGGACATGCCTTCCAGCCCTGTCACCAGCTGTGTTGCCCTTTATGAGCCTCTACGAACCTGGTCCTGCACTCTGATACATTTTGTACACCACACCTGACTTCTAGAAGTGCCTGTGCAGAAAATAATTCAAAATTAAATCAGGAGAGAAGGCTGAAACAGAGCCTTACTGTAGATGACTCAGGAAGTGGAACTGTTGGAGCCAGGCCTTGTGCTAAAGTTGACTGCATTAGTTATTATTATATCATTACAATAAATGCTGGAAGACTGTATTGCAATTATAACACAATTTATCTATGGGTTAGTATACAAGGGAAGACGATTACTTCTACTAAAAACTACACCTTATTCAGTGAGCCAGGTACTGCCCCTATCCTTGAGAAGGGGTAAGGCTCCAGCTCCCAAGTGCATGCAGGTACCTACTTGAGCAGCTTCACCACCACAGACGTTTCCCATAGCATGCTAGGTGTTTTCCCATTGAGCCCTGATGCCTGCTGGCCACCACAGTGGGCTGGGAACCTTCTCCAGAGTGGTGACCGCCTTGCCCTTAGCCTAGGAGCTGTTACAGCCTCGCTGGCACAGGAGCAGCAGCTACAAATGCATTCATCTCTATGCTTGTCCCAACCATTTGTCTGCACCCACCTGCAAGGTGCCTGAACAAAGGATCAAAAACAAAAAAAAAAAAAAAAAGAAAAAAATGAGGCCTTTTGGTGAGCTTTTGAAGCCACACTACATTTTCTAGGGAAGCAGCTGATGCCATCCATGTCTTCTAAGCTACACAGCTCCATTCAGCTCTGTGTAATTCCCCCATGCACAGAAATAAAAGACTCCACACCACCTTCTGTTTAGCGTAGCATCAGCAAGGGCCTGGAATAGGCATCTAGCAGGCACAACACTGATAACTGGTATGACCTCTTCAAATACTCAATTTTCACTCTAAATTGCCTCATAGCTCCAAGAGGTCTTAGAAATTTAAGACAGCATGACAAGCAATTCATCAAAAAGTTTGTATGAACAAGTTTTCAAAAAAGTTGTTTGTTTTTTTCCTTTCTAGCAACTCCACAATATTTTCATTAGCAAAAAAAAAAAAGTCATCTTTTAACTCTGACTTGCTCCAAGATGAGCACTTGTACTTCAGAGGGCATGATCTAAACTTGTTCATTGCTTTCACTAACCAATGTGTGCACATGCTTGCGTGCATACACACGCACACACGCTTGCTCTTTTTCCTGCCCAAGGATGAGGGCATGACACCAGCACCTCCTTTTTAATTAAAATAGCCCAGCAGTGACAGAATACAGCTGGGAGTTTGTTACTGTAAAATTAGCTTTCATTTCATTTTTGTAGGGCCTGGAATTTGTACCCCTTCCTTACATGACTTCTCTAATTGGGTTTTAACAAGTTGACCAAAACCAAACAGCTCTCAGTTCCCTGAATCAAAGTTTCATTTTACATGATGCAATTGAATACACATTATGTAAGGTGGGCAGAAACCATGCAAAGTCCAACACGCATGACTGGCCCAGCGATTAGGTACCCGCACGGATGAGAACCAAAACTGAGGTTTACGCTTACCCCTCACTGAAGCCAAGACCGAACTGAAGAGCAGCACGGCCAGGGGAAGGCGATGGGGTGAGCCCAGATGCCTACTTCAGGCCTGTGGGCTCCTGGAGGCCATCAAGCAGCCCCTCAGGAAACCAGTGCCCACCTGACACCAACCCATCTCAGCATTTCCAACTACTCACATGACACAACTAAAGAACAGCTATTAATATTGTCTTTTCTGCTTCTTTATATCACCCCTGAAACATAACAAACAGAACATTTTTATCTGCTGAACTTTTAAAAAAGTAACTCCACAATGCAGTATTGTTCTTGACTTTCATGTCAAAGAATAAATTTGCAAAATCCATCCATTATGCAAAGCTAATTTGCTGAAAATAAAAAGGTAAAAGTAGCACCACTTCAGTCAACCTACACAACCTCATGAAACGCAGTCTTTGTGCGGCATCATACTTACATGCACATACCTTAAACTCTGTATCTATAGAATATATCCATACAAACTTTTTTCCCTGTATGTCCTGTTTCTAAAGTAACACAGTCAAAACAAGTGGACAGAACACAAGTGTTTGTTAGAAACAAACCTAGAGTAAATTTTGATGCCAAGACTGAGGAAATCTGAGGTCTTGTTTCCTAGGAAGTACACAGGGAGAGTTCTTCAGTGGTGCTCTTAGCTCTACTGTAGTCTGCAAATGATTTTCAACAGCTGTATCATAACAACTACATCATTTAGGCAAACCGGAGATAACACAAAGGTCAGGAAGAATTAATCACCATCACTGAATTCAGTTTCATTCCATAACCTGGAGTTCCAAAAGATGCTAGAAACACTTAACGCACAGGCAGAAAACAGCCTTCAGTAAGTGCGCTATCAACTGGGAAGAGAAACATCCATGGTCTCTAGCTAGCCATATGAAAAAGAAAGTTAGAAACTTTACATCAGCATTACCTCATAGATTGCTTAATAGCCTGCTGTCATGGTTTAACCCTGGTATGCAGCTAAACCCCACACAGCTGCTTACTCACGCCCCCTCCGTGGGATGGGGAGGAGAATCAGAAGGGTAGAAGTGAGAAAACTCGTGGGCTGAGATTTCAACAGATTTCAAGACAGTTTAATAGGTAAAGCAAAAGCTGCAGGCACAAGCAAAGCAAAACAAGGAATTCATTCACTCCTTCCCATCGGCAGGCAGGTGTTCAGCCATCTCCCGGAAAGCAGGGCTCCATCGCACACAAGAGTGACTTAGGAGGACAAACGCCACAACTCTGAACATCTCCCCTTCCCCCTTTGTCCCCCAGCTTTTATTGCTGAGCAATACGGCCTCGGGTTGGTGTGGGATATCCCTTTGGTCAACACCATTGACATCACAAATCCAAAACACAGCACCATACACACTATTATGAGGAAAATTAACTCTATGCCAGCCTAAACTAGTACACCTGACATTGGAAAAAGGCTAATTTCCAAACTCTGAAGAACACTGAGGTTTCTGATGCTTTTCTGCTTAAAAAAAGTATGTTAAGCTACACGCTTTAAGCACAGTTGGGAAAAATACAGCTAATACCATTCCTTACACATTAGTCACGTTACTTTTAAGTAAAGATCTGAGCATACCAACCCATGACCACCTCAGTGTGCATTTCTTCTGGTGGTGGTCCTAATACCACAGTCTGGTGGAGCGGTGTGTTGAGAAAACCGCCATCTGTCTTTGATTTGTTAACCGACGCTGTTATTCTTACCCAGCTTCTGCTACCACTACCACTTCTTTTTGCCCTTTTTGTTCTTAGGTAGAAATTTAGCCACCATTTTTCTTTTAAGTACTGCAAAAACCAAGAACAAGGAGAGTAAACCTGGTACCACCTGCCAGCCTTTTTTTTCCTCATGACTTTTAATCCAACCCTGCCAGTTAACAGCGCTACTACCAAATTCTTCCTCAAGACCCTACAAATTTGTAGTGTGGAGCAGCCCACCCTACTTTGCTGTGGTAACTGCCCCTGCCATCGCAGAGGTAACCTCCCTCAGCTTTGGGCGCCATCTTGCTTCCTCTTAGATCAGTTGCGCCTGTCCCAGCGCGACGCCCCGTTTCCAAGACCAGGAGCCCGAGATACCGTGCTACAGTCATTTCATTTCCATTTCCACACACGTTGTCACTAATTTAATATCCTTTTTCCCCGCTTTGATCCCGGGGCTCACCTTCGGCGCTGCTCCCGCCTCCTCTAAGCTGTGTGGCGCAGCCCGCGGCGAAGCCCCCTCAGAGCAGCTCCCGCTCCCCGCCCGCCCTGAGGACGGACCGGCCGCCTCCCGCCCTTACCTGCGCCCTGAGCTCCTGCCGGGTCCCGGCGGCCTCCGGTGGGTTCCCACAGCCCCGCTTTTCCTCACACAACCGCGGGCGGCTCCGGGGAGGGGGAGGCCGGGCCTTGGCGCCGGCCGGGAGCGAACGCTCCCGGCCGGCGCCAAGGCCCGGCCTCCCCCTCCCCGGAGCCGCTGGGGCTTTTCCGCCTCCTGCATCCACCACCCCCAGGCCTCCTCCTCCCTCCCTATTTGAAACACCAGCCTCAGCACCTGGAGGTAAACTAATAAACTGATTGGGGGGGAGGGAGGTTGAACTATATATTTTTTGCAGCTGTGTTGTAGGAATAATGAGCTTGGCATCCTCCACTCCTTGTTAATCCAATGGAAAGCACGGTCTAGTCACTAAGTTATTTTTTCTTCATACAGAAATAAGTTAAGTTTCACCTGACCAGTTCTGTTTTCTTCAGGATAAGGCTCATAAATCCTCCCCAGCCTGGTGGTCAGGGTCATTTTTGCAAAGCACAAGAAACAAAACCAAACCAAACCCCAAGAAGGGAGAGGGGTTACGTTTCCAGGCAAACAAAATGAGACGCAAGAGCTTTGCTCCTCAAGGATAAACCTAGAAATAACCGTAACTACAGCTACAAAGCGCAGGTAACAGAGGGCTGCCAAGGGAACTGCCAGCAATTTTGGGTGCTGAACACCCATCCTCAGTTTCAGCTCCCCCCAGCAGTGGGGGACACTGCCCAACCCCAAATCCAGCCCCCAGGGAAACAGCGGGTCTGCCACCCTCACACAAGTTTGATCCGAACAGGATTTCTCAACCAAGTCGCCCTACTCGGAATCCTAAACAAGCCTTGTTTTTCAAATGTTCTTACATAATTGGAAGCATTCAAAACAGAATGACCTTCAAAACATTAAGAACTAAACAGATGAAATAACACTTTAAAGAAAAAACTTTTAATGTAATACTATAACCCATACACGGACTGTTTTAAAAAAAGAAAAATTAGAATGCAATGAAACCTTCAAGTGTATTCCACCATGACTTATCTAACCATGTTTCCTGTAGTCTGAAATTTTAGTCAGTAGTGATGATGGATGGGCACAGAAAGTGAAGAAAGATTAATTGAATGGGATGAAAGGCAGAAGAAGAGAATATTTCTGAAGATTGTTTCCTCCCACAGTACAAATTTAACAAGTGTTTTCAAGTTTAGTTTAATTAAGCTATAATTACCTTCTGTGGAAGTGTTGGTGAGAAGACTGCTGCACAGCTGGAATAACACAGTAAGTATAATTAATTACTCACCAACCCCAATTAAAAAAAAAGTCTTTTGAGATGGTTCTACCAGTAGCAAGAACAGTTAAGTATTATTAAGCAGTATTTTAGCAGGTTTTTTGAATATCTGTTACCTGATGGGTTAAAAAAAAAAAAAAGCTACTGCAAGACAAGAACCATACATCAACTAACATTGCTAGCATTGCATTTCCTCTTATTTAAAAAGCTACACTGAACACAGAATACCATGCATATACAGATATTACCAGCTATTTCGAAATAACTGCTCTTCAGTATGAGGGAATTACCAGCTTACCCTAAAAAAGTTTTTCCTCTAGCTAAATAAATGCTATAAAAAAAAAACAAAACAAAAGGTGAATATGTTGGCTTTATCGATACAGATGGAAGTGTGTCAACTATAGCGTTCACTCTGGAATCGCGGAGCATAGTTTCTGGCACTTTCATTCTCCTGTGTTGTGATTAAGTCTATAATAGCTGTCAGTACTGCTGTATCCCTGGATTTAATATCATTCCAGTCCACGGGATGTGGGTTTTCTATTTTTTCTTGTAGAAGATCATCGAGCTCTTGTCTTAAATTCTGGAAAGAGTTTGTTGGAATTAAGTTAAAAAAAAAAAAAAAAGAGAAGAGAGACAGGGGATTAGAGCTACACACAACAACATTACCACAGTAAGTTCAAATCCCTTGGGCCCTCTGTTCTCCTATCAATTCATTTCAACATTGCTATTTTCAGGATCAAAAGCTGCTTCTCAAAAACTAGCAGTTTTACCTTTTATGACAGATGACCATCTCTGGATGCGATGGCCTTTAACAGCCTATACATCCATTAGCTAACTATTTCAGGATTAAAAATATTTGGGTTTAAAAAAAAAAGTCAGATATGATTTCTAGGATTTAATATTAAACAGAGCTCTATTCAGCTCCTCCTTCCGCTGGAACTTATTGCTGCTAGCTGAAAAGCCCCATCCTCATGTTTCCACATCCGTGTTGACATTTCATGGACTGATCAAGTTTTGCTATGGAAAACTACACAGATTAAGCTCTTCAAATCTCTCACTGTAAGACATGTTTAGAAATCCTTTAAATCCAACCTATGACTCTTCTCTGAAGCTTCTACAGTTTTTCAATATCCCATGAATTTTTCAGCAGAGGCTGCACTGGCTGAACAAGAACATTCCTGATGCCTCAATAGGCACACAGCCTCATTCTCATTAGTCAAGCTATTACACTGGAAACAAAAAAAATAAATCTGAGTGCCTTCTCCTAAGGCCAAACATAAGGGAGTACGTCACTGTTTACTTCTGCCCAGTTTACCATGTGATACAGATGTTCAGAATGTTATTTTTACTACTGCGTTTTAACTTGCATTCATCTACACACCTTCAGTAGATCTCTTTTGTTTACTTTGTGTAGTTGAACTGCTTCCTGGGAATACATTTAAAACATTATCATCTCCCTATAGTGGTAAATCAGTAGGTACGCAGTAATATCAAATATAGAAGTCTTTAAGAAGAATCAGTGTTACACTAAGTCTTCCATATACGTTATTATTAAACATAGTCACCTTAACTAAGTGCGCTATTCTTGCCGGAGACTGGAAAACAATCCATTCATCCACAGCGATGGTATCCTGATCTTTATCCTTCTGAATGGATATATCTCCTCCGAAGAACAATAGACAGTATGGAGAGACCTCTGTACAGTCATACAAGTAAATCTGCAAGACAACAAAATTGTCCAGTCACCCTTCAAAGCATCTTAAGTGACATCAGTAACCCTTAATGAAACTCATAACAGAATTCCAGAAGATCATCATTCAGAGTCATTCAGAAATTTGCAAGACATATATGAAGGAACTCACTTGGAAAAGTTACATGAAATCAGATTGAACAGGAAATGGTCCCAAATACAGTCTTTCACACAAAGTGGTGAAATCAAACCAACTACTCCATAACAATCAGAGAAAAAAAAAAAATTCAGCATATTCAGAAGTGTTACACTGGATTGAAATAAAAAAAAAAAATTTACACCTGTTATTGCCAGAACCTTAAAAAAAAAAAAATCAGCCCCTCCAAAAAAATCCAAAACCCCAACCACAAAAAAACCAGTAGTTAGTTATTTGTGGAACAATACCACCAGTATCACAAAGCACATAATCTGATGGCATGTAAAAGGAATGACCCAAGACAGGAAGGCTTCAAACAAAGGCATTGTTCACATCCCCTTTGAACCCTGATCCAACCTTATTAAAGAGCTACAAACATAAATTACGCAAATATAAACCCTTCACATACACTGCTAGTTCTCATCTTCAAATGGTAGACAAGCCAGTTATAATGGAACTCTGTTTCTTCCACATTAACCGATTTAGGATGAATATTAACTGTTCCATCTGTCTTGGTGCAAACTTTCACCCTTAAAAGAAAAAAAAAAAATTATTTTAGGATTGAAATAAGACCTTGAAAGTTTAGCACAATCATGTCCCAAGTTAAAAACCCTCCAATTATCCACTAGTGTTCTAAACTCTGAAAGTAGAAGGACATTCAAAGAAGCTTTAACTCCTTTCCCAGAAGATTACAACTGAATCTACAGTATGAATTTTTAGACATCTCTCTCTGCATTTAAGAAGTTTGAATTCTATGCCAAACTTATGCCCTTAATAAACCCTGTCATTCTCTCAAGTAGAAAAAACAAGTGGCATTCTTTTTCCAAATGAAGGGCTCTGTAAGTTACTGAATTTGGCTACATAAACCAAGTTTCAAGCAATTTCTTGGAAAAAACACATAAGGAACTTGCATATCTGAATTCTTTGCTCAGCATTAAGCGGTGTCAGTGCGGAACAAGGGACTAGCTATACCACTGTCAACCAGCCTAGAGTGGTGTACCTCTACTTGTACCATGTGCCTTTGAACAAATTTGACTCAAGGGATAACATTCAACTGCTTTGGTTATACTTGCTACCTGAAATCACATTTCCCTTCTAATATAATCATGCCATCAGACAATAAAAAGCAGAAACTAAGCACAATATGTATGAAGCACAACCGTTCTTCCCACATTTCAGAGATGTAATTCTTTGGGTGTGGATCACTAAGCTCTCTACTCCCTGTGTGCAGAAGTATTTTGCAAAACATGGAGTTCAGCGTTTTGAAACAGAAACAGCAGGTGGGAGAGCTTCTCCAGCAAAGTGGGTAGTGTAACAAGTCTCTTGTTCAGTGGATCATAAAATTGAATCTTCCTGGGCAGCTGGCTTACACCTAGCTCCACCATGCGGCACAGACACAGCAACACAGTAACTTGCATCAGGTTTGCAACCTTACTGCATTTAGGTGACTCCAGCACACTGGACTCAGTTTAAAAGGGCATATCAATGGACTAGCAGTGTCAGCTATAGACAGGTCTCAATTATGCAATCTAAGGTAGATTTTTGACTACCTATTCTTACTCCTTTCATAGAAATAATCACTTGGGGTTTTTTTTTTTTGCTTGTTTTTTAATTATAGGCATAATGATTGCTCCTAGCTTGTTTTGACATTACACACCCAGAAAAATTGATCCAGATGTTCAACCCTTCATTCTGTCTTAAATCAGGTCCATAAAGAAGGATGGCTATATTCTGAGGAGTACACTGTTACTGTGAGTAACAGTTAATAAGAATAAACAGTCTGATAATATAAGTGGTGATAAATCAACAGACCAGAATTTCTGGGCTCTGTGTTGCCAAATAATAAGAAAGGACAGCATGCTTTTAACTGCTGCTGTAGATTGAAGATGATGGTAGGACTCCTTTAGCAGCAGTGTTATTGATATATTGTAACATTATCCATGGCATGCTAAGGTCACACAAATTATTTCACAGACTAGCAGGTATCCAAATGTTAAACAAAGTAAAGATCAACAATCCCATGCTCTCATCTACGCTTCTCAAATGAAGTGACCCGCACCCATGATTGAGCCGTACAAAGATTCATTCACGCACTCAAGCCATTGCTTCACCTTGCCTAACTACCTAATGTAGAAAACACCTCGAATACAAATCAACATTAAAAACCAAACCCTTACATTTTTCTCTTTTTGCTGAAGCTTGGCCGGATCTTTGCAACTTTTGGATATAAACCAGCACAAATGACCGCTTTGAGCAACTTCTCATTATCTGTAGAAGACAGCAAAGTAAATAATGCAGTTCTGCAAACTGAGATTTCAGCTATCGGAAATTTTCCATTTCCTTCCACTGTTTACCTGAGTTGGTATTAGATTTGGGATCCTTCGGGTCTCTGCTATTCACAAATCCAGCTGCAAGGAGATGCTCCGCAAACTGTCCTTTCATGTTATGCAGCATCTAGGAAACAACAAAAATTGTCCCTGAATGATGTCCCAGAAAAGGCTCCTCCCCTTTTCCCCACTGACATGATCCTCTTTTTTAAGCTGTCAGGATGTTACCTGGAGTGTATTTGAAGACAGGAAATATTCCCAGCAATAGTCCTTCTCAGTTCTGAAACCACGACGCCGAGTCTCTTCCCAGCCCTAAAAATTAAAACCATAGTTCAAAAGCGTTTGTAAGTGAACACGTACTAAAATTAATTGTCCTTAATTGGACAGCAAAAACTGGAGGTCAACAATATAGTTACATTTTTCTCTACAAGAGGGAAAGTAAATCCTTTGTTTAGATATATGCAGTACAGAGTAGAAAAGCACAACTTTACAACATTTTGAATCAAAAACTTCCTTTTTCCATGGTGAGGAATGAAAACCAGCCAAGTTTGCCAGAATTTTGTTTGTTGCTATTAACAGTCCTGGGTAGAAACTGCATTCCAGCCCATTTATTTCCTTTTCTTCTCACCCCAACACTATACAAGTAAATCTCCAGTGCTTTTGAAGTCAGCTTCAGTCTCTTGTAGAGGCCGGAAGGACAAGAATTAATGACTTCAGCAAGGTAGGTATAACATTGTATTTTATTTGTATCTTTCATGGACTTATCCACAAGAAATTAGGTTATTGAGCCTGAAGACAAGATTCCTCTACACTAGAAGGATGAAAATTAATTTGGTTTTATGTTTCTGTAGAACCCAAGACAGAAATACTTCAGAGCATAAACTGATCAGTTTTTTCCTTAGAATAATCCATATTACTCAAATTAAAATTCTAGAAGAAAAAAACCAAACATTAAAACATGCCTACCGTGAAAGCATTCACCACAGTTAGATGATCGCTTTTAGTGTTCTTTGACAGCTCCTTTCTTCTTGCATCTGCTACTTTCTCTTTGCCCTAAAAATAATTAGAACCTATAAAACATTCCTGACTGACATGCCAGTTCTCTTTTCCTAATTAAGGTACACGTATACAGCGATACTTTGTATGCTACATACATGAAAATTAAAGCTACTTCCAATATTCTGTAGGCAATGACAATACTTCATAGTATGTGAAGGCAATCTTTTACTAATAAAAATGTAATTAACATGAAAATAAGATTAAAGTGCTTTTAAACTACAATATCTCAGTAAATCCCAATATCCTTCTGAGATTCTTAAAATCTTATGTGTAGTTCTCCTCTTAGAAACTTTACCAGAGGAATGACAAAAGGGTCTTTGAAGCTGAGGCTAGCTGCAATTGTAAGTACTGGATCCAAGCAGCAGAATAAAGCTCCAAAGAGGATCATTTTTCCAATATGCGGTTCAACTGGTAATCGTGCTAAATGGACACCCAGTGGAGTCAGTTCTTCTTGTCTGTCCAAAGCATTCTGTCAGAAGAAGAAAAAGAAAAGGGGAAAAAAGAATAAACACAGTATTTGAAATGGGGAGGATTTCCTTGAAATAGCCACCAGTATACCTAGAGAACAAAGGAAAGCCTAATAGTTGGAGAACGCAGCTACCTGTAGTAAGGTATGGTAGGAAAGTGAACAAGCAAGTTACGGAGAAATTGAAATGTTCAATTAGATCCAAGAAAATGGTAACCATCTTCAATTGTGTTTCAAGTGGTTCACTAGGGGTCATGTCTTTTTGGACGAAAGTATGAAGAATTATTAACACTTGAATGTCTTCATATTCTCCTGATCAAGCTTATTTTTAGACTTATATCTTACCCTCAATATCCCTCTGTTTTTATTTACTCTACCCTTTGCTACTATACAGCATTGCCACAGAACACCAAATATGCGCTGAATTTTAATTTTATCTAAACATTTACAGAATCATGCCATCAGTCTAAATGCTGGCCTTCATCTAAATCAGATGTTTCAATTTATTGCTACAACTGATTTGTACAAATAACACCAGGGCAAGAAGACAGTAGTACGCGTGTCATTAATCTCTCCTTCCCCAGCATCCAAAGGGGCAATGACATACGAGATCTTTCGCCTATATGCCTTATTTGCCCATGGAAAAAGTATCTCAAGCTCTTCACTAATCTGACTGGGATATGAAGGCTTGGTGGACGCAGCTATGAGCAGGGTGGTACAGAAGCAGTGAGTTAAACAAATATCTGTATGGAACTTAAATGCAAGGTGCATGTATATGTTTTGAGTAATTTAGAAAGTTCCTCGGGAACTACTCTATGCAGCCCGTAAACATCATGTATTATGTGAAATTATTTCCTCTGTTCAGTGAGGATATATAAAGGGTCTACACAACACGGTAAGGGGTTGCAAGTGTCCAGACCTGTAGAACCAGAACTGTCTGATAAAAAACAACTCACTAACATGGTTCTAAACAGGTTTTTCCTTGCATTTACATTAAGCAATACTTTACCAGCTCCATTAGGTGATTTATGGCCAACATTACAGCATCACGAGATGGTGGATCCATTAGTTTGCTCAGAAAATAAGCAATTCCACCAAGCTTTAGAATCTGAAAGAGAAAAAAACAACAAAACCTACAGCAATTGGAGAAAGATGGCTACCTAAAATTAGTAAGCAGTGACCACACTAATTTAAAAAAGCGTGAATAACTCACAGCTTGAGTTAGAATTTCACCAATTAAGAACTAAGGACAAAAATAAAAATGTATTAATGATGAAACTTGACACATAAGGATCTATTCTTCATTCAGTATGCATACACATGGTATTCCTTATGCATGCACAAGGAATTCAATACAAACTGCCAAAAAGGAAACTCATGTCAGTTCTAAAGCTACATTTTAGTAAAATTCTTTTAAGATATCATATCCCTTGACTTGCTGGCATTCTCACTGAAGCTCCCATTGAATGATGTTTGGGGGGAGAAGCACAGTCCACATTTTTGTTAATAGACTTCAGCTTTTATTTACACTAGACAATCTTATTTTTCCGGGGCTTGATGCATCTAGATACAAGTATGCATTTTGCAAAAGTTGCTGCAATTATTAGCTAAACATATTGTACTTCTGGTGGAAGAGAATTTTGACTTGAAGACCACCATAGGCTCACAGTTGCATTAACTTAATCTCTCAACCTCTTATTCCAATGGAAAATAATAAATATGCTTGAAGATTCATATGTTTACCTTGATTTGTAAACAGAGTTCTTCCAAAGGTGTCCTCAAGATCTCTGGTAACTGATAATCATCTAGAAGGCTAGCACGTAGTCCATTGTATAGATGATAACAGTGGCCTGGTTGAACTCTGGAATTATATAAAATAAACAATTTTATTTTTTTTTCCTATGACACTGTGACATTAAAATTGTGGTGGGTTTTTTTTGGTTGGTTGGTTTTTGTTTTTTGTTTTTTTTTTTTTTTTTTTTTTTTTTTTACAAACAGCTTTCCAAAACACCTCAAGGAATTAGAACTTTCAATTGTAAAGGCCATTTCAGCTTTCTGAAACACAGACCCATCAACAGGAAAAAAGTCATGCAGAACACAGAAACCTCCCATCAACTGCTCAAGAGAAGAACTCTAAGTCTGAACAAGAGACAGAATATTCCACAAGGTATTTTGAGAGGGAGAGAAATTTCAAAAAAATTTGGTATATAGCTAAGTGATATTAATTTGTAGGCAATTTTCACTTTCATGTATCATAGCCTCATAAATGAGGTGTGAAGGTAAGCACTACCAACAAAAATTTTAAAAAATGCAGGAAACTCATGAGTTAAATGCAGCACAAGTTAAGTCCCTTTCCTAGAAAGACAAAGAAACTATTCTTTCCATAAGAACAAGAGACAGTTGTGCTAGCATCTGCTTCTGAACATAGGAATAACAGAGTAGTATCTTCACCACGCATGTGCTCCAAGACTGATGGAAACTTCACATCACAAAACTTTTCTAACCGTCCCCGTTATTCTTACCTTCCTGCTCGACCTTTCCTCTGCTTGGCATTAGCTTTACTAACCCACTCTGCTGCCATTGTGCTGATGTTGTTCTGTGTGTCAAAGTGAGTTTCCTTTATTTTTCCACCATCTATAACGAACACGACGTCATCTATTGTAATGCTGTTTAAAAAAGAGGAAAAAAAATGCAGGTCTTCATCTTTGCAAGCTTGACCTAGGATTTGAACGCAGGTTTAGCCTCTCTTTACCCCCACCCCCAAATTGTGAGACAACAATAAAAAAATTTGTGTTTGGAATTTCATTAAGAATTATGTTACTAAGCAGTTCAAGAAACAGCTTGATTTATTCTCCTAGGTCTGGCAAAGTCACCACGTGGGGTTATGAAGTCTGCAGAGAGGACAGGCGGCTCAGATTTATCATGTACAAAGGCATCGTTATAGTAACATCCATGTTTTAATTGTCTAAAACAATTAAAGGAAAAGTCCTGTTTCATCTATAAACATTTCTAAAGATAAAGTGTTATAAATGAATGGTACAAATATAAAAACATTTATTTTAGAAACATTAAACAGATTTATACTTTAGATTACCACTTTGCTTTATTTTGTTAAACGTATAGCTTTTTTTGGTCTGTAGAGCTATCTATTTACCTAGTCTCTGCAATGTTGGTAGCAATCACGATTTTCCTTACTCCTGGCGGGGTCTTCTTAAAAACCTGTAATTATCCATGGCCCATTTATATGTTTGCCAAAACCAAACATATGCTTAAATATTTTTTCTGTAGTTGTGAAATATTACAATAAAAGAAAAGCATACCTGAGTCTGGTTAACAGTAGGCATCAATGAATGTAAAGGTATGATAATAAACCTATCTGAAAATTAAAAATCAGTAAAAGATATAGTGTAAGCACAGAAACTTAATTTTATAGGAAAATAACTATGCAGAATAGAGAAAATACGCTGCAAGTAAGTCTACTGTTTCTTATTCTGAATTCACAGGTGTATGTATCATAATGGCAAATTCTAAAGTAAAAAGGAGTTTTTTATTATGGTATGAGAACTTGACAAGTTTAGGAAAATATATGAAGTTATGTACAGTAATTTATATTTCATTTTTAAATTCTCAAATTATTTAATAATTGCTCAAGTTTGACAAATAAACTGACACTCTCCTCAATCTTTCAATAAATTGAAATGCCTTATCTATGGAACGTACACAACATGAACTGTAAGACAACTATCTGAATAGTCAAGAGCATAGTCAGACAAGTTAGATGAAAGTATGAGTTATGCAAACAGGACAAATTAAAGTGTATCAGACAGGCATAGGGTATTTTAGTGTCCTATTAAAAAAGCTTCTAGGAATAAATAGGATTTAAAAGAACTATCAGCAAAGCAGTAGACAGAAGCTGCTGAAGAATCAAGAAAAGAGGAAGTGAACACAGAATGAAGAGAGCTTAGTTTTGGATAGAAGTTATCACAGCTACAAGAAAGGACAAAAGGAAAAAGATGCAGGTCAGATTCTTTTTCAGATTGTTCATTCCTACACTGAGGAAAATGAGTTGTTATCATTAGCAGATGAAAGTTATCATAGAAACGCAAAACTTGCTGAACACACTGCAATCATTTTGAGAGAAGAGACAAGAAAAAAAAAAATCCAGTGCAATACCAGCAATCACATGCAAAAATTAAAGAGTTTGCCACTAATGCTACTGCTAGAATTCCCATTTAAAATTTTGTTTTTACCTGACTTAAACATGACTTGTGACATCAAGAGATCATGCAAAGTGCTAATGTTGTCCCAGCCTGGAAGAAACACTAGAATTGCACCGTCCTATATTTAACAGAGAGAGTGAAGGGAAAAGAGGTTAGAATAAATTACATGCTATGCAAAGAACCAGCTACTTGCACACCGATACATATATGTTGGACAGGTGACATTTAAAGCCTCATTGACTCAAATTTGGAACAAAGTTTGTAAGATTGCTTTCTATAAAAGAGTTAGCTACAGATATTTATCTGAACATAACACCTACAAATTTTATTTTAAACATTTTTCCCCTGCAGTATTTTAAACACCGTCACGTCAACACTAGAATTTGAGCTGCAAATAAAACAGAGAGAAACTAAGGTACAATTTTCAACACAGGAAGAACAAAAGACAAACAGCAACTCATCCTCATTAACCACAGCTTAAATGATCTATCAACTGAAATATTAAATTGTTCAATATTTTAAATAATCAAAATTCTCTTTAAGGAATCAGCCAAGGTGTCAGCTCATCCACAGATGTTTTTGAACCCAGAAACAAATATATAACTTCCGGTTATGAGAATCTACATACATTATACCTATGGTAACAGAAGTTATTCTTACTTCATGTTTGTCACTGCTTCAGGCACAGGATCCTTCCGATATTAATATTCTGATGATGTTATTACTAAATAACAAGGCACGTTTCGGGATAACTATTAATGCAGCTGTATTAACTACTAATCTTGACAAGCTGAAAGTTGGAAGAGTCTCCTAGCTGTGTAAACATGACTAGACTTTTGCTAGGCTGTATAAAAATTCAGTCTCCACAGCATCTAAGTCATATTTAGATTACTCAGGCAGGAAAAACATTAAAGCCAACTGCACAGTGTAGACATCAGGCAGTGAACATCAGCTCTAAGTATTGCTCTTGCCCTCTCCCTCCCATCGCTGAGGAATGAAGAATGGGGATTTAGTTGTACACTAAAGAGATTTTCAGATGGTTTTCTACAGCTTTTTCAAAAAAAAAACCAAACTTTTACTGCAGATTACAAAGAATACTACCTTTGACAAACACACACACAGTCACAGAAAGAACTAAAAGTTAAAATTTCATTTGCAATTATCTTACTTTCCATCAAATAACTAGGGTGTATAATGAATTTGAAGGCTTATTTAAAAGCTTATGCAAAAGAAAAACACGCAGCACTCTGAATCAAAACGGCACCCAAACCTTCAGATATCTATCCCATTTTGTTTATGAGACAATCCCTCCCTAGTGTCAGTGAAAGGATTCAGGCTCTTTTTTATCCCTTGCTCAGAAGGGACCATAAATGAGCACATCAAATGTATTTGTAAGTTTTCCAAGTTTCTTACGTACATAGCTCTCATTAATACCCACAACGCCTATTCAAGAAAATACTTAGATGTGTGCTTCCCTTTAAACATGGATTCTATCCCATCATTTCAATAAACACTAACTAACCACATTCTAAATTCAGGGCTTAAATAGTAATTAGGTATTTAAAGCTGTTAGATTACTTCTCAGAAGAACAAACCAAAAAATTCTTCTTCTTTCTATCTGTATGATAAGTGAAACTATCAGCTCTGACATTCCCCACAGCCACTGACAACCATTCAGTTACATCATTAAAATGTGATGATAGGAGACAGAAGTGTACCTCTTCTTCCAAAACGATGTGTCTGATAAGTGCTGCTATAAGGTCAAGGTCGACCTTGTCATCATCCATCATTTCCAAGGCATCTATAGTACTTGCTGAATACCTACAGGCATTGAAAGAGTACCTATTGGTAACTTGTTAACATACGAAGTCATGCGCTCATGTTTGTTATAAGGCTGTGCAATAGCATATCTATGTAACCCACTACTGTTCAATTTATTTCTTTGTCTGTTCAGTTACTGTACCTCCAATGTACTCTTGAGATTTGGTTTAGTGCGATTATCACCAGTTTAGAATAGTAAGTTTAAGAATTACCATGTTATAACTGAACTGTACTTGAAGCATTTACATGATCTCCCCCCTCCTCATGGATTACCTAGGACCTAAACAATCTGAGTTTACCCTTCAATTTCTCTCCCACTCACAGTGAGTACAGCAGGCATCTCGTCTGTTCAGCCCTTTGATTTCATGAAAGCTAACACTACGGAAAGAATTGCCAACTGGTTCAAAAGACATGGTGGGAAAGGGAAGGAAGAGTACAAATGGGATGAGCAGAGCATGGACAGGCCAGACAGAGATACAGCATTGAGGACCTTTCCCTTAGAAAAGGGAGATAAAACTGAGCCACGTATATTCATTATTGTTACCAAGCAGGATATATAGACACTCCCGAAATGCAGAGGACAAATAAGACTGGAGAAAGAACAGGAAGATGCTGTTCCTGAAATAAATCAGCCAGGCTACCCAATTAATCAATTCATCCAGATTACCAAAGTAGCCAAACGCTGGCAATCAAAAGAATGTTTCAAGTAGATAATCTCTACTAGGTGCTCAAGAGGCAAAATTATTTAGCTTGGTTTTAAACCACTCTAGAAGAATACTAAAATATTCTGAGGAAAAGGTTGTGGTGGGGTTTTTTGTTTTGTTGGGTTTGGTTTTGGGTTGGTGGGGGTTTTTTGGGTTGTGTTTTTTTTTTTTTTTTTTTTTTTAAACCAGCACATTCTGTATTATGTTGATTATGAGACTAAAATACTGTGAGATCTCTCTCAAAGAAAAAGACTAAAGAAGGAAAGAATTCATCACAAGTGAACTAATGACCAAAGCTCGAGAAGCCTAACATTATGCTCAGGACTGTAACGGACAATACCAACATCAATAGCAAGAAACAAAACAGCTCTAAGTTCTCTTACAGTTTGCATATGCAAAAGAAGCAAATTCTCTGTGATAACTCTAAAGCACTTTAATGGTTGCCAGCCAACTGTACCGGCAATTCCATCATTATTGTTTTCCACAGTAGCAACTATCACGTCATTAATAAAAGCACAGTAATAGAGTACAGCACGAATTTATGTTTCTCAGTTAAGAAGTGTCTAAAAACTTAACGCAAAAGAGTAACTTGAGAACAACCTGCCCCGCAGCTGCCTTAAGTATTCTGGCCATCGTTCCCTGTAGATTTCCTCTTTTTCTTCTTTTTCTGGTCTGCTTACATGTCCTTGCATGAAGCCTTTCTTCCACCGCGGCCGACGGTCTGTGTTTTCTGGAGTATACCTTTACATTTAAATAACAAACATAATTCAATTTTGAAACTAAAGTAATTTAAAGCCAGCTGTATAGTAATTTTCCAAAATATGGACAATATGCTGTGCTTTAGCTATACCATGTAAATAAGATTCTTCTTATATTTCTTTTCTGAAAGAAAATACTTATATTATAATATATAATACTTATAAAAAAGAGCTACCATCTCTAGTAAGCATGAGAACATGTAGAAAAAAAGTCTGAACAAACAGAAAAACTAGCTTGATTTAGTAGCCTGAAAATTCACCACAGCAAAATGAAGTTTTTTTTCCTCCTCAAGCCAACATTTCTAGGTAGCTGTGTGCCATTTTAAATTACTGTAAAAGATACTAAACTTCCCCTGAAAGGTTTTCTGTTGAAAAACACAGCTAATTCTTCCACAGGTTATTTATATCGAGATAATCTTTGAAAAGACATACTAAGCAAAAAACCCCAAAATACTATCTATAACGATGTTCAGAAAATACACTTACCTCAACTTCTCAATTACATCTTCAAGAAGATATTCCACCACAGGGAAAGTGAACCCAGGTATGTGAATCATTGGACAATTATCTGTCACAGAAGGCATAACTCAGTTTTTAAACAGCAAATAAAACACCGTACTGAAATAACAGAGGTAATAAACATTCTTCACTATTTTTGCAATATAGTTGCCAAGTCTACAGGGGTTTTCTATTTGTTTATTTTTAAATTATCACAGAAGATGCCAAATTCAATTCCAAATAAAGCTGCTGAATAAAATAGCATAGGTAGCAAGCAGTATATTGTTCTCCAGCATGTTCATCAGGTTCCAGCTACAGGATAAAGCTGCAAGACTGAACAACTAAAGGCTTCAATCTGGTTGCCCACTCACACCGAGACTTCTAAAATATGGTAAATATTAGTAAATATTTAATATGAAAACACTCTGGAGATACTGTTTCCACGATATGTCTGAAAAGCAAATACACAAGCAACATATGCTCATGATGAGATAAAACTAAGGCAATAAGCATCTGCAGCAGCTGGCAACTATTTGTAAAATTGAAATCATTACCTCTTTTGATAAAAATCAATCCTAAAATTTGAGAACTGCCTTATACTGTAGAAGCCTAAATTACTTAAGAGGAACATTCATAGGAAGCATTTCACCTACCAAAATACTCCGAAAACTTCTCTGCATTTAAAGTAGCACTCATTAGTATTACTTTCAGATCCAAACGAATATTCAAAAGATCTTTAATAATGCTCATTAAAACATCTGACTGAAGATTTCTTTCATGAATTTCATCAAGGACTACATGACTAATGCTGGACAAGTGCCTAAAATAGAAAAGCAGGAATTTAAACATTTGTTTTTAGCAAAATTAAAAAAACAAGAGCCAAGATTGTTAGAAACAGCTCAGTAGTCAAGTAATTTCACAATTGTATTCAGTTTCTTATTAAACAGGGAAACTTACTTGTCTGACTGGAGCCACTGTAGGACAATTCCTGTGGTACAGTATAAAATTGAACCTTGTTTCCTTGGTAACCGACTGAAAGAGATACATTAAGAACTCCTCAGTTCTCTTCTGTATTTTACAAAGTACTTTAAAAGCTTAAAATCAAAATGCAGATAGTCATTACAGACATCATGAAGTACACCTCATTCTCTAACTCGCTCACTTACGGTTCAATTGGAGGAACAAGGAATTAGGCCACAGTTGCAGCATTTTTGTTGATGGGGAGTGAACTACTTGTAATCTGACAGAAGCCCTGACTTCCCAGACATCATTCTTCATCATTTGCACATTGATTCTTGCAGCTCTCTAAGCTCATCACAGATGACAGCTAAATATACAGCAGTATAACATTCTTGATTAAACAGTAAAGAAAAATATAAATGAGATCCTATAAACTCAAATTAAAATGCTGAAAGGACTAAGCTGTCATCTCTCACCAGCACTTTTCCTTCAACGATAACTGAGATTCCATTATTTGCTGGTAACATTTTGGCTATTTTCTTAAAACTATAGATGACTCCAAATGTAATAGCTTTTGCTCTGTGGCACTAGGTCTACGAACTCTTGTCAACGCACCTAACTTTATTACCTGATCCCAGTGGGATTACTCAAGAAATAAGTGTAGCAAATACATAGTTTTCCACAGAAATATGGCTTATAGCATTCTCTCCTTTAGCATTTCCATTTTTCTTTAAAATTAATGGATTAGGGACATCAGTTTTATCTCTATCTATAGCGCAACCCTTTAGAAGAGCTGAAAAAAGGCCTTACTAAACAAAGTACAACTTGGTGCTAGCCATTATTACACGCTGCATAAAATACAATAATCGCACTCCAACTTTTTGCTAAATTTCAAAAACCTTATTCCCTACACCAGCTAGTCGCAGGAATTCATTTTGGAGACAATATCAGAATGAAAGCAGTCATCTATGTTAAGAACTACTTTTCAAATTTTCCTGCTTGAGTAACAATAGATACTACTCTACATGAATGCACAAAAACTGCCAAGGGAGCCTCTCTTACCTCTGTAGACGAATTTGGTATCCTGTACTCTTGCCATTACCACATGCTTCTGCCCTTTCAGCAGCAACTCTCTCCGCCACCTTAGAAAAATAAACAAAATCACAATAGTGCATTAAAGAAAATTTTAAGAGAATCCCACAAGGCTGATCTATGATTTAGCCCCTCGTCAGAAGGAAATACCTAGAACCAAGGTGTTATGTAAACAACACACACACACGGAAAATCACTTTTTCTCCTCCACCGAGAACAGCGTTTCCTGTCAGCAACCCGAGAACAGGTTTGTGACCCAGGACGTATTTTAAAGGAACACAAGGAACACAACCATTTAGGCATTAGCAATACACTTGCCCTTTCAGCAGGGCGAGCTTTTTCTCATAGGAAGTAAGGTTCTATAATCATTTGACACTTAACTATCAAGAAGAGTAATTACTGTGCACTTAAAAGCCAAATTCTTTCTTGCTCATTAATATACCTCTAAAGGGCCTGACATAACATTAGTGTTTACCTTAATTCACATTTGCGCTGCCCAAATCCATTAAAATCACAGATATAAACCATGATTAAATTCAGGGAAGAATGAGGCTTGCAGTGCCAATACTCTATTAACGACCAAAACTTAGGAAATATCAAATTAGCGTATATGAACAAAACTGTTATTTGCAATAGAATCTAAGACGACTGAAAATGAACACACAAAAAGCCATCTTCACTGTCCACTACAGGCTGAATGCTTATCTTGAGCTTTAAATTTAGTACGAGTACATGTGACAGCAGAGCAGTTTCTTTGAGAGGTGCACAGTACTCATCTGGTCATTCCGAATTTTTTCAGATCTTAACTTCAAATAATCTAGCAGATTGCACGCTCAGTTCATAAGCTTGCCCACGGATCCTAGGCCCAGTAAGAAATATATTTTCATTCAGTGATTCCGAGTAAGGCAGTAATTTTTCCTCAGATTTATTGGGAAAAAGAATAATCACAAGAAATAAGTTACTCATTTTGTCAAAATGGCACTTACCGAGATAGCACTGATCCTCCTCGGCTGAGTACAAACAATCCTGCATGTAGACCCTTTCCCTCGCTCTATGTAATCATCCAAGATGAACTGCGTAACTTGGGTTGTCTTTCCACAACCAGTTTCACCACTTATCACAGTTACTCGATTATTGTTTATAAGGTTTACAAGTTCCTGTTTCCAGACAGAGAGAAAACATTTATTGTATTATTGTTCAAAACAGATTTTAGAAGGATTTTGACAATCCTCTGCTACTGTGCGGTGAACTTAGAAGAAAATGTCATAGCAACTAAAGAAGCAGGTACTCATCTGTTTCTCATAATACTAAAAAAAGATTTAGTTTAAACCACACAGAAGCAATTTCTGTACATTTGCACTTCACATGTGTAAGGTTTAAAGCATATCAAATCTGAATACTAGTTTTAAATAGTTAAGATCCTATACGAAAACAACACAAAATAACTAAAATGAAAGCCTGAAATATATTTTTAAATTTTTCTCCCTCCTACTTGCCTTCTGTATATCTTTGGTGACTGAAAACAAGTGTTTTCCCTGTCGGACTCCAAGACTGCACTAACTGAAGATTTTCAATGCAATGTTTTAACATTTCTTATATTGACAGGAACAGACTTCTTATGCTCCCAGCCTCTACCTCCCAATCCAAAGGATTGTAAAGGGGAGTAAAACTAATTTAAGAAACAAATACTAACAGGAAGGACCACATTATGACAAATACATTAATTTTAGAAGGGAAGCTCACTAATTACTCATTCAACCTGCAAAAGAAAACATAACAGAATACTCAATTTCTATTTCATACAGGCAACATCAAAAGAAGAATTAACATCAATTAATAGTAACCCATACTATCACTGATGTTATACTTGGACTGGGAAACTAATGGCAGTAAGAGCCACCAGTACAGCCATTCAGTCTGTGATTAAAAAAGAAAAAGGTTTAATCAGCATTATATTCAATTCTAAATTGGGCAAACGTTCAACAAATGGCCACAATTTTATCTATACAAGAAAAAGCAAGCTGACAATCTACGTAGTGGTCAATTACTCTGTACAAAATCCAAATAACTAGGAACATTCTAGAAGTTTAACTGGCAGAAAAAGAAAAGACCTATTGTTTAAGAAAAACTGTACTTAAATGTATCTAACATTCAATACCGTTTCCATGAATACTGCTGCCCCTGCTGATAAAACTGTATATCGCCCCAGAGTAACTTCACACATATTACAAAGCAGTGAACCTGAGCTACTTTCTGGAAAAAAGTCAAACCCAGGGTCAGAACTTGGGAGGCTTCAGCACCTTCACAAAAGGCAACAAAGGTTTCCTGTTAGTCCCAGTTAAGCAACTGGTTTCTCCTATTTTACAACAGAGCAACAGAAACACATATTCTTTCAAATTTAATACACATTTACCTGTCTCATCCCATATGAAGGGAGTTTCTCTCGGAATCTCTGAGGAAAAAGAAAACAACAGTACATATCTTTAAACACCTTTTCAACACTGAAGTAACATAACAGATTTCATCTATGATCTAGGCTAAACTGTGAAATAAGATGACAAATTGTTCAGCTGATACTTACATAAACACAGGCCCACTACAAGCAAGTTTAATTCCATGTGTGTTTTCAGTTTCATTAAATTTAGCAAAATTATTTAAAACCAACAGTTCAGTACATGAAGAGGTACGTAAACAAATTTGCAAGACTAGGGCCTTGTATCAAAAGGAGAACAGCCTGTTCGTGGTAAGACTGTTTTATTTGACAACTTTATATATGGCTATTAGAACAACATAAACTGTTTTTAAGAGGCAATTCATTCAGAGCCCATTTTTGTGCTTTCAGTTTTAGACATAAATGCAGGGATACAATCTCTTAAAAAACAAATGGAAAACCCCGCCCAACTAAACAATGTGTAAGCTTAAAATTTTAGATTTCATGCAATCAGAAACTGTCACCAAAAGCCTGTTTGTTAATCACTGTCCTATTGACAGGTATGCATTTTGCAAATTCTGAAGGTACTTTTTAGCCAAAGTAACATCATGACAACTTCCTAGTAAACAAACTGCAAGAAGTTATGTTTTCCGATTAGTTTAATTTAAAAAACAAAAAACCAAAACCACAAAACACAAAACCCCAAACCAAAAACAATCAAAAGCTTTCTATTAACACAGGGAAACGTACCTGCATTTCAATATATCTAGGATCAGATTTCTTTTTTCTTAAGTCTTCTTTAAGTTGCTCATCTAAATCAGTATCCTGCTCATTTTTTTCAAAGAGATATTCCACATCCCGATCAAGAAATGCTTTTTCCAAGACCGGTTTCTGTCTTACAGGAGCTTTTTCAGCATCTGGTTTCACTTTTGCAGGCTGTTCTGGAGTAGGTCTGAAATAAGTGCAGAGAACAGAAACTTCAAGGATTATCCAAGATGTGCTTGGCCACTGCGAAGAGTACGCTGAACCATTCAAGGCAAACCTTAAATCTCTTTTTGAGACGTTACATCCACAAGTTACTTGACCATCAGCCAATGAGAATATGGCGTATGCCATTAAAACAATTAAAGTCTGAAAATTACCAGCCATCAGAAATTTTACATCAGTATCTAGAAATGTAACATATTCTTTTGCATCAAAATGAAGCTAACAAAGCAACAAAACATCTCCAGAGAATTACTTCTTAACCCGCTGTCAGAACCACTGCCCTGTAACTGGATCATCCAGCCAAAAAGAGACCTAAACACCTCATTTCAGTGGACTCAGAGTAACACACCTGGCTGCCCATTTCACTGCTATTATTTAAAATCCTTTAAGTGTTAAGAATGGACCCTATTTCACAGAGGCTGAGAAAACATTCCAAGATGCTACAATAACTGAAAAATTAAGTCAAATGTCACTGTGGAATAGGAATTCCGGAGGCCAGGGGAGCTGAAAAATTCCATATACCCACTCTAGTAGGCCTGGAGATCAATTACAGGATTTGATGATTTTAAATAAAAATTTAACACCCAAAACACAAAAATAATCTGGAAAAGAGTTTTACAGCAATGGTTACAACCAACTGTTTCAGGATGACAATACATGTAGAGAAAACTGAGTATATTTGTTAACCTAATTCACTCACTAAATGCAAATATTTTCTGATATATCTTCCTACCGGTTTGTGGGAACTTTGTTCAATTCAAAGTAAATAAAAGCGTTAGCAATTGTTTCTCTTTACCCTTCTTCATCCCCAGACCACCAGGACATGGCTTCTTGCTCCTTTTCATTTTTAGTTTGGACAGTATTCAACAGCTGCACGATTTGCTCTTCCCTGCGCTCATCCATACGCACAACAGCTCTCTAGTAAAAAGAAAAAAAAGTACCATTTTCATCAGCATGCACTCAGCATACCTACAGATATTATTACATTATTAACATTTAGATGTCATTCTCAGACTAGTGAGACTCTCCGGCATGACTGGAAACGTAAATAAGAGTTTCTCCTTACGAGGAATTTCAACGTGCAGTGACAAACGCATCTTTTTCGTCGTGTCGGGCAAAACACTGAATAAACGCGCCCGTTTCTGAGGCACGGGCGCTCCTGCGCAGGCAGCCAGGCAAGGGCAGAGCGCGGGGAGGGGCGCTGCTGGCCGCGGGCCCCCCGGCGCCCTCACCCCCAGCTGCCGCCCGCTCTCACCCGCCCGCCGCGCTCCCCCCATTAAAGCATCGCTTAGGCCGGGAATCTTCCCGCCTGCCCCGGCCACCGCCGCCGTGTGGGGGAGCGGGACGGACCGCGGCGGGACGGAAGGGAGCCCAGGCGCGGAGAGGGCCGCCCCTCACCTGCTGCCGGTCCGTCTCCTTGCTCTTCTGGCCCTGCTTCCGCGCGTACCACAGCCCGATCTCGCGGCCCTTCAGGTGGCTGGGGTGGCGCCCCCGGCCGCCGCCGCGGCCCCCGTGCCCGCCCCCCGCGGAGGAGGAGGCGGCGGAGGAAGGCCCGCCATCGCCGCCGCGGCCGCGGCCCCAGTCCCGGCGGTGCTCGTAGCTCATGGCCGCCCGGCAACCGGCACCCACCGCCGCCGCCACCCGCCTCATCCGCCGCCTCACTTCCGCCCGCCGCCCCGCCCCGCGCCACCACGCCCCGCCCCCGCAGCCAGGGCCGCGGGTTCGAGTCCCGGCCCCGGCTCCTCCGCGAACCGAGAGCGGCGCTTCGCACCCCGACCCCCCGGCACTACCGCGCGTTGGGATGGCGGCACTACCTTGAAACGCGCCTGGGAGTGAGGCGTAACAGCGGCTGAACAAGGCAATATGTTCACCGATATGTCACTGAAGTTCATCTTGCACGAGTATCTCTTCTTGGTTCAATTTACAGATCCGAGTTTTGATTTCCCTTTCTGAGGCTGCAGATGAGATTTTAAGGAAACATTCAGTGCTGCTCTCCATCATTACAGATGGGGCTGCTACCCTTTCTGTGTACCAGATGGGTATTCCTATTGTTTCTTTTTTTTTTTTTTTTAATAGAATATACCTGTTTAAATAGCTACCAGTTCTGGGCCTGCTGGCTGCTATATGCAGTATACTTTGTCCAAGTTCTCTGGAGTGTTAAATTAAACCTTTTGAATTAGATAAAATTATTCACAGAATTATTACTCTTTCAACAGTTAATTAATGTTCTTTTTGTTTCCTTGAATACCATTGTGCAGCTATAAATGCTTCTTCAGTCTCATTTCTTTACATAGTCTTTTGCCTTTTCTTCTTTGTTGGTATGATTTACATTCGTTTAAAAATTACTAGCATTCAGATCTCTGAAATACAGTGTTACGCACTGATTTTCAAACTTCTTTCGGATAAAGGACTGCTTCTTTCAAAGGAAACCATTTTCCCTTTCTCTCTGCCTACAGTTTACCTACAGCTACTCCAATAACTCCCAGCAGTTGGCTATGTAAAGAAATAAGAACTACGTGCTCGAGTTAAAGAAAGATCTGCATTTTCTTTTTTCCTTTCCCCTCACAAAATGCTTGATGCATCCAAGCAGCCACTTGTCTTGCTGCTAGGCTTATCCTTTTCCATGCTTAAGGAAATGCTTATTTCCACGGCTTGAAAACACGCAGACCAAAATCACAACTCCTTGTCATAGCATACATCTGTAGCCTTTTACTCCGAGACACCTCAGGTTACGGAGGCGAGCGACAAGGCAGCCACTGGAGCTCTTCTTAGCGATCATGGCAGTAGATGGCAGTAGGCTGATGGGGCCCATTCCTCCAAGGACGAAACCGCCCCGCGCTGGGGACAAGACCCGCAGTGCACCACCGTGTCCTGTACAGACCTACCAACTCACCCTGTACATCTGCACAATGGCACAGCATCATGCCAGGGTCTTGCACAGGAGGGGCTGTGCAAGAAACATCATGTGGTCATTTTTTAGCTATACACTGTTTCAGGTACAAGGAAATCTCAGAGAAGCTTGGATTTTAATTTGAATAAAGAGACAAGTAAGGAATAGAGAGCAAGATCTCTGAGTCATCAGCACAGCGAGTAGCTGAACTTTGGCTGAGGTTACCTAGAGAGAAGAGGGAAAAGGAGGGGACCAAGAACAGAGAGTACAAGGGCTGGCGGATAGAGGAAGATCATCCGAAAGGCAAATTACAGGAAGGAGAGTGGGAGAGAAATGAGAAATCTAGGAGGAAATATACTTCTTCCTTACTTCTTTTCTCATCCTGCCTCTGTGGCTTAATGAAGACTAGGGAGGCACACTCCATGACTTCTTGCATTCGTCATCCTACATTAACTAACAGTAATCTCACAGCATTATTCAGAAGTCTCACAGTAACAACCTACCAGGGAGTAAAAAAGAGCCAAAGAAAATTAGCACAAAATAAATTCTCAGAAATCTAAGAAATGATAAAAGATCCCCTGTTGAAATACGTCACTGGCATACCTATGCAGGCCAGACAGGGGAGAATGGCACAAGTCCTTCCGAAAGGATGGAGGGGGTTTAGGGTACTAGATGGGAAAACACATCCTGCTGCTCAGGTGTGAACTTTGATGACAGTAGCACGACATTATCCACACGTAAACGAGCTGTCAGAAAGCTGGTTCTGTCTGTTGTACCTCCTTAAAATTACCGAAGAAAAATGTTCTAGGGTTACCTTGAATCACTCAGGTAACTTATTCAGATTTATTCTCTTTGATCCAGTATCTCTCCACGATAGCGTATTTGGACACCTAAGCAGTGCACACATTTGAAATAAATGGGATTTTAGTGCAAGAGGAAATTCCCATACGCCTGCATGTAGCTACTGCATTTCAGCCATGTCTTTTTAACACTGTGAAAAACCCACTCATTCTAACTAAAACATTACAAATTCCAATATTTTTAGTAATTTGTAGATTTAGATGTTGGAAAGATAGTAAATATGCATCTATTCATGTAAAGATCATTTTCTAATATGTATGGAAAGATATATTTCTTGAAATGATCCCACTGGTTTGCATATTACTGGGCCTTTTCAGCTCCTTTTAAGCACCGTTCACATTCAGTTTTCATCCATTTCAGTAGCACGCTATCATGACGTCCAGTAATGCATCTGTACATAACGGTCTCCACGCAGCAGCATGCTCTCAAAGAGGACAGAAGATAGTGTTCTCCTTTCAGCACTTTGAAGTGAGATTCCTTGAAGTCAAATCCCTAATGAGGCAACATGAAACTCGTCAGGTAAACACGGAGAAGGGGGAGACACGATAAAAGAGGATCCCACGTTACAGCTCTCAGTCCAGTGAGTAAACCTTGCTACTGCACACTAGCAGTACTGCAGTCAATAGGACTGTCTCTATGAGTAAAGATTGTTTGTGCAAGGACTGAAGGTCTTTAAAATTAGTTTGTTTTATAAACCATAGAGTGTACAACATACAGGAGCATAAAGATATGGGTATTGTAATTCTTACCGGAGCTGTTGCTGGAGTCTAGAAACGCAGAATTTATTCTGCTCTGAGACATCTAAATCTGCAAAATTCATTAAGAGAGAGGAACGTAACACTCAAACACTCATCTTGGAAATCATTATAGTGATAAATACCGGGAAGTGAAATCATGTTCCAGAATCTATGCATCAACCCCAAATCTATAAAGGTAAAATGATGTATAAGTAACATTTATTATTTTTTACGAAATTACTGTATTTTGAAATAGTATGATGCTGTAAGACATATTTTCTATCAAGATTAGTATAGAAAATTTACATTTCAGCACCTGGATATTTCTTTTATTTCAAGAAGCACAATACTTTGAGACATTTGGGATTTTTGGGCCTGGCCTTGTGTATTACAGATTTATTTTTCTTGTAACTCAATTAACGGAATGTTATTCTCAGGGTACGTGAGTGCCACTGAAAGGAAACTCTGATCCACTGGATATACTGCTTACCAAAGATTATCTCAAAAATTATTTCCCAGTTTCTTGTTTTCTATCCTTCGCATTATTCAACAACCCACATCCTAAGAGCAGGGGAAGCCTGGGCACTAATTCAAGTCACATTTTCCAAGGGATTTTTTTCAGTCAGTTGCTGTGGTGTCTGACCAGGGACGAGGTCTCTTTCAAGTCACCTTCAAATGGTCACTGACACTTTGCCCTCAAATGTCAAGCTGTCACTGAAACACATTAAAAGGTCAGACAGGAGAAAAACAACAGAGGAGGAAGAAAAAATTTTTCCTTAAAAACTCTTATAAAAGAATTGTTTTAAAAATTAAGTCCAAATTATAAATGAAGACACCTTAACACTTGTGAATAAACAAACCAGGAGCAAATTCTCTCAAACAGCAAGTTTTCTGGTGCGTTGTGCAAGGAGCTGGTATCTACACAATAATTACAACTTGGGTTTTCAGACACTTTAAATTGTTTAATGATGTGAGTCATTTAGAGGAAAAAATAAAACAATCAGACATTTGTACATTATCAAATTTACAGATTCATTAAATAAAATCTATGTTTTATTACAGCAGCAAGACAACAGTCTACAATTAGGTCAAGCTCTGGGTCACAGCTGTACAGAATTTTAATGCCTCCAAATCTTAACCCTTCGTAAATATATCCATCAGTGATTACCACATCAGCATATAATCTTGTTAACATAGTCCAAATCACTTCCAGGGAAAACAGAACACCTGACCAAACTGAAGTTGTGATGGACTGCATCCTCCATCACAACGTTGCTACCTTTGCCTGGATCGAGTCTGTCTGTTGCTATAAAGATACTTTCTGCGTTCCTTCTACAGAACACAAAGAAAAGCAACATATTCAGAGACAGCAGAATGTGTCTCTGCTCTACGTGTATGGATATAGATTTATTCAATAGACTTACCACTGATTGTTCCTTGAACTGTAGTTTATTAAATCTGAAATATAACATAGCATCTTAGTGGAACTAAGAACCTTGAGGCAATCTTATGAGAGCCCTTGTTTTCACCTTGGAAAGGCAGCACACAGAAAGCACAACTTGCAGAGTGATCCATCTCTATCACAGCAACCTGCAGTCTTCAACCCTCATTTTCTTCAGCGCTACATCACTGTCACGCCAGCACAGCCCCACTGATTGTGATGGCAGGCCTGATTTATGTTGATGAAGTGAGTAGGCAAGTCGTCTGCTTGTTTTCATGCCTCCATATTGAACGCTGAGTGCAAAGAGACTCAGTATTTGGCCCTTCTGCTCCGTCTGTTCGTAAGCCATAAAGGAATCCTGAAAAGGGCTGTGCTTATTTTCCCTTGCATGTTCCCACTGAGTGGAAAACAGGGTGACTGCAGACACCTAAATGACCATGTCGTCATGCATACCACTGGAAATTAAATCTATTCCTTAAAGAAGCAGTGTAATTTTTAATCAAACTGCTGAAAGTCCTGAAAGTATATTTACCTCTGTTTTAACTGAAATGAAATGAAAAACCCTCAGAAAAAGAGCCCTCAGTCAAACTGCGCTAGCATTTCAAGCATATGCAGCATATTTAATGTAAGACTTGAGGACTCCCTTCACTGTTTCCACCTTGGCTTGTCTGAATTTGACACAAATTAGAGTATTCACTGGTTTTAGGTTGGCTTTAGACTTAGTTCTAGGTTCCTTCTAAGTCAGTAGAGAGACAGGCTCCTCCTGAGGGTGATACAGGTTGGGACCCGATTTAGGTAACCAGACCACTCTCTTGAGGTTGATGTGTAAGCTCAGTCTCTTAACTTTGGCCACCTTGAATAGGTCCTTTCCCCTCTCCTAAGGAGTCACAAATCAGTTGTAACCCCCAGCTCCTGACTCAGATCTAAAGCATGAGGGTCCATCCAAAGAGGAGTGATGACAGGTTTACTGACAGAATATATACGGCAGAACAACAGTAGTGTTCTTGCTGTGAGCCAGTGGAACTCCTGCAACTATCTGCAAGCTACACCTGCTCTCGTGGTTGTGTTGAGAAAAGTATTAGCTTCACATGGGCCTTGAGGAGGAAGATGACATTGTAAAACTATTCCTTGCTTAGAGACAACTCAGACATGAAGAATTATTCAAATTAATTTTGACATCCTAGCTCTTCAAACATTTCAAATGTTGCCTTTATCTGGATTGAGTTGCAAATACTCTGTAAGGTTGGGAAACTTAACTTGGTAAGAGATCATGGAGGCAAAAAAGGGGACTTTTCAGAGTAACTGGCATAAAATTAACCAACATTTGTCACATTTGATCGAAGAAATGTCAGCCATGAGAACATGCATACATTTCATGTCATATTTAATGTCATATTTACAAAATGTGCATGCTTACATTTCAGCCACCCATATTCAAAGGTCTATACAATGGCCACTTACATAGGTATTACATATGAATCGTGTATAGAGCAGTAGAAAATGAAACCATTTACATAACTTTTAATCCTCTACTTATCAAATAAATGTGCTAATCTTAGTTTTGGGCTACATTTTTTCAGATAAATGTTTCAAGTCTGGCACATCAGTAAGAGCAGAATCGCAAGTCAGCCAAAACTGTTATAATTTCCCACCTGTGGAGCTGCTCCTTCATGTTCCACAGGTTCCCACAGACAGACCATCCAGTGCCAACAAGCAACCAGTGCTGGGTTTTAAGACTTTATTTAGGATTCCTTTTAGACACGTGTGTTCCTCAAATAAATAGATATATAAATAACTTGAAATTCACTATGCAAAGCTGTAAAGCACTTAAGTATTTGTTATCCCATCCTTACATCATTAAAAGTTTTAATCTATTTAACCGTGTACCCAAATAAAATTAATTTATATGTTAGGAAAAAACAGTCGACACTGTATTTGCTAGGGTAACTTGAGCCAAGAGGAGCAGTGTCTGTCAAATCATTTTAAATGTCTAGATTAAATGCCTTTTAATTGCTGTTGCCATCTTCTTCCCGTTTTCTGTATGCTTTATTCAACATTTGTATTTCTTCCTGATAACCACCTCTTTCCATATGCTGCTTTTTACTATTCTGCCGATGAGCTTCGACAGTGTCTGGAATTGATATGTTAATATCGCTGTCAGGATTGTTCGATGGTATGAAGAGGGAGTAGGAGGCAGTTTCCCCTAAATCACATGAGACAAACCTGTTTTCTTTCCGTGAATAACGTAAGGATGGAGACCTTACCTGTGTGGAGGACTGGCTGATATTACTGATGATTGACACAGTATCCAGGGCCTCTTCATTGTCACAAATTTCAAGTACCTCTAAATGAATTTTAACGCTTGTGTCAGCAAACGTATTAGGAGACTCCTCTGGGTTTGGCTCGTGACCAACACTTTTAGATCGATATACTTCAATTTTCTTTGACATGGGTGTTATTTTTTGCCCTTCAGTGCTTACCTCGTATGTAGATAAAGAGAGCGTTTTTCCTGTGGGTGCCTGAAGAGATACAGTTCCTTGAAATGCACACAGAGGGATAGCTAAGGCCCCACCTGATCGCTGAAAAAAGAAAGAATGACCATTATCTAATGCTAATTTTTGAAGTTATAATCCATTATAAATAAGCCAATTATGCTGAGTTTGTTAACTTATTTTATTCTTGCAGACTTTTCCTTGCAGTATTTTAGGAACTTGATATTTATGACTTTAAATAGGAGAAAGAAGTGTTTTATAACTATATACTTTAGTATAAAAAGTGAAGTCACAAGTGACTATGACTCAGCTACAGCTTATAGACACACATACTTCATTAGAATAGTCTATACTTAACATTTCATTGCAGCCAGTCCACAACAAAACAGCCAGCACTAGTAGGCACTTCTCTAGCTAGTACTCACAGGCACCTCCAAAAGTGTTTTCACTTTGCTTAAATCAAATCAAGATACTGATCTCCTAAAGCTTCTCATACAGTGACCAAAAGGAAAGAAATCACACCAGAGGACTGTTCAAAACCAGGACCCTACGCTGACAACATCTGTCTCCCTTGGGGACCCTGTCTTAATTAGTCTTAACTAAATCAGATGCTTGAAGTTAGACGGTTTAGCTACCAAGCTGAACTTTCCAAAACAACTTGTCAGATATTATTCAAGGAACTTTTTTAAACAGGGGAAGCTGCAGAATCCAGCTCTGCACCCACACAGACACTAGGGAGAAGTGTGCACTGAGGGTATTGAAAAGCTGCCAGGTAGCAAGGTGAATCACCCTGCAGAGTCTTCTGCGTTGCTGTTGCTATGCTGCTTTCATAGCAGTTGATGATCTTCGAAATCTACCTCAAATATCTCCAGATCACATTGTTATGTGAATGGCAACTTTACTCCTATTGCGCTGCAGTTCCCTCTCCAGCTAGAGGTGACTCCCTACCTCCTGCTGCTGCTGCCTGGCAGGGAAAATCACCAGCCCAAACCTCATCCTCCCCTGTCCTTCCTCTATACACACACAGACACACGCAGAGACCCTCCTTAGTAGCATGTGGCTTTCTGGATGATTTGGGAATAAGAAACAGTATTACAGCAATTAATGCATGAAGTGAAAAAATGACAGTTGATTTATCAGGATGTGTAAGTCTGAGGCATTTAAGGAGTTTGGATAGCACTCACATTGCTTCCTGTACATGCAAGGGAGGGCTAAGATGAGAGAGGGAGACAGCTGTCTAGGACAGTGGTATATGCCTCTTGGTTTGTGAGTGTTGTGATTAATCTACCTGCAGCCAAGAGACAAACCGCAGAAACCCTGGGCTTTGGAAAGGACCAGTCTTTCCCGGGCAAGTTACAGGGGGATGCCCTGAGCTCACCCTTGGAAGCAGAAGCTCCAATGTTGTCCTCCTGGGTATTGATCTGTCTTGTGCAAACCATGTGAACAGAGAGAGAGGAAGAAAAGGAGGAGTGACGGAAAGACCAGGTCTACTAATTGGCAGTATGGAAAAGTGCTAGCATTATTTCAGCACTGAAAGGATCCCTTCCACTTGGACCAGTTCTGTTTAGTGTTTCCTTTCTAGTAAAACTGAGAAACAGTAAAAACAGAGAGGTTTAGGATACCGATTAGAAACATGAAATTGTTTATAGAGAGCTGGGAAGGAATTTGCTGTTTATTAAAGGAATTTGCTGTTTATTAAAGGAAGCTGTTGTGATGAGACTTTTATTGAATTAGGCACAACTTTACAACCACACAGCTAAATCAAGTGCCACATTACCTCACCTTCACTGAAGAGCATGAAAAGGAAATTAGGTTTCATTGCATAGAAAAATCCTGCCAGACTGTGACTTAATGTGGTCCTTCAACAAAGGAATTTGCCTGACAAAACCCTAGGAGCTGGCTTGCCCTTCTGGAAGGAAATCAAAGTTGTATTAGTCTCCTTAATAGATTTGTCAGAGAAAAATGGTCCTCAAGTGTTCTTCCAATGTGCAGTTACAGAGGCAGCTATCATGCTGTGTCATCAAGCCGGCAAAGGTCCTAGATTGGTGAATGTCAGATGGTAGCAGCTCACTGCCAGCTCCTGGCCGCTGTCTGAGTACAGAGCCATGGTGGGTACAGGGGCTCCCTCAAGTGTAAGCTCTCCTAAGGGTAAGCACCAGCAGCCTTTGTTTCACAGCAATGACGAGGGAGCTTTTCTTTAAAGCACAGTTAGGTGTTGGCACTTACATTGTCTGTAGTAATTTGTAATTAGGATTACTCCTCCAGGAAAGGAGAGATGTGAGAATAACTGTTTTCTCAGCTTGTGGAAGCTCTTGTCTACTTGTCTTCCATCCCAGGTGCTTACTAAGGCCACTAGAGGACAGAGCAACAAATCCAGCTCTGGGTAAGACCAAGTGGACAAAACCTACTGTTCTAAGCAGCAGAGAGGCACAGAATGGTGTTTCTGTTGGATACAAGCCCTACAGCTCTGTTTCCAGCCCCCCGTCTAGTTTCTGCAAAAAACACTGGAAGTCCTTTGCAGGGTCAGTTAAGAGTGTCTGCATTTCTGGCTGTTAATCAAGCTCAGAGTCTGAAGAACAGTCTAAAACAGCACTTAGATTATACTGGAAGACATCTAAAGAGTATTAAAAAAAAAAGTTAAATAAGAACTGATTACTTCAGTGCAAGGTTACATTCTACTTAATAAAACACTGCGGATTTGTCAGACTGAATGTCAAGAAGATGAAGCATATGTCTGAGGCACCTGGAGGGAGAATGCGTAACCCTCACTGGCTGGAATGAATACTCCAGTTCTGGAAAATGAGAATTTTTCCAATGACCACAGATCTAATGGCTCTTTCCGAAAGTCTGTTTTCTGTTGAGAAATCAGTATTTACTTTTAGAAGTGAAAAGGATAGAAGTCTTCTATGCTGCTTCCCAGTCACTAACCAGAAAGCCAGTAAACTATGTCATTTTCCACTGGAACAATTCCAGTAGAAATATTGTTCAATTACAAACACCTTCACCTGTTTCTTCAAGTAGAGAATCCATTTGTCTCTTTGCAAACCATGCACCACAATGCCACGCACTTGTGAGTGTGACAGGCGCCTGCCTAGTAACCACTGCCCTTGCAGGGAGTAGCTTTCAAATCACAGCTTAAACTCCCTCAGTACAGCAACCGAGTTGCAAGGAAACTGGACTATTAACTGCAAGATTTGACAACGTACATGTGTGTGAAACAACCCTATTCACCACCAATGCAAAATGTTCAAAGTTTAAAAAAATCCAAATAATTACTGAAAAACAGTAAGCAGCATTTGCATGATACTACAGAACTTACTAAACAGAGTTTATTAAAAATTAAATCAAACCCTGGAATTACATGATAGGGGAAGGCAGGAATAAAGCCTGAGGAGAGATCTGAGCCACTGAACTGAAAATTCACCGCTAAGTGCTGAGGGGAACTAGCACTACCTCGGCTGGCCCCAAAGTGCCACAGCCCCAGGAGGACTTCTGTGCTCCATGCTGGAGGGGAGCTGCCACAGCCACAGACGGTGAGCGTCCCTCTGCAGCCAGAGTACCTGGAAGGACTCTGCTCCAGAGCCAGAAAGGGGCTAACGACCGAGAACTGGATCCGGCCCCTCAGCTCCTTAGCAATGCACAGGGCACTGAACACCACAGCCAGGCTCCCTCCTGGGTTCAGAGAGGTCACCCACCTTGTGCTTGCTTTGCAAGCTTCGCTCTAGAGTCAAACAGCCCAACAGAAAAATACTATGAATAAAAACAGTTAGCCCAAAAGAGGGAAAAATGCATTTCTGGTTTTATGTATAGCCAGGTAAAATTGGTTATTACTGGAATGATTTTCAGTATAAATTACTGTTAATGAGAACAGAATGTGACCCTTATCTTGTCCTTGATATCGTTATTAAATATCCATTTTTGCTTCTTATGACACATCCATGGTAATAAATAGGAACCTACTGGCAAACCAGACTATACTGGTACATCCTGTGAAGAAGTATTTTATCCTTTAGTCCCATTGTTACTTACAGTTCAGCTTTCTGATTTTAAGCCTTACAATGCAATTTAATTCTAAAGCAGTAGGAAGAGGAAGCAATTTGAGTAACACTTAACAGTGACCTTCGGTTCATCCATCCAGGTTCCTGTATCTCACCTCTGCATTATTTTAGCATGAACAAGAGCATCCACAGTTGTAGAAGGGTTATGATTCACTTTTACTTCAGTGAAAACAGAAAGAGATCCACTGTGCTGTTTCTGAATGTCTGCCACCTCACTCTCCACAGCCTGGGCCCAAAAGGCCTTTTGAAAGGGTACGGCTCCACTGACCTCTTTCCACACTGTTTTGCCCACACACTTTGTATTCCTGTTTTTAAAAGAAAACCTAGTTTCTAAAAGAAATACACGTATTAACTCCTCCCACACAATTTTTGTTACGCGTTCTCTTTTTAAAGCACTTCTACACAGATGTTTTTAAGAAGGTACAGAAAATTTACAGACACTTGTTTCTTGGATCATCTTCAGAAAGACAACGCTTTGATGCTATCTTGACAATGCATGCAGGAATCAGGCACTAGCATAAAGGTAAAGAGCCTTGTGAAATAAAATAAAACCCTATCTTTTCAACCAAAGTGCCATTTTGCAGCTTTTGTGTCTCAGCAGTTTTGCAGTGTATTAGATACACATATATAATTATCATTATTCCTGAATAAAATGTAAACATTTTTCTACAACTCCAGTACTGTTTATCAGAATTAGTTATACCAGGATTTGTAGTACTATCACAAAGACACTCCACAGCTGAAGTGCATTCTTTCTGAGTCTCGTGCATCCCATACCAGTTTGGCATCCATGGCAACTACACAGGACAAGGAAGGCTTGCTATCAACAATTCTGATCCTGTGAAGTGAAGACTTGTCTTTCTGAGACCCTACTCACTCTCAACTAGGAGAGGTGAAGGCAGGATCAGACACTTATCTGCTTGAACACAGCAGATTTAAAACTGAAGCCTGTTCTGGTTCTTATATCCACTTTAGATACTTTTTCTCTGTGTGCACACATGCATAGATACATACAAGTATTTATTTATTCACTGTAAACACGCACATATATATAAAATATTTACCTTTTTACAATTAATTTCTTAATTTCTGGTAGGATTGAAAGGTTTCAATTTGGAAATGCTTAAATATTTCAATTTAAAAAATCACAGCATTCCCCAATCAAAACATTCTGTAAGCCAAAATCGCTATCTTTATGCTGAGGCCAGCTTTAACTGAATACCACAAAATATCTGCTGTGTCTCATAAAAGTTGCGGTCTAGCACTAAATCTGAGCAATCCCTCTGGAGGACTGTTTTCTGCAGGTTTGCATCACAGAAACAGCAAGTTAGTGATTTTTAAAGTTGCTTAATATATATCCACACTCATTTCATCACTCAGGAACACTGCAGGATCTCTAATGCCGTGATGTTTGCCACGAGCTCCTGCCAATGGGAGCTGGCTCTTCCCTTGCTTAGTTTTACTTTTTGTGGAGAGTGTTTATTTCCATCACGTCCTACCACAGGGCATACCCCCTGTGCAGCTCCTGCCCGAGATGGCTGGAGGCTATTCTGTCTGTTAGAATCTGGGACAGGGATTTCACTGGAGAACTACATGTACCAGCACATGCATTTTTAACAAGCAAAGACAAAAAATTACAATGAAATAAATCACAAATGTACTGTTCCTTAAGGAGTGCTGATGCATTCTGAACAGAAATCTCTGCATAATTGATAAAGCAAATCCTTTCATTATTAAATTAAATTATCCACCTTCCAGATTCCACAGAAGACAGAAAGTAGTTGTTGTTGCTATGAGGCAAACCTTGCTCATAATCATTGTAGTTTAAGACCGGGCTCCCCTGTCCTGTTCCGGCTGCCTGAGCAGAGTTTGAGCCGGATTCACCGGGGAAGGACATTGTCACACAGGGGAGGCTTCAGCCTCTGCAGAGGACATAACTGAGCCCCACAGTGGCTGGGCAACGGGCCCTGGCAGAAAGGTTTCAATTTGGAAATGCTCAAAGCAGGGAGAAAGGGCCCACCAGGAGCCATCTGACTTACAGTTTTTAAATGATCCTACTAAGGCCATTTATGGAACCCAGAAACTCCACAGGCTTACCTGAATAGAAAATAAGTTTTTAATCCCTATGGCTTTTTCAAGGGGGAAGGGAAGGAAAGGGGAAGGTAACTTTTACAGGATCTGTTATTGTATTTCTCCTTGCAAACTGGCAGAAACCAAAGAAAAACGCCCTTTTCTATTTGGTTTGCCAAGAAATAGTACTAAGCTGCAAATATACTCGAAGAAAATTTTAATTTCATCACTTGCCAAAGCAGAGCCTCCCAAGGGTGTACAGCATTCCCTCTGCTCTCCTTTAGTGTCTGCAGGAGTTGATCAGCAATTTGCAGAGCTGGGCGCTTATAGAAAAGTCAGGAATGTATGACTGCAATCAACTTTGAATACTGTTTGTGATGCATTTACATGTCATTTTCAAAATAATTTAAAACTGTCGTTTACAAGTCATCAAGAATTTATTCTGCTAGAAGAAGCTTAGAAAATTCTTTAAGGCTAACATATTAATACTTCAAATACCAAACATTTCTACATACTTTTCATATTTTATATTAAGTGTAACTGGATTCATCCTGTGACAAGGATCTGAAACTCGGCGATCCCAGTTCTCCAGTGCTTAGCACCTGCAGTCTGGATAAGCACACACTTCTCAGGATTTCCTGGTAATTTTTAGTTTCAGGGAGTGGATGACTGTACAGCAGGGAAATGAAAGCATGAACAGCTCCATTCTCCAAACACGGTTATCAATTAATACTTCATCTCCTGAGAACGAAGCTGACTCTGTTCCAGAAGTGGATCCTCAGCTAGGTAATGCTCGTTAGCAACGGAAATCAAAGATATGTTCAGAGCCACATGACCTGAACAGTGGTTCACGTAGCTCATAGCTCAGTTTGATTTTATAGACAACAAGTTGCTGTTGCAATATGGTACAAGCCAGTGGAGAAAAAAAAGGTTAATTGGGGGAAGAAAGGAAATACCTAGGAGCCTAGAATTCCTACATGATCAAGGGGAAGACCAAAATGTGTTTGGAGAATACTCCAGTGCACCTAAGTTAGGAGCTACCCTCCCTGACTATGCAAGAAGGCTACATACTCAGACATTTAAAGTTTGAACTAGTTGCCCAGACATGGTTGCCTAGTGCCATCAGAGATGCCATAGAGGATTCAAGATATCCTCAAAAAACATTCAAATGTAACAGAGGACTAATGGGAGACCTACAGCCTCCTGAAGCAGCAGCTGGAGGCCAAGTGGGACACCCTAAGGCATCTCAACTGGTTCTACATGCCTGTGTCCGGGCAATGGACTCAAGCACAAGGTAGTTTGTAGACTCTCCCTCAAGATTTGATTTTCAAATGTCATGAATCACAGGCCCTGGAATAATAAGATAGGTGTAACATTAGTGTTACAGTGAAGTAGAGATCATATTAGAGTGTGTATCTTGTCTCTGGAAAAGGTAGGAGAGCTCTGATGTGAGGTCCCAGAATGGAGAGCAATGCTCCCAAGCCTGCTGAATGGCAGCGGTAGAGCCAAGAACTGACAGCAGGTTTTGCTGCATCCCAGTCCAATGCCACTCCCATTGGGCCATGCCGCCTTCCCAAACAGAAATATCAGCAATCTAAATAAAGCTGTAATGAGTTTGTATTCCTAATTACTTTGGTGGAATACAGCTCTAGCTGAAAAGTTCTGTTTTTAGAATGTTTCCAGTAAGGATCCCGACATTTCTTTCCAGAGACAATGTGTTTTCTGTTTATCTTAAAATAGAGGCTTAGTCTTCCACTTCCCTAAAAATAAAAATTAGCTGCAGTAAAATTAATTACTGCAGTGACTTGTCCTTTGAGAAGCTGACTGCAGTAAATTTAGAGCTAATAGGGTATCACAAGAATAGACAAGCTCACCTCAGATGACCTGAAAACCGGTTTTTGTCATCGGCCTGCCCAATGTGGACAGGCCTTTATTTGGAGCAAATTAGTAACAGAAAGTGCAACAGAGGCATCCAAGATAAGAATACTTGCATCTACATACCAGAACTTCTGTACTCGGTTGTCTGCAGCTGAAGTGAATGAGCTCAACTGAAAGCCCTTTAATACTCCACAAATAATGCATATGGCACCTTTAGTGACTCCCTGCAGTATGGGTGCAGCATGGACAGAAGCTCGGAAGGTGCCTGGCTTTAAGGTCATTCAGATGAGTCCATGGCTGTCCTTCCTGCTGGGCTTCACGGGAGTCAGCTGCCATGAGCTTCAGTTTCTCTGTGGTCTGTAATCACTTATGTCCTACAAAAGTCTAGATGCTCTGCACCTACTTATGCTAAAATTACTATGAACAATCTATATTTTCATGTAAAGATTTACTGTTTCAAATCTATTACATTTAAATAGTCTTCCTCACAGACAGAATAGTTGGTTTTACAAGAAACAACTCTCTTCAATATGGAAACAGGCTTGCTGACGGGGTTTGCTGAGAAGTCTGGCTTTCACCAAACTTCTTGCCTTCCTGACACCTGTCTCACATCCTACACTGATCTTTCAAAAATAACTGGGAAAACGGGAGTGCCTGTTTTGAGTCAGACTTGGTCCTTATGTAATTCTGTGCATTTGTTCTCACAACACAGTGTGAGATATTTCTGACAATTTCTAATAATTTGTTTGCACTTTCAGGTAAAAGAGAGCGCGCAGAATGAAAATTTCAGTGTTAGTTTTAATTATTTGCATGAAGATAAATATTTGGGGTGTGCACGAGAAACAGAGATATTATTCAAAATCCGCACTAGAGGAACCTTTAAATTGTGATGTCATGCATCTGAAAGTACAAAAATGCCAGCACTGCGGCTACCTAGGTAAATTAATTCTGGCTCTTGTATTTCTGTCTTGTGTGGTTTCCTCATGTGGTACAGTGAATGTGGGCAACAACTGACCGTGCAATTGAAGGCTAAGGTCATGGTCTATGTGTACACCTATGTTCATACAGAGAGGTAGGTGGAGAAGCTACCTGAGGTTTTAAAAGCAGAACAATGAGGCTAACAACAAACACTGCACTGAGGCAACCACCTCGCTCCTAGCTGTAGAGAGAGCTCCATTCCTCCATCTCCATTGCATAGGATCAATGAGTCTCAAGTAGTAAGGGTTTTGTCAACTGGACCACAATTAAAGCAGTGTTAGTGTCCGCAAAACTGACATTTCCTGCTTTAGAAAGGTGCAACTCTGCAATCTACGTATCACACTCTAAAGAACGTGGCTTTTGCACAGTTATATATATCTGCCAAAGCTTTCCAGCCATGAACGTTTGAAAATGACTTCTTATGGTCTTGATTGACAGGGCTAATTGCATTATTAACTGCCTAAAGAAGGTCAGTATTGCAGAAGAGAGGGGAGGTCCATTGGGCAGCATGTGGTGGGTACAGAAATCAGGGTTTGGGATGTCTGGTCCAGCTCTCACCATCACGTTGCTACCAGGAGGTGGTCACTCTTTGCATAGTAGATGGTCTGCTGACATTCATCCTCTTTTTTGTAATAGCTGCAAAACTGGGCCTTACTCTTTTCACCAGACTTGGTGAAGTTTATTTGATGAGTGTACTGCCGGTCCTGGAAAAAAGTTCTGAGTTCATTTGCAAGCATCATACTAACAGGCTTTCTGCTGAGCTACAGGTATTGTAAAGTTAAAACGAAATGGTGTTTTTGCTTACTAGAAAAATATAATGAAGAAAAATATGTTGAAGAACAGCACAAGCCTTTAAAAAATGGAGAACGTATTAGCCTACAATGTAATGGCTTTATTGGAAGGTGTCTAAATTGCACTGCTTTTGTAACTCCTCTTCCATTAAGTGGCATTAGGTCCAATGTACAAGGATCCCTTGGTCAGTGTGATACTGATTTTGTTTGTAGCATTGTCTGTTCTCTCAGAGAAAGAACATTGATATCAATCAGTGGCAGCTCTTTGCAGGATCGATTCCTGTAAGAGTCTCTTACAGGACTCTTACAGTGTCATTGGTCAGCTCCACAAGGCTTATTTATCCTCATTACTTCTCCACAGACCAGTTTTTTATTTCTTTTCTCTAGTTCTGTGTGTGCATATATACTTGTATCTAGCATTCATAAAAACCTGTTTAAGCAGCAGATCTGAAAGCTGTTGCTTATTTTGCTGAACCAGACAGAATAAACAGCAGCCATAGGAAGCTAGCTGCTTCACACTGGGGTGCCAGTGTGAGGGAAGCACTATAGGAGCTTGTCCTATATTCAGCCTTGCCCTCCCGGGCAAATGTTTCTACTCTGGATATTTCTGCTGTTCATGGAATTCAACAGAGTGCCAATTGAAGTTTAACTGCAGACAGAAAGTCAGCAAGCATCACAAGGACCGCACCACTTTGTCGCACTTGGAGCACAGTTAGAAGATGATGGTGAAATGCTACATTCATTTTCCGACCAAGGGAACACCACCTGCAGGAAGAGACCAGACGAGAGCATCACAGCAGATTAGCATGGGTACTGTTGTATAGGCCAGTGGAAAGCAAATAAAATCTTCAAGTCCATTTGTAACTCAGCTTCTATGCTGTGACTGGTGTTTACTGGAATGTTTACAAGATCCTGTGTATTTATCACTGCTAAAAAAACTTCAAATTGCAGACATACAGAGATACAGCACTGATTCCTCCTAAGTGAAATAATTTACACAGCCTCCCCCTCTTTCTCTTTGCAGGGAACATAAATAGGTTCTATACAGAGAGTCTCTTGAAAGAGTTTGCTTGAGGCAACCCATGGATGAGGTATCGAGTCAAAGAAAAAAAATAATCAGAAAGCCTACAACATGCTAGATGGGGCTCTGAGCAACCTGATCTAGTTGAAGATGTCCCTGCCCATTGCAGGGGGGTTGGACTAGACGACCTTTAAAGGCCCCTTCCATCCCAAAGCATTCTGTGATTCTATGATCCTATGAACATATGTGCAGTTTTGGGTGCCACAGTATAAAAAGGATACGAAGCTACAAGAGAGTGTCCAGAGGAGAGCCACGAAGATGGTGAAGGGTTTAGAGGGGAAGCCATATGAGGAGCAGCTGAAGTCACTTGGTCTGTTCAGCCTGGAGAAGAGGAGACTGAGGGGAGACCTCATCATGGTCTACAGCTTCCTCACAAGGGGAAGAGGAGGGGCAGGCGCTGATCTCTTCTCCCTGGAGACCAATGATAGGACCCAAGGGAATTGCAGGAAGACATGCCAGGGGAGGTTTAGGTTGGACATTAGGAAAAGGTTCTTCACCCAGAGGGTGGTGGAGCACTGGAACAGGCTCCCCAGGGGGGCAGTCATGGCGCCAAGCCTGACAGCATTCAAGAAACATTTGGACAACGCCCTCAGACATAGGGCGTGAATTTTGGGGTTGTCCTATGCAGGGACAAGAGTTGGACTCGATGATCCTTGTGGGCCCCTTCCAACTCAGGACGTTCTATGATTCTATGATTCTATTGCAAGTCTGGGGGATTTCTGTTGCCTGAAGGCACTGAACTATAGGCAAAAAAATACATGACATATTTACACTCAATCTCTTTAGGAAAGGGAGATACACTGATATTTTATGAGATGTTAAAGGTATCTTTCAAAAATGCAGCTGAGCAAGTTAGAAATGACAAGTACCATTTTTTCTCTCCCTCTCAATTATAGATAGCCTATACAGGTATTAAATAAAACCCTCTGCCTCATTCTCCTTTCATGCCACTTTTATTCCAGAGAAATCACTTTGATAGAGCAACTCCTTAATCACAGAACAGACGATGAGGAGACAACAAGCTATGGCATCATTACTATCACTCCGAGGCAGTGCCATTTTCCAAGCAGTACATAGCTTCAACAGAAAATCAAAGGCATCACATATATTGTCTGGCACCCTACTCTCAAAAAATCTAAATCAAAGTGATTGATACCTTTCTCACTGCTTCTTTAAGGTCTGAAAATAACAGAATAAAAAATACTGCTTTCACAATACGAATTAAAATGGGCAGCCTTCTGCAAGTATCACTTGTTGCTCAGAGGGTGAAAAAAAAGTAATGCAGGGAGAGACTTCTTATCCCCTGTTTCCCTGAATCACTTCAGGCAAGTGAGCAGTGCAGGCCAGCTGGCATGCTCTATCCCTCCTCTCAGCAGAGAGCACTGAAAAATATTCAGTCCTGCTAACAGTTACCTTCCTCTGAAGTACTCGAGTGGTTGCTGGCATCAGACATAAGAAATACCAACAGTTTTTCGAATGAAAGCTCTATGCAGACTGTGACAAAGCCCCACTAAATATAATGGAATATTTACCTGACTAAAAGCTGGGATGTCTGGACTTGGGGTGCTCTGGATCAGACCCACTGTTGACTAACTTTGCTATTTACAAACTTTAGTAAAACGTGGTTGGATTTTTTTCCCCATTTTCATAAAGTTTGAATTGCTAAAGGTAACCTATCCACATCTGCTTCTGACCTTCCAACTTCCAAAGCCAACCCCAGTTTATTACCCAAGGTAAGAGCTTAGTTTACTGGGGAGAGCTGTACTTTTTAACACTATTCCAATATCACACCTCTGCTTGCTGACATGCAGTCAGCAGGTCAGCCTGCAGCTCTCGCCCTTCGTACAGTGTGTGAAGAGGCTGTCAATGAGGACCACCTCTACAGTAACTGCAGGATTGTGTGGTCAACTATGAAATCCTTACACCTTTATCTCACTATGCGAATCAGATAACTTAAAAATCAGCAAAGACAAAGTCATATTCACAAGGATCCAGTTGCATGTGTTATTGGCAGGGTTTAAATTTCAAACCACAGAGTCTTCAATGTGGGCCAATTTCCATTCAGCTGAAACTAATTATCTTTTGTCAAGGTGGGTGACCAGGTTTTAGCCAAGCACACAGGTTTTCACATTTTAATTCTTAATCGCAGTGCAGCTGAGTGGTTCAGTCATAGCAGAACACCAGACACTATTTCCAACTGTACCTGACCTAACACTGAGACCAGCAATCCTAGTTCCTTACTCTGTTAATTTTGCATCAGAGATGCAAAGTCTTTCACTGGATCCTTACCCTTACCGAGCAGTGCAAACCACCTTCAAGCGAGATGGAAATCATCACACAAAATTCAGTAAAATTTCAACAAGTCCTTTACCTCAGAGGCTTTTTTTACTCTTAAGAAGTGGTATGGATGCTGGGCCAATCTGCTCAACATACAGTGTAAGTTTGGGGGGGAGCAAAATAGGAAATGTAACACTTCTTTGTAACTGAGAGAATAGCACATATGACCATCAGCATGATGACTATAACCATTTAGCACCTCTGAACACCTCCTGCTATAGAAGCAGAACGGGGAGGAAATGTACAAGATGGCTTTGTAGGACAGAAACATAAGGGGGCACATTTCCAGGCGTGTGGTTCAGCCTCTTGACTTCCATTAGTGTTAATGGGAAAAACACAGCTATGTCCCTACCCTCAGGATGCAGCCCAAGAGGACATTTTTGCCTGTAAACGCTGCGATTTAGTACACAGCACTGTACCCAATATTCCCACCTCCGCCTTCATTTCATCAGCACAGCCACTGCCATGTGCTAGTTTTGCAGCAAGACAAGATTTATGGAAGTTTTATTTTTGCGCTCATTTTCCCAGGGTTGAAACAGGGGCAAAACCACAGCTTTTAGGTGAAAGGGCTGAGTAAATTTACTGGAAAGTGCTAAAGAAAGGAAGAAAAAAGTAGACATGACATGGTAGGAAGTAGCTTGGGGGGAGGGGTGGCATAGGTGACATTTTTCACCTATTCATATACTGACATGCAGGAAGGTACATCAATCCAAAGTCTTACAATATGTAAACCAGTATTAAAGAAATATGTCCTCATTAATGTGCTTTACACTTATTATGCCATGTTGTTCCTTCCACTTGCTTCTCAGTCACAGGGAGCCATGCTGTGATGTCCCTCTGCAGCTGCCATCAGGTTTTGTTCTGCTGAAACAAATTTACTGCCACTTGCAGTACTTCTATGGTGGAGCTATGTATCAGGCTCTGGCTATGAAAATAAAAGACAACCAGAAGAAAGGCCAAACACAAGCCAAGAAAATTGTTGCATTTCTTTAGAACTGTGATATAGTACAGATAAAAGCTTTATAAAAGAGGTTCAAGGATGGATTTACTGCAGTAGCCTGGAGAGCAGCTGCATCTTCCCTTTCCTTCCTAGCACCTCCTCTTGTACGTGCCCTCACTCCTGTTGCGCAGGAAGGCCCTACCAGCCCCCTCCGCCCCCCACCCCATCCCCATCTCCATCCTGGCTCTGGTTGCCCTTCAGCTCCAGCACTGAAGTCCTGGCAGGGAAACTCCCAAAGTCTGCCTCAGGCTCAGCCTCATCTGATCAGACATGTCTTCCTACTCCACCCAACGGACTGCCAGCCGATACGACAAAAAAAGGAACAAGCAAACACTGCATCTCTACTGGCTTTTTGTGTCATTGGTGTTGGGTTCCTTCCAGAAAGCGAAGACAAAACTGTCTCTAACCAGGCAACTGGCAGGCAAAGGATCTGCTGTCATCCAGAGCCGTATCAAACTTTAGTTTTGCTGGATATTATAACTGTACTGTGACCAGAGATTACAGCCAGCAGCAGCTCGTAGTACCGCTGGGCTATATCTGTATTTTGCCCCAACTTGACTTGTGGGAAGCTCAGTAGAGTTTCTCCAGATGATGTGCAGCACAGAGCTAAATTCCACTTTCCCTCTATATCCTCAAGAGGATTCAGTACTGGCCGCAAGCAGACTCCCATCTCCAGCTCAGCCCAGGGTTTCTTTCCCTGGGCCATCCCAGCATGGGAGCCAGCAGATTAATGAGCAGAGAGGAGAACTGGGCACTGCAGAGTGCCTGCTACTTCACACATCATTTTGCTCCCTGGCAGAGGGAACATATTAGAGACACCGCAGTTCCACGAGCCTAGATCTTCAGGTTTCGTACCTCACTGTTTGTATTACATGCGTCTGGGTTTCAGAAGAAAACAGTAGATTGTCAGCAGTATAAAGCTGCAGGTGTAAAGGAGCTGCCTGTGGAACTCAACCCACTACATCAACTCCTAATGTAACCCAATTTTTTTTAAGAGTAGAACTAGGATAAACTCTCAGTGAGAGCAGCAGTGTCTATGATCAGGCAAGGGACCAACTAATTTACATGAGATTAGGTCAATTCTTTTTGACAGCAGCCTGCAAAAAACTGCAGAGAACTTTAAAGTACTGCCAGTACAGATGTATCGCAAAATAATCAGAGGTTTTGTTGGTAAGTAGAAGGGAAAACACAGTCTGCATGTATGGATGTTTCTGGAAATGAAAAACAGAACGCTTCATACCCTGCTCTTGCAGTAACTTTTTTTTGTGGTCTGTTAAAAGCTTGAAGAGCAGCCGCTGTACAGTCACTAGAATTGGCTAATAGCACAAGACTGGGTGAGGAACTGGAATAAATTAGTGAATGCTTAAAAAAAAAAAAGGTATATAGTAAATCAGACATTCCTCAAAAAGAAGGCTAAAAAAAGATGGATCTTCCTTGAATTGTATTGCATTTGACCAGCACTATTTCAGTGGCTTTGGAGAGTGGTTTTTGTCAGAGCAGACATAGAGCCCTTTCACTCTAAACTACATTCACGCATGTGACTCAACTTTCTTTCTTGTCCTGCTTGTCTCTGTTTTTACCCCAGTTCTGAGTAAACAGAAGCACAAAACTAACAGCTGCAAGATCTTATCACCAGTTCTCTGGTAACACAACTTGCAAGGCAACGGAGAGCTGGTGCAATCGCTGCTGCCCTCTCAGAAGCAATGTGCTGACCAAGCACACCGTATGGAACGCAGATGCACTGCATCCCCTGAGTAGCATCATCATTTTAATTGTTATCAGATTAATGTATTTCTACCTCCAGATCATTACAGATACCTATGAAAATAGCATAACTAATCAACCAGCTTAATATAAATAAATATGCACACACACACAAATTTCTTTAAACAATGTCAATTGTATAAATCAGTGCCAGTAAAAAATCTCACTCACTGCTATGAACTCTGGAATTTGACATGGCCTTAAGGTGATCTGCCGCAGAAGTATACATCCTAATTATGTTTCTTTACATAAGCAACACTAAATAACAAGATCTACAGAGAAAGCAGAATTTACTTCAAGTTAACAGTTTACCTTTTAATGATTTCATGACTTTTTTAAAATAACATAGAGTGACACGGCTGTGTGTTTCAGACAGGTCCCTCAAACAGAACACAAGCATGGATGCGCTCTCTTTTGTGGGAGAAGCCCTCCTTGCCTTTCCATTCCCCTCATACCCATCCCTCTACTGAAATGGTGATCAGACCATTCTGCACAGCCCGCGCAGATTCTTGTCACTGCCACTTGTGCCAACAGCTTCCTCAAGCCAGGCTGTGTCCCAGGTAACCTGTGTCGTTTGAAGGGCTGAAGTAGCAGGTGACCTTGTGAAGGATAAAACTCTGCCACAGGTACCCTGAGCAGGATGTGGGCTGGGTTTGTTTCTAGACCACAGCACGCTCAGACTGGACTGTTTTTCAGTATGTCGCTTCTTTTCCTCCTGAGCTTTCTCAGAGAAACTTTGGGCAATTATTCTTTCGTGAAGCAATGCCTGTTCAAGCCTGCTTTTATCTGCACACTACATCTCATCTCCCTTTTCTCTCTCCTCTCCTGTTCAATTTGCAAAGCGGCTATGAGAAGGATTAATAAAAAGGCATGACAACAGGCCCTTAGAAAGCTGGTGACACCCAGATCATTTCTGCTGACCTGCGCAGTACAAGAAAATGCCACGGCCAGCACCAGGCAAAGACTGAAGGCAGTTACTTGGTGCTTCATCTGCATAGCAAAATCAATGCTGATGCACTGATGGAAGCAGTAGGATTATATTGTAAAGGGTTTACTTATCCTGCTGGTACGAAATACTTGTCGTCTGTGAAAAATCTGTGTGCCTGACTAGCTGCTCTTTAGAGATCAGGATGCGACTATCGCACCTTTTTGGCCCTGACCAAAATGTTCTGGTTTATTGCACTTGGCAGAACAGTTTTTATTCCAAATGGGACACCCGTCAGCTACAGCAATGCACATCATATTACTCATTCGGCAGCAGCAACTCACAATGATTTCTTCAATAACTGGCTGAAGTTGACTGTAGCTCTCCCAACTGTAACTTCAGTCAGCATGGTATTTTCTAGATTTGGTCACTGCAATGCTCTCCATTTTGTTGCAGAACAGCAAATTGTTTGGCTGTGTGAGTAAAAGATTCTCTCCTTGAACATAAAGGAGCACAGGGGCACAACGATAGGGGGGGGGAACCCCAATAACAGCATCAGGGAAACGGAGCACCCGGACCCAGCTGCTCTCAGGGCTATCGTGGGAGCTCTTAATTTCAAAAGCTTTCAAACCAGGTAGTACAGCAGAAATGATAAATAATTTTAATGTGAGAAAAATGCATTCTAATTTTCTATAAGACAACTCACTGTCCATTTTTCAACAAGTATGTGCAGAAGGACTGAGATTATGTTTTTCTCAAGTTCTCATGCTGAACATCTATGCCCTTTGCTATGGGGAAATTCAGCATGTAAGGACACATTTATCACATCACTTAACAGCTAAGCTGAAAATCCATGCGTAATTGCTATTCTTCCTCCTACTGTAAGTTATTACAAGTTCTGCTTACTGAAAAGAAAGCTGGAAGTACTCTAATAAGAACATCTATATTTATTTCTGTGATCAAGTGTTTATAGTCTGAAAGTACTGAAGATGAGGAACTTTTATCCTATTAGGATAATAATCCATTTCTTTGTGAGGTTTGGTATTTTCTCCCCAATCAGACAGCTTAATTGACAAATTAAGCAGAAGTACATGGCCGACAAACACTAGGGCCTTTTTTAACAAAGGTGGCAGATGGAGAGTGATGAGGAGAAAGTGACTTTTCTTAGATACTTAGGGACTTCCAGACAGGATAAATAAAAGGGGTGGCTTTTAACTTATTTAATGTTTGGCCCAAATTGATCTTTCATCCAACATACATCTGAGAAATGCATTAAAGTTTTTTTTAGAATGCTTGCCAGAGTTTCATATTCTGCCCTTTTTCAGCAGCAAAGCAAATGTCAGCGCTGTGAAGCTCTGGAAGCTCATGCTGAATGTCAGATACACTGAGATCTGTAACTTAGAAGCCTTGAACTTTTAGACCATAGGAGCCTTAATGCCTGGCAACTGCACACTGGGTTATAACTTGGAAAATGTCAGAAAAGGATGAATTGGGATTCCTTGTAATGCAAGCAGTGAAGAAGTATGTCAAGAAGTGACATACAAAGCCCCAGGGCAAATAAAGCCATCCACATGAAGTCACTGCCAGCTGCTTCACAGAGAGGTGCTCGTACCTGCTGTAATGGCATTCATAGGTCTAGCAATTTGAAATGGCAGCCACAGGAGATGGGAAAGGGATTTTTTAAAAAAAATTTTTTAAACACTGTCTGGAAACTACTGCAAGGAGAGCCACAGTTAATGATGAACTCAGTGATATACTGACTTTATTAACCAAACTATACATGGCACACAAGGGGTTAGCAAGAACGAGTAGATTAAAACCAGGTTGAGTCATCATTTACTTCTGTCCACAAACACAGTAGTTCATCACTGCACACTGCAACAGAGTGAACATTTGCTTTTTCATGAAAGGGATGATCAATCAAATCTGAAATATCAAACAAAATCCTACTTTGACTCAATTTATAAAACTATGTTTATCAGAGGGAGAGGGGATTCCCTTATTTAGATATAAATAGATCTTATACATCTTACCTATGTATATGCCAAAGGTCCAGAACAAGTTAAGCTAGCTTTGAGGTCAGCCCTGCTTTGGAGCAGGAGGTTGGACTAGGTGACTTCCAGAGGTCCTTTCCAACCTAAAGCCTTCTGCAGCTCCTGTCTTGTGGACTTCACACAGGCTCCTACCCCACTCCCACTGATTGTAATGTCAACTGCCTACTGAATTCCACAGTGCACACTCAAACCCTCACAGTTCAGTTAACACTCAGCCAGGCAGACTGGCTTTGGCTCCTGACTTCATTGTGCCCCAAATTCCTGCCTCCTGCATCACCTCGGGGTTGCGGTGGGAGGAAGGACTAGGGTTCTAGGCATCAGCAGGTATCAGAATTCAAATAAACAAGGAGAGACTGTACCGACTGTGGAGTTCACTGAAGTGACACATTGGAAAGATTAACAGAAGCCATGGTTCTGCAGGAAATGCTACAAAAGCATGTCAGTCTCACCTAGCCCAGTCAGCACGTGCTCCAGAAGCAGGGTTCTCATAACCCAGGCAAGGTCAAGTCCGTCTCTCCCATTTGGGCCTTAACATTCAACTTAATGCAAGTTTCCCCTTCCAAACATTGGCAGGATAGCTTGGGAAAAACTAAGCCTTCCAGGAAAATTATTGACCATCTTCTATTGTCCTTGAATAGGGCATAAACACGCAACTACATCACCTGGAAGCATGTTTCTCAGATTTACAGAGACTTCTGCTTATTTCAATGGAGACACTTAAACCCCTTTGACAGGCAACTGATACTTCTGTTTGTGTGATCACTGAAGGACAGTGGGAGAATAACTGCTTCCACACGATGCAGGAAACAGCCTTCCCCAAATATAAAATCATCCTCCTGAGCATTTAAGTTTTCAATTAAGTTTTTGTTCATTCCTCAGAAGAGAGATACACACTGTTGTTTTCTCTCAATGTCACAATCCTAGAGAAAAAATGAAGATATGCTTTTCCTATGGCCATTATGAACTTCTCACTGTGCAAATACAGCAGAAGAAAAGCAGTAATTTTGCCACACACTACAAAAGCTCCTGAAATTTAATCAAAGAAAATGAAAACTCAACCTCAAATAGTATTACTATTTATTACTCAAATAGTAATAAAATATTTAAAAAAATACTTCAATATTCTTTGGTTTAGTCCTTTTGCATGTGTTTCCTGGTTGCTCATGCATGATAAATCAAAAAGCTGATACTGGCTCCTTTTGGATTCCACCAAGGGAAACTTCCAAAGGTAAGCAGGCAGAACTGACATTTTAAGTTGTCTCAGAGTCAATTTACAGCAGCAATGTGAACCTGTGACTGTGAAATATGAAAACTGTACTTTTATGTACACAGAACTGCCCAGGTTTATCTTGAAAATGGGTATATATCTATACTGCCAGAAGACCATTATATACACTATTTATGCAGACCAAAATTATGCACAGGAGCATAAATGCCATAGCATGGGAAAGGTGCACACAGAAGGAGCAGATAACTGCACGATACAGTGTTATCTTTTTTCACTCCTTAGGCCACTCAGATGCTTTTTAGGGTCCAGTATGTGATGAAAGCAGCATGTAAATTCCACAGGGATAAACAGCTGTTGCTCATTTCAATTTCCACTACAGATATCACACTGCAGGCTCACCTGGTGTCTCATGCCAGTGTTTGGCCTTTGGTTCATAATCATGAATTTTTAGGAGACAAAAAATCCTCATACTCATTGCCTGCTTAACAGACAGTTGACAAGGAATGCCTAACAATCTTTCCCTTCTTTCATTAAGAGCATTCAACCTGCAGTAGTTGTTGTGACATTCTGCCCTTAAACAAACACTGATTACAGAAAATAAAAGTAAAGTTTCGTAGTTCTCCATTAAGCCCATGTTCTTACATGAGATAATAGCTGTCCTTTTGCTGGATCCAATTTCAGTCTGTCATTCTACAAATGGCAGTTTTGGGCAATTCTCTCTCACAGCTCTTCTTCAGTGTTGAACCCAACTCTAATCAGAAATCAGTGCAGACCCTCCCACTATGGGCACTAACAACAAGGTTTGTCATGGCAGGACGAAAACAGCTCCAAGCTGAGGAAATCAGTGATCCTGCTGTTCTTGATATGCCACTATCAGCATGGCAAGGAACAGGCAAATGAAGACTCTGCACTTGGAACAGACCACAATCCTGCAATCTGATAACTGAAAGCAAACCCCAACTTTTGTGGCCATGGTGGTCCATTCAACAGGACACACCTTTAGGTGAAAGAGTCACATAGCAAGATTGGAGCTCGCTCTATTAATTTTAGACAGTATGTCCTTAAAGGCTATGGTTTTTGATATTCCTCTTCTTCCAAGCTGTGAAAACCTCTGTTGGATTCAATACAGTGCACAGCAAATGTGAGAGAGCAGAATCAGAACCTCTGTGCAAAGAACAGCACGAGCTGAGATTACAGACACCTTTAACAAGTCTTTCAATTTCAAGTGCTAATGTATTAAGACTCCACCTTCACTCTTCTCTCAGAGCTCCTGAAAACTAATAAATTTCTCAGAATTTCTTCTTCCCAATAACTGTCCACAATCTAAAGGAAAGGGGTGAACAATATAATATTTGGAATCTTTCTGTTTCAATCTAATAGGAATCTTTGTGCCCAGACTGAAATTTGCATTTATCTGTGAACTTACCGTTCATGTTTGGTTTTGTAGTTCTCTTTTTTCCACTACACAAAACGTAAGCGTGACAAAAAAAGTCACCAGGTGCTTGGAAATACTCTTGAAAATGTAATCTTTTGGAGAGAAAATTCCCATTCATTAAGATGAATTAACATAAGTCATACTGAATTCTTACCATATACAGATCATGGAGGTGCACACAAAATAATAATAATAATTAAAACCCCGTGATTAAGAAGACAAGTGAGAAATTATTGCAGGATCAGAATCTGCAAATAGGTGTGTGGTTACTAAAATATACAATGCTAAGTATGATTTTTACTAAACGTAACTAGACTACCAGTAGGACTAATAGTAATTCCAATGTAAGTAAAAATTATTCTTTTTTTTTTTGTAAGGTAATTTTTAAGATCAGAAAAAAATAAGGGCAAATTCGTATTTTACCTGCCGAGGGGTCCTCTCTGATTTACTCCTGCACCATTCCCAATCTGTGAGTTCAGGTTTATGGCTTTCCTCATGAGACAACCTCCTTTCTGGTCCTTCAGAAAAAGTCGACTTATCAAAATTTCTGACCTCTTCTCTCTTAAAGGTTCCCAGTTTGTCGGGAAGGAGGCAGTCGGTGCTCCTCTCCTTGCCAGGGTCTCGCCTGGCCTCGGGTCCCTCCGGGGCGTCCCGGGAGCTGTCCGGCAGGGCCGTGGTGCTGAACCCCGCCTTCCCAGGGCCGGGGGGATCGCCGCTTCCTCTCCCAGGTTCTTTCGAGTTATCGCAGTCGTAGCTCACCAGGTTGTGATAGGACGTAGATTTACCATCGCCGTGGTGGTGGTGGTGGTTTTCGTGGGATATTTTGTAGATTCCATAACCTTGCTGGAATGACAGGTTGAATTCAAAACCCCTACGCTTGGCTAAACAGAAAGGGAAGAAATGTCATATTAAAAACAGTCAAAACCAAGAAGGAAAATGAGATTACGTACACAATGAAAATGACATTCTAAACCATGGAATAAATTATTTAACTACTGCTAGAAACAGGCAATTTTCTATCCATAAAAAGAATGAATTGTTGAGAAGAAAGACTTCTCAGATAGTATGTTATTATACTGCCTTCTTAATGAATTCAGAAATTATATATTCCAAAGTTAATGGATTCCCAGAAACTGGTAGATTATCTGCCATTTTCAAAAACACAGGATATATAATGTTTTATGGGATACACACAAGAAGAAAATATTTACATTTTGTAATACTTTTCACAGCCTCTTTCAGCTGTATTCCTAAAGGTGAAAAATTGTACAAAATGATAAAACATTTCTGAGAATCTATAACTAAGCTTCACTATCAATAGTCAAGCAAGAAAAACAGAATTCTACAATAGAAAATAAATATTTGAAGTATTTACACAATGGAATTTTTGTATATTCTCCATCCTAAATTCAGTGCTCCAACTAATATTACACAGTAACTGAACAATTAACTAAAAATTCTCAATCATTATTTATACCCTTTCATTTTTCCTCCTTTCTAACACAAACCACCTGAAATTCTTCATCCTCCCCCTTTTCATCTTACATTATGTAGTAACTAAAGAAGTGCCTTTTATTTAACTAATGAAATCATCTTCCCACCAAACCTTTCATGCTAAATTATAAAATAAAAGGTATGAGGATACATTTATACAACCTCTATTTCTACTCAATCTCTATTTTGTGTGCTTACTAGATCATATATAATTATGGGTGAAATTCTGACCTTAGCAGTCCTTGCATTAAAACTTGAGAACAGTCTTTAGTACAAATACCTAAAAGTCACAGATCTATTTAAAATGATTTTATAATTGCTACTTTTCCAGCTGTTGTACATTTCTCTCTCTAAATAGCATTATTAAATACATCTGAAATAAACTGCCTCCTTGATGAACTGCAGTCATCCTCTCCAGGAAAGCAGTTAAAACAGCATCAGTTGCAGCACAAGCCATTCTGCACTGGGAGAAGGCGTTCAAAGCAAGTGGAAGCCATGAATGAGAATGGCTTTTCTCTAGGATTCAGGAGCTTGCTTTCTCCCTAAACATGCAGTAAATGTCAGCAAGTCATCCACTGATGTCAGAGGATTTTCACTCCAGAGAATGGGAAACAACACCCAGATCCTCAGAAGTACTTAGCACTTAACTTCTGCAGTTGGACTAGATGATCCATGTAGGTCCCTTCCAACTGAACTATTCCATTCTATTTCTAATTCTAATTCTAACTTTCTAAATAAAACTTGCCAGCACTTTCAATTCCCCTTGGACGAGGCCTCAAGGGACAACTGTATCATACTCTAGCACTGCAACTCTCACTTCTGAAAGATTAATACAGAAATCTATCATTTTTATATATGAATATAATTGCAGAATTATAAATAGGAAATCGAAATTATTTTTCTGTTAAAGTTATTCTTGATAATAATTATGATTGTAAATAAAAAAAATCAGCTATTGCTCTATCTTCCCTCCTTGTAGGCTTCCTTACTGATATTTTTACCAGAACATATTTATTATATGGTAACAGAGGTCTAACAGATACAGATGTATTTAATATCCTTCAAACTTTCCATAATTACCTACTGTTGAACAGCTGAATTTTTTTAAGTTTGTACATATTTGGTTGTCCCAGAAAGCAAACATGTATGAACATATATGCATACATTTGTGTGTAATCAATGTAAATTAATCACTAATAAAGATACTGAACTTATATTAGTAGGTATAATAAGCTTCAATAAAACATTTTAATAACAAATACTTCTCTCAGAAGAGTACTGGAAACGTTTTCATTTGTAATTCATAATGCAATCCCTCCGTGCAGATACAGGAGCATTGGAGACTGAGGTATCTCATAAATAACTGTGGCCAGGAAATTTACAGGAAAGCATTATGCAGTCTTTTAGCCACAAATATGACAGTGTTATTCATGTCTGCAGAAGCCTAAATGTGTTTTTCACTAGAGGTAAGTTCATGGAGTGATAGCTGTATTTCTTTGTCTTCTATTTCTCTGACTGAGTACTACCACATGATCAAGTTCTTCAGGAAAAGAACAAAAGTCGTGTAACTGCAGGAGGCAGGCTGTGGCTGTCAGCATGTGCAGGGATTCCTCCAGCTGGTTTTTCATGGAGGCCCAGAGAAAAACAGGGCTTTAGAAGATTCCAAGGAGGTTACCAGTGAAGGTCTGGCATCCTCTGTTACACCAAGGTAAACTTTATAAACACGCAGGGAAATATTTTTAGGCAAAGACTGTGTAGGAGTTCCTCAGCTTTCAACAAGCAGCATGAATGCACCGAGATACAGGCCCCTCCCATAAATCATGTCCTTCACTATTCGCTTATTGGTGTCGCTGTGATTTCTGGTTAGTAGCTACAGCACAAGTGTACAAACAATAGCTCCTCTCCTTCTTAGAATTTGCTCACAATTAGCATGTTCCCCCCCCGCCCCGACATTAAACATGTTTAGCATTGTCCACGTACTTGATTAGTAAAAGTCATATTTTGGCAGATACATTTTTCCCAGGGTAGGAGAGGAGAGCAAAACTAGGATTCAGAGTCTGTCGGACTCTGCTGAAAGATCCAACAGTGACCTGGGAAAAATCAGCCAAGCTTCTGTGCCTCAGTATCCACGATCTCCATCCAGCTGTCTTGCATGAATGTTGTGAGTCTCATTTATTGTTCTGAATAATGTCTAAATAATTCAGGTAAATGATTTCAAGGAGTACAAAGTACTATTACTGACACTAACTTCCTATCCTTCTTACTACAAGATACATTCCAGCTGTGCATCACACTTCCATACTTACTTTTGAGTTCTTCTGAAGACACTGCATACGAATTCCTCCTGCAATTAATGATGCAGCCACAGGGCAGATGGATCCAGTGTTCTGACAGGACAAATACCGGGGTGACTGTGGCAGCCAGCAAAGTCAGCAGGAAGCTAAGTGTCTCAAATGAAAGGCTTTGCAAACCAGTGATGTGCTGGACAACCATTTGTATCTGAAAGGCAGAGCATTTTGAAATTTAAATCGCTTCAGGCACACGAGATACTTCCAGGAATAAACAGAACATCTCACTATTAATATGACACAAGGAAAAGACACAGGTTGTCATCAATGTTTGCTCAGCCTAACAATTTTGTTTGTAACACAGAGTGGAGAAAACACACTGACAGAGGCTCTCCTCCTCATTCTGCATTTCTCAGAAAAACCCTTGCTTAAGCTAAATATAGATGCCTGAGCACTATTAAAACAAGCAACTCACAATCCAAGCAACTTAGAAGAGACTGCTAGCTCAGTCTCTCCTGCATGGTACTGAGGAACCCCAACTCCCAATGGGGAACAGGAGAGGAACTTAGCACCACACAGGGCTGTGCGGCAGGTGCTCTGTAATGCTCTCTTTCTGTTGCAAGAAGCTCAGGTGCTGAGTCTATACACACCCCGGGGACAGGGATAACACTGCCCCAGCCCCATGGTCTCAACAGACTCCTTTCTAATTATACATGAATGTACCCGTTCCCAAACACACTAGTGCATGCACACGGACAGCCCTCCCTCCCTCCTTGCCCCCCCCCAATGCTACAGAGATTACAAAGATGTAAGCAAACCTCATTTTTCTAACAAACTCCTATTTTTTAATCAGTCTGGCAAAAGACATGACTCACAGCTGTAAGGAGGGGCAGAAGAGCCAGCTTAGTACAATTCACAGACCCCAAATGCTGAACAAATGCTTGTCAGACAGCTGGCAATACAACAGGGTGGACCTTATTCATCACTGTATTCAGGTGATACAAATGATGTGATGACAGAGTAACATACTGATGAATCAGGCTCTGCCAAACCTGCTGAAAACCAGTTAAATTCATGTAGTGACACAGACCTGCTTAAAAGGACTTTTGCCAGCACAAACTATACTATAAGGAACAATTGCAATGGCTACTGTTCATCTGTTTCAATTCATGGCACACCAACTCACATGCCATTTAAATGTAAGTAAACATTAAAAAGTAAAGCAATCTGATGATTTACCATCATTGGAAGCCAGAGAGTGACTTTTGTCAATGCAAGAATCAGTGAGAATCGTTTCTGGGCAAATCCCACTGTGAAGCTCCTGCTCTGTATGCTGTTCATGCAACGGGGCTCAAGTGCACTGCTCTCAGCCGCATCTTTCCTAAAAACTGCCTCCGAGCTTGGACATGCGTTTTGGAAATGCTTCAAGGTTTTATCCACAGAGTCCGCTGGTGACAGAGATGGGGTAGCAGTACTGCAGCCTGCAGGTGTCCCAGGGGTGATGTAGCCTCGAGAGATTTCCTGGTAATCAATGTGTAATAGCTGTTGCTCATCTGAGCACAACAGCTGGTAAGTTAGAGGAACAGACAGCACTGTGAGGAGGCAAAAGCACAGCGAGTAGACAATAAATAAAAACAAGATGTACGAACTGGCACAGTCAGTGAAGCAACCCCAGGAGGTGGGGATGTACTTGCCCCAACCACAGAGAGGCAAAATGCAGATCAGCAAACTGACAATCCAAATGGTAAGAATGGCCCATACTATGCTCACTTGTCGCTTGGAAGTGCTGCAGCTTGTTGTCTCAGTTTTGTTGATGGTGTAGAAGTTGTAAGAAACTATAAGAGACCCTTTCAGGTTGCTAGAAATGCCCTGGAACAAATATATAAGCGCTGAGGTGGTGCACAGAGCCTGGGGGAGGACATCACTTGACCACTGAGTGAGCATGAAAATAATCACTGGCACAATGCTGATCAAATCATCTATTGATAAAGAGGTCACAATCATTGAAACCGTGGTTTTGTTTTGCATTTTCAGCAGGGAAACTAGTGAATAAATGCTGCCCAGAAGTGCTGCAAATGCAATGACAAAAGTCAAGCAGAATAGGAAGACATTCAAAGTTCTCTGCTCGCTAGGCTTATCCATAATGCTATGATTTTCAGTGAAGAAGCTTGTCCCATTGAGTGACAAATTACTAGGCGTTACCGACATTGTCCTTGGCAAATTTTTCCTTTGCCTTCTCACTGACTGTGCAAGTTTTCACTAGCTGAAACCAGAACTGTTAGCTCCACATCACAAGTTTCTTCGTTTTCCTAGACTCTCTTTTGTGGCATCTGATGAAGAAATATTCAGGTGAAAGCACCCTGGATAACCAGAACAACTCATGCTCTCGAAAAATCAGGCAACAATGAAGTATCAAAGGTGCTGAAAAAAATGCAATTTTTCATAATCCTTTCAGTACTGGAAGATGGTTAATTTAGGCTCTTCAGGTAATAACACGCCATTCACTTCTGACAGATATCAGGCAATGTGCCTTACTCACGAGTTCAGTTGAAACGAAGGCAGAATATCAGGTATGTTCAAGCTCTAGTAGCTCAGGGAGAAACATAGTAGAAATGAGAGGCTGTTGGATTCACCCTGCGCTGTTCTGAGCTGCAGGAGGGAGGAGTCAGATGCAAGCAGGATAGCAGAGCCGAGGGGAGTGAGTATCTTCTCAGACGGAGCTGCCTCTTAGCTGGATCAGAAGACTGAAACAGTGTCCCTGCTAAGCCACACCTCCGATGCTGACACTGAAATCCAATGCAAATACTCAGATCTGATGTCAGCCGTAAATGTCATTCCCGTAAAGCCCATGGCTGCTCCAGGGCTGTGCATCACGAGCTGGAGTGCTGCTTTTAGTCTTTCGCACTTCTGTACTCCAAGCTTAGCAAGGGGAAAAGCCGCAGGAGCCTTTCATGAAGATGAAACAGAAGAGGTGTGTCTGCTCTGCCTTTCTGTATTCCTACTCCCACTGCAAGTGTGCCTGTGTATGTGCACACACTGCACATGGATGCTAACTGTACAGTTATGTAGTGACAACCTTTCATTAATGACAGGTAACTGCCATGCCTGCTAGCCAGGTGTTGCCTGCCTATCTCAACTCAGTTTGGGGTTTATAAAACTTTCATTCCTCGCATCATTCAAATCTGAGCCGCATCAAATGCTGACTGTCTGCTTTAGCTGAATACATGGATAGAATCACAGCCAAGTGCATTTTGGCACGTTATGAACATTTTCTCTTGAGAAAGTGCAATACTGGTGAAACTTATAAGCTGACAAAATTTCCAACCCTCAGATGTTAAGTGGACAGATAGGTTCAATGCAATCTTCCTGAAGGACTCTGCCTCATTTCTTTTTGGCACCACTTTGAGTTCAAATATGCAATGGGGATGCAGGACAAATGTTTTCTGATTAAGGGTAATATTGTAATGCTATTGCAATTACTTGTTAGTCTGGGTAACATTACAAATCCACTCAGTTAGAAATTTGTGTTAACAACCTGAACCTTGCTCAATTCTACCCACTTTGAAATGCATTAGCTGCGTCAAGCCAACAGCTGGATTGCTTGGGTGTTTTCCCTCCTGCCAGGGCAGCGCAGGGTTGGAGGCAGTGACTCCGAGGTGCTGGAGCCCCAACCGGGACAGGCAGTGGAAGAGAATGCATGGCCGCAGCTGTATCGTGTGACAAGAGTCCACAATACAAGGATCAGAGCTAAGGGCAATGACAACTTAACTGAATAACTCCTCCTTCATTTCTGATTTCCAAGCTGCCCTGCCATGGCACTGGGAAGGCTTATGCCCCAAAACAGGCTAGGTCTTCCAGTCAACCCCACGTGCCCCATACAGCCATAGGACTGTCCTCATTGCAGACCTGTCGTAAAGCCACGCTCCTCCTATGCAGCCTAACCAGGAGCCTTTGCGTCTCCATTCTCCCATTCACATCGCAGCTGCCTCTGTTTTGAGGATTCTGCATTATTTATCAGGACCAGCTGTCAACCCTCATGTCAGAAATTTGCAAAAGAGAGGAACATCCATTCTGCCCTCCACACGAGGCACAGTTCTGGATCTGGACCATCCATCTGGCCTTTAACTGTATAGGATTTGACTTGGCTTTTGTGATTTATCTGCCCTGCTGGACTATTGATTGTTAATCTGTGCTGTGCCAGCTAAAGGCCAGGGCTCATTTCCTTCTATTTACAAATCACAGTCACCTCTGCCCTGCAAGTCAACTTTAAATTAAGGACAGTGTTCTAAATCTTAAGATTAACAGTGTGAGCCTGGTCAGAAGTACAGTCAAGAGATAAGAAGAGAAAGAAGCATCATTCACTCTTGTTTGGACCGTTATTTTTTAGCCTGGCTTCCTCAGGAAACACATGACCATGCTGCCTGAGTGTGGATATATGTGTGTGCATGTCTCTCTCTTCCACATCCCATCCCTCAATTCCTTTTGACAAAATGATCGTTTTCATCTCAGTCTGGTGGTGTCAAAGCTATTAAGTTCCCACAAGTTTTATGAAAATGAGCAGCTGATCAGAGGAGACAGATCACAGCAGGCTCCCTAGACAAGAGACAGGCTGCAGCAGAGTTCTCTCTTCACTAGAAACTAGTGAACACAAAGCAGAGGCTTTATAAATACTCCAACCATAAAGAAAGCTTCAGCTGAAACTTCAATTAACCTGGATGCTAAACTGTGGGAAACCAGCTTCATTCACTCTGGCAAGTCCTAGTGACTCCTGATATGTGATGAGTTACTTTCGTTCTTAAATTCCCCGTTTCCATTGCCTGTGTCATCTTCATTTGCTCTTGCCGCATTACTGCTAGGTGTTTAGAAACAATTTTAATGATGCTTGGGAGATTTATTTTCCCTACTTTGGAAATTTTTTCTCCTGTATCCTGAGTTATTATACTTACACTGGATGTCCAATAGCCCTGATGGCAGATATCAACCACAAATTTTCTGAAAGTTCCCTCAGTACAATCCTCTTCACGTGTTTTACTGACCTTGCTTTATTGGCTGTGCATGTACAGCCTCTGTGCCTCTCTGTAGGTTTTTGGACACTTTGGTAAGAGTGATCTATTCCGAGCCTTCCCTTTGTATTCGGAATGAAATGCTCATCAGTGTTTTTAAGAAGAAAGTCACTTCCATTTATCGCCATACCCATTCAAGGCAGATGACGTATTACTCACTTCAGTTTCTCTTCCCACAGAATGTTATTTTATTATATGAACTGCACCTTCCCATTCTCTGTGGCAGCTTTTACAGGAACTTACATATGGTGAAATGTTCTTTCCTCTGGTCATTTCATAGTTATAAACTGAAGGTCTTAGGAGCAATGAATTCAAGCAGCTTCCCCTCTTATTTATCTTTCTTTAATGTGACTGATAAATTCTAATAAAACAGGTACAGAAAGACCAGTTTCATCTTAAAACTAAAGGGAGAATTCGGTTGCACTAAGAAACAAGCAACTCTCTAAAGAGAAGCATGATTTTCCACACAGCTGTGCCTCCAGGTAGTTGACTTGCATGCCCAGTAAGGTCTAAGTGCCGAAACTTCTCCTGTGGCTGGGGCAAGTGAATCTGAACTACATTCTCTGATCTCTTCTAAAAGATGAGTTTATATTGCAGTCTTTCAAAACTTACAGGAACGCTATGTTTGCAGCTGTAATTTCACTCCCAAATTCCCCTGAAATTCATGAACAGACTCAACTAGGGCTGGGGGTGGCAAGGACAGGTAAGCGAGCAGAGGTAGACAGCGTCATCACAACCTCCCTTCTCCCAAATTTTCTAAGGAAACAGTGCTAGAATGAAATAATGCAGCACTGCCAAAAAGCCACGGGTAATGATCTTGCAGAAACGAAGAGAAAGAAAAAGACATCTTTGTCTGCTGCTGTGTCCTTTGTTTGGACTGTGTCAAGGCAGGTATGAATTTGTAGATTAAGATGCTTACTACCTATTCCCTTTCTTCGCTGCATTGAGCCTCCTGAATTATGGGAGGTTCCTAATACAAATACTGTCCTTTCCAATATAGGTATATATTCTTTATCCTGGTGTGAATTCTCTTTGCTAAGGAATGATCACAAAGAGAAAATACATTAGGCATGGAAATCTCCTCTCTGGCCTCATTTCAAACAGCACTGCACAACAATATGTCTTTAAAGGAAGAGTCAGCCCTACTCAACAGTCTATGAAAAGGATTTCTAAGAGACATACTGCATGTAACAATTCAGAAATGCTTGTAAAGATAATCAAATATTCACCATTCATAAAATACAATCAACAAACAGGGTATTAAACACTTATCATATTTAGTGTATGAGTCATATTATTTTCATACCTTGCACTAAGCTAAGCTTTGACTTATGGTTTTGCTTCCTTTTACCACTCCAGAGAGACAAGGTTATTAGAGCAGCTGTACAAATATTTCATTTCAGAAGGTGATTTGACCTCTGTGCCAGGCATAAATATATATATATATAAAATTCCATAAATGTCTTTGTAATTTATTCCTCAATAGCATATGAAAGAAAATGTTTTATTTTTTCCTAGATTTTTTTTAACAGACTTTTAAAAAGATGTCAAACTAAATGATCATTTTTGGTCTATCGGATTCAGAAATCACTCTCAGATACAAGATGGTTAAACTGCAGCTAATTATTTCATCTAGTTATTTGCCCCAGATGAATTAAATCAATGGTGGCTTCTAATAAAAGGCAGATACCCTTATACTTAATCCATTTCCGCTGCAGCTGTATTGCTGTGCTGTAGGAAAAGGGTGCTTACTGATTAGGAGCAATTACAGCAATGTAAATCAGGAGTAATTCCATCAAACCTAAAAATATGATTTAACTTATTTGCTCATTCTGGGCAGGACTGCACCAGCTGTAATTCAAGCGAAACAGAACCTTGCTGTGCAGATGCTGCTTTGGAAACCAAGGGGTTATCGTTACAGTAGCACGTCACAGCCTGTCCCTCCATGACGTAATGCCTCTCTGAGCAGATGGGCCAGTATTAAGCAGTGCCCATTGTCAGAGCTCCCTAACTTTAGTTTTTGCTTCCGTGCTGTAAATGTAGACAGTAGATTGAGACTGCAATGAACTGAATGCATTTTTGGAGAATTACAGAATTTTTAAGAGACAAATGGAGCTAAAAGTGAGTAAGCCCTGAAGCGTCCACTGGGTGAGGTATAATCATGGTGTGTGTCTTTCCCCAAGACTTCTCAGAAGTCTATAAACAGCATGCCAATGAAAAACGAAAATAGTGCCAGCACTTCAGTGAGGCTGGCAATAAACAAGATGGCTGAGAGATGAGAATGAATCCATCCAGGCTGCGCTGTGTGTGCACCACCAGAGATGATTATGTGCTGTTATTCAGGAAATGTCCGAAGTGGGACCAACTAGAAGAGAAACAAGCAATTATAAAATAATAATTCCAGGATGACAATGCTGAAAGGGAAGAGATATTAAGTATGCAGTGCATACAAGGAGGAGAAAGGGACAGTTCTAGTCAGGAAGATGTTATTGCTCTAGTGGATGGCAAGACAGAGAGATGGTAGCAAAATCTGCAGCTACCAAAGTGGAGAGAAGCTCAATTCTAGATAGCATGGAGAGTAAGACATTCTGCTAGGTGTGGCGTAATTGCTCTCTTGAGACAAGACGCTTCAAAATGTCACTTCTATTGAGCAGCCACTGGCTCACCAAATTGATAAGAGGAGACAGACAGCTAGCAGGGAAGCAATTCTTCAGTACACCTCCTCACAGTTACTGTTTGCTTTCTAATAGAGAGCACAGCAGGCTATGAATATAATTCATGGAACAGCATGATATGAATGCTTTTAATTTTGCTGCACAGCTCTACTAGCAGTAGAACACCCGTAATGCAGCTGTATTAGTGCGATCATACCTAATCACGGAACAAATCCAGTAAATGTAACATTGTGCTCAGTAATCACTCCTATTTTAGCCACTGCAAAATGTGTGTAGCATATTGGAGAAAAAGCAAATGTGCAATTTAGCAGGAGCTGGGCAGCAGTAATACCACACTACTGTGGAAAACTGCACTGAGAGAGTTAACTGGAGAATCCAAACAGCTGGGAAGAAATAATTATCCCTTTCTGAAGCGAGGAAAAAAAAAAAAGGAAGAAGGCATATGCCTTTGAGTGACCCAGCTATGACCCCATCTGGAAGCAGCAGGAAAATCAGCTGTATATGTAGAACTTTCTCCAATAGTAATAAAATTAATGACCGCAAGAGCCATTCGTAATAGTGTTTGCACATTTCACTGCCTGCTGTATAGTCTCAAGAGCTCTGCAGTGGGTTGTCTTAGCCCTTCATTTCTCTTTCCATCATTACCTCCTCATAATCTTCTCTCCCACTCACCTTCAAGGAAGGCTGAATGAGCAGACCAGGAAATTCAGCCCCAGGAGTTAGGATGAAACTGAGTTTTAATGAGTGAAGATTGAAAGCTCTGGAACAAAATTCTGCCTCTAGAGGACTGAGAACTTGTATTTGCTGGTTATCACTGCTTTTACCTATACCAACAAAACTATTACCTTTCTAGAACTGACCTGTTTCCTGAAAAGATACTATTATTCACCAAATATTTTTGCAAGGAAACCAGTATTTTAAGTGTTGCTTTACCCTGAAACCACAAATATAAATGCTATCATAAATGACACCCAAAGAATGTGGACAAAGCGTAGGATACAGCTTACTGCATGTAAAAACAAAGAAAACACCTCTTTTTTAAACAAAAAAGGGAATCCTCTCTATTCTGCACATATGTTACAGAGACTTTAAGAGGCTTTACTTTAAGGGAAGAGATGATTTTTGCGCAGCAGACTAGTACTCCTCCAAATAAGCAGAGTAGTAGAAACGTGCTGCCCTTTCCCAGAGGAGGAGCCCGAAGGACAGGAGCAGCTCTGCAGGAAGATGGCAGCCTTTCACCAGCCTGAATGAGAAAAGGCTACAGGGAAATTTCTTGAGCTCACCCATGAGAGAAGGCTGCTTAGAGTGTAGAGATTTTTATGGGACTTCCTTAGGAAGACTTCTATGCTGACTTGAATCTTTGGAAAAGTTTGGAAAAACAGGGAAAAAAAGAGAGTCTGGGGTAAAGCTGAAAAAGCCCACAACTGATATTGTAAAAGAAATACAGGAGATAAAGCAAATTCAGTGGATTTCAGATATTCTATAAGACTGTTGGGAAAAAAAAAAACCAACAACCAATAAATGTTTCTTTTCCATAGCTTTAATAAATTTGAAAAGATATGAAAAGTCATACGGGCTGAGAATGCATGTGCCAGCCCTAGCCACTGCCTTCTGTGATAGCTGTGTTCTGGAGTCCCTAAAAATCACACTTCATAACATAGCCATATCCTTGAACTTCTTCCTCAAAGGGTAACCAAATGTGCATGTGTTTTTGAAGTGTTTTTGGAGTGCTGAATAAAGAAAGGGCTTCTAATTCATTTTGAGTGACAGTAAAAAGGTCTATTAGCTTTGCTGACGTAAAGGATGACTGAGTTTGTATTGGAAAGGGTGAAAAAGGTGGTAAAAGAGGATACTGGAATACAAAATGAAATCTTTCCTTTTGTGAAAGAATTTTTATTTTTTTAATGGAAATGTTTAATTGAAGTATGAACTCATCAGAAGGACAGTGTTTTAATGAAATCTGAAGCAGAGCAAGGAAGGAATACTGCAGACTACAGAAGAAATCAGTTGTACTTTCCAACTATCTCTCACTAGGTGGTACATGTTTGAGAAAGAAAATGTTCACTTCAGATTATGATGGTTTTTAGTTTCAGATTCTTCTAAACGAACTTCACTTTTCAGTAAGTGGATTTTTGTCTGTAAAGTATTTATAAAACCCATTGTGCTAGGCCAAAGGTCACCAGATCATGAGGCAATGCAACGTGAAGAGACATTTGGGCTTTCTATCAGCTCCCTCAGGTACACAAAGTAAGGCAGCTACACCATTTTGCACTCTGCCAAGACAGTTAGATCCTGCTCTGCTGGTTACCCATCTCTAGCTCTGGTGTTTCTGCACAGCATTAATATTCTGGGTAATGGACACTATCATTCTTCCCCCATGAGTTCCACAAAACCTTTTCTAAAACACAAACAGTTAAACCCCAAATCTATCTTGTGTTACTTCCACTCTTCAGGAATATTCCTCTAAACCTATCAATACTACCACCAATTTTAATATTCCAACATTGGGTTTATCAAGATTGCGTTGATTGGGTTTCCCCAGAGCGGTAACAGCATCAACAGTTTGCTTTGGAGATGCTGGTAATTGCCCAAGTGCCTTTATCTGTAACTATCACCTCAAAATTCAGGTCACATAGAAGACCTTCCCTTTTAAACCATGCAGTATAAGCTGATGTCTACTATCATATCACATATTTGCAGAAATTGAGTAAACTAAGATCGGCACTGACAACAAACCTTTACTAGTTGAGCTTAAGAAAATGCATTATTTAAGAAAAAAACATACATTCCTCTCAAAACCTATTTCCCTCTCCAGTCAATTCAATATCATTTGTGAGCAGTTACGTAACAGGGACCTAATGGTTCTCAGTAAGGTTATTTTTCACACAAGTAAGGGCTGAATTGGTAGTGTAACAGCCTGTGTTACACCGACAAGAAGTGAAACACACACACATTGGTCTCCTGTGAATACATTCATCACTTAGTTTTCATCACAAACTCTAAACTGCTCACCAGGTTCTGAGGCCGTTTCTAACTACGGGATGAGTTTCCAACACAGGGGCAGAAAGCTTCTCTATTGTGACCCAAAAGATCTGACTGTTGTTGTGTTGTAAAATCTATGAAGAATATATTTTGGCATTGAGGAGAAAAAGGAAATGTATAGAAAAGGACGAGGTGCCCAATTTTGAGATAGTGGGGCATTTTCCCACCCACTTCAGAGGTGCCCTCTGAATAAAGACAGAATGAAAAGAGGAATGTCATTCAGAACGGTTTCATCCTATGCATGATGATTACTGAACCCCAAAATTTTCAAAGAGTTTGTCTGGATTCAGCCAGTAACTCCATTAGTTATTTAAAGTCAGACCAAGTGATATGTGTATATGGGAGCTGAAAAATAATGCCAGAGTTACCACAAAACCCGTCTCTTGTGAGATGTCCGATATCTTCTGTGTTCAGTCTTGGAACAGAGTAAGAAAAATGTTCTTCTTTTTTTACCCCCAATATGAATATTGCATTTTAGAAGAGAGGAAAAAAAAAAAATCTTCATGAACCTCAAAATAATTTCAAAGAAGATTATGACAAATTTAACACAATACTGACAAAGGATGAATATAGGCTCATGTCCTTTATACAGTCAGCGTTGTGCAGGCCTATAAAGCAAAACCCAGGAACTACAACTGACTGTAAAGACTCCCCATCACATGGCTTTGATGGGTAACCTTCAACCCCACTGTGGGAGCTGCTGAACAGTATCGAAAATTACTGCTGATTGGTGCTGCAAAGGCATCGTGTTACGGACCCGACTTCATGCCTGCTGTCAAAAGGGCTGGCATGGTCTCACCATGGATGTCCAGCAAATGCACTGTAAATTCCATAAAATAAGCAAGATTGGTGCTATGGAGCAGGAGTTACTGAAGCAATGCTTCCTGTCACTATCACTTAGGGAGGGAAGGGAGCTGTAAGAAAAGCAAGCAGACGCAGCACAGGAAGAGATGTAAACCAGGTACTAGAACCCTTGCACCGGCAGTGCGTCTCCTTATATTGTGCATTACGGAATAGAGATTAAGGATGCTCTTACAAACTGAGCAAACCCTGGGAGTCAAGTCTTCTCAGAGGCAAGGTGCTGCTAATCCACAGATGGCCTCGCCCCTATGAAGCATATGTACAGTCATATAATATAGTTATATTTTCACAGCATTATCAAAACCTAAAAGGACTTGAGTTGTATTTCAACAACAACCCTCATAGGAATTACTTTATTCTCTTTAATCAATCTATCATGCTATGTCCTCTATCCTCCCAACATGAAGAGCTGCTTGGCATAAACTCTCTTGACACTTGGTGAGAGAAAAGTGCAACTATGAAAAGTGATGACCTGACACGGCACACAATGGAACAGTTAATCTGAATTGATTATTTTTTCCAGTTCTGCATGGAAACTAACAGGGTTAGTCAATATACCTCTGTCTTCCCATTCTTGCTTCAAGAAGAAAAAGCTTTTTTACTGTGAGGGTGGTCAGTCCGTGGCATAGGTTGCCCAGAAAGGCTGTGGATCTCCATCCTTGGAGATATGCACCTCCCGACCGGACACAGCCCTGGGCAGCCTGCTGTCGCTGACCCTGCCTGAGCAGGGGTGGGATGAGGGAGCTCCAGGGCTGCCTGCCAGCCGCAACTCTCCTGGGATTCTGTGCCTTGATAAAACACCCTGGCATGGTCAGTGTCACTGCTCTCCACAGTAAAGCCTAACTCCCACATGCTGTCTGAGGAAGGGATGCTCACGGTATGAAAAAATGCACGAGGCTGTTTGGTGGTTTTCTGATTTGCAAGCACCTACAAGTGTAAGACAAAACTCTCTGCCCTGGTGTGTTTTACCCCACTAATCTGAACTTTAAGTGACCTAAGCTGTATGCTCAACCTTTTAAAAAAAATACTCTGGCTGAGGTTGTGATTTTGGTAGAAGCAGTCACAGAGTACTTCCATACTTTTTTGACAAACTCATCTTTCATTTTCAAAGCAGTAATACTGAATGATTTAAATAAACTGATCACTACAAGAGGAACTAAATATATTATGCAAACCAGATGCAACTTTCAAAACAAGAGAATTGTCAGTGAAGACTCCCAGATGATCTGTGCAGCTTCCAGTGACACGTAACAGTTACAGCAGAGTGAGTCAGCAGCAGACCTGAGCTCATGGAAACATCTAATCAGTCTGACAGAAGTTGTAAGTGACAAGCAGAGACAGGCTCAGAGCTTGTTCCTTGCCCCACTGGAGCCAGTGGAAGTTGTGCATGTCCTTCTATTCAGAGATGGTTTCTCTTCATTGAGAACTCATCACAAGTTCCACCTAAAACTATTTCCATTGCTATGGATATAACTTGTATTTCTTCTTCTTTACTGTTTTTATATTTTGGGATGTTATTCATGTAGCGTGATTTAAAAAACCTAGCTCAATATATCAGAAATATTTCCCTTTCTTTTCTTTCTTGCAAGGAATAGCTTGCAAAATGTTATAACTGACAATACCAAAATAGAGACTTAAATAGTTACCTATGACAGCTCCAGACAAATTTATAAAGTCAAGTCAGACAGTACTTTGGACTTGTGTACCAATTCATATCAAAGGGAGAATGTGGTCAAATTCCCACTGATTTCAGTAATCTTTGGATGAAGGTCTATCAGACATTTTCCTGCAGCTAGAGTTTATAGAAAGACAGAGAACTTGCTCTCATATCACATTTTTCAAAGCAATTATATTGCTTTTCATAATCTATTTGAAAACTATTCTATCAGCTTTAACAATGGTGTCCACTCTTCAAGCCAGCTTTTCCTACAAAATTTTCAACAATGGATCTGCTTATGAAAAAATAAGTTTATAGGGATGTCTAAAAAAGCAAAATATCCCAACTGAGAAAACTCTATGTAAGCGAGCTCTCTTACTTTGGAGAGCTACCTAGAGGTGAAAGCAGTCACAACGGATGGATGCAGCCTCCCTTAAGCTATCTGTGGATGCAAGGAATTGAAGGTTTTTCAATTTTCTATTGACATCATCAGCAAAGGAGTTCAGGGTTAGTCTTTTGAACTTCTCAGCTGATAATTAATTTCTCTTGATGTTGGGAAAACACTGAGTCATTAGATTACTAACCTTTTCAATTTGTCAGCCTTACTCTCTCAGCTGTAAGATAGACAAAGGGCCAATGTTTCCCCGAGAATTAAATCCTCCACAAAATCACATCACCCCAGATTTTCTGCTACATCATCACGTTTACCTCTTAAATTAACAGCACAGTTTAAGTCCTTCCAGCTTGCATAAACTTGTTAATATATGTTTTTCTTTAAGGAGACATGTAAGGAAGAGACCAAGGATAAGACGTTTCATTATCTTTACCTAGCTAGGTAAAATGCCATGATTAATAGAAGACTTAAATGCTCATCTGTCCTTCCAACTGGATAGGCTATATCCGTTGCTGACAAATTCATAGTGGAGATTCAGAACAGTGTGTGGGAAAGCTACTTTTACTTTAATTGTACTAATTGAATGGTGTCTAAATGGCAAGTCACTTGCTGTTAACATGTACAAAGCAATCCGAGCCAGTGAAACAGCCCTCCAGACAGGCCACAATATCTCGCTGAAATTAATGAGATCATTTAAAATTTTATGTACAAAACTATTCAAATGTTGAACTGTAGAATTAAAAAGGGGTGAGCCTTCAACTTTCCAAATTTAACTTAACTGAATTAACACCAGTCACAAATGTTTTCAAGTAAATGTAAAATCTGAAGTCCTCATTTGTGTATCTAAACAAATATGGACTAATTTTCAAAATTTGTCACACACCTGCAAAGTCCTATTTACAGTTTACACATTTGCTCATTAACTTTTATGGTTAGTAAGTAACACAGAAGATGTGGCATCTAGCACATTATAAAAAAGCAGGAAGTTCAGGTATTTTTCACATATATACAATACGTGTTTCTTTAGTAACAAAGATTAACCTTATTTATGTCTACATTATTACCAAACTATTCACTGGATACCTGTTAATATCTATCCCGTGAGTTGCTTTATATACTATTTTGCTACATAATAATACAATGCATGAAGAAAGCAGAACCTGGGCTATCCACCTCTCAGAACAGTGCTCTAACGACCACCGTCCGGACTGGCCTGGAACAATCCCTGTTCCACCTCTTCCCTTCCTGTCCTCTTTGCCACCCCCTTCCTCCTCCATTTCTGATAATTATTTAAGGCAAAGTTTTGAACCACATCAAAGTTATAGCACATAGAGCCATGATGTCATGAATTTCTTCTTTTTACTAATTTGAATTACCGTAGCTACTAGGGCAAGGGTCCAATATTGCTAGACCCTGCCCATCATACACAAAATGACTATTCCCTACCTCAGCAAGGAAGGAAAGACCTAGATTACTGCATGTATTTGTTCAGAGAGTTTTAAGAAAGACTGGCATTAACTACAGGTTCAGGTTTGTATGTTCTAACACATGCTATATATATACATTAATCTAACAGGGTAGGTGACAAATACCTGTGCTTGTTGCAACATATTATTTGCCAGATATGCCGCATTTTACCGAATTATAATACACAATTTTCTCTAACAGTCAGTAAAAGTAAGCTTTTGTTAGGTATTAGTTTTCTCTTTTACTATTTGTTTTCCTCCCTTTGTTAATAAAACATGGGGAAATAGCTCTTAGGACCTGTTTGTACAGTAAGGAGAAGGCACAAAAACCATAGCGTATAGATGAAAGTTAATGAATGTGACAGGATTCTTACAGACACAGTGTGAACACAAAACCATAAGGCAAAAAACCTGTTCTTGCTGCTCACATAAGTAATTTCAAGGACTTCCACTAGGTTCCTCATGAGGAGCAAAGACAAGCTCCCCAGCTCCCTAAAGCAGAACAAAATCAAACCAAACTCCTTGTGACACCTGGGTTCCTAAAAGTGCCCATCCAAGTGGGCATACTGAACCCCTTGTTTCGGTATTTCTTGTTTTTACAGGGATTTTCGAAGCCTGCCAGCTCCCATGGGGCTCGAGAGACTGTGGAACGCAGCAGGGCAATTAATAGCTATGACAAGTACTTCAGTGGACTGGGTAATGTTTTAAGAAGATGTTTAAGTAAGCCACGCACAAGAACCCTGCAGCAATGAGGGACAAGACAGCTACCTGCTCTGACACTTCCAACCCTCATTTGGCCCAGCTCTAAGTAGCTGTTCCTGTTGCAAGACTGACACATTGGTGTCAGCATTGGGCTCGACTCACAGAGCTCATTTCTAGGTGGCAAGCACGGCTACGTCCCCTTGGAAATGAAAGTACAGAATACAAGAAAAGCAGCCAGTATCCTTGCTTCCCTAGAAGCTCATAATCCCAGTGAAACAGGAAATTAAGGCCACCAGTGTATTTGCCAAGTCCATTTATGTCATATATAAAGCATCCTAAAAATGTATGCAACAAGCGGACCATTTGTAATCCTACAATACCTGCAGAAAGTGTGGGCCATGACAGAATATGCTAAATGCCGTTCAAGAATCCTAGTAAAAATTCATTACAGCAAAGGAGGATATAAAATCGCAACAGATCCTTCTTCTTTTGCAAAAGACACTGACAGTAGCCATTACCAGTCAGATCTCATTAGTCTTGTTGCTCGCATTACTCGCAATGAATGAGGCACAGAGAACTGCCTAACAGTCCACAGTAGTTTTCAAATCTGCAGAAATTTACATTCATTTCACTGAGGCACAAATACATCTATATTTCTTGAGATCCCCTTCATTTGTAAGGACACGAGCGATTTGTTTACTTTAGCACAGCAATCCTGCTGTCTTCATCAGACTGCACTAGCTGAAACAATATAAACATGTGAATGAAGCTCATCTACTCAGCCTACTTCAATAAGAAAATTAACAAACTTAGTAGAAGATGACACTGAAGAACTGAATACTTTATTGTGTAATTTTTATATCTGATGTGGTACTTTAAAAGATATCTGAGTGACTTAAAAATAAAGTTCTATAAAAAATACAGGGGAAAAAAGGTAACAGGATCCTACATCACTTGCATACTTTTGAAAATAGTATACCTTATATTAGAATTCATAGCACAGTAATAAACCCAAATAATGAATGATAGTACTGTAAACAAACCACAAAGTCCGGCATATAAATACTCAATAATGGGTACAAAATAAAGAACACTAAAGGAGCTTCAGAGGCTTTAAAATAGTCTGACTAAACTAACAGGATAATTTTACCACCAGTTCACAAAACTATAGGTTACACGGATGTTTTACTTCAGCCTTGAAATCTATTTTAATATTTTAAATTTTCAGTAATTGAAACAAATTTTAACGGTCTACGTAGCATTCAGTTTGGCAAGGACAATGACAAGACATCATATAGGCAATAAAACTATACCCTAAATCCATATACTTATTAAATAAACTCTTTTGCATTGTAAAAGGAGGAGTGGGTATTTCCAAATGCATGTTCCAAGTTATAGGCTGATTCTGCAAACTGTTTTGCTAAGAGTAAACTGGAAGTAAGTGAAGTTTTCTTACAAATGTTTCAGTACTGTATTAAGCTCAGCCCCAGTTACAGTAAGCCCTAAGGACATGTTACATTTAAGAAATCCCCAAAACTTCCAGTTCTATTCTATGCTGCAGAATATCTGCACACAAATCTTGGTAGGTTCATCGTGAGGATTTTCAGTGCCAGTCTCAGATAAGAAATCACTTCCTCACTTGAATGTTGCAACTTACTTGTGGAGCTAAAGCACATCTAGAATACAAAATAGCAGACTTCTATGGTGTCCTCCAGAAGATGGCATTAGTGAGGAGTTCCTTTTCTTTTTCTGCCTGGCTCAAAGCAAAATACTTTTGTTTATACAGGTTATACAAGGTAGAAAGCTAATAAATGAAAAGAAATCAAATCTTAGGTTAGGAAATTCCACCTTCTTTGTCATAATTCATTTTTTGGCTCAATACTGCACATGCTGAAGCAGGGAGGTTTTGTTTATTAACTTGGTGAAATATGACCCAGAAAGCCCAGCAGGCTTTTAAAAGTCCGTGCTTACTACCAAATTAGAGATATTGTAATTCCAAGAAAAACAAGACAACAAAGGTATAAATATTTCCTAGAATTTTCAGCACACTTATAATGAAGCTTTCTTCTTTGATATTGCAGTTTGATCTTTCCCAGTAATGGTATTTAAAACTGCTAATTTGCAGAAGTAGAACAATTATCAGATTAGGAACATGTGGAATAATAAAAGATCCAGCAAGAAGGGAAGTGCAGAGCTACACCACTGGGCATCAAGCATTTTCTTAATGATTCTAGTCAAGAGAAAGAACTCATGAATATTTTAATGAGACTGTGAACGAAAACTTCCCAAACAAGATAAAATCACACTTAGAAAACAGCCTTTCAAACACAGTGACAGGTCCGGCCTCTCTGATCTGCAATTTCTGAGACTCAAATTGTGATAAAGAGACTGCAGAATCCAGGCTTAGCGCCAACATAAACTGGACATAGTGTGTCAGCAAGATACTAAGATACTATGGAAAGCCTTGCCATAAAAATCTTACTTTATCAGGCTAGATGGAAACCATGCATCGCTCCTCTCAGACATTAAGGCTTCAGAGAAAAAGAAAAGAAAAAATGCTTGAGAAGAACGTTAGATTATTTTCAAACACTGAATCTTTTCAATTCGTATGTTTATCTTACCCCCTGGGACTGATGAAGAACTTAACTATGTATTCAAAGGGCAAGGCTGAGTTTTCATTAATGTTGCTATTGGTATAACCACCATAACTGGGAACACGACACTCCCCCTACACTGGCTTGCAGTTGGTACAGTGTATTTCAGTGCAGCTGATCTGGCAATACAAGGGAAAATATTGCAGCAGGCTGAGCTGATGCCAGCTCGATTCCCCCGAAATACATGCAGAGGTGCTGGAGAGGACAGACATAAACCGAGCCCAGAAGTCCCAGCCGGGCCGTTCTGAACTGCGGCAGAAGTCTGAAATATCTCCCATTAAGTTACTGCGAAAACTGGGCACTGTGTTCTATTACCCCGGCTCACTGGGGGAAGCATCAGGTGCGAAGGGCTGAAAAATCCTAAGTCTGCATTTATACACCAAAAATGACCAAATTCTTAAAATGCCTGTGCACCTACTTATACAAGTGGCCACCACAGGAATTTAATGCAGGCCTCTCATTTAGATGCTCCAAATCCCAATCGCTTTGCCATGGTGCCCGGGCACAGAAGGAGTATCTAAATAGCGTTTGGAGCTTTAAGCTATCGTCAATACTTCTTCTACCATGTGACTCTCAAAAGAGCCAGGAAACACATCCTAAAAATGCACATAACCCATGTATTTTTCTAGTGAACAGACATTTGTTATTAGCTTGGAGAAGTCAAATCTCAGTATTAATGAGTCATCCTTTCCTAGTGAAAACAGGTGTGGTTAAATAAGCACACTTAGTCACAGTGCACAGCATGTTAATCAGGTGTAAAGTGAGCAGATTTCTGGTTGACTTATTTAATAACAACATAGAATAAATCATCTTGATTCCCTCCACACTCAATCTTGCATTCTCAGTGGTTTTAAAACTACCAGTGCATAATTTTAATGGAAAAATTATATACATTCATGATTGCAATCACAAGGTAAAAGAACTTCTCTCTGCTATGCTCCACATTCCTGCATGTGTTTCAGATTTACGCATGAACATGAACAGTGTATGTCTCAGTGAAATACATGGGGGATTTGCTCAGTAAAGTCCATAAAATAACTGATTTTATTTACCACTATATCTAGTAAAAAACACATCACAGAAAGCATGGATCAGGTTCTTAGGTCCTGGTAACTCCATCAAATTCAATTTCTGCGAGAATGTCTAGCTATGTTCTGAGGAGAAAAAACACTACGACCCTTCCTATTAATATGATAGAAAATAGGAAATTAATAGGAAAGCAAGGCACTTCAAGGTGTGCAACAGAACTTTTTTCTGGTGAATACTACTTTTCATCTCAGAAGCGTTCAATGATTTGAGTCCATTCCTGGCATCTTACAGAAAACCATATCCTCCTTCTGAGGCACCAGAGAAGCAGACATTTCATCACGTAAGCATCTACACATCGCTGGGGATATGTGATCACTAAAAATCAGAGCAGAACCATAAACCTAAGACTGATAATTCAAGACTACAGGAATGCAGCAGGCCAGCAACTACCATTTACAGTCCAGCTGCTACTAAACTTCACCTGTCCAAAGTACTTGAACCCAAGGTTCAGTTAAACAGGCACTGCGACCTCAAGCATGCCAGACTGGCTCTTCTGACCACAGGCTCTTTTAGCATTCAGAGTGCATCGAAGAGTGATCGTAGCCTGCAATAGCAGCCCAGGATTTTCTGTAGTTCATGACTCAGACAACTGGCGTGCTATGGAAACCATCATAGTTTGCTATTCTGCCAATGGCAGAAGAAACCTTGACTTTTAACTTTTACTTTCCTGACCCTACACAGTGATGGAAGATCTCATTTCTGATGAGATAAGGAGAGGGTACTGTTGGAGGGTCAGCACCTAAGAGCAGGTGGAGAGGTAGTTATCATTAGCATTTCTTTATATCTTTATTTACATTATTTATATATATATATATAATATTATTTATATCTTTTATTTATATCTCCCGAAGCCACCATCAGTACTGACAGTGCTTTTCATAATATCAGTATCAAGCTATCTACCAGGTATTAAACTAAGTCTTTCATTTCCTACTAAATTTTATATAGCTAATAAATGAACAGGCACCAGAAGATAACAGTGTGACCATCTGTATCATCAGGACTCATCAGTATCACTTTCAACCTAAAAGACCCTTGAACCATCTAGACTCACAAGACTGATTTTCACTCAATCATGCCATAAACACTTACATTACCTGATATTACAGAAATAGGTTTTTTTATACATTGTGACCTAAGCTGTTACAGTTTCTCATTTTTTCCCTTGTGTTAAATGATCAAGAGTTTTCAGATGTCAAATCTAATCTCTGGAGAATTGTCTATTTCTGTTTGAAGTGTTTTTTATCGCTTGTTCACTCATGTCCTCTGACAGATGTCACAAATTCTCAGACTAACATCCCAATTTATGGCAGATATCTCGACTTCAGTATTTTCTGGAATGTATATATTACATATGTAACTAAAGATTCTGCTGCTTCCTTTTGTACCTGACACTAAATGCAATAATGTTCTTGTATATTATCTCCAGGTGCGAGAGAGAGAACACCTATTCCTCCAAGTAAGCTCAATGCCCAAAGTGGTCTCATGTGAGCATTATCTGGTTGACAAAGACAGACCCAAGTGCTTGTGCTCTGCAAATACCAGAAAGACATCAACCAAGAGTCAGTCTGGGAATGGAATGGTTCTTTATTTCTCACCACTGGATGTTTGCTACTCTTTTCCCTGAAGGTATTAAGACAAAAGAAACAGCCAAGACAACCAGAAAGCCTCCATGTAGTATAGCATGCTCACTAGTCATTTTAAAAACTCTTTCAACCACCATGGAAACAATAACTGATTAAACACCAATCCGTAAATTTGTAATTTTAAACTGCTTGATTGCTACATTTTGCTTAGAAGGAAGTGTGTCGTGGTTTAACCCCAGTCAGCAACTAGGCCCCACCCAGCCACTCACTCACTCCCCCCTGGTGGGATGGGGGAGAGAATCAGAAGGGTAAAAGTGAGAAAACTCGTGGGTTGAGATAAAGACAGTTTAATAGGTAAAGCAAAAGCCGCGCACACAATCAAAGCAAAACAAGGAATTCATCGCTACTTCCCATCAGCAGGCAGGCGTTCAGCCATCTCCTGGAAATCAAGGCTCCATCACGTGTAATGGTTACTTGGGAAGACAAACGCCATCACTCTGATTGTCCCCCCGCTTCCTTCTTCTCCCCCCAGCTTTTTGTGCTGAGCGTGACGCCATATGGTGTGGGATAGCCCTTTGGTCAGTTGGGGTCAGCTGTCCCAGCCATGTCCCCTCCCAGCTCCTTGTGCCCCCCCAGCCTCCTTGCTGGTGCGGGGGGGTGAGAAGCAGAAAAGCCTTGACTCTGTGCAAGCACTGCTCAGCAGTAACTAAACCATCCCTGTGTTATCAACACTGTTTCCAGCACAAATCCAAAACATAGCCCCATACTACCTACTATGAAGAAAATTTGCTCTATCCCAGTCAAAACCAGCACAAAGTGTCATTTTGATCACAGATTTTTTCAGTCCGTAGGCAGAAAGATTATTCTTTTCTACACCAACAGGCACTTACTTGATACTACTGAAAATCTAGAATTGTTTAATAAGCTCTAAGCAGTCAAGTTCTTATGGTTGTGTAGCCTATGTCTTTGTAGCAGTTAGCCTGCTTTATAAGTTAACTCAAATTATCAAACTGAGATGAAAGAAATCAAAGAGTGTATTTTTTCTGTTTGTAAATACACAGCACAGTATCATACCATCATAGATTCAGCAAAGCATTATCATAACACTCCAGTGCTTAACGAGTACCAAGATTTTTTTCAAGAGTTATTTTACATAAAACATATTTGGTGAAATCATTTACCAAAAGCCTGTGAATTAGATCAGTACAAATATTTAGAAACAGTAATAATAGGGATAAAAAAAGTCTCTTTGTTCAAAACCATAGTCACTTCTATGCAATCATTTATTCGGAATGCATTAAATTTAGGTTACCCTAGTTAATTTCTTTTAAGTAAGAAAACATTCAAGATAAAGTCATAATATTGACTGTAAGGCAACCTGGGAAAACTCTCCTGCAAATACATGGAATCTAAAAGGGATATGTCCATGTAAAAAGTCCCTTGTGCCATGCAGTTTCCCATAGATTGATTTTCAGTCAATTTGCCTTAAATGTTGAGGTTTGGTTGATGTATTATAAATATCCCAGTCTGAGGGTTAGTGGTATGCAAGAAATTGCTTAAAGGCTCCTCATATATTGACAGCAGTTTGCTTTTCTCATATGCATTTTACTGTTAATTTTGGTTTGCTAAAATAATTCTGAAGGAATATTAAAAAAATCCTCCAATTCAGCTGTCTAGGTGCAAACACTCATTCAGATCTAATGAGGAAAAACAATGACTTTCACTGTCTGCTCATCATGTGTCTCTTTAGTAAGTACACAACAGGGTTTTCTGGATTGAAACAGAAACAAAATACACTGTAATTAATGTAAGAACTGACTCAAGGTCAAACTCATCATCTGTTTCTTAATGAAGTTTTCATGTGAATGATCAGTAAAACACTTAACATCTTTTACTTAAAGCCACAGCAGACGACATGTTCATCCCCAGGAATCACAGACTGGTTGAAGTTGGAAGGCACCTCTGGGGTCCATCTGGTTCAAGCCCCCTGCTCAAGCAGGGCCACCCAGAGCTGGATGCCCAGGACCATGTCCTGATGGCTTCTGAATATCTCCGAGATGGAGACTCCACCACCTCCCTGGGCAGCCTGTGCCGGTGCTCAGTCACTCTCACAGTGACAAAGTGTTTCCTGATGTTCAGAGGGAACCTCCTGTGTGTCAGTGTGTGCCCATTGCCTCTGGTCCTGTCACTGGGCACCACTGGAAAAAGCCTGGCTCTGTCCACTTTGTACCCTTCCCACAGGTGTTTATACACATTGGTAAGATCTCCCTGAGCATTCTCTGCTCCGGGCTAAACAGTCCCAGCTCTCTTCAGCGGCCCTTCATTGGACTCTCTCCAGTGTGCCCATGTCTCTCTTGTACTGGGGAGCCCAGCACTGGTCACAGCCTCCAGGTGTGGCCTCAGTAGTGCTGAGCAGAGGGGAAGGATCCCCTCCCTTGACCTGCCGTGACACTCCTAATGCAGCCCAGGAAATGTGCGATGGTCAGAAACCAAAGATGCCCTTTTTTGAGTTGTTTTTTTTTCTTTCAAGCCTCAAAACTAGAGCAGTCTTACAATTTCTTCAGGTCTTTCCCTAAGTCAGATAGCTCACTCCCTAATTTCACATGATTCTTCTGGTTTGGGAGGCATTAGAACAGATCTCGCTGCTAAACTATAATTTATAATGTCATATAGGTAGTCACTGGGATTAGTAAGAGCTTAAAGCAAGCACTACATTTCCTAAGGAAACAGACCAGGCAGTATCGATTCCTCTTACACATATTTTCAATTAAAACCTTTTCTGTTTTAAGTCAAAGTTGGCAACATAAAGAGTAAAATACGAATTAACATTTTTTTCCAGTGAAAAGACTGAGGATTCTATTCATGATCTGACTGACAGACAACGCTAGCTTTTTCTATTTCTGTTATGAATATAAACAGTCTTCGAAGTGGAATAAAAAAGGTTGAAAAATCCGCTGTTTTCCTAGCTCAACTGTGCAGTGAAAAAGCTGCTGTCAGCTATCTGCCTTGATCAAACACAGCTTTTGAGTGTTCTTAGAAGACAGTATATAAGGAGGATAGAGAAAAAAGAAACAGAAAACATCACACAATAGTAAGAGGAACCTTTAAAAGACAGAGATGATAACAGGAAAGGAAACAGGAAGAAAAAATCCGATTCTCAGCCTTATATACTAACAGACTTTTTCCTTTCACTTTCTTACTTTCATCTTTTTACAGTGGTTTTCTCATAGATTTTCCATTACTCACTTTTGAATGACTTTTGGTCTCATGCCTCCATTTCATTTTCCCACACATCTATTTCTCTCCTGTTCTTTTGTTTTTTGTTTCCTGTTACCTTTTTTCCTTTTCACCTTTTCTTTTTTATTCTTTCTCTGCCTCTCTGTATTCTGTTTTCCTTTTCTTCTCTTTCCCTGTTTTCCAATTCACCACAACCTGTATTTCATGGCACTGAACAACCTCATCGTAATTTAAATACACTCATCTGCACAAAGAGACCCTGCAGTTACCTTTGATCAGCAACTAGTAGCATTCCTCTACAATTAGATCAACTTACAACAAAATATTACAATACTACAATCCAACATCATGCACCATACACAATTCTAGAAAGAGAAATTGGGTAAAATGATTTAGAGCCTTATTCCACAACCCTGGATTCAGGGAACATGCTGCCATCCCTACTGATGAATGAATTCTTTTTTTTTTAAATAAACAAGGTTACTAATTTCAGTACAGATTGCAGGGCTGAGACTATCTTTTGCATATGTGCATCAGGGAGGAGGAATACAGTTCTCTCCTACTGATGAAATTAAACCATATGACAACCACACAAAAAATTTACCATTCCACAAAAAGGAAACAGTTTTTCCTAATCCTCATACTTGTTTAAAGAAACTGTAAGAAAAGGTACAGGAATTATATTAGAAAACATGATTTTCTAATGTGGATAAACAATAAAAATATTCAAGATAGTCAGGTTTCATAAAAGCATGATTGAGTTAAGAAGATAAAACCAAAAAAATTCAAGCTATTGCAGAGCCTTATGACCGTGGATTTGAAGCTTACTCAGACATTTCTCTGATTTAGAGTGTTATTATGATGCCAAATTGGCAAAAGGACATGAATATATCATTAGTTAAAATCGAGAAAATTTTTGTAATCTTATTTAATTACAATGCTTTAATGCAGAACTTGAAACAAAATCACAGGAGTTGTCTTTAAAAGCCCAGCAATAACTGGAGAGCCCCACTGTGTAATGCAGTGAACCCCAAGACCTAAGTGTCTTTTCTAAATTCATCTTTCCACTAGGCAAAGGCTGGAGCCATACACAGTTCCCAGCCTCGAGCAGCTGCACTGTGCTTCACATGACGGGGTAGGTGTACCAGTAGCAAGCTTTGAAATATTACAGTCCTCTCATCTACATCAGTCAGTAATTTTTTCGTGAGAAAGGTAAATTAATGAGGGGGAAATCCTCTTTAATCGCAGTCAACAGGATATCACTAAAAAATCAAAGGAATGTGAAGCAACAACAAGTGTGTTATCTGGAATTTAGAGCTTTTCATTTTTTATCAAACCAAAAATATTTTTTCAGCCATGAAGTGTCTGAAGAGGAAAAAAAAATCTGTTGGTAGTGTGGGTGACAACTGGCAGAATACTTTCAAGGAAAACCATTTGAGGGCAGATGAGAGAAACACAATTGCAATCACCCATTCTCTGCTGAAGCAAGAACCAAGGATGAAGGCTTTGAACAAGTAGAGAAAGATGAAAGAACCCGCAGTGAATATCTACTTTCTAAGATGAGTATGGCATATTTCAGGTACCTGACATGTTGTTCTGCAAGCAGGTACCCTTCACTGGTACCTCATGCCCTACAGCTGAAATTTCTTTCTTCCTGCAGCAACGGGGTGATGTCTTGGTCTGTTTTAAGAATGAAACAGCATCTTACCTACAGGTAAAGAAAGTCTGTAAAGTAAAAGTTTGTAAAGAAAGTTTTGGACAAATCTATTCACATAACAAAGACAAGAACCTCAGCAAGACAGCAACGCAAGGCAAGAGCAAAGAAACACACAACTGCATTACAATAAGGAAAAACAGTTAATTATTTTAACTTCTCCTTTAGTTTCACTTTAGTGTTTTGGTCAGACTCTTTTTACTTTTTTTATTTATTATGATACAACCTAGTGAGACTTAAGACATTGAGAAAGCGCTAGATCATCTCCCTAATGTAAGACTCTGCAGCATGCTAACAAAGTTCAATGAATCTCTCAGAGCACAGTATTTCACATTCCAATGCATGCCCAGCCTTTTGGTAACTCTAAAGTGCTTTAGTTTCAGAGCTTTCAATTTCAAGGACTTAATTCCTGAAATTTTAGGGTTTTTTTTTTGTTTTGGTTTTTTTTTCAGAGCAAGTGGCAGAATCATATTAAGGTAATTTAATTTGTTGGAGTCAAAATGCAAAGTCAGGTATTCTGAGGGCTAGTCAATGCCAGCACAAGGATTTGGCTGATGTGTGATTGCCAGCCATGCACTTCAGTACTGCTTATTTCTCTCTCATCTTCTCTGTTCAGCAATAAAAATGGTAAGCAAAGCTCCTTCTAGTAGCTTGGTAGAAAACCAAGGTTTTCTCGAGTCTAATAAATTGTGCAATTTGGCCTTGTGTCAATTCAATTATAGAAGGTATTTGATTTGCCCATTTCAAGTTGTCCTCATTCATCACATGCTATTTCAGACTCCATAGTATATAGAAGGCTGATCAATTTAATAGCCACTTATTAAAACCCACTAAACTAATGTAGGAAAGAGTCAATAAATGCAAGATTACTATTGTTTTTACTGTGTTTTGTAGTCCATTCAGCTGGACTTACTAAGTGGTTGGGAAATGGGCATCTTCTTGCCTCTGATAGCTAATTTAGAACAAGATAATGTTCCAAGGTAACTGAACTTGTAACTGCAAATTTCAGGACCCCAAGAACAGTATACAGTGCTGCCTTTTGTATATGAAGAAATATTATCAGACATGCAGTGAAAAAGAAACGGAGTTTTAAAAATAACTTACTTGGGAAAACGACAACTAAATCAGAATCAGCTCAAATTTCTCAGCTACTCTAAATCTGTTTGACAAAGTTTTCCTATATACTTAATTTAAAGGATAAAATTCAGCTACACAGGGTAGCATAGGGTTTGTTCTTTTACCAGATAATAACTGTTATACCAAAGGGGATATAGGTAAATGAATATTGACTTTCTACATGTATCATTAATAACTCTTTACTTCTCTTTTCCATTTTTAAGTCCAGTCATAACTCTTTCAGTACTCATGCAATAGTCTGGTATCTTCCAGGGGTCCTGTTGTAGAAGTCGCTTTCTAGTTCAAATAGATTCCAATACGTAACAGTAGGAGCAAGGCCTGTTGGACCCTTAAACTGCAAGCTGTGAACCTTCACCTAGATACGCTGACTGTATGCTGAACTCTTACTTAGCTACATGAAGGAAGGCCCTGAAACTGGTGCAAACCAGATAAGGTAGCCAAAACCATCAGCAGAAGCGGCAGCTAATCAAGATAAGAAAGAATGACCTGCCTGGGGACTGGGAAAGGATCCAATAAAGAACAAGAAGACCCCAGACCCAAATATTACCATTGGACCGAACCGTCGCATGAGGGGAGGGGAACTTAAGACTGTAAGGGTATAATTGTCCAGGGATTCCTTCGTTCGGGGTCCCTCTCCAGAGGCACCCAGCTCGAGCTGCTCTTCACAGCTGTACTACTCAATAAATTCACCTGGCGTATGTCGTGTCAAAGACTCTGCTTCGGGAAAACCTAGGGTTGAGCCAGAAGGGAGAGGAAGCGCCCAAGGGTGAGTGTGTGTGTGAGCAAGGAGTTGAAAAGGGGTGCCCGTTGGGACTCCGGTCCTAGCAGTTAAAAGTCTCGGGTGGTGTGTGTGCGACTCCCTGGATGGTGTGTGAATGCTCCGGCAGTTGCTGCTCCCTTAACAGGTCCAGCCAGTAAAGCCACAGCACAGATTATAAAGGGAGACCACAGATTCTCCCAAAGCTGATTTTACAAGAGTCCTTATCCTCAAATACTGAAAGGTATTTTAAGGAGCAGTGGAATACAGGTGCCCGCTTTCCCAGGTGAATGCCTGAATCACTGGGCTGTAAAGCAATCCTTTTTCTTCATCTCAGTTCCTATCTGTGCCAAAGTAGAACCACTCCAACAAAATGGCCGGGAAGGCCACTCACAGCTGAAGGCTCACCCTGCAGCAGGATGGGTTAGGCAGTCCCTAACTGTGGGAGACGGTGACGCAGGGTCGCATCCCTCCGCAGGCTGGCTTAGCTGGAGAGGTTCAGAGCTGCTGGCAGACTCAGATGCTCCACAGCCTAGCGCTGAAAGATGTGGCCTCAGATCCACTCAAGCAGATACAGAGGAGTCCACGAGCACCCTCTGCCACCTGCTCAGCGCTCCAACTGCCAGCCTCTGGGGAAACGCATCTCACCTTTCCAAAAACTTCGTTCCTCTTTAACCTTCATTTCCTAGCTTGCAACTTATTTTGTATCTAAACTGCCTAGTGAATCTGGCCTGACTTCACTAATCTGAGAGGGCCTAGCCTCATTTTTAGGAATTTCATTATTCTCTCAAAGATCTAACTGGCTGTTAAGTAACGAGCATTAGACCTCAAGCAAATATACAGTCTCTCCTCGAGATGTCCTCCGTTTCTTGAAATGTTTTAGCAGCCCCGTATCTGGTGTGTTCTGGTTCAGCAATAAAATACACAGCTGAAAAATGTTTTATTTCTCTTCTTTTAAATACTAAATAAGCACCTACTCATGGCAAACTTTTAAAGAAGGCTTCAGGCAGAAACAAGTACTGATGGCTAAGTTTCAGTTGGAAAGAGCGCACAAACGACAGAAATGTTATGAGACTGGTAGCAAGAGCACCCATTTCTCAGCACTGCTAAGATAACTGGTTGCTGCTCATTGCCTGTAGATGTTACCTGGAGGTAAAATCACCTGGGGTGTGTATATTTCAAACAAGCCTGTGCATGAGGGGAATTGTGGATTTTCTCAGAGATACTTTAAAAACACACATTATAGCCTGTTCCCATTTCTTTTTAGGATGCAAGGAAAATTTGAAAGACCAGATGCCAAGACTGATACCCATTTCTAAAAGATCAGAAGCTGTAGGAGGTGATGCCATGGCCTATCTGCACTCGGTCAGCACACAATGTAAGGCAGGACAGACCGTATTCCATAGTCTGAATGCATTTACTAGCTGGGCCTTCCCAGAGTTTTTTAGAATGTCTCTGACAATTGTCCCTTTCTGCGTTTTTAAAATTTCCCACTACAGCACATCAAATGTTAGCTTTAGATCAATTCTGCCCTCTACTCACACACAGCTACTATGTAGTTCAGTGGAGAGTCTATGTCAAAGCAAGACTTGTCTTCCCTCATTATTCTGTGTAACACAAGAGATATGAAGCTTTGTTTTCTCTCATTTCTCCTTTTATCTGTCACATACTGCTATCTCATCCTCAGAAATCAGCATGTTTTTAGTAACTAAAGGTACAAACAAGGACTTGTTTCAAAGGCACACCACTAAACTGAACAGAAAAGAATTGATTTATCTGTTGAAAAATGACAAGGGAAAATAACACCAAAATTGCAAAATTTCTTATTTTACTGGATCACATTATCATTAGTTTATGCAGTGACAGTCTAGTTTGTGATGAAAAAGCTGAGGAGATCGGAAACTGTGTAACAGCAATCCCTTAGACGGTATTTGCTTTGCAGAAAATGTACTTATGAAATATACATGTGCTGAGATGTGATTAGGATGCAGTTCTTCATTTTGATTAAAATGCTGCTTCCTTTATGTTTATTTAGCTTCAAAAAACAGCCTGATTTGTATGCTTATATAGTATTTTCTGTCTTTTTTTTTTTTAAAGCAGGACTAAATTTAACTTCACTGCTATGTATGCAAAAAGGAATGCAAATATGAAACTTTCTTTAGCTTACAATTATTAACCTGAGAGATAAACTAGAAAACTATTAACTCAAAGCCCAAGATGATGACTACTTCTAATAACAGTAACTCCAGAAGCCTGAAATGAGGTCTGGGATCCACTGCAGTGAGCACTGAACAAACACATCACGAGGGACGCACCACTTCCCCAGAGAGCATGAAGCCAACTAGGCCAGATGAAGAATGACAGGAACTAAGGCATGGAGCAATGTTAAGATCATGCCTGAAGAGGTCCACTTGTCCGTCAGCAGAAAAGCATTTTTTCTCTTCTATTTACTTATTTGTGAGATTCATTTAGCGCTTTTTGCTCATTTTACCCCTATGCTGTGGGCAGTTTCCACTATGATATTCAAAATGTATATTCAAAATGTGTATATTGTTCTTTATCGTCAAAGATTCTCAGTCTTGACCAGTCACCAACTTTACGCTGTGCAACGTTATTTCAATTCTCATACCAGTGAGTGAAGCTCCATGAATCAATGAAGCTTTGATTCTCTACTGTGGAAACAGGACATGACTTTTTTTTTGGGGGGTGGGGTGGTATTATTTTTAATCACTTGGAACCTTTTTTGCCCAGAACTACATGCACAGATGCTGCCAGATGCATTGGTCCTGGAAAATTAGGTTACTGTCACACCTATGGGCTGGATGTAGAGCCTTAATTTTAGCATCTTCTCACTGTATTCTTACAAAGTAATTCTGTGGGTGTGTGGCATGCTGGGAGGAAAGGAAAGGCGATGGAAGACAGGGAGCCAAATGTCAAAGCAGGTAGAATATCCCTGAGCTATCTTTGCAGCTCTACCAGAGCTTCGGCACTCTGGGCCCAAAAGAGCAGCCCCACTGTCATGTCAAGAAAAGTACCCTCCTTAAAAAACATACCAAAGGCATCGCTTTTACTTCTCCACATTTCGTTTATTACTAACTTCACTGATGCAAAATAGGACACAAATATCCAATTCTTGCTTTAATGTTAAGGATCAGGCCTAGTTCATGTGATATTTGGCACACAGAGAACGAACCTTACATTTTCCTCTATCTATGCACAAACCCGGATCTGCATGGACCTATTAGGCAGGAGACCTCTGCTCACCAGCTCCAGACCAGTTCCAAGGGACTAACACTGTTGATAAATGCCCCCACAGCCCCTGATCCAAAGGCTTTCAGGTGAGGTCAGAGTTCAAATAAGGAAACTGGAAAGGAGACTTCGGAGCCCAAGTTGTCTTTTTAACTCTTCTCTCACTGCCCTGTCTTAGCCCTGGATCTGTGGATGTCAGACAGTTTCCCTTCACTTCACCAGAAACGGCAGCATGCCCCTTCCTTCTGGCCAGTGCTTATACAAAGATATAGACCTGAAGTGTTTTAAGATGATTCATTTAAAAAGTGAAGGAAATCATTACCTTTAAAACATGAAAAGATGATCTATATGATGAAAAAGATAACTAATGGGAACTTTTTTAGTTAGCAGAAAAAAAAAATGACCTGGAAATATAGCCGAAGAGGTAGCGTCCATGCAGGGAGTGAATCTTGTGATCTACACTTTTCCCATTGCAGGGAGGGCTGTACGTCTCCCCACAGATCCCTGAACGTGGTGCGGATCTGCTATTCTGGCAATACAAGCTCTCACCTTTGCTGAGAGCTGTACAAAGCGTGGTATATCTTATGGATTCTGCAAATATAAAAGAAAAGGCCTCCTTATACCATCTATGATTCATGTTCAAGCTAAATATTTTAAACCAGTCAAGGCAGACGTAACTTCAAGGGATAATTTGTACAGCACTTGACATACCTGGCATATGCTCAGCCCTGCTTCATTCCAAGAATATGAGCAGCACATGGCAGCAGCATTCTGAAAACCCCACTGATTTCTCACAGTCACCTTCCTTGTAAAAAAAAAAGTCTCCTCTGATGTGAAACTATTACATCAAGAGCAAAGATGGAACTGTAAAAAATACCTCAGGATGTACCCAAAATACATTCAGAAAAAAGTAAGTAGATGAACTAGCAAAATACTGCTCCCTTTCCCCAAAAACCTCATTTCATCCCAAAAGCTTAGCTTTGATTAGAGATTTAAAAAAAAGCATTTCAATGGCTTGTAAGTCCTTGGTAAGAATGACTTAGCTGAATGATATAACACACTCCTAAATAATGTACTGATCAATAAATCGGTTTAACCATAACTAGTAAAGAGCTCCTTTAGGATTTAGTTATACTGCATCATTAGCTTAATGCAATGTTTTTAGGGAGCTTAAGTCATGTATAAAGCCAATGAGTTCTGCATTCAGCTGGGTGTGCTGGTTTTGGCTGGGATAGAGCAAATTTTCTTCATAGCAGCTAGTATGGGGCTATGTTTTGGATTTGTGCTGAAAACAGTGTTGATAACACAGGGATGGTTTAGTTACTGCTGAGCAGTGCTTACACAGAGTTGAGGCCTTTTCTGCTTCTCACCCCACCCCACCAGCGAGGAGGCTGGGGGTGCACAAGAAGCTGGAAGGGGACATGGCTGGGACAGCTGACCCCAGCTGACCACAGGGATATCCCACACCATATGGCATCATGCTCAGCACAGAAAGCTGGGGGGAGAAGAAGGAAGGGGGGAACGTTTGGAGTGATGGCGTTTGTCTTCCCAAGAAACCATTACGCGTGATGGAGCCCTGCTTTCCTGGGGATGGCTGAACGCCTGCCTGCTGATGGGAAGCAGTGAATTAATTCCATGTAATGCTTTGCTTGCACACACAGCTTTTGCTTTGCCTATTAAACTGTCTTTTTCTCAAACCACGAGTTTTCTCACTTTTACCCTTCTGATTCTCTCCCCCACCCCACCGGGATGAAGCAAGTTAGCGGCTGTGTGGTTAAACCACGACACTGGGTTAAGTGAAAGTAAAACATCAGCATAAGGTACAAACTCAGAGTTGTGCTTCTTGGATACACAGCAAGCGTAGCTATAACGGAACAGCTGAACACTGCCAGAGTGGCACCCAGAGGGAAACATGATTCTTTAAAAGCTAGGGAAATTGGATGCATAAATCCAAAACAATGTTTTAGAAAAAATTATTTTCCACCTCAAATGTAAGGGAGGTAAGACTACAGACAGCAGTTTTTGCCTGTACAGCACTCCAAGGGGGTCTCTACGGCACTTGGACAAACAGCATGTGCTCTCTCCCCTCCACGTCACGACTGCTTGGCCGCTGCCTGCCTGTGCAAGCACCACCAGCACGCCAGGCAAGGAGGTGCCCAGGAGGCCTGTGTGCCCCGGAGGCTGCCCAAGGTCACGTTCATTCATCTCCACGCACACTGCAACCCTCCGGCTACGGTCTCACAGGCATCCTGAAGGCTGCTATTAGCAGCCAGTATGCACCCTGTGTGTCTAGGATTCCCATTAGGGCGAGACACAATATATCCTGGGAAATCCTTGGAAAATATGCTTTGGGGAAAAATCTCAACTAATCTGGACCCTTCATACTGGAATAAATAACTAAAGCTTTTACTTAAATGTCAGTTATTGAATGAACGTAATTATGTAAAGATAATTTTGGCAGGTGGATTCGAATCATTCAAAAATCACAGTGTGCTTTGATTTCAGTGTGCTCGTCCCCTTCTTTCTTTAAGCTCTGTTTTGTTAGCCCTTTTTAAAGCACAAGCTTCATCACTGCTTGGAGAATTCTGGAAAAAATTACCACCATGGGTATTATATGGTGCTTCATGCACAGCCCAGTTTAGATAACACCATTTTCAGTATCCTGTCAAAAGCCTTTTCTACTAGAATTTCTGAAGTTGTCAGGATCTGCAGAAAAAATTCATAGTCTAGAGAAAATTAAAACTTATTTGGTGCAAGCTGCATTAGATGGCAAAATGGGCCTTTCTTTCTCATAAATGACATAAAACAAGCATTAGAAGACAGAAAGGAGATTTTTTTCTAGGAAAACGAGTGATGATTTTGTTTTCCTGGCAGTTTCACCAGTACAGATCTTGTATTATTCATTCCTGTGACTGCACTCAACCAGGTAACTAACATTCAGTCAGCACAGCATTCTTAAATTGAGCTGCCTTCTGAAATCAGTTTCTGTTATTATTTTAATGTATCATATATCAATGCCTCTGAAAGACCTGCCACAAGTAAAGATATCACTTGTCTTAGAGCTCCTAATAGTGTACTATCTGCTATCATAAGTATTTTGAGAAGATAGTATTGAAGTTCATATTTCTTTGACAATGCCCAGCTTCCCTTCAGTCCTCTATTTTAATTAAAATAGAACAAAAATCTTAAGGCAACAGTTTGGTATTGCTCACTGAGTATCGCTAGCCTTCAGCAATAGGCACCTGGGAAAAATGGTAGCTGGTCAAATTTGGCATGTTTCCTTGCTCAATGAAAACAAGTCTTTTAAAAAAAAATATGTTCAATACTTTTCACTCACATGTAAGGAGGGTGACCTAGAGGAAGGTCTTGTCCGGTCAGGTTTGGTATAAACTTGTGCCCGTTGCCTCTTGTCCTTTCACTGGACACCACTGAGAAGGGCCAGCGTCCTTGTTTGCTCCCTCCCATCAAGTATTTCTACATACTGACGAGATCCCCCCAAGCTTTTCTTACACTGAATAGTGCCTTCTCAAAGTCCTTCTTTCTTCAGCTTTTCCTAGTCTTTCTGCTATTCTTGTCAACTGTACAAAAATTTCACAAACGAACACCAATAAAATTACTGCACTCATGTGCCTGTAGCTTGAAGGCAGTACTGCATACCTGCGTTTGGAGATGAGGCCACTGGGTTTCCAGCTACCTGGTAACATAAAAAGCTCCTTCTAACTTTCTCAAATGAGTGCAAAAAGTCAGTTATTGTAGTCTTTAAGAATATTGTAGAATTCTGCTTTACTTGTAACTACTTGATCATGCAGACTCAGTGTAGCAAAGTTCTGATGATGATTACTTTAAGTTTTGCTTCCACTGGGACTGGACTTTTAATGCATCTCTCTAATTGTGCATATCAAGTAAAATGACTTCTGTTTCTACATTATTAAAATGGATTAGTGCAGTAATTTTTATGGCACAAGCAATGAAAAGATGAACACGTAGTGGTGGCTGGCACTTGCATTTTGTCCACTGATAAGAGAATTTATGAGAGTAACAATGTGTTTTCATTTCACCACTCTTCAGTGAAATATTTATGAGCTTTTTCAATTCTCCTCAGATTCTTAGAATTGTTACACCTTTTATCTGCTGCTAGATTTGAATAAGGAAGACAGCAAAGGTCACCATGACAATGGTAACTGCAAACTGTTTAATCACAGAATGTATTTTAGCATTGAGCATTGTCAAGTTCACTTACAGATGTAGTATGAATCTTAAATGTCTGTCTGTTTATCTCCCATTAAAAAAAATTTGACGGTAAATATAAATAATTTCAAAAATGTGGATTTTAATTAAAAAATCCTGCAGACCTCACTAGTACCTAAATCATACTTGATCTTGCATAAACTGCTTTAAAACATGAAGTGGTTCCATATGTCCTAAAAATACCCCAACAAACATACACACATAAACTGTATAGTTATACACACACAAACTGTATAGTTATACACACACAAACATATGCTGTGGGGTGTGGGAGAATGGCTAAGTGAGAAGGGACATGATCTTTTCAGTGTGAGCAATCCTGCTTTTAGTGTATCAAGAAGCACAGAGGATACTATAAACTGACCTTGAACAGCAAAGGACTACTTGGCAAACAACATAAGAAGCGGAACTAAGTCCGGAATGTGCTAATGAACCTCTTTGCATGAACAGCAACCCTGTACCAATCATATAACTGTCTTAAGCGCGTGAACACATGTAATGAACCAATCATATAGATATTGCTACCGCGTGCTTCGCTGATTGTCTATATAAACCTGGTAATTGTCTGAAATAAACGAGAACGATCATACTCGCATCGAGGTTACATCGTTACCCCGGGTCTGTTCTCCCACTCCCACAGTGGGGCACTGTCAGCTATGTCTTCGTGCGTTAGCATGCTTCTGCTCCACATGTTACATGGGTAACAATAAATAATTGTCTGGGCACTAAAGCTTTTGCCTCAGAAAGTTAGTTGCTTACCATCCAGCAGGTAAAAAATACATTTGTGTACTAAGTACTCATAATATCATCACTAGGTCAGCCTGATGTACCACTGATATCGCAGTCCAGCAAAGGAACATAACGCACATGGGTAGATGCAGCCCTGTTTAAATGAGGACAGCACACAGGTATCGGCATATGCAAGTTAGTGCTACTGAAGGGATGAAGGACCTTAGCTATCCTCTTTCAGTAAACCCATTCCTCATTTAAGCCACAGATGATCTGGGGTAGCAGCTGCCGCACCACAATCTAATGAAGACATGCTGTTCTTGGTTTGTTCTTGAGCTCTTCACAAACCATGATATAAGCGTCAAAAACTTAAAACAAGATGCCAAGTTATTCCATGTGTAAGGAGAAATCTGAAGAGAGAACTGCAACATTTAAAAGGCTAATACTGAAGTACCCAGAGGTTTGTTATCTGTTTAATATATAGCATGCAAGCCAACAACCTCCTCATCGTTTTTCTCATGCAGTCATGGTTATTCCCTTACCCACTAACATCACAGCTGGATCCAAGCACCTGAGAATCAGGTACGCTAGTAAACGCAACAAAACCCAAAACAAAAGAAAAATACCCTATGTAAATTAATGTAACTGAAATTGTAAGGTTTGCGTCAGGTTCATATGTGTATCAGTTGAGGGGGAGCGGTACAAGATTTCTCCCATTTGCCCTGACAGGAAAGGTTCAGAAGTGAACTGGGAATCGTAGGTAAGGTCTGACATGGGATATACTTGGCGTACAGTTCTCTCACTCGCTCCCTGCACAGAGATAATCAACTGACAGAAAATTCATAGAAGAAAATGAGAAGATGCTTTGTAGCAAAAATAGTTCCATACCTTTAATTTCAATATTAACTCCAGTTGTTGTCCTTCAGCCTTGGGAATCTAGTGAGATATTTATTTATTTATTTATTTATTTTTAAACAGAGATCATGGATTTTCGCAAATTCTCCTAGTCCATCTGAAAATAAATACTTCACTTTCAGCTCACTAAAACAGAGCTAAAACGTTGAAGGACTGAAGCCAAATTTGCTGCTGGGAATTTAATTTGCAGGAAAAAGCATCAAAGAATAAATCAAGAGTCTTTCTTACAGGATAGCTGCAGTAAAAAATTACATTATGTCCTGGAGGTAAACAAATTCCAGTTAATATTTTCTACCCTTTAATGCAAAGACAATCTCGTTTTGTATTCATCCCCCTTGTGAAGTGCCAGTAATCTCAAAACAATAATGAATATCAACCTCCTTTGTGCCACATGAATATATCTGTCGATATGAAAGTCTTATGAAGTCTCTAATGAATGATGAAGACGAGACGCTTTGCATGTCATTTATCTTAAGAAAAGTAACATGTAATGTTAGCCTGTAATGTTGACATGTAGTGTAGCATGGCATTGACGTCACCATCAAAGTGGAAATCCCATCTGTTAAAATATAAATGCCAGAGGCAGATGTGTTGAATTTGGGCTGCATGTGTGTAGAGAAGAGAAAAAAACATCCCTAAATTATAATTATCTTGGACATCTGACTGAACACGGAGCAAACCTTTCCAAAGCAACTGATATTTAAGTGAATATTAAAGCAAGAGCTTTACTCCGATGGCCAATGTGATCCTTGGGGATGCATGGAGCTCATGATTATGCCGATGCAAAAACAATTAACAATAACTCATGACTGGAAAAGCATATGAGTTGGCTTTAGAAAGTTTGCAAGTGAATATGGCCAGGTGGCTGTTTTAGCGACTCACAGTTTTAATCTGAGTAGCAACTGTTATGAAAAAACCATACATTTATAATTGATGTTTAAACCTGTGTCAACCTACAGGTGTGACACTAAACAGTAAAGAAAAAAATTTTTCCTCCTCTGTCTGTACCGTTCCCTGCCCCAATAAGGCACTATGCAGCTCCAGACAATTATGACACCCGATTTGTGATCACAGTGGCAAGTTAGCTTATGGTCACAGACTATGTGTGCGTGCATACATTCACACTCACATAATGTGAGACTACAGATTCACCCCAGCACAACATTATTTTCTGTGTAACTTTCAGCAACAAACAGTGTCAACAAGTACTACACATCTGTGTAAACCCGCATGTGTACTTCGTGGCTCAGGGCCCATGAGTTCATTTCAGGTGGGGGTAATGATTGTTGGAAGGCAATCAGGCCAAGAAATCACGCCAAAAAATCTTTATATTCCCCAATGAAAACGAACTCCATAGATAAAACCAAAGTAAGGTTCCTCACAGTCTCTCAGCACACGAGAACTGTCTCCCCAGCCCAGCTGTGAGACACTGGCTTAAGCAAACTACAGCACAAAGGGGCACTGAGCAGCCCTCCAGGGGCACAGGAGGGGTGCAGCAGTTGTCAGGCTAAGCGTTAAGCCAAGCCTCTTCATGTTACACTGCTCTTTATACCACAACTGTTCATGAAAGCAGCCTATATGCTAAACATTTACAGCTATACCTTTAAAATTTGGCAGGAATACATATGAGGACAGCGAGTTCTCAGCATAATTAGCTCTGCAAAGTCCCAAAGCGCCTCTGTTAGTCAGACATCGAGGATTATAATGTGGTCTGAATGCCTGTCAGAGTACACAAAGACTCAACAGAGTCTCAGTCCTTGTTTTCCCTTCTAAACCCACAACGCTTTCCACTCACTACGGAGGGTACTTCTTCCACAAAACCAGAGCAAAGATACACATTACCAATTTTACCACACAGTATTTACAAACATTACTCTTGCAGAACCTCATTCCTCGTTTCAAAAATCCTAAATAACACAAGCACTGTGCTAGCATGCAAATGGCAGAGCTGACAGGTACGAGGAAGGAGGAAAGGGGAAAAGATTATTGACAGTTGTGAGACTTGCCTGCTCCAGGATGCCATTCTGTATTCCAAGCTAAGTACACAGTGAAGACCCATGGATAAGGTTATGTATGAAGGTCACTGTGGTGTATAAGCTAAATTCCCATTGGCGATTTATTATTTATTTCCATTACAATGCACTTCACCAGCAGGGAACCTGTCCATTATGAATTTATCAAATACACTGTTTTATCAAAGTAATTCATACATTTGCTTAGGAAACTACTTATTGCATTCATGCTCCTCATAAAATACGCTTTCTACAGAAACAGTGGGATCAGAAGTCTTTTGTGATTCATATGCAGATCTTTACTATGAAACAAAAATGATAATCGATTCATTTCCATTACCATCACCCTGCATTTTTTGTGCCAGGAAAGTCAAATTGACATAAATATTCTGACATAAAACCACAAAGTAATCATACATTTAATCTCACTTAAATATGCACAGACTAATAGAACAGTAGCAAGGACATGCTACCGAATAGTGTTTTTTAAAACCAATTTGAGTTAATTTGTAATGCTGATTTCTGTAAATTCTGAATTACACAAAAAATGTGGCATTAGAGAAAAAAAACATTAAAACCTAGACCTAGAACTGATTCTATTAGAGCAGCTGTGACACATCACTGCTGTGCATTACAAGCAATATTACATTGTTAATATTCAGCAGTAGGCAATATAATTTTATACACAATATTGTAGTAGTTGCTACACTGATTTTAGCAAAGATTCAATCAATATGGAATGTTAACTGAAAATCAGAGAAGTTTTATTTTGTAAAGCTTTGGCTAAACACAGATGGGCCTCAGCAAGGACCCAAAATGTCTTGGAAGGAATGAAATGGCATTAGTGCTACGGCATTAGCAGTATGTGCCAATGACATAGGATGGACATGAGGAGGAGTCTGAAATGTCCCTTCTATCAGGCTTCAAAGAGGTAACTTCCATCCTTAATCTTGAAAACACTGCCATTTTCACATAAGTTGCTGAAAGAGTTTATCTCCTCTAACTAATAGGAAAACAAGGTATGGCTGACCAAGTCCATCAGAGGTAGCATTGAGTGGTAGGTGGTTAGTGCTCAGTGTTCGTAAATACTTCTAAATTTCTCTTGAACTATCATATGATTGACACTGGTAGTGACAGAGCAAATCATCTGTGGCTCAGTATGCTACATTATTCTTAAAGTTGATGGCACAAGTTCTGGACAAATCCCCTAGAATTAGGTTTATAACAGATTATAGCCTACTATCGAAATCAAAGTGTGCTCTCCAACACTGTATTACTACATTTTGTTCCTGTTCTACCATTGTTCTGTCCCTATATTCAACATCACTGAAAGCATTTAGTTAGTTATCTTCAGTATCTACTGAGGCCATGGCCTCACTTCTTCCATTACGCTCTTCTCATTTACGTGACTACAGACTCTCATAGTAGTTCTTTTCATTTCCTTTGCCAGATCCAAATCAGTTTGGCTTTCGCAATTATTTTTTATCCCTAAACTTCCTGAACTCCAAGACCTAGTACTTTCTTGTAAATAATCCGTTTTCCATTCCTTGTAAACTTTGTTTACTCCTAACAACCTTTGACCTTGAAATTGCTCTGCCTGACAAAAGTCACTGTCCAGGAGCAGTTTGTAGCCTATCCTAGGTTTAAGAACATGAGGTGATGCAGTACAACCACTGTAAAAGAACATCAAATCCATGTATATGCTGAAAGTATCAGCGTTCACACAGGGGAAAGGCAGTTAGAAAAATTTGCCTTTAAGCACAAAAAGATAATGGATGATAATAGCCTTCTCATTCCCTTGGATCAAGTACTTTGCTGTGCAGAATTCTGGCCAAAAGTAAATGCACTTACTCTGTACTTTTTACGTACTGACATTTTTAAGGATCCAATTATTCTTCTTGGAGTGTGTTGCTTGTACCTGAATAGAAAACATACATCAAGTTCAAAACATAGTGGCAAGAGGTGCTGTTATCAGGCACAGAATTAATTTATGTCTCATTTTCTTGTACTAAAAAAGAGGCTAACTATACCGCAGCCAGGATGAGACCTGGGTCCCAAAGAAAAAAAAGACATCCAATTTATTAATCTACAACAACCTCTTCAGAGACCTCAGGCATTTAGCTCCTCCTTGCGCATCTAGTATAATTTGCTGCTAGTCTCTGAAGCTTTATAGTAATCCATGGAATACTGTTCTCCACCACCAAGGGATTTATTGAATCCCTTGTGAACATTCACATCTTTTATCTCTGCCTGTGGCAAGACATAGGGAGTCTTCAGTGAAATGGACACCTTAACTTCCCTTTGAGCATCAGCGTTAGAAAAACAGGGATCCTGTAAACATCTTGAAACCACATCCCCAAATGCACCTTGACCAGCCCATTCGTCCCGTAGAGTCTGCACATGCATCCCATTTGGGTGTTCATTCACAGGAGCAAGACACGGTGGTAGAAACTGTCTGATGGAGACCAGATGACAGGCAGTAGAAAATCTGTGGTGGCTGTCCTCCAGTCTAATTCTCTACTAAAAGAAAAAAAAAGTGGCATTTCTAACATTTATGGCTACAAAGGAAATGGCCCAGCTCTTGAATATATAACCGAGATGCAGACAGTAAATACAGTGAAACGATTTAGCATCGAGAGAATACCCGACACAGTGGTCTTCAGCAGACACACTGTTTAGTGGTATCTTGTCCTGAAAGACCGTCTGTGCTGCACATTTATACCAGGTCTCACTTTATCCCTGTAACTCTATTTATCTTCCACAGATATCCTTTCTGTATTACCTACACATGCTGCTTGGTTGGAACCACAGCATTTGACCTTTCTGTGTCAACATTCAGCAACACATAACTACGACCTCATTACTGAAAAACAAAACTGTCTAGAGTACTTCATAATTACATGTACTCTTGGCAGAGTACCTGATAAACAGTTCCTTGATACACTCACTTATCTGATGGACAATCCATAATCTCAGATAGGATAACTAAACAAAACCAAACCCCAAACAATTTCTCAATTTTAGAAAAACAACTATGACAAACCAAGTGCACTGACCAGATGACCAACAGGGGAAAGAGAATAAAAAAGATGTTTTATTTATCGGGATTCCACAATACGCTACTACAAGGTGGACCCTACTTCATTTATTCGTTTTTAGTCCAGTCCAGCATACTATAAAGTCAAGAGATAATTACCATAGTTACTTTACAGGAACTAGCACCTGCTTCTATCTTGCTCAAAAATTAACACGGATTTAAAAATCAAAATAAAATCCATCATTATTTTCACCAACAGAAAATAATACTAAGTTGAATGTATACAAAAACTGCACAAAGAAATTTGAAATGTTTTTAGTAATGCCTAATGGCAAACTCCTATAGAAGTACATCTGAGAAATTGTATTTCAGCAGCAGCTATGTTGTTTGTCCAGCTGCCAAACAAAAATTGACCATATGCTCTGTGCATCAGTGAGTAGTTTCATTCTCTTTTCCTTTTTCCAAATGTGCACTTAAAAAAGAAAAAAGAAAGAAGATAGGTTGTTCAGATATACTACTACTTACTAAACTTCATCTGAAACTGTAGTGTGAACCTATAAAAGCTATAAGCTGCAGAAGAGCAACAGATAATTCCATAAAATAAAAAGCTTTTTTATCCTATCCCTAACAGAACAAAAAAACCAACAAAAGAATAATAGTGAGTTATTTAATTCTGTCTAAAAATACACTAGGCCAATTTCAGTAGGTATTAAGGAGTAGTGAGAAAGGCCTTGCAAAAACCAGATTTTTAATGAAATAATGAGTTTGGCATTCCTTTTTATTTGCCTTTATTTCATTTGTTTTATGTCACGAGGGCAAATAATCAGAAAATCTAGAAATTAAAAAAAAAAGGGAAACAAGCCAAAACACTGCTAGAGGCTTACATAAAAAATATGAGCTATTGCAGTGCTCCTGCAAGAAAAATGTTGTTTTCCAATTTTTCCTCTTATATTGGGACGGTACTACTCCAGCAGTGGCTGGTGGCCATCTTGAACTAAGCGGTGAAGCAGTGCAGCGAACAGAATCCTCTTCCAGCATAAAAATCACAGCTAGAGAAAGAGAATTGAACTATACAGGCTAAGCAAGAAACCAGTATCTTAGATTTCTTTTATTCTTTTCTTGAAAAAGCAAATGAAAAGACACGGATGAAAGGTGAGATGAGGGAAGTGTCAGAAGTTCCCTTTAAAAACATTTTTTTATATAAAGGAAAGCTCTTAGGAAAAGAGAATTGTGGACACTACCCAGGACAGCCCTTGCATAGTTGAGTTTTAAGAACTTTCTCTTTTTAAAATGTTCCAAACCAAATTTTTGGCAAGACAGATGGATTTATAAACTACTTATTCTTTTATGGCATGCATTTTCTGCAAATAAATCTCCGTAAGAAAATCGTTCTGAATAAATAAAGACTATCTTTATAAAAATAGAAAATGAGATTAAATTACACGTTAAATTAATTCCAGTAATCTAAACCAGCTTTGAGAGACCAACTGGTTGTGTAGAACAACTTCACTATCCAATTCTAACTGTAGTTGCATGCACTGAATTTCTAAACATTTGTTACAGATTTCAAAAAAACTAGGATTTTGGGAATAGCATCCCAGACATTCATTAATTTGAACATAAAAGTGAACACGAGCCATGATTGCCTTTGTTCCTGTCATACTGGAGAATAGTCTAAGCCTATTGATCTGAATGAAATGTTGCTTCTAGAAGTAACCAATAAAACTCAATCACATCATTCAAGCTTCATTAGGATTTCATGGAGTGAAGACAGAATAGCTGCATTAATAACACAGCTTTCTTAGAGCTCTGCTATTCAAAGCAATATATCACACTACATTTTCACTCATTTTGGTTTCACTTTATGAATTTTTAATCTTTCCAAACCACTTGAAAATGCAGAAAGAAAATGTTAAAATTCAACATTTAGCAATTAGTCTTCCTTGCAAATTGCTGCTTTTAAATATTTTAGATCATTCATATCTAATTATTTTTATGGAAGAAAAAAACCACAAAACAAGCACTTTGAAATCTATAAACGGGAAATATATCTATTAGGAATTTTTGTTGCTTTGTAGCAAACAAAATTTTCCGTATCTTCAGTGAAGGCAATATTGAGTCTAGTCCCTCACCTCAATCCCTTGGAAGGTGACAGATAAAATCTTCCTAAAAACCATTCTGAACCACATGAAGGACAAGAAGGTGACTGGGAGCATGTACCATGGATTTTCAAAGGGGAAATCATGTCTGACCAACCGGATAGCCTTTGACTATGAGGTGACTGGCTTCGAGGATGACAGGAGAGCCATGGATGTTGCTTACCTTGATTTACGCGAGGCTCTTGACACTGTCTTGCATAACATCTTCATAAGCAACCTGACAAAGTACAAGTTAGATATGTCACCAGCAAGGTGGACTGAAAACTGGCTGAACGGCTGGACCAAGAGGGTTGTGAACAGTGGCTCAAAGTCCAGTTGAAGGCACGTCACTAGTGGTGTACTCCAGGGGTCAACAGTGGGGCAAATATTGTTTAACCTCTTTGTTAATGACCTAGACCCTGGGACAGACTGCACCCTCAGCAACTTCACAGGTGATACATAACTGGGAGGAGTGCTTGATACACCAGCTGGTCATGCCACCATTCAGACCTTGACAGGCTGAAGTACTGGGGAGAGAGCAACCTTATGAAGTTCAACAAGGCAAAATTCAAAGTCCTGCATCTGGGAAGGAATAAGCCCAGGCATGGGTACATACCAGGGGCTGACCAGCTGGAAAGCAGTTCTGCAGAGCACCTTGGGGTCCTGGTGGACAACAAGCTGACCATGAGCCAGCAATGCACGCTTCATGGCAAACACAGCCAACAGCAACCTGGGCTGCACTACAGAAAGTGTTGCCAGCAGGTCAAGGTAGGTGATCCTTCCCTTCTACTGCAGCACTGGTGAGACATGTCTGGAGTGCTGGGTCCAGTGCTGGGCTCCCCAGTGCAAGAGAGAGACGGACTTACTGGAGTGGGTGCAGCCCAGGGCTGCAAAGACAATTAAGACTGGAGCTTCTCACATAGCAGGAGGGACTGAGACAGCTGGCAGTGTCCAGCTTGGAGAAAAAAGCACTAATGCAATAGTCTGAATGAGTAACACCACGGCTCTAAATGATACAATATAGCCCCACTGCAGATTAAAATGATGGGTAACTGGAAAACATCAACAGCATAATAATAATAATCTGCAAATGGCAAATGATTTTCACTTTTTTTTTCGCAACACATTTTAAACCATGAAAATCTTCAAACAGAGGACTACAAATAATCTTATGTAACTTAAGAGGTCAGAATGCATTTATCCAAATAACTTGTTTTCTATTCTGTTCCTGCCTCTCTTTCCACTCAAAATATGAAGAGATCCCAGGTCTTAATTTAGGCACTTAATTAGATACCTAGAGTTAAGTGGGCTGAATCCAGGCCTGATGGATGAGATCTGGAACAATAACATATGGGTTCTGGGGAAAAAAAGTCTGGGCACTTGCACAGGGTGTAAAATCTAACAAATCTTCACTATACAGATTGTGTTATACAAAAGAGAGAACTAACAGTAATTGAGAAAAATTATTTACTATGTCTCCATTCTACTGAAATTACCACAGAAGTTTTTAGGACAGGTGCGGATTAAGGGAAACATTAGGAAAACATAACAAACAAAGGAAGGGCACAGAAAACAAGAATTAGAGAATGAGGGGGAAAAGTGAGTCACTTGGAAATAATAAAATGTTCTGAAGGTTACACAGTAGTTTACCATGCTACTCCCTACAGAAAAATGAGGTTTACATCAATGTTATAGAAGCAGAAAACAAGGTCATATAGTAGTTTTCCATGCTGCTCTCTGCAAAAAGGTGAGTTTTGTATCACTCTTATAGAAGCAGGAAAATGGACAGAGAGGCAGGTTTAAGTATGAAGGAGAAAAGAAGTTCTCTGGAGTCAAAGGTCCTAAGAAAACGTCTTATTAAGACATTAACTACATAAATCATCCTGCATGCAGAATTTGCTTCTGTCTACACTGTAACCCTTGAGAGGAGAGAAGAGGAGAAGGGAGGGAGAGGAGAAGGGAGGGAGAGGGGAGGAGAGGAGAGGGGAGGGGAGGGGAGGGGAGAGGAAAAAAGAAAAATATGGGAGACAAGCCTTCAGGGCTCCAGGACACTGGTTAGCAGGTACAGAAAGGCAATAGAGGCATTAGCAGGTGAATAGTTTGGTCAAGCAATATGAGGAGGAAGGTAAACCAGACAGTAACAGGGCAAGAGATTGAAGCTGATGTGGGAGACAATAGTGATCTAATGAAAGGATTTTATGAGTGAACGAACGTAACAGTACCATCAGAAAAGGCAGATGATTTCTGAAGCAAAGTATATACAAATCTATGAGCTATTAAACAGCTGTTTGTGCGTAAAAATGCAAGAAATAAAGATAAAAGCTCTATATTCTACAAATGGTAATAGGCTAAGACCAGGTACATCTGACTTACAGCATACATTTTATAAATTTATGTTATGTCAAATTTTTAAAAGCTACATCTCTATTTGAATGTCCTAATTTGTCTGTGCTCGTCACCTCTCCAACTAAGATATGAAGAAACTAAGAAATTGAGCTAAGAAATTAAATGGTTTTAGTACATACAAATTTGAGCCTTCCTCTGTAAGAACCAAAATGGTTTTGTGAAAAGCATTTTAGATACCTACCACAGTACTGTTATTTAAAATGCACTGACATGTACCCAAGACAACTCTACTGATGAAAACAGTTTATCAATGAAAACCACCATTTTATTATACAGTTACTGACTTTTCACAAGAAAATTTAAAGAAACAAAAAACTCATGGCAGCTAAATCCCCAAATGTTCTTATTGGCAAAATCAGTCAAAAATAGGGTTCCGAAGATCTTAATGCTTCATGTGTGATACAGTTTATCTGAGGAGTTCCACCTACAGAAGACAGTAACAGGACATGGCAAAGTGCAACACCCATGAGGAACACAGCAGTATTACATCTTACACTTTTGGGATTTACCTACCTTGTGTTCCCTTTTTAAATTTCTATTAAGTTGATTGTCACCATGGAAATCAGGTACTTCCCAAGAACTTACTTAACAACAATTTTACACAGAAAACCAGCTTACCCTGAAAATACTTTCCATTTTCATATCATTAAGAATGTAGACAAGTATGGACAAGCTTCAGCTATAGCAATAATCCAGTTCATACTGATAACTTGTGTGAGATCACCTATGTTGGTGGTCGGTCTCTTCTCCCAAGTAACAAGTGATAGGATGAGAGGAAATGGCCTCAAGCTGCGCCAGGGGAGGTTTAGGTTGGATATTAGGAAAAACTTCTTTAATGAAAGAGTAGTCAGGCACTGGCACAGGCTGCCCAGGGAAGTGGTTGAGTCTCCATCCCTGGAGGTATTTAAAAGACGGGTAGATGTGGTGCTTGAGGACATGGTTTAGTGGCGGACTTGGCAGTGCTGGGTTAACAGTTGCACTCGATGATCTTAAGGGTCTTTTCCAACCTTAACGATTCTATGATTTTATGATTCTATGTTAGATGCTGCCATTGAGTAAGATCACATCAGCAAATGTAATTCATCTATGCTAAAGCATGATGTGCGCACAATTAAAAGCATCAGTCATGATCTCTCTAAAATATCCACATTAGACAAACTTTTAGTTTGTCTAATCAGTCTCTTGGGAGCAAAAAAGCAGCAAGAAATATTTAACACTCCTATGGGGGGGGGGGTGTGTCAGCAAGAGTACACCTTTAAGCACTGCAATCCTGCAAACACTTACCTGTGAACAGAATTTTGCACATGCAAGTAACCAAACACGAGCTGATAACTGAGCCCATAACTGAACGCAGCTGTTCACCAAAAGCTGGTAGTTCTGCCCCATCCCGCTCCTCAGCTTAGTACACAGAAACCACAAACCCTTTAACGTAGTGTAAACATAATTCCCCAAAGTGTCTACTGTAAAACATAAGCAAACTTATATCCATCAACATTTGATTTAAAAACCAGAAGCAAATGATGATACAAAAGTATCATCCCTCACCAATAAGGTGACTTAGCAGTAAGAAGTACTTTGGTACTTAGTTGAGGCATTATCATAATGCTACTAGTTCTTAAAAAGTGATGGTACTTTAACTGTGATTTATATAGGGTTTTCTGTAATTTGCAAGGGTATTCTAGGATCTTGCAAATGACCTGAATTGTTCAGGAAAATATCACCCTTTCAGTGTTTTGGGAATTGCAGAGAAACTATTTAAAAATTGTTTTAACTTTATTAGAATCTATTATTAATTTGATATTAAAAATAAACAAACAATAATTTATTGTCTAGAATGAGCAGCAAGGTATCCATCTAATCAGGCTGAGAAATGTATAAGAATAGGGTTATTACTGACAAAAATGGACAGCTACTAATTTCGTAATTCTTGCACTATGACACTGTATAGTCACATTAACATGCCCTATTTGTCAGCATATTTGAATCTCATTAGGAAGAAAGCCTAATTAATACTTCATAAATAAAACATCTTCTGTCAGATGAGCAGAGATCATCTTGAGACAAAAAATCCCAAGAAAAAAGGGTCTGTCCCAGCTGCCATTGATTGAGTTTCCAAAACAAAACACATTTGGGTTCCAGTATTTCAAAAACTTTTATGTGCTCACTTTTCATGGGGAACTGTCCCACTCACTGTCTGGGTACTGCAGTTCAGCATGTACTACAGACACTGACAGAGACACCCCATATGAGAAATTTAGCAACACCTTGCTCTAAAGACTCAATCCTGAACAAACGTCACTTTGAGACTAATGAAAATTCTGACCAAATAACAAATCTATGATTCAGCTCTGAGAATGTGCAAAAAAGCTGACTGAATTCCTCTGTCAGAGTATGCAAAAACATGTCTAGCCAGGTACTCAATATCCATAGAGCATTAGCAATGACAAGGAGAATGCTAGGAACTGAACAAATAAAAATTGGATTTATGGTAAGTTCTGAAATGAGTACTGCAAGGATAATAGAAACAGCATGAACTACAGTGGTAATTCAGCAAACACACAGAGATGTGAATCCTTCAGAAGAGACAAAGACAGGTGAGAGGTGATAGGGTTCCTCTCCATGTTAATGATGTGATATACTGTCAAGAAATGACAAATGACTAACAGAGTCAGGTTAAATCAAAGCAACTTAGAGGACAGATGGGAAAAGAGGTTTTGCTGCAATATGGCAACTGTCTCTCTGCAGTGCTCTGATCACCCACATTCAAGAACCACTAACTCCTATGGGAACACACACAGAAGGGCTAATAGGATAATAAGGTGCATGGAAAGCATACTTCATGAATGACAACTAGAGAAGCTTGGCTTACTAAGCCTACCAAGATTAAGGCTGAAAGGAGGTATGATTGCTAAAATGCACATGAGAGGAACAGATATGACAGGGTGCTTGTAAAAGCAGAGTACTGACCCACATCTGAGCTCCTGTGAGGCATTGCCATGTAACCTGTAGAAGCTGCATGCTCTGGATTCATTACAATACCCACGAACTCCAAGGACTAGATGGCACTGCTCTCTTAATTCCACCAGAACCATATGAAAAAGGCATTAAGAAAACATATTATACTCTGCACATGAGCAGACAGTGGAAAAGCAGGACTGTGCTTTGTATGCTAAACCCATCAGTTGGCCTGATCTTGCATCTTTTATTCATCTAAGGGGCTTCAAGGCAGTTCCACTTTTCTTACCTGGCAGAATACCAAGTCCTCAGTCAGCTTTCCAATGTCCTAAAAAAGCCTTTGATGGAAAAAATCCTGATTTCATTCGGGAAAAGTGACTTTTCCTCTGTCTGATCACAAATCAGATTATTTTGAAAGCCTGCTACTTAAGTACTACAATATTCAGTGTTCCCTTTCTTACTGATTTCAGTGGAAGAAGGACCACGTGGTTGTTTTTCATCTTGTTTTTATCAGATGTGCAAAAGAGTTGAATTTTTGGCTCTATGCACATCTGCCTGAAAGTTCAGTAGGCAGTAGGTAAAGCAGATATGCTTGTACGAATAGCAGGTGCAGTAGGACAGTAGCAGATATAATTTTATAGGTTTATTAAAAATATAATCCTATTCACTGGGCAATTCTGGTTAATTACATTTATTCATGAAAAACTCACATTAAATGTGTTCTGGAGTTGCATGTATTTGCATACATAGCACTGAGTCTTGCAAAACAAAAATAAATACTCAGATGTAATGGATGCTCTTACAACTATGAACCTAACAGGTATTACACTACATCTGTTCTGATTTCCAAAGTATAGGCATGTTTATTCTAATAAGCAAAAGCACATTAGAAACTTCCCACTGTATGAACAGTGTGCACACAGAAGAATATTTACTACAGCTAATATAGTCATCAAGAAAGACAAACAACCCTTCTTGACAGATCACTGTCACAGTAACATCTACTTCCTCCCTGCGGAGACACCACATTAATGTGTGATGCTGGAGGAGACGGATTGACAGCATCTGAAGTCATACAAGAACTATTCTAGCAGAGATATTAAGAACATCTTTGGGCTCAAGATGCCTCTCATGTGAGTTCATCAGATGATCAGAAATAAATGATTAATGGAACACTGGAAGAACTGACAGACTTTCAATTCTGATGTACAAGGGGCAGAAAATTTTCTGTGTGGGTTTTTTGGGGTGAAAGCAAGGGAAATATTGATAGCTTGAAATGGTTTATGTTCATTTTACAAGCAAACCGTAAAAATAATCTGGTTACAAAGATAGGCTTGGCCCTCTTTTTCCCCAGAGAATGCTTTTTTAGAAACTCATTGTTTAATGAAAAAGGTATCCAATTTGGAAATTATTTTTCAGTCAAATGGAATATTATCTGAAAAGCACTGACCCAGATTCAGTACCAGCATGAAAAGAAGCCTTACAAATCCATTTCCAACCAGACAGCATTTTTGAAGTTATTTACCTGTCTACTAAAACAAGCTTGCTTCTGACCTTTCTCATACAGCCTAGCCAGGATGGAACCTAACTGTGAAAAATGATGCCATGAACTTTTAATTTAAAGATTGAAACAGCTGAAGCAAAAAGCAAAAAAGCTTCATTATTTGGGGACATAAATAATGATTAAATAAAAGATAAGAAAGTAAATCCAATCCTGAAACATTCCTGGCTTAATTCAGCATTTCTGTTTCTCCAGCAGGAACTTACAGGAGAAAAAGAATGGGCAATATCTGGGAATTACTATGTGTTCAGCATTTTGAAAGTCCAGTTACACATGCAGTCTCACTGGCCCTCCTAGGCAAAAAGATGTCTGGAAAAATGAGTCCTGTGGAAGTGATGGTGGTGGGGTCAAAATAATTAATGTCAAGAGAAATTAATCCCCAAATCTTCTCACAGTGTAGAGTAAAATAAGGGAAGGTAGGGCAGTGCTTTGAATTGAAGAGATTAGTTCACTAATATCAGCAACAGGACTAAGTGCGTCCAGTAAGAAAATGCCAGTCAATTATGGTGACATTTTCAGTGAAAACAGCTTAGCCAGGAACAACAACAAAAGGTGGCCCCTCGCGCATCCTTAGACCAGGCCAGAAGTCCCCTAAATCTGTGTCAGACTAAGGCTACAGATGCAAAGATCATTCCAGTAAATCACACCTCATCACTAATTTTGGGGTGAATTTATTCAAACATGGCCAATAGTGGAAACTTTTACAAGCAAAGCCAAATATTCTGCCAGATCCACCATGGCTCTTGTGGTAACTCTGCTGAAGATAATCAACCCTCTGGCTGTGACTTTCATTCTGAATTTCCTGCCTTCTCTCAAATGCAGACTCCCCTACAATGTAAGTTCATCTTACACATGGAGCAGCAGAAGATGTACAGCAGGAAATGTTAGTAATAGAAATTCTAAGATAAAGCAAGCCTTCTCCTTTCATAGCAGCTCTTCCTGAAACTCACCCTGCTCCTATGCATGAAAATTATAATCAATTTCCTCTTACAAGAAAAGCCAGTTGAAACCTTACAACATGTATCTTCTTAAAGCTAACACGAATCTTTTCTATCAGTTACAGTGGACTTCAGAAACAGGCTTTCCGAACAACTACTCTCCATTTTTTATGAACATCTTCCACGTCATTTTTTCAGCCAACCTAAAAACTGCTGAGTAGCTTTTTAACAGAACTTCAAGAGGAACTCTAACACAGAAACATACAAATTTTCAATCAAAAGGAAGAACTATGTTTCATTTAGCATTAAAAAATCTAAGGAAATTCATATGTTACAGAAGTGTTGAACTAAGAATAGAACAGACACTAGAATAATGCTACTTAGCTCTTACATCAGTGTAGGAAAGGCATATCAAGTGACAGATTTTTACTGAAAGGAAAGTGTGCTAGGTTTATTTAAACTAAAATAAGAAACTGTCTGACCAATCTGCAAAGATCCACAGGAGTCAGCAGAACTGCAGTGATTAAAATCAGCAAGGGCTCTGTCCCAGTGTGTATGTGTGGTTGGGTGCAGGCATTTGAATGTTTGCTTACATGCCTGCCAAAAAGATTTCGTGCTCTTCATTGCACACCAAGCTGTGTTTTTAGCATTGAAGTTATGTATATGAAAGAGGAAGAGCTGGAAACACAGAATGGTGGCTAAAATTGGTTTTAGGGTGTACCGGTGTTATTTTAAAATCTAGGAGCTAAGAAAGCTGCAGGACACAAGAAGGATATAACAATATCCACAGGTATGGATAAACACTGTGTTTCATCTACTGCCTTTTTTCTTCACAAAAACAATTCTTTAATAAAAGAACAGAGAGAGAGCACAGTTCATGCAGTGCTGCAGCTCTGCAATTTGGGACTAATTCTGGGGTCTTCAGTCAGAATGAAGACCTCAAAAGAACTCAGGATTAAATTAAATTTTCAGCAATGGCTCAATAACTTCTACAGCCTTCTGAGAATAGCATCTGAAAAGCCTCCTCAGAATCAAGTAGAAATCCAGGGTTAGATTCTACCTTAAGCACATACCCAGAATAACCACACAGAACCTGTTGGAGTTATTTCGGAATTACACCACAGCAAAATACAACTACATTCTGGCCTATCTGCAGTGCAATGGAATATAAATTCAGCATTAAGCCATCTATGTAAAATGTCTCATTCATTTCTTGGCAGAACAATCTAAAGAAGTACAAAATTAATGGATGACAGTAGCTCAGGTCCTGCCACTGGACTTTATGCTGCCCACAGATTACTCAACATAATTACATCTAAGAATCACAGTTAATTTTCTGATGTAAAAATTCATGGTAAACATATTCATAAGAGTGAAGCAGTCCTGAAGTAGATGCTGATAGCATCTGATGGGGTGATGAAGGGCCTTTCCCAACCCAAATTAATTGGCTTTTTTTTATCTGTCACTTCCTTTTGATCTTAGTGCTGAGAAGCTGTGCACTATTCAAGCCTGAGCAAGGCACAACTTACTGTCCATTCACACATTATTTTCTCACTCAAATTTCACTGAAATTATTCTGAGTCATCAAACACATTCCTGGTATCAAAATGATAAGTTGTGTTTTAACAGGTACTCCACTTTTATGATTTAATACTTATATTTAGGTAGCAATTCAAGGTCAAACAGGTCAAAAGAAAGTTGTGCTGTGTGCTGCACTAATACAGTCAGCCAGCGAAAGTGCTGGGCTGCAGTTTGGCCTTCAACATTCATTAATAGAAAATACTTTATCACTAGCTATTAGTAACTGTAGCAATATCCCTGGGAATTAGCGATTTGCATACCATCCCTACAAAACAACATACAACAGTGTATCTGAAGTGTGATTTGCCAGCAATAGGAAAGTATTAAGAACTCCTTCGTAGAGTACTCTCCAGATATTCTGCCCCCGCCTCCCCCCAAACACTTAGCACTTTGCAGACACTCCTCAGTACCTTGCAGGTTTAACACTAAGCCAAGTGTTACTTGGCAATAAGAAGACCTAATAGCTTTATATACTTGAGAGCTGCTGAAAGATTTTCATATTCCTTTCAGTGAAGTTGGTGAAGAAATAATGAAGATGGGCTGTGGTGCCGTGTGAGAGGTGAGGAGTTTAAACACTGCAATAAAGCCTTCGAAAATATAGGCCATTCACACATAGGACAGGTATAAGTGATGTGATGCCTAAATATATAGAAAAAGTATATTAGCAGGTCAAAGATATTAGGATAAAATGGTGTATCTCTTACTATAGGAAAAGCAAGAGATAATTAGGGCTCATTCTGTGCCACCATATAAGGCAGTCTGTCAATAACGCAATTCTTCAGTATTTTTGATAGGCCTGTACTGTGCTGCAAAGTATCTGCTGGGAAAAGTACATCCGAGGAGATACTGTTCCAGTTCGTTTGTTGTTTCCATATACACAAAATAAATCCTAAAAAATCACAGGCACATTTGAAACTCCTCTTGTATAGTTGCCAGAGTCGCTCTCTTTTTTTTTTTTTTTTTTGATCAATAGCTTTGAATACAGTGAACACCCCAAAGCTCATACTCGCAAGTGTTTATACGCACACACAGCCCTTGGAAAGCTGTCCCTCCCTGGCAACAGCTATAAAGATCATCATTACTGCCTCTGCTGTCCCGTCTTCTGGAAAGAATAGGCAGGAAATTAGAGGAGAATTATCTCATGGGGAGACGCGAAGTACAGGTGACAAGCAGTCAATCCCATGGTAACTGTGTATTTATATCGTTAATGGTCTTACATCGTTTGAACAGAATTACTACACAGGTTTAAGCAGTTCCAAGTGGCTTTTCTTTTAATGCCATTCTTGAAAAGATCTGAGTTAGAAAGTAGCCTTCTAGAAGAGAATAATAATAATAGGGAAGGTTATTATTTTCATTTGTATGGAATAAATGCTGTGCAGACAGAAAAAGACAGCGTATAATAAGAGTAAGATTTAACAGGCAGTTAGAATGAATGGGGTGCCAGGAAAGATGAGGCAGTTTCAGAGATACATTTTCATACAACCTACATGTACAAAGATTCTGTCCAAACACACAAGGAAATTCTCCCATTTTACCTGCAATGACAACGTGTCACCAAGAAAGCGTGCAAAAGAGTTGAACTTTTGGCTCTATGCAGATGTATCAAAAATGGTTGATTCAACTGAATTTTTGTTATTTCAAAGACAGCAAATTAACTCCAAAACCAGAAACTTTCCCTGAGAGTAATTATTTGTCATTGTTTTGCAAAGAAAACAGGAAAGAATATGAAGGTTAGAAAAACTGTGCTGGGATGTGATCCTTTATATTGTCCGATTACTGAAAGTTTTTCCCAGCTAGGTAAGATTATCCCATGCCCTCCTCCTTTCCCTGCCTACAATGGGAAGAAATAGAATTTTCAGAGTAGCCAAAACAGATTTACTTACTGTCATTTCAGAAGCTTTATGGGTCAAAAAACCCCATTTATTTCATTGCTAATAAGCTTGTACTACCCTAAAACAAGTCTGTCAATATGAAAAAAGGGCAAGTTTTACTGCAATATTGGTGAAAGATTTGGCTTAATTGTATGATCAGACCAGCAACTTACTGTGGTGTATGTCAGCTATTTAATACAAGTGCAGTAACGCAGTCACAAGCAGACAATAAATTTTGGTCCATATAAATGTTATAAAGACATTTAAGAGAAACAAGACATTCAAGTAGCAAAAAAGAAACAAAAGAACTAAGACAAATTGAAGTACCAATTATATCATAATCTGAAAGAATAAAAGCTAGTGTCTTTTCAAAGTCAGAGAAAATGGCAGATGTTTTCCCAAAGCAACTGGAAGTTGCAAAACAAGTTACAGTTAAAACAACAGAAGGAACATCTACAGTGAAAATGAACAAACACTCATCTTCAACCTCAGGGCTTAAAGACAACTCTTCGCCTGCTAGAAGAGTAATGATCCATTTTGTCTATTTAATGAAAGGCATATGCGTCAGCATGATGTACATGCGTAAAGAATTGACATCAATGAGAAATTCACACTATTCCCTTGATAGCAGCTGTCTTAAGATCTGCACATTGTGAGGAAACTGCTGCACAGTCATGCTTCCCATCCTTACAGCCTGTACCCTTCCATCTCACTACCCAGAAAAACGTAAATCAGGAGAATTAAATTTTCCCCAACATACTAAGAAAAATTGAAAGAAAGATGCTTCACTTATTTACTGTCTTCCTAGAAAAAAACCACAACTGCCTTTATAAAACTGCATTCTCCAAACCCAAGAATAAACTTACTTTTTTTTCCCTTATATGGTGGATAGGAAATACTGAAGTAACTACAATGGATATTTTTTCCTTTCCTTGTCTGTTCACAAGCAATATGGGAGCAAATTGCATAGTATCCCTAAATCAGCACAAACACACTAACTAGGGCTTATATTAGTGTAAGCATAACATGGGGGGCCATTTTTACTTCTACTTAATTTTGTCCCCACTGATTTTCCCATACTGTCTCATTTTTTCTTATCTGTTTTGTAAATAATAGGCCACTAAGATATTCCTGAATTCCAGAGCTTCCACCCACTTGGAATACAAATATTTGCAGAAGTCAAATTATCATAATGCTTAGTAAAGCATGTCTCCTAAAAGGAGCTCAACACATACGCTTTTGTATCTAAGAAAAAAGCAGGTATAAGGCCTCCTAAACTCCTTTATTTATTTTGGTGTGCTCCTGAGCACAAATACTCCCATTTACTAAAACAGTCATTCCATTCAGAGAAGTACAACTAGAAAGATGTCTCCAGGGTTTTGCAGTACCTGGCTTTGCATAGTGCTTGTTACTGGCTGACACTAACCATTATTTACACTAATAAACATTTATTTTAATTAAATCCCTTCATTTGCAGTTTTTGGTATGTTCTCTTTGAGGAAAAAAAAAACAAAAGAATAGCATTGTTTTGACTTTGCATTGCTAGGGAAAAAAATTACTACAGGTGCTTTGTGGTTCTACTGTAAGAAGGCTACTTACACTGTTACCCTTCTGTCAAAGAGAGTCTGTCCTGGAAATTTTCTGCAAATAACCTGATGTGTGAGAGGAGAGGGAACTGCAGAGCAGACCAGACGGGCAACTCTAACAACAACCAGATGTGATGTATGTTCCAGATCATCTGACAGGGAGAGGCTGAAATGTTAAGAGACCCCTTCACGTCCTGCATTGCATCTGCACGCAATCCTGAGGTGCGCTTTGTTCTACATGCTGTAGGACATCTTCACTGCTTTCAGTGTAGGGAGCACTTAGAATATGATGTCTTCAGTCAGAAATGTACCTCCCAGAAGGGGTTTTACTGCAGTTCTTAGAACTGTTCTGAGAAATTAGTCTTCAAAGAATCATAGCAGGTTTTTTTGAGAAGCATGCTCTTCAGATCTTCTGCAACCGAAACTAAGCTCAGCAGCCTCCATCTATTAATAATCACTTAGTTTTCAGCCAGCAGAGTTTGACAAAATTATGTGAAGTTCATCAGCTTGTTCTGAACATAATCTTTAAAAGCATTAAGGAAAAATTCAGCTGTTCATTCCCAAAAGCCACCTTTTGAAAGCACTCAATTCTTATCCTCACTTGGGAAAACAGAGCTGCAAAGACATAAACTGGATTTACACTTAAGATTGCAGGAGTATGAGCTCTAGAAAACTAGAAAACCTAAGTGATGCCTGTCTGTGTTAGCATCACAGTGCTCTTTTTCTGCAGGGTGGGCAAAACACAGTTGCAGAGTTGGTATTAGTTTTGTGACAAGGAGATAAAAGGTATAATTTCCTACCTCAGCTGAGTGTTAACAGCTGCTCCTCTACAGAATTCTTATTAGTCAATTTTACATCTCAGTTTCTTCATTCTGGAATGAAACATAACAATTTGAGAAGCTTCCAAAAAAAGCGGTTATAGAATCCACAAATTTACTGTTTGCTTTATTCAATGGGTGGAGATTGTCATGCAAACTGCAACAAGTCATGCAACTGATAAGAAAGTGAGATGTCTGATTTTTTATGGTGAATTATCAGGAGCACCCCCCATGGTTTGCTATTTATGCCTTTGTCGCATTTGAGTTTTTATCCACCATGATGTTTGAAAATAGAAGTCAATGTGGACCTATATATACCACAGAAATAAAAGTTTCCACGCATTAATTTTTGACATTTCTCCAACAATCCACCATTTACTGCAGAGAAGAATTCTAAGAAAAATAATTTACGTTATAGAATCATAGAATCATAGAACGGTTCGGGTGGGAAGGGACCTTAAAGACCATCTGGTTCCAACCCCACTGCCACGGGCAGAGACACCTTCCACTAGACCAGGTTGCTCAAAGCCCCATCCAGCCTGGCCTTGAACACTTCCAGGGATGGGGCATCCACAGCTTCTCTGGGCAACCTGTTCCAGTGCCTCACCACCCTCACAGTAAAGAATTTCTTCCTTACATCTAATCTAAATCTACCTTCTTTCAGTTTAAAGCCATTACCCCTTGTGCTATCACTACATGCCCTTGTAAAAAGTCCCTCTCCAGCTTTCTTGTAGGCCTCCTTCAGGTACTGGAAGGCCACAATAAGGTCTCCCTGGAGCCTTCTCTTCTCCAGGCTGAACAACCCCAACTCTCTCAGCCTGTCTTCATAGGAGAGGTGCTCCATCCCTCTGATCATCTTTGTGGCCCTCCTCTGGACTTGCTCCAACAGGTCCATGTCCTTCTTATGCTGGGGGCCCCAGAGCTGAACGCAGTACTCCAGGTGGGGGTCTCACGAGAGCAGAGTAGAGGGGGAGAATCACCTCCCTCGACCTGCTGGTCACACTTCTTTTGATGCAGCCCAGGATATGGTCAGCTTTCTGGGCTGCAAGCGCACATTGCCGGTTTATGCGCAGTTTGCTGATCAAATGAGAAATCATTCCACTTTTTAGTACCAAGGAGAACGTGTATCAATATGAGCCATGCTATTACCCACTTCCTTGCTTCCCTCAAATGCCATGGGCAATGACTCACTGTTGATCTAAAAATAGCTTTTATCTTGAATAAAACATAGGAATCCAGCTGCTTATTTACATGCAACCCCATATTTTTCATTTTCTGTTTGAATAAAAATGATATGCTGGCAGAAGTGATCTAACAAAAGATTGTGTAGGACCTGAAACAAAGGAACCTTCCCAAACCCTCAAACCTTGGACCTTCAGTAACCATAGGGACACATGGGTCTACAGCCTTGGCAACATGACAGTACTGGCTGCAGTCCTAGGTGTACTTCTCAGTTTAACTCAGTTTCTCAAGTAACTTTTGTCTTCTAGTTAGGTCTTACAAGGGAGAGACTGTATATTCACTATCCACTTCTTGCAGGGTGAAATCCCCGTTGTTCCTGACAGTCATGCATTGCTTTTATGCAGACTACGTAAGGGTAAGTAGAAGTGTCCTTTCCTTTTCTTATAAAATCAACCCATAACCTGCTGCAAATTAGGTAGACTCATCAGCCAGTGAGACTTATACTATTTTATATACACGTATGTAATATCCTTCCCTGCAACTTTGGTTTTGGCTATTTGTGTATTGTGGACACACAATTCAACTACAGTAAAAAGTTGGTGGTGGCATGAATGGTTTAAGTGAGAAGAGGGGAAAAGAAGAGCCAAACCTACACATAAAAGATCTGAGGTTTTGGACACAACTGGTTCCAATGCATCTGGTTAGTAAACATCTGGTATGTTAAATCCTATTAACATACCAAAACATATTCAAGACCTTATCTTTTCCTCTCCTTTGCATTTCAGAGTTGCTCTGCACTTCAAGGTAGAACCTTAAGGTCCTTTGAAAGAAACAGGACTGCTATCTCCAGCTGTGTGTTCTGGTTTGAAATCAACAATGACTGAAAGTACAAGGTCTCCTGCTCTATTATGCAGAAAGCTCTTGTGCCTGATGCACTAGGTACAAGTTGTATGGCACAGCTGGTTAACAGATGACAAATGCAGCTTACTCTCATATCCCTGTATCTGGTCTAGGTATACGGCTGCTAAATTCAGTTATTCCAATAGTGTCTCCTACAGGAAACTAAGCGCTAGCTTCTCATCAGCATCACTGCAACATCATTATTTAATCCTGTCTTTGACCCATTGATTTTATTAATAAGAATAAACTGAAATCACACTGTGCAGAATTCTGTCTCCTTTAAATCTAATTTTGGAAGTTGTGGACCATTTGGAGGAATAAAACTTGAATTCAGGTCCTTGAGTTTAAGAGAAACAATATGCCTTGTGTGTTCAATAGTGCAGCTAGAAAGAGGCAAGCAAGCAGTGTCCCCCAGTGTTCAGGAACGCAAAAACAAGGTGCAGAACAGTCACAGCAACTCAAGCAGCAGTCTCAAACTGAGGGTACACCATTCTTACTGTCTTGTAACAGACAGCATTGGCTTCAGAGGGAAAACAAGGCTTGGGATGGCAAGGACAGCGCGTGGCATGTTCTAGTGCCGCAACAAATGAAGGCAACAAATGCTAGAGCTGTCACGTGCACATGTAGGCACTGCTACCAAGGAAAACACAGACACAGACAATATGGATAGTGGGTGACTAAAGCCACAGTTTCTGGAAAGAATCCCTTACAAAAGGAAACTGTGATCAAAAAAGTAAACATTTCAGGCTCAGTTCACTGAATGATAAGCATTAAACACTTTCACTTCTGACAAGTCACACCTTTCTGCTGAATTCAGAAGAGACCTCACAGCACTTTAACAAGCATGAAACCTTTCCCCTATTAATGACAAGGACATAGCAGAGGAAAAGAGCTATTTGTAGTCTTCTCCTATCATGTAACTAATTTAGAAAGCCTCAGAACTGACTAAAGCTCAGAACTAGTGCTCAGAATAAGCTGACTGTTCTACAATAGGACAAAATGAATGAATTTTCATTACTCATTCTCGTTCTCAAGTTTGTCTGACCATCTGTATTTTGTTGGGATTTCAAATGCAGTTGTTCAGACAGAACTAGAGAAGAATCTACTGTGTGCAAGAGGAAGTTCTGGTATGATAAAAGGAAGAAAACCAAAGCTTTACAATGTTTCTTATGATGCCATTTAAGAATTTTAACTTTCATTCTACTCATATGCTCCTTATTTCTTGCTTTTTATAACTGGTTCAGGGATACATAGTTGATAGCTCTCTTCTCATTTTTACTTGTGTAAAATTTCACTGACTTCAGACAGCAAGGTTGATTTCATATTCTGAAAAGAAAGCCCAGTATATTTCTAAGCAAAGGTTAAAACAGAGCAATCAAAGAAACATTAATCTTCATTGCATACAGTCACCTCTCTGCCGAAAAGCTGGAGAACATGTGAGGGTTAGTGAGATATAAGCATAGTTTACTTCTGCTTTGTTCAGTCATGATACATTGAGGTTAGTTTTTCTTGACAATACCGAACAGTTTTCGTCTATTTTTATTTTCTGAAACATAGGATAATGCCCCTAAAAGTAGAGTGAGAACATCAAAACAACTTCCGTAGCCAAAATTCAGCCATTGGAATCAAGGAACCCAATCTTTGTAAATAGGTCCTCAGTACATGTACTAATGCCAGAAAATGGCTTTTAGACTTGCTATCTTGCAATACTAATGCATGAAGCAATCAATTAGGAACCTGTATTCTGTCAAGAGATATAATGCTGTTAAAAGATTTCAGGGAAGTGGAGCCAAGATGCCTGAAGCCAAAGAAAGGTTTCCTCTCAGGAAACAGTTTGAGATAGTCTTGAACTAATTATAACAGAATCTGGAAGAGGCAATGAGATTTTTCAAAATAGGGAAAGCCTTACTCCTTAAATTAACTGAATTTACTTAGGAAATAAAAAAGAGGCAAAAATTAAGGATGGAGGGAAGCATTTGGCAAGCTGTCATTGGGAATACTGAAGGATTTTCATTTATGAAGCGTAACCTTGAACTACTCTGGATTTGCTATTAAGGTATTACTTACCTACAAGTTTTGGCACTACAGAACTCCCTCTTTTACAGCACAGGGAGAAGGCGCACAGGTGAACGGTGTACATTCAAGACAGTGGCTGAGATGTAAAAAGATGAACCATTTTTGGATGGCCTTTTTTGAATTTGCTTCAATTTCTTTCCTGGTTTAGAAGCTGGTGAGCATCAGGTTATTGCAACATTTGTCCTTTTCTTTACACATTGCCAGGACTACTGGCACAGAATATGGGCTCATTTTCCAACTTGCTTTTCTGGTTTTTTTCCTCTCTCTTAATTACCTGTATACTGCTGATATAACTTTTCCACTGTAAATGTCTCTGAGTTCTGACTTACCCGCTTTCTGCAGAAAGCCTGGCACCAGAAGTATGTTACACAACTGCATGTGCAAAGAAAAATAAATAGATATGACTCACAAAACAAAACAGATCTTACTCACATGCCCTATGCTAAAAAAGCCAAATTCTGCTCTTAGTCACCCCTTCGCAGGGGTGACAGAAACCTCAACTAAAGTCTTATACCACCACTGGATACCATGGAGTTCACATTCATTTTCAGAGTAAAATTGGACTGAACAGATTTGGCTAAGTAAGGGAAAAGTGAAAGTCAGGTGCATTTCTTTACTAGAGACAGCTGTTTCTTAAATTAAATCCTCCAGTTACGAATGAGGTCTGAAGCTGGTAACTACCCTGGAAAAGAAACACTGCTAATAGTCACGTTAACAAAACGTTCCTAATTGAGACATGTTAATTTTCCAAGTGCAGACTTCCAGTTGACCATGGTCATCTGATATCCTCAATGCAATTTAATCTCTCCAGTTAAAAAATCCTTTCACGTGATACAGCCAAGACAAGTGGAACAAATGTTTGTGAAGTCATGTGAATGCCACAAAGCCCAGATGTATATTCAATAAAGAAGCTTTACTTCAAAGGGCTGGAGGGTAGGAACGACTTCGAAAAATGACAAGTAGCTGCTCAGATCAACTAGTTGGCCTAAACACATTGCTATTTCCACACAAACAAATAAAAGGATATGGATAAAAGTGACTTTTGCATTGCACTGTGTAAGTTGTTGATGGGAAAATATAGAAATCCCCTCTCTCAGCAGCAGTGTAAAAAGTAGCACATGTGATGGATTAGTAAAAGTTGGCTGGAGAAATGGTGAAAGTGATGTCAGCCATACGGACGCCCTCTCTCCAGCTTAGTTCAGTAACTAACTAACTAATACATTCATTAGGTTGACATAGCAACTAGATTTTTCCTCTTATTGCTTAACAAATCATATTACTGTAATGAATCAGGTATACTCATTTTCAGACTAAACTACAATCACTGTTAATTTTCATCCTATTAAATTCAATGGAATTACTTAAGTGCTTCCTCTGGAATTAGTACTAGTTATCAGTATGGCTAATGTCAAGTGGTTTGAGTGATTTTACCACATACTTCTTGTCTTATGTTTGGCTTTATATAATGAAATAAAAATGACATTTTGACACAGTATGAGGTAAAATGCTTTCTTTCCCAGTGTCTGCTCAATTTAAGTGTTTCCTCTGTGTATTTTCCAGAGCGGGTGTTTGATCATGTTTTTCCTGCAGATTTGCCTGCTGTTTAACAGTGAATAATCAACTGACATGCCACAAAAGTAGAGCAGCAATCACAGCAAAGACTAATGATGCTTTAAAGGACTGTTAATAAATACACACAGTATGGAAAAACTGCTTTGAACTGGAAGAAACTAGGCTATGTACTGATCAGTTCCTGTGGGTTTCAGAAAGCCATTTTTTTTCAGATATAATGCCACCAGTATTCATGACAGAACACAGAGAAAGGTCCTGACAGCAGAATATTTTTTCTCATGTACCACCAGCAGCCATAATTCTTGTTATGCTAATGATAAAAACAAGACAAAAAGTATTATCTCCATCATAGAGAAAGAATATAAAATTACTTCTTACAAAACCATACCATCATTTAAATCTACGCATGTAAGAGAAGAAATTTAAAATTTAATGTAGACTGAATATAATTTCTATAAAAATCAACTTCATACTATGACTTAGAGCAGAAAAACACAAGCAAATAGATTAAAAAACTACAATAAAACCAAGAAGTTTCATGCATAAACTTACATATTTCTTAAAAGTGGTATTGACTTGAGCTTAAAATGTTTAAGGGTGAAACTTATTGTGCAAGTTATTTTTGAAGCCTCAAAGAGGTTTAAATAAATGCCCCTAAATGTCAAAATTAAGGGGCATTTTACGAATAACTAGGATTTTCTGCATAAGGGGAAAATGATCCTGGAAAAAAGATCCCCACTCTGTCCATGATTATTATTATTAATCACATCCAGATTCTTTATGTGCTTAAAGTCAAGCACATGACAAAATCAAGCAGCATCTAGCTGTTTTGTTGGAACCAAGCAGAATGGCCAGTACCTTTCAGCACGAAGTCCCCAAAGGTTTTACGGTTCTCCTAAGAGTACACATTAGGCTTTGTGCTCCATGGAAAAGGAGGAATGGTAATTATAGGCAATTTTAATAAGCAAACGAGCAAAACTTTACTGGTTACTTCTGCAGTACGAGGGAGTAAAACTAGGGAAGTGAGTTCATGAAAACACAAGAAAATAGAAAGTACAAAAAGCATTAAAGATTTTTGTCCTAATGTTAATACAATTAAAATTCCATTTTAAGTTATTTTTTAAATTCCATAAGCACTGTAATACTGTACTAATTAACAATAAAGAGTGTGAACTCTTGGGTTCCAGTTCAGCAAGTAATATAAGCAAGCTGCTGAAAGCAACCTGCATAAGTCAATGTATCTTTGAATGAGCTACATGTACATTTGTGGAGTCAATGTCACAACTTCCAAACTCTTTGTCATTCAGCTGCATTTGCAGATGGAAATTATGTATGTTTCTTATCACTAGAGGGAGCTACTTTCCCATATTAATATACTAATAGCCAAATGCAAACACTCGATAGAAAAAAATTGGATGATCTTTGCACAAATAGCAAGTCACACTGTCTGGTTCACACGGTCCACCAGAGCTGGGGTTAACTCGCAGGGCCAAGGATAAAGTTTATGTTCACTGACTTTGAAAAGAGGCTTTAGGAAGGTAAAAGCTGTGGGGTTTCTTTTTTTTACGTCTCTCATGTCTTTCCTGTTTGGTTTAGTTTAGCAGTGAGCAGTGTACCATGCCCGTCTGTCCTTATGTGTTACAGATTATTCTTATCTGTGCTGTGCCCAGATACCACAGGGGACAACATATAATGACAAAACATAAAGAAATTGGCCAGTTATTTATTGCTAAACATATAAAACTGCATCTTCCTAACTATTCTCATTTTCTGTAGCTCACACTTTTGGGTCAGATTTCTCCCTTCCCTCTTGTACACAAAAAACCATGCGTAAACTCAGATCCTTCTCCATCTCTACTGCAGCAAGAAGTCAAAGCAGCTAAGGGTGAATCATTGTTTTCCTACAGGCGATAATGAAATGCATTGGTGGTTTCCATGAGAGCACACAGGACAAGAAGCAAAACAAATAGACAAGTTAAATTCAGCAAGACTGTCAGCTGCTGTTTTATTAAAGATGCTTTAATGGGGTGTAGTTTCTTTGCCCAGTAAGATGCTTCTGTGACCTCCAAACACATAATTAAGATGAGAAGCAAAAGAAAGAACTTCTATACTTATTTTTCAACCTGTAGCCTAAGGCCTGGCTCCAGCTGTTCTGATGTGGGCTTCCCCTGAGGTCAGAGTCAGGGGTTTACTCCACATTGTGTGCACACAGTATCTTCACTGATATGTTGATGACATTCAGACAATCACTGAAGTCTACCTCCCAACTCACACTTCTGTACTTGAATTTTCAAAGCAACAAAAATCAAGTTTATACAAGGTTGGTACAGGGTGAACAACCGATCTAATTCCTTAGAGCCTCATTACTCAAAGTTAGGTAGCAAGGAAAATCAATCAACATGGAATGGGAATATGAGGGACCACACATAATGCTTTTTTTTGGATGCTGAGGAGTCTAACCCTAGCCATTTTTTCATCTCATTATAACAAGGATGAGTAACTGGAAGATGCAATGCCTATACCCTCCCTTTCAGTTACTTTATCAGTAAAAATGTGACTCTCAACATGTTCTCTGCATCCACAGATAAGCAGATCATTTATTCAGGTTCCAGCTCACCCAAGGAAATCAAGAGGAAAGGCTGAGTTACTTCCTATCCCCTACATCTTAGATGTGATATTATAATACACTTATTGGGACATATTTACTTAGACTGCAGGTTATCTTGAGTAATGGATATCATGATGTTTTCTTTTACCTTATTTACGAAACAGACCAGCAGACTAGCTCTGCCTATGGTTGTGTGACATGGCAGTAAATTGCTGGGCATCCTACTAACTCAGGTTTTGTTTGCATTGCAACACATAACTTCTAGAAGTGTAGCAAGACTCAGTGTGGTGCTTGGCCCATCTATGCTTAGATCAGTGAACCACTTTCTGTCTCCCTAATCCTGCCAACAGTACATATGCATACTTCAGGGATCTGTGGAGTTAAAACATTTTTTCTCAGTTCTGCTGCTGCTACTGAGTTGGCTTGAGTGGGTTTGCAGGGCTGTGAGAAGAGAATTTGGCTGAAGGCGTGTTTTCTTTTGTTTCATTGTGGCATTCATACTGCTCACCCCATAGCAAGAGCAAAACAAAACCAATTTGTGAAGTCAATTCTTAAAAAATCATCTTTGCCAAATCAGAGATGCCTGTATTGTGCAAGTTCTGAAGGCAGCTGGGGGAGTTTAGCAATATAAAAAAGTATTTGTTTTAAATGCACTTCCCTTTGTTTCAAGAGAACAATGTCAAGAAGGATCTCTCTTCCCTCCCCATCCCCAAAGGCTCTGACAAGCGAAAGCAGCTTCTCATCGCCTTTGGGGCCCAGCAGGAGATCAGAGATGCCCAGGGGATGTATGTCTCAAATCAAGGTGTCCCAGAGAGGTCTGTGAGACCTCTTACACCTTTCAGTTCTTAAAACAAAGTACAACTTCCAGAACATATAGACAGACTCCCTCCTCTTGGGAACCCAGAACAGAGGGTGTTTTGTGGCAAAATCAAGTATAAACAAGAACTCAAATAAGCCTGGACAGTACAAGAAATTTGTTTAAAATCAACATTTTCTGTGCATTTTTTGTTTGTTTCTCATGGTGGTTTTTTCATTCTTCTGGATAAGCAGATGAGAAAGGTAATTTCCTGGGCCTTTTTTCAGCAACACACTGATCTTTGTCTGATGGAGACTCTTCTACCTTTTGGCACAATATCCACTATTCACTAGTCTGTTTTTTTCTCATCTTTTTAGAGAAGCTTCACATGCTACAGGCATAAACATTAAGCCCGAGCTGAACCTCTTGTGAGAAGGGGAAGAAGAACGGAGAATGATAGCTTTTAAACCTGGATTTGCATATTTCCTGGCCTTAAGGCTCTCAGGCGTCTCATAGAGCTTCCTCTAGCTGCCTTTGTGCTCTTCTGAGTCCCGAGGAGGAATAAACACAACACTCTGGACACCCCTGCTCCCACCTCTTGTCATGGTACTATAAAGAAGCCTCTCTGTGTGGTGGGATTAACACATGGGATACATAAAACGCTTGGATCCGGGTTGGATCTGGGGTCACAATTCTTGCTCTTAGAAGCTTAAATTTTTTTAGGTTGGCGAGTTGTTGATAGCAGCAGATAATAAGTGTTAAGCATAAAATCATAACAGCAAGGAAATGGTGCGTAAAAGCATAAGGTTTTTGGCTTGGATGCCCTCAAGCTTTCATTTAGAGATTAAGTCTTGTCTGACAGGTTAAATCTACTCACATGATCTCTATCAAAATATTTTTAACAGCTGTTTGCCTCATGTCACCTTTTCCTCACCAAAAGAGGACATGCTGTCACATTAACATTCTTCCTCACTAAAACATCAGTTGCAAATTGCAGAAGTTAAAAGACAAAGCCGCAACATGAAAGCTAAAGGCAGATCAAGTATCTTGCCTCTCAACATCCTTGAATAGAGTAGAGCTTTTCCTGCCTCTTCTGTGGTTACACAGGTAATTACTGATAATCCTGCTTGTATCTTCATGTTTATTACCAAACATCAGCTGCAGTTAATGCTATACATCATACGTAAGTCTGCTGAACAGGCCGGTGTCTTTGTACCTGAAGAGATTTCCATGTGACCACCAACACTGAGAGAATTTTTTGACACAGGTAAATATGAATTAAATATTTTTTCATATGGGAAGAAATCTGGATATTCTTACACTTTATCAGTCATGCAGGTAAAGACTAATAAACTCTATGAGGCCTTACATCCCATAACATATAGCAGTTTCTTATCACATGGAAGGAACCGAATGCTGTCAGAAAGGACTCAGCATAAGCAACAACACAGAGACAATGGTCTTAATAAGAAGGAAAAAACACTCTTCTTTTTAAAATATCCCCTGACCTCTGGAGAGATGAAGTACTTGCCACTGTGATTTAGTCAGCATTTTTCTTGTCTAATCTCAACCTTATGAGCTTACATAGGCTTTCTTAATGATTCAATATGTTTATTATTTTTAACAAGGAATCTTATGGTCTCTCATCTACTTCTAGGCCACCATGTTACTTTTTTTACACTTTGTTATGGAAACAAGCAATTGTTTCTCCTAAAACCTTGAAAATTTCTGCATGTGCTTTAACCTAGCCATAAAAGAATGCTAAAGCACTAACAAGGACTTGAAGATATTTAAAAGGATGATAAAAGATTCAAAGACTCTGCATCTTTGATCTCAAATGATATTCTAAGCCATGTTATTAAATTAAGTCTAACTTAAATGCCAAATATATGAAATGCTTTAGTTGGATCAAGGTTAATATATATGAAAAACATCTCCCAGAATTTTTTTTTAAACTGTGTGTTCTATCAGAAGTAAATAAAATTCATCCAGACTCTAACTTAATAATTCTTCCTCATCTGCAGTAATCAATAAACACTCAGTAAAGTTATCTAAATTCTTTGTAGACCATCAGTGGTTCACAGGCACTTCCAGGTGGTCTGTGGAGTTGTTCTTGTCAAGTATTTGTCAGTCTTCAGTCAGTGTTTGCTGTAAAAAAGGCAATCTCTAAGAGCTTTCAAGAGTTTTTGGGAACACTTAATATGTCACTGCTTGTCTGCTCCAAATCCTTCTCTCTTGTGTATTTCTCACCCGGGAATTTAATTACAATAAAATTTGCTGTTGCAGGAGAAGTAGCATTGCACAGAATAGTACCACTATGTACAGATGGGAGCAGCTGGAGCTGAAAACAGCAACAGGAGGACTCAGTGCTAGTAAGCATAAATCCTGAAAGAAGAAAAAAATAGCACAGACAGAACGTGTGGGAGAGAATGCTGCACGCCCATAATTTCAGGCAGAAGCCAGCTTATTTTACTCCTTCCCTTTAAGGTCATGATCCATTGCAACTTAATACTATATTGCCACCAGAAAGGGGAAAAGATAAAAAGCAGGAAAGTGCCACTTAAGGAGAGAAATATGTATCCAAAACCCTTTCCCATTCTTGTCAGAATAGGAGATACTGTAGTATAAAGGTTGCAAATAGCTTATGATCAGCATGATCATAGCATTGTAGTGAATTGTAGTGAGTCTTCCCTAGAGGGGCAGTCTTGCAAAAAAGAAATCTCAGGTGAATTTCCATGTGGGAATCAATTCAGACATAAGGTGGACATGTCCAGGAGAGTGGCTGCTTCCCACTTCCTTCTTTACCTCACAATGTACAATAAATATATCCCTGCTCTTTCCTCAGCGTGCACCTGGGGGCTCCGCAGGTATACATACACTCACCTCTGCTGAATACAGCAGAAAGCCATTTTTAAAGCTGCTAAACTGAATTACGTTATCATGAAATTTGAACATAAAGCAAGTCTGGTAAGAATGACTTTTAACTATAATGCTAGTTCAGTGATGCCCCTTATACATTTTCCAGCACTTCATCCACACAAAGATCACTAATGCCAACTGCCTCAAAAAAGAAGAAAAAAACCCTTAGCCTGTCAGAGGGTACTCCTGGACTGCACAAACACATCCTGCAAATCGTCCACAACCTTCCAAAGGTGAAAGGAGATAAAACAAGCAAAGAGAAAGAGCAAACAGGGTTACACACTATTGAAAGTGTATTTACCTCTATATTTATACAGAGATCTATAATGGCATGTAAAGGCAAAATGTAAATGGAACGGAGAATGGAGTAAGAAGGACCAAGCACGTGGGAGTCAGGAGGTGGGAGAAAGACGAACACAGATGAGTGACGCTGCTGGAGAGACTATCATGGGAAAGAGAGGAGAAGAAGAACAGACAGTTAACAGACAGATGGCAAGAGAGGAGGTAAGAGGTGGCTGCAACAAGTAACTAGTGAAGGGACAAAAGTAACACCCCATCACCAAATGTCATGAGTTATAACAGACACCTTATGTTATGATCTGCAGTACCCTCCAGGATGAAATCCTACCATTGTTGAGGGACAAGATAGGAAGCAGAGATGTCTGCTGATCTATGCATCTCTGCTAGTAGATGGCAACATATCCACTGTTGCTGCTGGGGGCTCTTTGATGCTCTAGCTGGATGGTTTCATTCACTTCCTTGCATTAACTCCCACAGCAAGTACCACTCCACAGGTACTTGCAGGAGGTCCTAATGACTAGGTGACATAATTATAATCCCTCTCTTCCATAGACATTTGCTGTACCAGCCAGAAAGTAAGATTTAATTCTCTTTTTGACCTCTCCAAAGCCAGATTCTACCTGTCTTTCATCTGAGTTTCAAGTCCCAGTGTGTGAGGAATAAAAGTAATGTAAGCTGAGTGGTCAGTATTCCCTGAAATACCTTCATACTGTTTCATAGTGTCTCAAGAGTTACATGGACTTGAGTAGTTTGGTTTAAACAGAACACATCTTTAACTGTGGTGCGTGCACACATTGTATCCTGAGTAATTTTTATGACAGATTATCACTCGTTTTTTCTCACCAAATTCTGTGGGAGTCTGACTGAATCAGACATGAATAAGGACTGAATCAAAACCTCAGGACCTGGTTCACTGGAGACTTAAAATGCAGAAGTACCATCCCTGAGTTCACTTCTGGAGTTCAAAAAAATCTAAAATTAAACATCAGTGTTTTCAGTGGAAGTTCACGTGACTGCCTCACTTGAGTAGGTCTTCTCATCTTCCAGTATCCAAACTAGAAAAACTGTCGTGACTGCAGCCTACATAGACTGTCCCCCTGACTTTCAAACAGTACTATTAGCCATGTAAGTTCAGCATCTTCAAATTCAGTGTGAATCGCAAAATCACCTGAGTCCCCAGACAACCTGCCCAATTCACTGCAGTTATCTCTACTAGCCATACCAAGGTCTACACTGTATCCATGTATGTTTACATTAGTTGGAATCACAGGAATATTCTCAATTACAAGACTTTTAATCTCATATTTGATAGCTCTGGAAAATCTATTTGAAAACAACAGCCCTGGCAGCACACTACAAAGAATCTCTGGATTTCTAGAACTCTGTCTTTCAAGACTGTATGTAATACCAGCTCACCTGAGAAAATGTCCTAAGGTTCTAGTCGTCTTTCATAGAAGAGAATTTACTCTGATTGCCACTTCCCTGTAACTCTACAGGGAAGAGTTAGTGTTAGTATGTTACAAGTTCAAATACGCAACTTCCATTTGCAGCAACATTAATGAAGATCTATGATTCTGTATCTTTCCCATCACTGGATATCAAAACTTTCAGACCTGAGTTCATTCCTGTCTGTAAAGAAGAGAAAGCTTTATAATCCTCATCAATGGACTGGGAAACTGCTCCTCAGAATGGTGATGAGGTCAGTGCAGCAGAGTGCAAACAGAAACTGTAAGCTTGCAAGCAAGGACTGGATGCAATACTTCTAAAGTACTGTAGCTATTCTTTAGTAATGCCCCACTGTCATTACCATCCAAAATTTCTAAGGGGGAGTAGCCCCATTTGGGACAGCTGGATGTGCATGTCTATACAGGTGATAGGGAAGACAAGAAAGAACTGTTAGAAACCTCTTTTATCTTCACCCACCCATGAACATTCTGGCTACATAAGGTTATTTTCCAATAGGGAATAAGAACAGTGCTAGTCAACGTTGCTGCATTTTGAGTCATCAATTTACAAAGATAGGAAAAACGCTGATGACAATTGTGTGTTATTTTCTGTTCTGTCATATTCTGATCAGCTTCAGATGGGGACAGACATGAGCCTAGATGACCTTAGCTGCACACTAGACTACACTGCAGAGAGATCATATCTCACAGCTATTTTTTGGTGGGATTCCAGCTAAGTATACCAAGGTCTACCCCACCTACAAATATATGCAAACTTACACTCTAACATGCCCTTCTGATTCCCTTTCTGTGCAGACAGTGACTTAAAAGGAAACCCTCTGGCTCACTGTTACATAGACAAGGTCAGAGTTACACCATGTACTTCTTTCTGCACCTGGCAGCTTTGCAGGAACGATAGCCAAGGAACTAGTGCAGACAGCTCTAGTAGCAGCTATCCATACCGACAACGTCTGCACAAGGGTCAGAGTTAGGAGAAGGCACCTCAAGCTGCAATTTGACCCATTTATGTGTGGCCTAAGTGAGTACTGACTTTGATTAAATATTCCATGCTGCTGCAAACTATTTCTACTTCAAACAGAAATTTCTTCAAGAATGTGTACATATGTGGGAGTTGGAGTGTAGGAGAATGTACGCGGATTTGAAAACAGGATGACTTGACTTTACTTTTAATTCCAGCTCATCACAACTTGCCAGAAATCACTGCCCCTTAACAGCTGTTTCAGAGCCCAGATAAAAAAGAGCTGGCAATTTCAAGCCAGCCAATGTTGACAATGCTAACTGCCAACGTTACGGGCATGACCCTCACTGGCAGCTGCAGCAGATGCTCAAAAATCTTGTGTGTGGAAGCAGAGGCTACTGAATTTTTCACTCAAATATTAAACAAAAGAATTTCAGCTGATTTTGATCTTAACCTGTTTCAGGAAGTTTTGAGTAAAAGCTAAATAAGGACTTAAGGGCTGTGAACAGAGATTCCACACAGACTCACAATTCAAACAGAAGCATGTTGACTGAACTGTGAGAGAAATACTCACCAAAGCTGCTCACTGTGTAAACAGAATTCTAGTCTCCAGTGCTGTGAAATCAGCCTTTCATTAGCATCAAATTCTCTCCACTGCTTTCTAGAAGGGGGAAAAAAAGTAAAAATTTGGGAATAATAAATTTGCAGTGAGCTCTGCTAGTGCGGGTGCTTCTCCATCAACCCTTCTTTTAAATGTTTCTAATAATGGGATGCATACACTCACATCTGTTAAGTTACAGAGGTAATTTGCACCCACTTAGAGCTCCATTTGGAGAGGTATAAAAATAGCCTGGTAACAGTAATCTGGCCCATTCCTTATAATGATTATTAGAAATATAACTAGAATAATTATTTTAGTTTCACTAATAACATGAAAATCAGGCAGAAATGTGCCTTTGAACATTCTGTAGCTATCTCTTCTGCTATTAGGGATATGAACATGGTTCCTGCAGAAGTTCTGTTCAGTCTTTCATACTATTCCTGTCCTCTTCAGCTGACCCTTTCAAAAGAATGGAATGATTTTGGAAGAAAGCAAAATCTCCCAAGATTGTTCCAAGACATCTCAAGACTCAAGTTCATTGAACTGTCCATTTCAATTACATGCTTGATGATAGAATCTGCATCTCTGCTATCATTATTTCACAAGGATGTCAGTATACATTCTGTATGTTTCCTTCTAATCTTGCTGTATACTGGCCCATAAACAGAGAATATTATGGATGCAGTAATACAGCATTCAAAAGAAAGGGAACTGAATAATAGTCTTCACCACAAATAGGTCATTTGTATATGTCAATCCTAACTGGGTTACTGGATCACAGAAATAGTACTGATGCCTTTCACTTCTGTATTGCTTCCAAATAATGCCCCAGAATTTCAATTTCTGGAATCATCTAGTTTCTATTTAGGGAAAATTTACTTTAGTTATAGTATAGTTATGTTGCCTAGTTTCTGCTAGTCAAATTTATTTTCATTATAGACTAGTGGATATTTTGCCTATAACTGTACACATATGACATTTGGTGATATATACTTCATTTAAAACAGGAGCTACAGTCTGTTCTGTGATTTGTAGTATCTTCTGGAGGAAATGGTTATTGTTGACTTTCAGCATTTCAGCTCTTTGTAAACTTTCAGCTAAACTGATTTTTTCATACAATGTTCCAACTCCAGTGCAACATCTCTGCCCACATTTTCCATATTTAATAGTAAGATTTGTTCCCTGTTTAATACTTTTTGTGAGAATATATGCAAGAAATTTTTTCTAAATATTAAACATTTAATCACAGAATTAGAGACAGTTGTAAATCTTTGGTGTACTATAGAGTAGCTTTTCAATATTTGTATCTATTCACTTAAAGATTTTTCTGGAGAAAGCCAGAAAGAATTTGTATTATGTTAAAACCCAAATCAAGCATTAATTTTTATTTTTCTCTTTTTCTCAGAGATTTTGCAGAATGCTACACAGACAGATAAATATCTGTGCAAATCTGAACGAGCAACGTCTGCTTATGGCTACTGATGACAGCATCATGACATTTTGCGTGTAAATGCTTGCTTTATTTATGATATAACTGCTGCAAAAATATACGTCTTCATTAAAATCTTGTAAATGAACAAGCTCAAGTTTTTCATAAAGAAATGCCTAGGGGACAATAGATCTTTTCTTCGGGGATTCCTCCATATCCCTTTTGCAATACTCTGGAACAACACTAGAATCTTCTGGCAGTGGGAATGTTTCTCCCTCTGTAAAATTCACTCCAAAATTTCTGTGACAGCTACTTGTGGAAGGTAAGCAGATGACCTGAGATTGTCTGAATAGATTCAAGTGAGCAGGAAAATGAAAGGGTTTGAAGCCAAACCATTTGGATCATATGTCTCTGCAGCTATAGCTGTCATAGTCCACATGGCAGCTACAACTTAAATTTCTTTCAGCTTGATTTGATCCTTGTGTGACAATCTATCAAATTCAACAGTCAGTACCATAACTGTATCATAACTTCCTGTAAAATTCATGGAAATCACACTGTCTCAAATTCTTTTAAAAGAAATGGCATGAAATTAAAACTTTCCACAATCTTTGATTATTATTTTCAGTAAGAGCACAACACCTCACTAAGCATGTGCGTGTACCGGGGAAATTACATTCATACAAGCTGAGTTATAGCACTGTAGTTTTACTCACATCTTTTACCATACTCTGAAATTTCCTTTTTTTCTCTCCTCATTAACCACTTCTTTCAGACACACCTGTATTTTTTGATGTCCCTCTGAAAGAAGTCCTCTCTTCAGGCTGCATCTGTAAAACAGTTAAATAATTTTGAAAATAGTAAGAGCGATTACTCTACTTCAGTGATAGATAATTTGCTTCTCTGTGCCAAACTGTCTGTACTTTGAGAGTGCCATCAATATATCCTACAAGAATAGGAAGTCAGCAAAGAAAACCCATCAGGAGAAAGGAATGTCAGAATTAAGCGTTTGCATGTAGGTTGCTGTTTATCTAGAAAGCAGAAATGCAGACTGTCCTCTGCATAAAGCGGCGCTTAAAAACATGATAATGAAAGTGCAAGGCCTCACAGGAATTCAACACTAAATAAGTTAAGACCTGAAATAAAAGATTTAAGCAACATCTGTGCTGCAGAAGAATGCAGGCGGTGGTTAATCACGATTCTGGGCTAACAGGCATGGTAGTTATGTCACAGCCAAGACCCTTGAGCCCACTGTGCTTGGCAAGGCCAGTAATCCTCTGATTAAGGAGCATTCACAAGTGTTACTTTCAACCATAAGACTATTGCTGGTGGGCACTCGCAAGGAACACAGGTCACCTTCGCAGCTTTGTGAATACATCTCTGATTTTAAAATGTACTGTCGTGTAGAGTATTGGTTTAGTGGTTCTATCACAATCTCACTTCAGAACAGTGGGTACACGTGCACAGAGAGGCCACACAACTTCCAATCCAATCTTGCTGTCACCAATACCAAAGCTAGCTCAGTTACACCCACATTTCATGAAGTCACAGTACAGGTATCCCTGGATCATAGGCAGATGCACAAGACAAGAAAACACAAGAAAAATTCTCCCTCGGCACTCCTCATCAAGAGCCTCTGCCCCAAGGATCCATGGATTTAGTCTGGGGCAGCTTACATATCCTGGGAGACAACTGAACTTCCTCCTGGGAAGAGCTACTAGCACAGCTGGTTCCTTGTGGGAAGCATTTGAACCTCCCCACACTTAACTATTCAAGGCATCCTAAGTAATTTCTTTTGTTTACAATGAACAGATCTTTATTTCTTCTAAGCAAAGGGCTGTTGGTGTTTGGCCAGGTTACCCTTATAGAGTACTCCATCCCTGGCACCTCTGGCAAGCGTAACAGGCACCAACTGAGGCTACTATACCTCAGCCAGTCACCCCACCGTGGAGGAAATATGCAGCGCTGTGAAGTGCTGAACATCTTAAAGGAACATGATGTTACCCGAGGTCAAAATCATGGGAGAAGGCACAGGTTTCTCTTTAATCTTAGACATATTTTTGTGAATAAATCATTCCTATGTACTTTCTTCAGGTTCAGGCTGTCAGTCACGATAGAATAGCAGTGCCTCAAATTAATCACAACCTTTCTTATTTCTGGCTTCACTTGTTTACATCTGACATTACATTCTGAAATTTCAGTGAGTTAATCAAGAATCAAGCCTTCGGGGGGGAAATAAAAGCTTTGCTTCAACTCCAAAACTACCCAATATACAGTGGATGTGCATACCTCTCTCCTTGACCTAAAACTAGAAGCAAATCTGTTCATGTTAATGGACCCTCCTAAGTGTAAAAAAAAGGTAGTAAGGGAATCAAACTTAATTTTAGCCCAATGAAAACAGATCTACATTAAGAATTTTGATTACTGAAAAGTATAAGGTATAGTGTTGCATTACATGACCACTGCTACAATGCTTGATTTATAAAAATTAAAAACTATTCAAAACATCAAAATCCAGTCCTCATAATAATAAATATATGAAATAACTAAGGCCCATCAAACCAATTTATTCTCTTAAAATATCCCATTGCAGTGATATAAACTAGTGGAAATACAGTCTGTTATTGCAGGATACAAAAAATATTCTTAATTTTTTTTTACTTTTATTTTTTCTTTGTTCAAGGGTACATCAAATGCATCAGCTTCATCAGCCACAATTCAATAAAATGGAAGTTAAAAGCATTACGCAAATCAAGATTAATTATCCTGGCAATGGCAGATGAGCAAATGTCCTGTCTGGACTTCTATAAGTATGTGATAATAACTTATATACCATTTATTGCCATCCGATTGCCGTGAGATCATATTCCAGAATCTAGTTCTGTGTTGTATGCTGTGCATCATTCTAGTACAGCTAAAACATCTGGCTTAATAAATGCACTTCTGTAGTAGATTGTATCTGTGCCTTTCAGAGAAAGGTCACTTTTCTGATGTGGAGGGGGAAACTCCCAAAGCAGACTGCCAGGGAATGATTTAATCTGAAAGAATGCCATCATATATTTAGCAAACAATCCAGAAAGAAAACCTGCCCAGATTTTCTTTCTGCTTATGCAGGTATAGATACAAAACCTGGAGATGGTATTTGAGGAAAATCTAAACTGCTCTCAAAGTAAAAAATCCCATTTCTTATTGTCATGCAACATCTATTAGGATTTGATAGAGATTTAATGCTTTTTAACATGAATGATTCTCATTCAGCAAATCTAAAACTCCCAATATTTTTAAACCAAATGTTTCTAACTGGGCTGCTGTATTACAGGAGCAAGAACAGTGTTCTGTCATTAGACTGTAATGCACTCCAGAGGGTTTTTTTTTGGTGGAGGAATGCGAAGATGCATCTCATTTCATTCACCCTGAGCTTTAGATCCAAATTCAGCTAAAAGCTTACAGCTACATTCAGTCAATTACTCAATCTAAAAATCACATAACTTCTGCAAAAAAATCTCAGTTTTGTTGCACAGTAATACTGATATATAAAACCCTTCATTGGAGCCCACTTAAGGTTGAGCTCAAGAACAGAAAAGATTTATGAAGCTTCACAAAACTTTTATCAAGTGTGAGCTAAACACTGAGTTTTTGATAAAGCCTGAAAATAAGTCAGTGGAATACGACATCAAGTCCTACTGCGTGCACTTTGGAAAGTCTGAGCTATTATTCCACAAGATTTAGAAAGTCGAACGCTACTCAGATCTCCAGGATTTAAATGCATTAACAGAATTTTCTGAGAAAGCTTTTACAGAGCTCTGTATATTGCAATTAGCTATTTCCATTAGTCTTTCATTTCTATAGGAGCCAAGCACATCCAGTTAAAAGAAAAACAATAAAGAGTTAAAGTGAAAACCATTATTAAATTATTCTCATTTTTAGTAAAGGTGTACTAAGAATCCTTCAATACTCAATTCTTATTGGATTTGTGGAGAAAATTTAACACCAAGCAGGGCCCAGCTTTAGGCCCTGAACTCCCAACACAAGTGAAGTTTGGATGTGAACTGATTGGCCAAAAAATGCAAACGCACAGAGTAATGAAGGACATTTTATATTCGTCTCTTTATAAGGGAAAATTTCCCTTCCACACTTGTAACTCACCTTGATGTTCCATATGGGGAATTCACGTCACCTGTTCCTTTTTGAGACCTAAAAGCTAAACCTTATAAAATAATCTCAATGCAAAATAAATATTTATAATGCAGTTTTTATTTGGAAGAGTCGAAAGATAGTTTTATACCTACAGATAGAAGATGTAAGAAAACATGATGGAAGTGAGGGACAGGACAGAGAATGTTCCTCCCACATCTATTGATCCTAACCTCAAATGCAGTGGTGAAGTTAGCAGCATTGTGCTGAAGATTCAAACAGAAAGCTATTTTCTCTCCCCATTCTACTCAAGCAGTCAAATGGAATAAAGTATCAAGAATGTCCGAAAGTGTCTTCTCAGGTCACTGTGTCTGGATACTAACCATAAGACTCAAAAATGTTTTGCAGGACAATAGAGGTGGGAATGTCATACATTCTGACTTCTATGGCAAGTTTATTTAGGGATTTTTTTCCTCAAGAAAATTCAGGATCTTATGTTCCACCTTTCCAGGTACAAACCTACTACTGATTTCAGAAGAAGAGGGATACTGATAGCCCAAAGTTAGAATTTTTTAAAAAGGGGTAAAAAAGGAAAGAAGAAAGCATTTGATTAACTTTAAGAAGAACAACAATGTAATACCTGCTGAGCAATCTCCTTCAGCTTTTGGAAACAGGTCTGTAATAGGCACAGACATCCATGAAGATAAACACATCGCTTATGATAGACGTGTGGCAGAGGGAAGCTGCAAACCTGTTATTTAATGGCAGTGAAGGGGAGTATTTCACTCATAAGGGCTCAAGTTCTCTATTTATAGTTCAAATAAAGTAGAAGCAAGCATAATGTGATGCCTCCTGAACTGCCTGCCAATGACGTCAACAATTACCTAAAACGGCTGGGTAGATCATCAGTCAGTCCACAGTTTAATTTTTCTCCTTCACACCCCAAATAGACTCAGAAGAGTATTTCTTTGTACCTGAACTAAAGCAGAAGTGCAGCAAACTGTTGGTCAAAATAAGACAGCCCACAGCACTCTCAGAAAGTCAAACTTTTTGAAGTAGGTCTTACATAGTAACTGACAGAAATGGCAAACACACTGTTAATTACCCAGAAAATCTCCCATTCTCTCTTAAGCTGAACACCTCGTACCTTTTCCCTGTACGGTGTGCAGCTCTGTACAGAAAAACATCCAAATGAAGAAACCAAGGAAAATAATATTCTAAAATAATTGTGCTCACCTCTGTGATGGTTTTTAAGTGTAGTATGATGCAGCCAACCACTTCCGCCCTTTGAAAATGGCCAAGAACTACAAGCTGCAAGAATTGCCTGAAAATTTTTTTCTTTCCTTTCTAGGTGCAAGATTTTTTAGTAAAATTATCCTTAAAACCCACAGTGAAACACTGCTGCTTGTCAAATTTCAAATATGTATGAAGAGAATTCTTAAACGTCCAGTTCATGCAAGTGCATATACTCCCTTTAAGTCCTCAGGTATAAAAATAATTTTGCTTTACCGGTATATGAAACATTTACTTAAGCATTTTAAAATAGAGTCTGGTGGTAACAAAATTATGGTCTTTGCCTCACTTTATTTTCAGGAGTTCATAAGAGCTCTGCATCACAAAAGAGCGGAAGTCTAGCTCCTTCATAAGCTGAGAACTACCAGAGGATTAGGAAGAAAATTTGAAACTTCATCCACACTGCCCTTATCAAAGGCCTGATTCAAAGCTGCCTGAAACTCTGTTTTCAGTCTTTAATGGAGTTCAGATCAGATGCCAAACCCCCCCCCCCCAACCAACAAACCAACAACAGAAGAATAAGGCACGCACAGATGCTATAAATACTTTCTGCACTGAGTAGTGCCTGTACAGGTAGCAGCATTTGCAGGACTCAGTCCAAGCCTGTATGCCCACAAAAGAAAAAAAAAATGACACAAGCATACAAAACACTCCATTTCAACAGTCAGTGTGCCATTGCTTTGTAAGATGTCTTCTGAGACAACATATGTGTCACATATAGTGCATTATGCAACAGAAAAATTAAACATTCAAAGGTTCCTTTTCTAGACTGGCTGTGTTTCTTAATTCATTTAGCAGCAATGATCTCCCAGGATGCTCTTAGAAAAGTAAATGGGTTAAACTGATGAAGTATTTTTAATGTGTGTTGACAAAGGTCCAGAATGAATGTACAGTTACATTAGTCAAACTGGGGACTACTCTGCTCATCCCCAGTAGAAATGTCTTCCTCTTTTATTATTTAAAGCTTCTATTTTTTTAACATTTTATTATGTAGGAAGAAGAAGTACATCAAATGCCAAATCACTGGGAAAACATTTCTGCATTTTCTACAAAATCACATTGGAGAAGCCATGGAAAATGTGTTTGTTTCTTTTCATGCTTCCTTTATACTTAATTTGTACACAATCTTTTTCCTTTTCTTTCCCTGCTTTCATTGTAGGGTGCAAGGAAAGAGGAAAGGAAAAATAAGTTTTTGTTCTCCTGATTATTGAAAGCATTAGAGGAGGACCCTGACTGAGGATCCAGCCTAAGACATCTAAGTCACTACCTGTTTATGCCTCTTTCTACCCAGCTATAAACTTGAACTAAAAGACATCTCACAGGTAACCATGTGCTGCATAGGAGATGAGCATTACTAGGAATCTGGCACTCTGTTGTGGTATTTCCTGACGCCCTGACAACATGTCTGCCTTGTTAGACACTAACACAATATTTCTGAATTCGTGTTGCATACGTGGCCCTCAAAGATGAGGCTATCCTCCCAGATCCATCAGCAGCAAAGGAAGAGCTTCCAACGATTCACAGGAGTGACTGAGAACTAGTTTCCTCCTTGTGTTTCTCTGAGCTATAGACAGAAAGCAACATTGGTTTTGCTGCCTGCTGCTAATAAAAATGACAACACTCTTCCACCTTTTTATTTGCACTTGCCTTATGTCAGAGTTGATGATATTTTGACATTTCTTGCCAGCCTGTGCCCTCTCGATCTCACCAATGGCAGTGCAACTCAACAGACTGATAGGAATGAGGTACGTGGGGCACTCTGCCTATGGCAACATGACAAGTTGCTCCAAGGCAAGCTGGGCTGTTATGTTAAACCTTCTTAGGTTATGTTAAACTTTTTCGTTTATGCTAAACTAAGTTGGACTAATTTAGCTATGTTGCAGTAACCTTTCATTTAAATTTTAGTCAGCCAGTTCTGAGTTTATTTTAAACTACGGATCACTGAGACAGTAAATTGTGAATCCTATCCAGGGTGTCAGAATATATGTAAGCCTATTCACAGGGCCTTTCATTTCAATATGTAATTGTCAATATATGCAAGCAGATATTGTTAGAGGTGGCTTTGCTCTTGAAACACCACTTTCTAATGACTGAAGTCATGGAAGTGCAGATAACAGTCTCTCCAGTAAAGCAGCAAGGTCCTGTTAAAGAAATCAATACCATCTTGAAAAGCAGTTTGGACAGAGTATTCACTTATGTCAATGATAAAAATCAGTGGCACCATTTTCAATCCCTGTGTTTTTAGTCCCCACAGTGACATGCAGAGAAGTACAACCTAGAACAAAACCTCAAACTGTGATCTTCCTTAGTGATAAATTGCCTGTCTTCACCTAAGAGTACAAGGTCACATGGATTTTGTATCTGGTACACGAAGATAACAAAGTATGCTTTATCAGTCTCACTGAGGAACTCAAGTGTTTTCTTAAGGTCAAAAGATGTTTAAAGGATCATGTAATATTTTCAGACATCTAATGAATCCCCATTCCTTTCCAAAAACTTCTCAAAATGACATTTCATGTCCCACTGTGATATAGTGCTTTGACTATGTTACTCTTTCACTACAGATCTGTCTGCCTATTTTCCTTCACTACAAATTGCAACTGTATTTTGAATGAATTGGCAGGCAACTGTGTTGTAACTTAGTCTGCCAACAGCATTACATTTGTGGCGTAAAGGGATTTTGAGTTTGACCACAGAACCTGGGCATAAGGAGGAATTCCATCTCGGTGACCTCAGTGGTTTTAAATTGTGACACCAAACACTGCCCAAAAACTCTGTCAGGAATACACAGACAGAGTATAACGATTATGGAAAAAGAAACATAGGAAAAAAGTCACATGTTCTAAAAGCATTGCCAAAATATGATGGAGCCCAACATAACTTCTAGCATCTTTCCATAGTCATGCCAATTTCTTGAGGAGTGGGAAGAGGCAGAGAAAAAGAACCTGAATAGGCCTGACATCCCCGCTTCATACACCACAAACAGTATGACTTTTATTTTTATCAATGATACCACCAATTTTAATAATACTTCCTCACAGAGTTTGCCAAATGTAACTTAGGCTCTCGTTCCTCTATAGCAGACAAAGGGCCTGAGTGGCTCATTAGGACAACTATGTAGGCAAGCCTCTTTTGGCTTCCCCAACTCATTGATACCCATCTGGTTTGATGTGTTGTCTCCTTCTGCTCTAGTCCATCTTTTAGTCATTGCTCAAGCCCGGCATGTCTCAGACATCTTACTCTAATAAAGTGATCTCAGCTGACTTGTTCAAAGACAACACTAATCAGACTCAGTTTGTCTCCTGGCAAGCTGCTCTGAAAGCATTTCTCATGCTAAGATTGACACTAATACGGTCTAACACCTCTTTTGCCATTAAGTCCAGCTCTTCCTCCTCTCAAAGAGAAAGGTGAAAAATGGCCTGGCCTTAAGGCATTAGACTGTGATTAAAAAGTTCTGAAGTATTTGACTCCCCACATTGCAGGACTTTGCTCAAACGATCTTCTTTGCACTTGAGATTCCTTTACTGCATAACACAGGGATTTATTATTTGGGGTCATGATTTAAGATAAAACTATAAATAAATGACAACTGAAAGATATTATTGTCCATCTCTATTTATGACCCTTAATAGTAAAAAAGAAAATATCTCTATCAATGTTCCTGCTTGTAGCCTCCACAGCCCCAAATTTCCAAGCAGAAATACCCTAAAACAATGTTCCTGTCATGAACCACTTTTACCCCACTTGCTGTGTCAGTTTGGCTTGGTTTTCTTTCCATTACTAACCAGCATTCTTTGAATTTCCACTCAAACTAACCTACCCTCCCAGCTCCTCACTAAGCTACAAAAAAGAGGACAGAGATTAAAAGAAAAAAGTGGGAATCTTTATTTGCATACCTTCACCGGGGATTGAGCGTTTAGGTAAATAATGGAACATTTTTGCCAGTACAAAGACGACGCACTGGCCATGATGTTAGAATGATAAACTGGCACCACTCCTGCCTGTGTGTCTACATATGCACTCACTGGAGCAGCAACTGGGGCAGGTCCCAGCTAACTCTGTGTGTGTATGTGCGCGTGCACACGTGTATGTATGTGAGAAAGAGTCCGAAAGAGTGAGTGCAAAGCTTTTCCCAGCACAGCTCAGCCCTTCCTTGGTCCACTTAATAAATTAAGCTTCACAGTGTTACAATGTTTGGTGCTCCTATTCCCCACAAACCTCTTCAGATACTCTCTAAATTTATTTTCCTTTTTCTACCCAATCTCACTTAGAACACTGTCAGCATCCCTTCTCCAGCCAGACACTAGTCGTACTTCTTCCCCAAGTTCCTTAATTGCTCTGTCACTCCCTCCATCTCACAAGGACAGAGGCTGCAGTGCCTGGCTTTTAAACCTCTTCAGAGGACTTCTGGCCAAGTCCTGCCTTTCTTCACATACACACTCAGAACACGCACACACACTTATATCAGAAACAACACCACAAAAAACCCAAAAAGGTCAGTACACAGCTAAAACTCATACTGGGAACTGAATGATGCAGTGTAATAAAAATGATAGTCCTCCTCCTGAAGTACAAAACCAAGGCAAACTACAGCTCTAATAGTACCAGAACATGTGGCATCATGATTCAAATGACAATTGTTACGTTCAGCTTTGAAGAAAACTTTTCAGTTTCTGAATTTGAACAGTCGTAACATGGGAGCTTACCTTACAATGTCCACAATATTCTCAAATAAACAGGAGCTGCATTCTGCTTCCAGTTGCTGTTATTCCATTAATTTATCAGCTGGACATTTCTTTTACCATCTCCTGTAGTACTATGAATGCTGAGAAGTGAGAAAAACTGTTCCAGCATGCTTTCACTTTTTTTTTTCATTTTTTTGCATAAAAGGTTATCTTTCTACGTCCATTTCTTCATGCCACAGATGGTCACTACTCAGAATGGCCAAATCCCCACATCCTGTTGAGACTTCAGAGTTGTGGAGCTTGTAAGGCCTCTTCTTCTTGAGAACAGGTCTCTTATGGTACCTAAATTACTTTGGATGTCAACCGTATACTTCACTAGGCAAGGGAAGACTACAGAAACCCAAACTGCCCTTTACATCAAATCTTCCTGTACTGTCCACTCCTGAACTCTTTCTACAGGGAACTGCCTTCAACTAACTGAGGGCAGAATTCAGTGCTGACTATTTTTCATCAGATGGTGACTGCGACATCAGGTTTTTGTACCAAGCTTGTGAGCAATCTGTGCACATGTATGCAGCATTCACAAACACTCAGGTCTGCTCGGTATGCTAGCTAAACTGCACATGACCTCCCTCTTCCAGTCAATTCTAAAATAATCAGGTATAATTTCTGGTGAAGAACAGCAGTTTGGGGGCTTTTTAGGGCGACACAAATCCTTACAGCAACTGGGCTCAAAATTATTTGCAGGAAACTGGCCCAGTGCCCTGACCTCCGAAGTTAACTTCCCAAGATTTTCCTGGGATTGTCAGCAACCAAAGGATTTTGGGATGTTTCCAGTATCTTTAACCAAACAGGCAAATGGCTTAAGAAACAAACTGGCACTCGCAAGTAGAGTAGGTAGATGGCTAATCCTGAAGGAAATTTTTCTGGTCATCATACATCATACATCTGTATTGTTTTCTTATTCTCCACCACCAGTGATGATAATTAAGACTTGACTGTGCCAAGAAGTGGGGTTTTATTGCCTTTGATTATTTGATTCTTTCTAGAAGCAGAAATGGCAAGTTAGAAAATAACAGCACATAAGAAAGCAGAAAACCCCACTGTGTGAGCTTTGTGTTCTAGATGAGAGTACAGACCTCATTCCTAACACAGGAATGTGAACAGTGAAAGCACAACTAAAACTGTTAAACTTGTATAAGCTGTCTGTCCCGCAATACTCCCTCCACTTGTCTTCTTGGGGGATCAAGAGAAATTGCTCAGCCAGCTGGGAAGAAGAATCAAACAGTAAAAAGATTTGTTGACACTTACCTTGTGTCAAGCATCATTCATGCCACCGATTCTTTTCCATTTAAACAAGAAATGGAGAAGGAAAGTAGAAGAGATTCCTCTTTTTCCAACGTTACAAAAAAATAATAGACCTTTATGACCTTTTAGAAAGACTTTCCCCTTTCATGGTAACATAAAAGCTAAAATCACTGCTACTGGGGTAGGCAGTGATGTCTCAGACAAGACTACACAATCGTTCCCCCTGAGGCTGAAGACTGACCTGTCTCAAATTCTGGGATGATGCTAAAAACTGTCAATAAGATGCAATAAAGATAGAACTTTATTATACGAAACATATTGCATGATTGCAATGACTGATGGCAAACAGAAGAGTTGGATGGCTGCTGAAGTTGTTAAAAGACATGAGGAGGTGGAATAGTTTTATTTTATTTACCATCAATCCTATTTAGAATTTACTGTTTCTGTTAATTTCAAGCTGATGTTATATTTTCTGGTTCCTTAGTATATTCTTTGCTTGTTTCAATACAGACCTACAATGTTTGTGAAGCCAAAAATGCTTCTTTTTAAGAGCACTCATTTTCATTTCCTGTATTGTTGAATTGAAGCTCAGGTTAGTATGTACTTTTATGTTAAAAAAAATGTTCCTAGATATCAAGCTAGGCCATGACTGCTGCTGAAAACACCTGGAAGTGCTAGGTTCCCATTAAAAATAACAAATGGGGAATTAATTCCATATCACTTTTTCCTGTGTCCACACCACTTCAGTGTTCTTCCCAGATGAAATTTGGCAGAGAGGGAATAAGCAGTGTGACATTGCTAAGTTTGTTTTACTGCAAAATATGGCCCATCTACATGTATTAAAACACAAAGCTACAGATTTGATTCTGATCAGAATGTCAATTCTTCTAGGTATAAATTTCCTGGTGAAAGAATGCATCAGTCTTGTATTACAAATAGCCTGAACATAAACAGGTTTTACTGTTATTGCTTTAGATAAAATCTTTCTCCCCTTCCAAGGGTTTATATCATTTCACACTTACAGGAAAAAATCCCAAAAGTTTTTCAAATGGGATTCAGCCACAGCTGCTCTATCATAAATCTAGAAAATTAAAATGTGCAGTGAGACAGTTTGGCTAAACATCATCTTAATTTCCTTCACGTGAACCAGCTTGTATAAACATTAACAACAGCAGGGTTGGGGAACTTTTGCAGAATATGTAAATGGATAGCAAGAGACAGCAAAGGCAAGAGGAAATGTAGCAATAAAGGAGGCTAAAAGAGGACGGCTGCAGGAATACACAAGAGAGCTAATAATGAGAATTAACAGACAAACAAATTCTCTGGAGCCAGAGAGCACTGGAGGAAGGGAGGGAGGGAGTACATTCACCTCAGCCAGATAAAGTAAGATCACCGGTTGACGATAATGAGAAAAAACCACTGGAGCCACTGAAGATGACAATGGGAGTGGGAAGAGAGAGAGGTGCATAATCTGCCATCATCTGTGTAACTGAGAGAGGAATTTAAATTTTCCAATCCAAGAAAAAAGTTATAGTGATTACCTTGAAGTCTTCCCACATCAATTACTACACTATTTAAACACAATTCTCTCTCTCAAAGGGCCATTCCTGAATCCTGATTAAATTCTTCCATTTCTGACTACATACTTTTTCTGTAAGATACATATAGGCATAATGCCAGCCAACAGTGGATACTAGGTGGAAGTGACTTTTCAGTATGTTGTAGATTTTAGCAGGCACATCAATGAACTTTCTACAAACAGCAGAGTCAGGATTACTACTAAAACTAAATGTAACATGTAAGCACATGGCATGAAAACTAATTCTTATTCTTGTACAACTAGCTAAACTGGCAACTGGCCATTCCTAATAAAAATATCTAACACAACAGAAAAACCCAACAAGAATCCTACAGGTCTTACCTCTCACTTAATTAATCAGTGGCACATAATGAAGATACTGTGGTTCATTACAGGAAAAAAATTGTTATTCCTGATGGAAAACATGTTTTCTCCTGATACTGGCAACCAGATGGCAACTAAAAGATGAACTGGCAAGAGTTTTCCTTCCTCCAGCTAATGTGGATACTAGGTTTGCATTGGCAATAATATCCAGTAATCAAGGTAACCAGATTCAGCCAAGGAATAAACATAAAAATGAAGTAATTGCAAGGCTTAGGAAACTAACATGATGAGCTTCCCCACCTATCAGTGACACGGAGTCCCCGTGCAGAAGCTGTTATGTACCATTCTGAGTAATACCAGTGAGGTAGGTACCACTCTCTCCACCTATGTGAGATGCAAAAACAATTCAGGGATGGAAATCCTTTTGTCTTATACCCAAGTACTAAGCCCAATTTCCAGTGGTGTCAATCACACACAACTACTCCTAACTGATGAGTGCACCTCAAAAAAATCAGATCCAAATTCCATATTAAGAGTTGTTCAATAACCAGCACAAATTGAATCTTTTCTCTCTGCAGTTTTGTCACACATAAGTATTGTTTCCTAAACAACAGTATTATCCTACACACAGCCAACACGTCTTCATCTATCAGGTGTCGCAGTGTAACTGCAGGTATGCCAGTCTTTCAGGTTGCTTAGTCGTAACATTGCCCCACAAAGCACAGCCCTACAGAGCTGGAAGGAAAGAGCACTATTCTCTGTAGAACCTCATTTATAACAAATGGTTCTCTTTGTAATCTCCCAACCAAACAGCAAGATTGAGACTATTTCATAGCTACCCAAACTGGAAGGTTCTGGGACTCAGAGCTTTCCAGCTGCAGTGACACTTTGAAGGAACAGTTTCTTGAAGTTTTGGAAGAGTCAGTTTTATTTTAGCAATCTGCATGAAATTCTTTCCTGTCAGATCAAATACACTGATTGTATCAGCTTGTGCAAGTATAATTTCAGGATTGTTCCTGTCCTTGATTTTAGATCTGGCATTTATATCCCAGTACTGCCGTAATTGGTGCATGTAGCTGGAAGCTTAGAAGTCTTTTGTGTGTGTTTTCCTTCACCACAATGTCTCAAAAGCTTGGGAACTGAATGTCTCTCTCCAAGGGTGCCTGCTGAAACACAATCCACATGTCGGCATCATTTTATAGGCCTCCACCTTCCTCTAGTTATTTCATAAAATTGCCTGCCAAGTTCAACTTTCAGGATATAACTAGGAACTCAGCACACGCTTTGATGATATGATCTGCTTTCCATGATGCAGTACTCAGACCACATTCACCTACTGGCAAGGCACAACAGTGGACTGTCTGCATTAAATTATGAATTCCATGGCCCACACATGAGCCACTTTTGTCTGCCAACACTGAAAAACACTGCTCCACTGTGTACAATAAGGGTGATTAAATACTAACATACTCCACAGTCAGTTTGGCCACGTCATTATTTCTCAGCGGCACATGCTATCAGGAAAAATAGCATATGTAGGTTTACACTAACCACTTTCTTCTCAAAACTCCTGCTATTCAGCAGCCAAGTCCCACCAGAGTCATTTCCATACGGTCAAGGGGAGCAGGAAAAGGCCAAAGTGCAGATACCTTGAGTATGAGCTATGATTCACCTGACAGGTGAGTAGAAAGAAGTCTAAACATGCTGAATTCTGTTACCAGGAATGCTGCAGTTTAGCTTGGCAAAGTGCATGGGATGATGGTAACTCTAATAGTAATAACAATAATAAACAAAGTTGAGAGCAAAGAGAAATGGCCTAGTTTCAATCATATAATCAGTGTAGGACACCCCCAGAGATAACATGACCCCCAGCCCAAATACATCTACGTCTCTTTGGCTTTCCTTTTCTCCCAGGTAAGTCTCACTGAGACGTGTCTGCAGTTCATGTTCTTTTTTTCTCAAATAGCTCTTTCAGATTCCTCTTATATGCCTGATATATTACCATTCAATCTGCAACACCAACTAAAAAATACCAGGATCTGTCCCTCCATTCATGGCTATATTCTACATTGAACTCAGTCCAAAACAGCGTATCAATTCCTATGCTGCCATTTCTACATTTGCAAAATTAACTACCTCAACCTTGAACACTTTGCCTATTATGTTAGCCTTTCTGGCTATACTATAAGATATGAGTTCGGACAGACCATGCCTGTATTTTAAGAAAAGCCCAGAAACCACACACACCTAGTTCAGAGACTGACTGCACTCCAAACACCAGAGTAAAAATCCCTGGGACCACTCTGTACCTTAGAAATGTTTGGTTACATTCTCAGATAAAATGAGCCTGGTTACACAGCATCACTGTTTCAATGCATCTCATCTGTCCTTGCTGCAGTTTTCTTTCCCTGTTTTTTCTTAGAAGGGGTCTGAGACGATCTGGCGGGATTTGTGGGTAGCTTGAGTTCAGTCTGGCTATAAAGGCACTATGGACTTGTGGAACCAAGTCTCTATTGCACCTTTGGGCTTTGTTATGGTCCCAGAGCATAAATACAGTCTAATTCCTGACTTTCCCACTGTCTCTACTACTACCCCACAGCAAACATGAGCTGCAGAAAGTCAAGCTGATCTGTAGGCATTCCTAAGAAAGGCTGTTTTAAGATAAAACAAAATAAAAGACTCCCTCCTTTCAAAACAGAAGCACAAGGCCCCAAGCAAAAACATGCACACAATTAATTTGATTTGTGCATGGAAATGTGGTGAGCACATGAAAATCCAGCATACTTCTGTGCAGCCTTGGGCTTCTGACTTTATGGAAATCCACCCCAATATATTAAAAACTATTTTTTCTTTGAAAAACAAAAAACCCACCATCAACTAAATTGCACAAATTGAATAAATATGACTGTCCCATACTAGCTTAAAAAATGGATTACCTATTTTTTTAAAAAAACTAGCACTGTGGTGTTTATATCCATTTTATTAATATAAGTGTCTTTTCATCAGAAAAAAGGAAAAAGACAATGGAATAATCTCTTATGTTGAGGTACAAATTATTCACCAAGTCACCAAGCGAACGTTAATCATCCAAACAGGGTTCTACTTTTCAGATTAAAGTGAGTATGAATAGCGATCCATATTCAGTGAGAAAACATCACTCCTGGGCTGAATTCAATCCAAAAGACCTATTAGTAGTTTGGTTCATTAAATGAACAAAATAAACTTTCTGATGTAACAAGATTTCTAATAATGAGAATCTAGGAAGTCTTTTTCCTTAGGGGTCAGTCCCTGTAACTTCCCACAGTTGTGCATCAGGGCCTTATTTTGTGGGAATATTGGTTCTATCAAACAAACAACTGCTCTTTGAAAAAGGAGCAATAAAACTTTCTGAATTGAAGGAGTGGGAGGACTAAGACAGAGAAAATCCTGCAACCAGCAGGATTTTTGAAGCATTCAGATCATGGTTAATTCTGTTACCTCTTCTCATTCAAAAGAAGTTTTATGACTGACTGATAGGAGCCAGGTTATGCCAATACCGAATACTTCCAGAACTATAAACCCTGAGGAGGTTCCCTCACAGAACCCATCAGTCCACTGTTCATTTTATTTATGAAGCATTTATCAAAACAAACACTTCTGTAAAAATGTTTCATCTAGATAACTGTTGCTGATTCTATTTTATACCTCATCCACTAGTTTTCAACTTTCATATATATTAAGGTTTAAGAAAATATCTGTTTTATGAATTCAGACAGTGGCATTACAGAATGCAGCCTGCACCACATATTTGCTGAAATGCTTCCTGCATGTAACACAGATGTGTATCATTGTGTAAGTATACTGCCGGGACCAAACCTTTATTCCTACTATGATGGTCTTCACTGAGACCAAACCACAAAGAACAGATGAATCTGAAGATCATCAGAATTAGTTCCTGACAAACAATAATGTCCATGACATTTAACTCAAACACTAATGTTAAAGACAAATATATAAATTAGAGCAGGATGAAATAGTAATATTGAATCAGTAGCAAGCTTCTTGGGGTTATTTAATATACTCAGTGAAATACATAAATTGAGATATAATATTGTTTCCCTGAAATATAATTCTGTCAGCTGGACACAATAAAAAGTTGTTGATGCTTTGTTAGAAGGGTATAAAACCTGTCTTTGGTGGTAGTTCAGGGCAGGGAAATGTATATTTGCCTCTGTTACAGTTGTGAACACATTCATTGAAGACGAAACTTTGCTAAAAACATCCACCACACATTCATTAGGACAGGTGTAAGGTGGTACTGCCTCATCAGTGGTTTGCTGGCCAATGCAGCTTAGAACACGACATTCTGCCATTGGTCTCATTCCGTGTTGAACCATTTCCCAAGCCCCTGACAGGTCATCACAGGACATGTACTGTCATGTGGTCCACAGGTGGACATCAGTTACATCCCTGTGTGTTCATGGTCAGGTGATAAAAGCAAATCCGGCCACGTGAGAGGGGCAGGGTGTGACTTACACCCGGCTGGGCGTTCTTAAGGAAATTTGCCCACCACAGAACCAAGGTTGGACACCACTGCTCTAGAGAAAAACCTAGCCACTGTGCTGCTGAACCAGTTTGATATTGTCACATGAACAAATGGCACATGCTATGCCTTCTTCAATGTTTTAACAAAGAAGCAACAGAAGATCTGATACTTAGGTTTCAAATATTAAAAGCACAAAAATACCATAGTGAACCTATATCTTAATGCAAACTTCATTAAAATGCTGGCAGTGGGAAATGCTACAGGAAACCTTTCAAAATTGTAATACTCTGGGTGTTTGAAGCACTATTCTGGCTACTGATTAGGGCAAACAACTGTAAAGTATGTGTGCTATATAAACTCAACACTTCCTCTCTCATTTATGGACCATCAAGCCCTCTTACTGTTCTGAGCTCTACACTAAGCATGTGCTTACAAAGCAGAGCTGCCCATTCATGGCTACGCACATTTTGAAGCACCTAGCAAAAGGTCAAAGCATTTGCTTCTTTTTTCTGAATGATCACCCTGGTTAGCAACACTTCGACACCAGCTGCAGCTGTTCTATCTGGTGCAAATGGAAGGAATAAGGTTTTGTTTATTGCTCAACAAAAGATGTTCTGTTGTGACTGTATGTTTGGGGTCTGTGATACTCCTGCTGCCAAACACCTGCATTTATTCAGACACATGTGCAAAAGAATCATATTTTGTGATTCATATTTATGTTGTCAGATACCAACCACAACTAGGCAATCAGTGAAAACTGACTGAGAACTCTGCTTCAACATTGCATTTTAGCATTCTTCACACATTGTATAACAAGTCTGAATAACTGAGTAAAAAAAAAGCAATGCATTTAGCTCAATATTAGGGTAATTCTGCATTAGCAAATACATTGCAGAATGTATTGTGGGGGAATTCAGACACTTTATTCAGTTTTGCTTTTTCTTTCATATTTTTCATGTCAGTTCTGACTTGCTTCCTTTTATCTGACTAGTGAGATTTTCCCCTTGGTTCTATTTGAAGTGGTGTATTTTATTTATTTATTTTATGATCATAGATAACAATCTATATATGTATTTTAAGAAGTAAGACTTCATCCGACCTATTCTGGTTAGATTGGAGATATCAGCTGAAAAACCAATAGAATAATAATAGTCAGGTATAATTAACAGTTTACTTATGATGCCAGAAGATCTAAAGAAAAAATTTCAGCATTGCCTTCTCAAGGTCTTATATACTGAAACATTTTATTCAGGTATGGCAATAGAGATTAAGCACAGAAGTGAATCTGTATCTGAAGCTATTCTTTCCTGTAAAGCTGTTGGAATAGCAGTTATGCTGCAGGTCATCATGTCCTTCAGCTTTTGAAATTCCAGCTGAGCTCTTCCATGGCAGTGACACCAAACACGTCTTCCCTTAAAATACGTAAGATGCGTAGCTGAGGCAGAAAAGCTGATGCAATGAACAATTCTTCCAACACATCTTAGTGCAACCTTGGAGCAGTGGTCATTAGTTGTAGCACGGTGGCCTACACAGATGTATGAGTACTAGCCAGCTGTATTAAAACTGAGAGGTTGAGATTTTCTTCACAGCAAGAAGCCACAGCCAGTTAAACTGATACCACTGAGATTTGTTAAGAGCTACTCCAACTCAATCACTCTTTTTCTATGGCATGTGAAATTAGAAAAGAACTCGAACAAGAAATGTAACTAGTTTAAGTTAGCCCTAAAAGAATTCTCTTACAAAGACATTGGCAGAGCCATTTCATCACTGCCATAAACCAAATTTGTACAAGCAACCCCAGGGCTCTTAATCTACATTTATGACTTACTGTTGCCAATTCCATAAAACATCTACAATCATTTGAGTGGCTGGATTAAAGTCAATTGTGTGGGAATGAATGCAAGTCTGTCAATTTCAATGAATGCATGTCCACCGTGCACTAATCCTGAATTGGACTTAAATAATTAGAACTTGAGTCAGGATACACAGCATATGGTACAGTTTCAGCTGTATTTTGGTAAACTGAATGACTCAGTCATATTCTCTTCTGATGTCTTTCAATTCTTGAAAGTTTTCTTGGTTTTCCTCACAGAAGCTGAGTTTACACATCCTTTCCACAGAACATGCAGGCTGATGGCCATCTTGACTTTACACTGTCATTTTATTTAGAAAGCACAGTCCACTACCCAGTAACTCCCAAACAAGCTTGCTCTTAACAATCCAGACATATGGCATCTGCTGCCCAAGTTGTATCACAGAGCTTTTCATCTGCGTACATCTATCTCTATTTTGTTGCAACAGCTGTTCATGCTGAGATTTGTCTTCTCAAAATGGTCTTATTCTCCACAATAATCTAAATCCCTGGACCAACTAGAAAATGAAAGTGGCATACAATAAAATATTCTGGTTTCTAAGCTGAGGACATACAAAACAGAACATTCCCTGCAAAGAGCAGCGATTGACAGGATGCAATTTAAGACACTAACTTTCACCTTCAGTGCTGTAAGGAGCCAAGGTGACAGCTGTGGGAACATTGATCTTGCCAAACATCACCACCATGTCCACGATTAGAGGCAACTAGTGGGGAAGTTTCTCAGCTGCAAACTCTTTTACAGTGTACCCTGTACCACTTTCATCAGGCAAATACAATTCTCGGTCTTCCAGTGAGCCAATCTGCTAACATTCCCTGTAAACTGAACAGCCCAAGCACTTACAGAAGGATAGATGGAAGACTAAAGGATTGATCTTAATCCATTTTCTCACTAACTGGTTCATGTGAAGATTGAAGAGTGTTCTGTACTAAAGCTGATTATACTTAACACTGATCATAACAACTACATGAGAGCTATGAGTATATCTTGTAAAGATGAGTTCCATGAACAATTACAACCATGTTATATTTGAATTTTTAGAGTTCTAAGGATCACTGAGAAATATAAAAATAAATTAAAGACCTTAAAATAACATCATTAAAAGTACCATGTTTCCTGACTCAAATATCAGATGATATGTGACCAAAACATACAAGTGGTCCAGCATTTAATATTGCCTCTGTGAGGCTTCAAATAAATATACAATGTTGAGGGACAATCCACATATATTGGGGAAAAAGGAACATAACATCTTCAAATAATATTACCAGCTGCCTGAGTGGTTTATTATTAATTTTGCATGCACACTGACCCAAAGTGCATGACAAATTTAATTCATTACCTCATATAACCTGCCACAAAACTATTGCTACCTATTATGTACACAGAGAAACCACAAATACTATTAATGATGTGTAACTTTAGGTAGAAATTTATTCACAAGGGTTTTTGTGCAACGTGCAAATGTCTTCCTCATGTAAGCATTAACAAAATGGCTAATACATTAATACAATACAGTAAATGGGGCAGGTGGGCCATTTACGAAGACTCAAACATGAAAATCAAGGAAGATTTACTAGAAAAAGAAATGACAAAGGTATGTGAAGAATAGCTCTTTTGGCAAGATTGTTGAGGTGAGATAACAACCAATCATCACGAAAAGGTAAGAAGGGAAGAACTTTCTTTCTGAAGAGGACAACAGTATCCAGTGCCACCAGACAAAAGCACACAAATGAAACCAGCTCAAAGCCAGCCCTTTCTGAACACTACACTGAACTGGCAACCAGACGGAACTGCTTACTAACAGACTGGGTTGGTTTTTTCTTTTGAAAATCACACTTCAAGTAACTGTACACACGCTAACTGGGCTTTAGCTTTCATAACAGACCCTCCAGTTGAATTGCTGAAATGGCTTGTTGAATCTAGGTGTCAATTCACATCCCAAGGCCATCACCTCAATGACAGAGCACATATAACTAAAAATACGGTGTCTTGCACATAGGTGAAATAGGACTATCTGAACAGATTATGGCTCATAAGACTGACACATAGCACTCATGCATACCAAGACTCTAAACATAGTCTGGTCACTAAACCACATGAGCCTGATGCATGGTAATTTAGTACTGGCTAGAGAAAGAACCCCCGCCCCAAGCTGTGGAAATGAGGTCTGCAGTTGTCTGGCTCAGACTTTATAATCTCAGCAAGATAAACCCCTGGTTAGTAAGAGTCATACACTCCTGCCACTGGAATTCTGGTCCATGCTATTATGTCATCCATTGTATTAATAACTGGACATGGGTTGAAGTGCTGAACCTCCAGCAATGAGTAATTATAGTGCAAGTCAAATGGCTGAGAACCACTCCCCAGAGTTGTCCAAACTACACGAGGAATAGTGCAGTTGAGAGGATACAGCTGGAGTATACACATAGCCTCCCAGCTTTGGGTGGAAAAATAAAAGAAGAAATTTTCATTTTTAAATATAGGTACTTCTTCAGCTCCACTTAGCAGTCACCTAGTATACAAACAACATATATGGGTATTTCATACCTATAATTGACTAAAAAAACCAAAGCTACTTCTGCAAGCTTTCAGATGACCTTGTCACCACTTAAAACATGCTAAGTATGATACCGACTAGTAAAGGAACAAAAAAGCAACATCCTCCCTATTACAAAGACACAACAGCAATCAAGTTATATTTTCTCTCATTGAGCTCTGTTTCAGACACCCTCATTTCAGTTTTGCACAAGATCACCCTCAAGATCACCAGTGCACCTCAAGCACTGACAAATTCAAACTATTCTGAACAAAACTGAGAGGTGAACATTAAAGTCTGCACACATTTGTGTTTCAGATTTCAAAGTGTTCGACCTTAACAGCTTCCACTGATCGTATATGGGAGAGCTGGAACAGAGAAAGATAGCCTCTACGAAAAGGCTTTATGGGACAAATGCATTTATTTCCATTCAGAAACCAGTAGGGATTAAGTCTTCCATTCACTTTGCCGATGAACTCCCAATTCCTCATTAACTGAGCAAGGAAGGGTGTAACACAGCCTGCCTTGCTGCGGTCCAGGTGAGAGGCGAGAAAGCCGTGATCGTGACAGGAAGGACTCATCTCTGGTACAATCTCTGAGGTGCATCTGAAAGTCCTAACAGTCACAGACAACCAGATACATAATCTTTTGTGAACTTTACAACTATGGATAAAGATTTTACAGCTCTCTACATTGTCAGTAGCTACTGACTTAAAATCCACACTCCTTCAAATCAGTCAACAGTGCAATCTCTGCAAAGGAGCTGGAAATTTCTACCAACAAGGCACTCAGTTCCTTCCTGCACTATGAATTACAGTTCCTTAAAGTGTCCTGAAAGAAAAGAGCTTTCATTTGCTCTGCGTACTGCCCAGCTTCCTTAGTCATGCAGTTTGTTTGAAAGCAAGGTACTATTTGAAGAATAATCATTAGGACACGAACTCATCTCAACAACTAAGCAGGGCAGTTAAGATTGCTAACTGGGGCACCTACTTCCAATGACACAAATACGCTGGTCCAAATATCTCTGATACAAGAGTGGGAGAAGCAGAGGATTAAAAATTGGAACTAAATCCTGTACTCTGTGGTAGGAAGAACTTAGGGTATATGGCAGCCAAAAATTGTAGCCTGGGTCTTTCTCCCAGGAACCACAAAATGCCACAGGAATATCCACCTCAAAAATGAAGTTGCTGTCTCTTTTTGTCTGGCTTTCATGTGACAAAGTCATACTGGTAATATCAAGTTTGACCATCATATATTGAGAAAAAGGGGTTTACCATTTACTTGAACTGTGTGCAATATGCAGGACAATCATAAACAAGCTGCTGTGGTATCTTCAGTATAAATGCCAAACAAACAAAACAATGAACACCACAAAACTGTAGCAGCTGGGAGTGGAAGAGTTACTCTGCAATGCACAAAAAAACATGAGGCACTGAAGGGGCAATGAGGTCGTATTCCTTACACTAGAATGTGCACTGGGGAGAGAGAAAACAAAAAAAGTCAGAAAAGCAGCTAGATAAAATCTCAGAAAGCCTGAACAAATTAGAAATGCTCTTGTGTGGCTGAATGAACACTTAGACAAAAGCCATCCCAGTAGAGATGCTCCCCAGAAACTTTAGCACTGGCTTCTCTCTCAGCCTTGTGACGTTAGGAGATTACACAGCCACAAGAATCATTCCAGAACTTCAGTGCTGCCTCAGCACTATCTTTTGGGGTTTTTTAAGTTATTCCTTGCACTAAGGACAGTTTCAAATTGCTTGGCACCTCACCCTGGTTTACCAGAATTCAAGTATCTGCAAAACAACTTTCTGCAATCCTAGACCCAATGTCATTGGCTTTATGTAGTGTAATTTGTCAGACGGAAACAGAATACTGCAGAAAAACATGATACAGCTATGTATCAAAACGAATAAAGCTCCTGATGGAGCTCTCTGAAGGAGAAGAATTCTGTATTTGGTCTGTCTGGAGCCATAATGACCTGTACTTGTCATCTCAAGGGTAAACGGTCTGCCATGCTCCACTGAGAAGTAATCTAAAAAATGATGGAAGGGCATTAGAAGAAATGTTGACTTTCTGTAACAACATCAAGTCTATCTTATTTGGTTTAAGACTTCAAATTGTTTTTGGAGCCTGACATTGATTTTTCTGAAATCTTTGCATCCCACACTAGTAGTCAACAGTATCTGCACAACTGTGGTTTTTACTCAGTGATTTCCTCAGTTTTTCAAACTCTGATGCTCAATAGTTCATTAAGATTTTCACACACTTGCCATATTAAGCAATTGTGACAATGAAAAGGATCAATGCTCTGACCCTCCATTAAAATTGACATGAAAAAGTTTCAAATCCACTTTGAGGAGCTGGTAAAAATCAGTTCAGGTTAATAATGGCCAGAAGATCTCATTATTTGGGGCTTACTTGTTATTATTTACTCTCCTGTCAACATGGTTTATATTTAATCCTTGGAGACAATTTGGAACTCCTACATTTTTAAACACATCCCGCCCCCCGACATGAATTCATGATTGCTCATGTGTGTTCCTACAGATACTGGAGCCAACACATATGCTGTAACAAAGGTGACTGAGAACATACCACAGGAATATGGAAGTATTTTGTTTCCTTCAGGAGATATTTGCCTAAGTGCTGTGGATGCCTGACAGCTTTTTATTTTCTGTGTGGCTTGAAGCCTGTTATCAGAGCAAACAGAGTCCTGCTCATTTATAAAGGGGGTTTAGAATTCTTTGATGGGTGCCAATACTGGCTATCACACTTTGGATTTGTTTTCTGTGTGCCTGGTAATGCACTAGTATTTGCTTAACTTCTGTATAATTCAGTATTTCTTTCTTTCCCCCACCATGTCCTAAAATAACACTTTTTATTCCCAATTCCTAACTGTCATTCTGGGGAAAAATGTGTATGGCAAACTATTATGTTGGGAAGATGTATTTAAATGGTTGCCAAAAGTGCACAAATTTAAAATAGTAAGAGCAAAAGCAAAGTACTGTGGCTTTTGGCCAGAATACATTTTCACTCCAAAAATCTTATTACATATACACAATAATTTCCCCAAAGAAATAATGCTGTTCTTGTTTATGGGATGGGATGGATCTCTTCTGAGCACTGGCACAAAATTGAAGATTAACTGACATGAAGCATAATTTAGCTTGAGTTCTCTTGATTAGGCATCCATTGGCAGCTTCTCCTGAACTATGAGGAATAACAATTAACTTCAGATGGAAATATGAAATCTAAATTACAGTTGCTAAATCTAAGAACAGCAAAGAGAAGATTCTATTATAATAAAGATATATTCAAATTACATACACAGCACCTTTAATTTAGGAGAGTGGGCTCATTAGGAATGGCAGAGATGTGGATAGATTATGAAGTTTAGTGTTTCTTTATATTCCTCAAACTTGATCATGAGCAACACAAGATTGTACCTTGTTTTCTCTCAAAGTTTATATACAGAAAATCTTAAACAGCTTCTCAACTGTAAATGCATCTCTCCTGTACATACAACTTACCTCACATTCCACTGGGCCTATTTTCCATCCTACATCTTCCAAAAATTACCCACGCGTCTCCTGGAGAGGAGACCAGGAACTGTGCTTGAAAGTTCAATGGAGTAACACCTGATAATACACGTAGCTTGGCAAGTGGGCCTATAGCTACAAGAAAATATGACTGGCTTTTTATTTACAATCTGGACAGTACAATTTACTTACAGAGTATGGATCAGTGAGAGACAGATGTCAATACATCAATACACTGATACAAAATACTTGAGACAAAGCAGTCAGTCTGTTAAGTGAAACTCCTTGCAAAACATCTTTTCATTAGGACACGCTTATTCATTCTTATCCTGAGTGTAATTACTCCCTGACATATTGTTTCCCTAAAGTTCAGTTTACTTTCCTTCCCACCTGCCCTAACATGGTCAAGCTAGAAATGAAAGTGCTAAAAAAACCCACACTGAAACACAGCCTTGCTAGATTTTCCTGTTTTAAAGGTTTTACTCAACTAACAGAACCTAAAGGGAAAGTTTCCTAGACATACTCCCCCCATGTAGTCTCTGTAAACTCCCCAAAAAACTCAGATCAAAGCAAATCACATTTAACTGGACAGATGTTATCTTCCAGCACACCCTGCTCCAGCTCAAACAACCCAACTCTCCCCCTTGTGAGCACACCATCTTTCTCTCTTTTATAAAGACTGACGTTTAACTACGTTCAGATGTACCTGTTTCATCTCAGGAGGCACAGCTGACATTCTCAACTCTCCAGACCTCCTGCTGCTATGCTGCACAGCAGGATTACTTCTACAGTCATCACTAGGACAGCACAGCTGAGAAAACTTCCCTTGCTATAATGAACTGGCCTATCCCCGCATCACATTTCTTCTTTGTAGGAGACATTAAGCAGTGAATTACCTTGAAAAGTTATTAGCACATTATTAAAATCCTACATCAGGACATCATCATTCTACATTTGCTGCTTTATCTGCATGGCAGTGTCCAGCTGCAGCCTACATTTCTACAAAAGCAGTTTCAAAAGTATGCTATTTTCTTTGCTAAGTACATCAAAAGTACCAAATGGTTAAGTGGGTACCACAGAGACTGAGATTTGAAGTTATTTTATCTATTAAAAAATCTCAATTTATTGATACTGTTAAAGTCGCCCATATTGTGCACAGAGCAAAAAGTGAAGAAGAAGTGTTACTTACTGCCGATGGCAGATAGTACTGAAACACTGGATGGTATCAAACATATGTAAGAGTAACCTTAAAAGGAGAAAGAATGGAAACACTCAAGTTAAGATTTCCAAATCAGCCATTGTTTTGCTTTCTTCAGTTTCTTAATGTTCCACCTCTATGATGAGCAACTTCACTCTGTTTAGTAACAACAATAAAGGGTTTTGAAAAGTATTCTCTTCATCTGGTGGAAGCTGCAATACAGAAATCCCAATTTACATATTTATTTTAAAATATGTGAAACAGAAGAGCAGTTCCCAGGACTCCCTCCACCTTACTGAGGAAGGCTGTAACTTGCCAGACTAGAGTCATGCTTTCTCACTCTTTTTCCCCATGTAAACCTTGCTTTTTTGTTTTTTAAACAACAGTACAGCTTGTTTCCTGAACACGATGAAATGCACATAGGAAAATGTGCATAAATGAACATCAAGTAAGAAGTGATTAAGCAGATTCAAGGCCCAGAATCAAAACAGACAGGCGGGAGTCACCCTGTGCATGTAGGACTTCTGGTGAATGACCAAGCATGACTATGGGACAGAGAAAACCACTCTGGCTTTCAGAAGTGGAAGGACCCTGACTTCTGTCCAGCTCAGTGAGAGCTGCAGACACCAGCATCTCTTTAATGTTGAGCAGAATAGTGCAGAGCACTGGAGAGAAGGAAAACTGTTATGTTTGTGTGCTGGGCCTGCTCTGTGAGGGTTCTCAAACTGTCTGCTTTTTTGCAGGCAACAGAACAAATCTACTTCACCATCATACTGCAAGGAAAGACTCAAGACAGTAAGTATTTTAACAGTTGTGTCTAGAGCATGCAGAAAAATCACTAAAACTCCATCTCATTAATTCATCAATGGACTTCATATAAATAAGAGCTAATTCCTCAGTTTGTATTAGTTGACTTAAGACTCAGCTTTTAAGTCTTGGACTTCTTTCGGTTGGGGAGCTGCATGACACACCTCCTGTCCCAAACCACTCTTCCTGCTCAAAAATTTATTAGAATTTTATTCTGAGATCAAGTTCTCACATTTTGAATCCAACTATGCCAGACACGCTTTGAAGATACGCCTTTAATGGGCTTTATCCCAGACATGCTTTGAAGATACGCCATTAATGGGCTTGGGGCTGCTTCCCAGTCTTCATTCTTCTAAGATTAAGTGACTTAGAATTTTACCACAGCAGGATGTCCTTTAACAGACAGTCATATTATTGTGGCAGTGCTCCATGTTTCAGAGCATCCATTTAATCACAAGCATTGCTCTTGGACCGTTTCAAATATCTTGCATTTATATTCAGACAATGACATTTCACTATTCCCTCATATATGGTCAACTCACATTCAGTTATAACGTATCAGTTCAGCAGGTCACATGGGAAATGGAGTAAACTAAACAAAAATCACTAGTAAGAATGGCAGCTGATTGATAAAGAACAAGTATGTTCATAGGGCCCTAATTAAACACATTTTCTGGTGCATTAAGGGGGAGGAAAGAATTTATAAGACAGACCAGATTCTTCCAAAAGCATGTAAATAATTTATGAATTCAAGTTCTAATGGAAAGCAGGTGGGACTTGTACTATAAATGGCTCCAGCTCTAAAAAATAGAAATGTTCATTGAACATACCCTGTCAGGTAACCACACAAAATTCTTCCTTAGAAAATACAAAATCCAGAAATGTCGAATTTTTTTGGCAGAGGATAATTCTAGCATGTTAAATTGCATCATCTTAAATAGCATCCAGAAGCAAATCCAGAGGGACCTTGACACGCTGGAGAGAGGTGGGCCCATGCCAACCTCATGAAATTCAACAAGGCCAAGTGCAAGGTCCTGCACATGGGTCGGGGCAATCTCAAGCACAAATATAGGCTGGCAGAGAATGGATTGAGAGCAGCCCTGAGGAGAAGGACTTGGGGGTGTTGGTTGATGAGAAGCTCAACATGACCTGGTAATGTGCGCTTGCAGCCCAGAAAGCTGACCATATCCTGGGCTGCATCAAAAGAAGTGTGACCAGCAGGTCGAGGGAGGTGATTCTCCCCCTCTACTCTGCTCTCGTGAGATCCCCACCTGGAGTACTGTGTTCAGCTCTGGAGGCCCTGGCATGAGAAGGACATGGACCTGTTGGAGCAAGTCCAGAGGAGGGCCACAAAGATGATCAGAGGGATGGAGCACCTCTCCTATGAAGACAGGCTGAGAGAGTTGGGGTTGTTCAGCCTGGAGAAGAGAAGGCTCCAGGGAGACCTTATTGTGGCCTTCCAGTACCTGAAGGAGGCCTACAAGAAAGCTGGAGAGGGACTTTTTACAAGGGCATGTAGTGATAGCACAAGGGGTAATGGCTTTAAACTGAAAGAAGGTAGATTTAGATTAGATGTAAGGAAGAAATTCTTTACTGTGAGGGTGGTGAGGCACTGGAACAGGTTGCCCAGAGAAGCTGTGGATGCCCCATCCCTGGAAGTGTTCAAGGCCAGGCTGGATGGGGCTTTGAGCAACCTGGTCTAGTGGAAGGTGTCTCTGCCCGTGGCAGTGGGGTTGGAACCAGATGGTCTTTAAGGTCCCTTCCCACCCAAACCATTCTATGATTCCATGATCTGATAGCCCCAGGGAAGTCATGATTTCACAGCAGGACATTAATGCAGTTTTCCATTAAAGCAGATACATACAAACAAAGCAGGTCACAGCTTAACAAAATGAATAGTACAATTACATTTGTAACTAAAGCATGTATTATGACTGACATTTTCTATGTGAATTTTTTCAGCCACAATAAATGCAATAAACATATTCATTAATTTTCTTTTAGCAAAACCTATTCATGGAAAGTCAGTGGTGTCAGCTCCTCAGATGTTTCTTTATTTAATCAAGCTGTTCTTCTTACATCAGCAACTGAATTCTTTAAATTTAGCAAACAGTCCAGCAAGGTAAACTTTTAAAACTTCAGAACTTCTAAATCTTTTGAGTTTCAGCTGCAATTGTGTACGGGACAAACAGCTCAAAGAAGAGGCGTAACAACACTGAACTACACCTGTTCCTGAGCCTTACCAACATTAGAGAAATATTACATATCCACATATCTATATTCCCCTCTTTTCATTGCCTTCTGAACTTTCTGTGTATCTCAGCTCAAACAAATTAACTTTGGGTGCATTCTTATTTTATTAGAGCATGATAAAGAAGACTAACTGTTGTTATTATTTTTATTATTATTCCTGATCTAGTGGAAGGTATCCCTGCCCATGGCTGATCTTTAAGGTCCCTTCCAACCCAAACCATTCTATGATACTATGATTATGCTGGAAAACCTTACTGTGCTCCTTCATCACAGGATGAGATGAAAATTAAAAACAATGTATCACTTGTCAATACCTTTAAAATAATTAAAGCTGGAAACTCAGAATTCATCTTAAAAAAGCTATGAAATCTTAACTGCATAGCAGCCAATTCAAATTTCTAATCTCCTAAAATACTGCAAGCAAAAGTGGTTAATTTTTAAATCCCAAACAAATTTGGATTACTCCCTCTAATTGCCACTAAATCATGTGAAAGATAATAAAAAATTATTTTAATCATTATTAGCAAAAACATCTGAAAAATCTTATCCTTTAATCTCCACATAACTGAAATATTAAGATGACAATATCAGCAATGATTTTGCTACACCTGTCAAAAATCATGAGTCTTCCCAGCTTTAAATATGCTGGCAATAGGGAAGCTGCAGCCAATGTCACCATTATAGAATGTTTTAATGTTTATCTGAATGCTAGCAATGCTTCTCCAGTAAGTACAAGCTCATCAGGGGAAAAAAAAAAAAACAAACAAAAACCAAACCAAAATAGATCACATTAGCACACATTTAAGTCTTGGCTTACACATACTCCAATTTTTAATCTCATTCTACCTAGCTGATCTTATAAAAGATACAGTATGTTTTCATTTATCATCCCAGCAGAATCGACTATCTTTAACAGTCAGCTTGTTAAGAAACCAATACCCACATCAGACAAAGTCTAGAAAAAACCAAAACCCACTCATAAGATAAAAGGTAAAATACCTTTTCTTTATCACTACCGTCCCATATCAACTAAGATGATCATCCAAGATATCTAACATTAAGCTATCCAAGTTATAGTGGGGTGTTTCAGTAGTGTTTCAGAACAGATGGCAGATAAAACCTGGGAAAAAGTAGGAATAAATATTTACATTCTTGTGAATTTTATTTTTGCTCAGCCATCTTTATCAGAGCAGAGTATTATTTACACAGTAAAAGCAAATTCCTATCTGTATCCAAAAGTTAATAATCAGGGCAATAATGTATGCTGAGGACAAATTTTTTTGTCTCAGGTGGAAACAAATGTAATTTATAAACATTAGAGCCTCCAGTCAGTGAAAAATCATGAATAATGTCACACGGCATATCGCATAGTTTGAACTGATCTTCACAAACATAAAGTAACACCTGTAAATGATGCATAAGCAAATACAATATTTACCTAGAACTGTCAAGAAAAGTGTGAATAAAATATAAGGTAAAAGAAACCTGTCTATGAAGAAATTATAAACTGTAAATGGAAACAGCTGAAATCTCACAATGTAAAAAGAAGTTTCTTTATGCTACATTTGAAATTAAAAAATGCACAGGGCAAGGCTAACAGCATAAATACACACCAGGCAAACACACTGCACTAGGTTCTGAGGATGGTCAAAATCAGATGAACACAGAGATGCTGTAAATTCATATTTGCTCTCTCACTAAGCTAAACACACCTTAAGTACAATACGTAGCCTGACAAGTTGAGACAGAAACAGGAGAGTCACAACTCAGAGGTACTGTTTGTAAAACAAGAAGTCTGAATTATGTTGTTCAGGTGAAAGATGCATTTTACACTACTGGGTACAAAAAAAAAAAACAACAAATAAGCACCAAACAAATGTATTGCCTATGTTGAAAGACTAACATGGCTCTTACCCGTATGGTCTTCCCTCTCGTTTTATTACCACTAGCAATGATTTAAGTTTGATTGGGAACAAATTCACAAATGAGCTATCCTTCCTTTGCTGCCTGGGAGAGGTTGCACAGGACCTTCCCAAAGGGGAAATGTGGATTTCTACTAGGAGAGCCTTTCAACGTTTGTGCTTGGTTGAGAATATCCACAGAAAGAATGGACTGATGGAGAGATACACCACCCCTCTATCAAATAAGAGGAGGGAAGACTAGCTAGAGGAAACGATTTTTGAAACTGTAAGAGGATTCAGAATGCTGTAAAACCATATACACAGAATAAGGAGAAACAAAGCAAAACAAGCTGGCTATGCACTTAGTACAGACTTGCATGATTTTATAACCATTACTTTGCACCATTCGATTACATAAATCAAGAACAGCTTTGACAGAAATACTTCTTTAAAGTATGAAAATAAGGAAAAGAATTATATTAGTTCTGAGCATTTCTGAATATTTTTCAGAGGAAGTCTTGCTGGAGTGAAAGTCAAACTATAATTATAACAGTATTCTAAAACAAGAAAAACTTAAAGGCCTATGAAAACACGCAGAAATTACATCAACACATTATTGTATTTAATAAGAATTTTCAGAAAATAAATACTACAATTTCCAGTCCTCAGAAATGAAGAATGGATGTCACAATTTTCACACAAAGAAATTCAAACAAGTGTATTTTCTAGGTCTTCACACACGGTCAGAAGGAAGCAAGAATTGCCATGCACCCGAAGTAGGTAAGTACTATTATCCCCTATAAAAATAGCTGTCAGAATTTGCTCTTATTAATGTCGACTTTTCTCTATCCACAAGACCTCTGTTTGGCAAAGGCAGATACAGTGTCTACCATCGTCACCACCATCAGTGAAGAAACAGAGACCTAAACCAGTTAAGCTATTTCTCCATGTCTGCACTGTAAGCCTGTGGCAGCCCCCAAAATAATGCAAAAGCATTGCACAACTTTGTGTGTGTGTGTGTCTCCCAGCTTGGAGTGACTCCAGTTACCAACCTTGCACTGCAAAGCAGGGGCTGTGGCAGAACTGGACTCAAGACTTCCCTTGGACTCCTTCAATGCAGTTACAAGTCTTGCTGGAGTTACTAGGGCCTTGTCACGGCGCAGCATGGAGAGCCACGCTTCCATTATCAACTCAGTAGTTTTGCTCATGCTATACTGGACATCCTTCATCATCAGATATAGCACTTGTATTTGCTGTTTGCTGGTTCTTTTTGGATAGGAAGGGAACATATTTAACTGGTCAACAAACCAGAAGTCTTTTTTAATTGGCATTCCCTGGGGTTATCTCACTGAACGAGAGAAAATAATAACACACTTCGGGAACGGGCTTGGTGCTTCAGCCAGATTCTCTCTTCTCACTTCCGCCTGAGTCACTCTCTGATCCCCCAGGCTTCTCCACAGCTGGGTGTCAGATTATTTTGGCTGGGAGTTGTACTTGCACAGTTGGTACCACCTGCTGTAAATTCTTCAGTCCTTGTTATCTCTGCAGCAGCTCTTGGCCTTTCAAAAGCTAATTCAGTGAAGAAAGAGCAAGGGACAGTTTGTGCTTGATGTTTAAACTGCAAATTTGTTTTCCAGAAACTCTTCAGATTGATAGTTTTGATTATATTTTAAGAACTCACAGCGTGACACAATGAACTATCAACTCCTGCTGCTGCTATCATTTAAAGAAGGCCAAACTCTATGCTGTTAAGTTGGATGATAAGTGCTATAAATCCAAGGTAATGCCAAAGACCGCAATGGAATTACTTTACCCACAGGTGACAGAGATAATCTGAGGTTGTGTAAATAAGAATAAAAGTTCACTGTACCTCTTTATATAGATAAAAACCAAGCTATTAGGCACAAGGCAGACTCTAGTATTTTTCTCTTTATCCCACTATTCACAACAGTCAGCATTTTTAGTAACATGTGTTTTCAGTACTGAGGATGCCATCAGTCAAGTAACGGGGGAGGTAATAGAGATAGTAGTTACAGAAACAGCTGCATTTATATTCTTGTATTTAAACAAGACTTACTTAAACTCACTGTAGCTGCAAGACCTGAACATTCCACAGGAATTAACTGATTTAACACCAACAAGTGCATTCGGATTGCTGCAGTCAGAAGATATGGGTATGGACCCAAACTAGTCCGACAGATGCTGATATACATTACAGTCAAAAGCAATTCTGAATTTGAGCCAAGAGCCACATTTCACAAGTCAAACCCACTGCTAATCCAAAAATAGATCTGAACGGGTCAAATTTAAAGAAAGTTCTACACTCACTTTGCTGTACAGGTAAGTTGACTAATTTTTATTGCTGTGCGGTCTTCTCACAGAGTAGTTGAACAAAGAGAAGGCAGCTAATTATGGTTTGGTTATCTTTAACCTGGAAGAAAAAATAGCAGGTTTGTGCTACTATGAGAAAACGGACCATTTGTTTTCTGCCTTTCCTTTCCCTTACCTCCACCTGTCCAAGATAAAAGCTTAATCCAAAGCACTGAGATGTGGAGTAGGGGGAAGAAAGTATTTTGAGGTTCTATGTATTTTGCCCTTCCTCTCTGGAAAGTAGACACCAACAAAAGTTCATGCTTGTTCTCAGTTATGAGTAAGAATAAACTAGGACTTCACAATGAAATAACCTGGCATTTAAGAGACACTATCTGATCTCCTCAAAAGATACAGAAAGATGTAATGCTGTAGAACCTTAAAAATGGCAAACAGGTAGGATGGGGAAAGCAAATACTTCATGATTTTTTTAAATACAATTATGTATTCAAAAATCAGAAAGTAGCAGTAGTCATATATACCTACAGTATGATGCATCTATAGTGCCTGGTTAACATGCGTTTTAATATTCATGTCTTATCAAACATGCAAATATAAATTCTCAGAGAAAACATACATCATATGGTTTAAGCCAGCCATGTGTTACCAAGATAATTTTGAAAATCTATTTCTGCACTTTAAATTATAAAATCTTTGAAACTTTTCCTTATTCTCTGCAAAATAAGCATTTTTCTACTTCTCATCTCTCAGTTTTATGTGTAGAGACGCCCTAGTTCAAAATCATTCCCTGCCTAAATAGGTGATGTCTTTAAAACTTCTTAAGGAATTTAATAGGCCTGGAAACTCTTAATAGGCTACTAAATCCCCCTATAAATCCTGGCAAATTCCCAGACTGCCCATTCTCACAGGGATACATGGCCTAATTACAAATCCATTAAACACTGTGAGTTCAAAGGTCTGCTTTAACCCTGAAATTATTTGATCTGCCTTAAACTAATAGCTTCAGTGAAACTGAGAAGAGTAAAAAAGGACAAAGCCAACAGGAAAATAAAGTGAAAACAGGATCAGAGAGTGGGCAAACTAAAAGCATGAGAAAAGTAAGTGGCAATTGCAAAAGACTAAGCAGTAAGGGAAACAACACTGAGATAAAGGGGAAGACTTTCAGCTAAAGGGGAAAAAAGAATACTGCTTACATTGTATAAGCTATCTCTTAGCCAAGTGTAAGTAAATTAAGAAAAGATGTTAAGATGTTGATGTCATGCCACCTCTCTAGGTAACAAAGGTATGGAACCAGCTCTGTCTCTGCTGTTCAGCCCGGGCCACAGCGAGTAACTGCAAGTGAGTAGGCATCATTGTAGAACTCCACCCGGCAGACGCGTGATGATGCCTTCTAAGCTAAGTGTACAGCAGGTATTTGCTTTCATTACACATGCTTAATTTTATGTATGCTCAGATATCTGCAACTGTGCTTTATGCAACTAAATATCACACACAAGCACCTAACTAAATGGCCCAATTTCTCAGGGCAGAAAGATGTCCTAGGTCTTGATCTCATTGTTAAAGTTACTAGAAGCTTGGCCACAGGCTCATGTGAAGGCAGGGCAAGTCCTCACTGAGACAATCAATAGAGATTTATTTTCCCATGTTCAGATTCACGCATACAGAAGCTTTGCCCTTGCGTATGTTAAGGTAAACTAATATAAACCATTACGGAAAACTATTATTTTTCTCTCCCAGATCTGCTATTTGATGAGACCTAAGAAGGATGGTTTGGAATAGGACAGCTCTCGCTATGTTCTGACATTATAGTCAGGGCCTTTTTCCTCCACATTTTCTATACAGTACTCATGTTATGCAAGTCTTGTACTTTGCCATTCGGGATTAAGAAAAGACCAAAAAGAAACGTTTAAGTCATGGACTTTGTTCAAATTATCTCATTGTCCAGGGACGTGGAGCCAGCTAATCTGTGACATTGAAACAGAACTTATTTTTCTTGCAGACTATTTGCTTATGTCATTTGGATACTGAAAAGAAACTCCGATCTAGGGTGCAAGCAGCAATAAAGAACAGAAAATTGTGACTATTGATTTGCCATTATGCCAGGCAAGGTGGTATTACTTACTGTTCTGTTAAGTTGTGGCTGATTGTTTTCCAGTGGCCTAGACTATGAATATTTTTAATCTGTCATCCTAAATTTAGATGTTTCTTTCCTCTCATTTTGAATACCTTCCAGCTTCAATAATCTTCTTGATTGTAACTGTATTCAACACTCATGGCAAACATGGCCTTTAGTGTTTAGCATGTTTATGAGGCTTGCAGTACGTCAATGGCTCATTTTTTTAACAGAATATGACAATGAAAAGAATCACACCCTTCGGCACGGTATAACCTCATTAGTGGCTGTATCAGTCTTGACATTTTTCCAACCTACTGAGAAAACACATACTTTAGGATCTGGTCTTCAAAGAGTTTGTCTCTCCTGATAAAGGCCTTCTCATCTATCAACAATCTAATGTGGTCAATACACAATGCAGATGTGCAGTATTTCAGCAGAACACTATCTTATACGTAACTCCCATGCAGCACAGCCATGCCTTACTATTTGTATTTCGTTAATAACTAACTTGTTTGATATTCTGAACAATAATTCAAAGTGTTGTTGGACAGGATGCTTAGATTTGTGCATGTGAAGTAAAGATATAGAAGGCAGGTATATAAATGCAAAAAAAGTCTAATCACTTTATTCCACTGAAATAATTAATATTTTTTCTTTTGCTTCTTTGCTGTACTTTTAATTTTCACACTAAGATACCTAGGAGGAGATACGCACCATATGTTTGGTTAACTATTGATGACATTCCTTATGAGTCTCTAGAGAAAGCAACAAGGCCCATGTTTTTTCAAAGGTATTGTGTCTCCATGAACTCAGCAACAGCTGTGGAGCCTACTGAAATATTTGGTCTCCAAATACATCCAGATAACTATCACACTAGAAGAAAAGTGGACCTTGAAGAGGCAACTCATATGAGAGCTCTTCTGAGTGCAAGTTGGCACACTCAGTTCTGAAAGAGCATTTACACTGTACAGCACAGGAGTCATCAGCTTCTGGGGCATCTTCAAGCATCCACATTAGAAGAGCTCACATAAGACTTCACACAGAATCATTCAAAATTTCTAACACCAAGTGCAAGGCTAGTTATTGCCCAGTAACTTCAGACCACTCTCAGAATCTGTTCTGTTACTATGAAAAAAATTAGTCCATCTTTCTCAAGTACCATGGGTAAGTTTTCTTCACCCATCAGTGCATTCAGCTACAGCTTTATACCTTGGTTCTGAAACAGAACAGTTTCAGCCCGCGCCAAGCCAGTACGTGGGTAAGTTATTCTGTGACCACAGTTATCACAACAGGGATGTTTCAGCAGGCACATACCTTTGTGAAGCAGTATCAGGGCTCGGAAAGAGGACTTTGGATGGAGAGAAATACTTCCAGAACTTTCATGCAAGTCATACCACCTTCCTGGCACCATGGCTGAAGCGAGGCCTGTTTTTCCTAGAGCAAGTTGCCTGTGCCATCTGGAGGCTGCTCCAGATCTGGGGCTAGGTGGCAAGGCATTTGACAAGTCAGGTGATAGTACACAGCTGCTTGACTTTTGTCATCTCTTTCTCCATTCCATTCCTAACTAAGTCCCTGGGTGCTCTTTAATGGAATGTATCATCTCAGAGACCCTCTTTTTCCCACAGAAGTTCGGCAAAGCACAACTACACTTGATTAATGCTACCATGACCTCCGGAAAACATCTAGCTTCTATCTTAAATTTCCAAACTATTAATACTAAGAATTGAAATTTGCAATGACTGGTTACTGTGTTACCACATGATACCTATTGTACCCTTGCTCATATGACGGAGAAGTCAGAAACACAAAATAAAAGAGAGACAGGACAAGCACTTTGATGGACACAGAGCCAGTTTTACTCCTTGCATTACTGTTTATAACAACACTGGTGCCACTGGGGACTATGCAACACACTCAGTTTGAACCTTGGAGGAATCCAAAACAGCCCTCTGATTTGTATTTCAGTAGAAGTAATTATTTCCACAAATCTATTCGAATCCATGTACCTTCCGCAAACAACAAGACAGGCCCTTTCATAAGCTCACTCCATGGCTTCCAGTCTGAAGTCCTCCGCACAGCTGAGTAAGGCTGGTCAAATAACAATTCCTAGATGGCCAAGTCAACTGTAAACTATTGAATGGATCAAAAAACCAGTGCTCCTTTATTCCTCAGTAACTTTAATTATCTTGTACAGACACACCAGCCATTACGATTCAGCTTCAAACAGTGCCGCAGTCCAATGTATTCTTAGCCTTAATCTCATTATTTGGTAGGATCTAGGTGCTATCATTTAGACTGGAGAAATACAGAGCAAGCACATGCTTTACAAGTTCCTAATTCAAAATATTCTCCACATTCGTGGTCCCCAAGTATCTCCTTGACCATGGTTCACTCTTCGGTCAGTAACTGCTACTGATTCTCGGGCACTTCCTGTAAAAAGCAACCCCAAAACACACCCCACCTTATCATCAGACCACCACCCCACAGGCCCCTTTCCTGGCATATCGCTCCACTTCACAATCACGAGGCTCTTTGGCAATGTCAAGCTACGCAATAAAGGCCAGCAGGAAATTACTAGCCCCAAGGCCTAAGAATAATAAAGATACTAACAAAACACAAGCAAAGTTTAAGGCTTTGAGGTGATATAAGCAGCTAACTTCTCCAAAAGAGAAATACGTATATTTAAATTTGAACTATGTTGTCAAGAAAAACCACAGACAAAGAAGTAGGGTTGACGGTCTTGCTGACTGCTAACGATGACTAGTGAGGCACCAGCCGTCACAGCCGCACAGGCGCTCAGACAAAGGACTCCCTGAGGCGGCTCCGGCTGCCCCCGGGTGCGCTGAGGAATGAGCCGCAGGCCCCCCGCTCCCTCCGCGGAGCGGAGGGTCACACCGCAACAGGGGCGCTCCCCCGAAGGAGTGGAATTCACAACGGGCACAGCAATTACCGTGCTCGCCGCGGGCGCCCGGCCCCCTCCCCGGCTGCGCCAAGCTCGCCTCAGCCTCAGCCGCCGCCGCCTCAGCCCGGCCTCAGCCACCGCCCGCCCTCCGCCCGACGGGCGCCCCCTGGCGGCCGCACCCCGCCCCACACCTTCCAGAAGGTTCCAGGCGCTTCGCGGGCTGAGGCGGGCGGCGGCCTCTCCTCACGGCTGCTAGGCCACAGTCTGCCTATTCCCACTGAATGCGCAGCCGGACGGTCAGCTGGGCAGCAGAATTACACGGCTCCCCACCTACGAGGCTGAGCCGCTAGCTCCAGTGCGAGAGCCACTCCTTGCGGTGGCATGCAAGAGGGTGAGTGCGGGCCAAGGGCCGCCTGAGGCGAGGCCGTGAGGAGCGCAGCCCCTGCCCAGGGCAGGGCAGCAGTGCTTTGGAGCCCAAGTGCAAACAGCTACTTGGAAACATGGTGGGGTGTTGAATTCTTACATTTTGCATGTCCGTAGTAGTTTCTGCTCCAGTTGTTGCTGGAGTAAAGGCCTTTCCGTGCTTGTGCTCATTTGTTTTGCAACGCTGTGGTTTTAATGTTAACCGGAAAAGTGTGACTAAGCTTTGCATAGTCATATTTGCACTGTGCAGGAAACCTTGTAGTTAATTCATCCAAATTCTGTCTCTTACCTTTTGCTTCTTTATTTACATTGTTACCAACTTTTATGCTGTCTGCCTACATCATATGCAGTTTTACCTCACTTCAGTTTTTACATGTTTCTTCCACAAAACCCACCCACTATTTTCCCAGTAACACTTACAACTATGATTGCAAGTATGGCTGCAGAGAAATTCAGGACCCCAAAAAGCCTGTTAGCCTGCATTAACTGAAGCATTGTGTGTGGCTTTTAGGCAAGCTCAAAAACAACAACAACAACAAAAAAAATGCAGCTTTTCAGCCAAGCATTTTATCAGGCTTGCAAACACCTGCAAATCAGTTTCACTACGAAGCCTGTTGACTAACAAAGACAAAGCTTTGTAATACAATACAATTAGACCTGAATAATTTAGGCACTGAAGCAAATATTTTGAGACCTAGGCTGTTTACTTTCCCAAATGAGAAATTATCCAGACTTGGATTCATTATAAACCTACTGAGGAAAAAAAAAAGAATAAACACTTAGTGTGTTAGACTTTAGCATCTAAATTCTCTCACAGTCCAACTGCGCTGAACACACACGGGGCCAAGGAGGGAAGGCAGGAGATTTTCCATTTTCTTCTGCCTATGATATAGGACTTCCCAGGGAGAAGAGATGAGCAGGATTAAGATGGGTGGTCAAAATCACATAGGCAGCATGAACGTTGGCAGCTGTTTGTTTCTTGAACGTCAACTTTGTTACTTTGGAAAAGTGAGCTTTCCCAAAAAGAAATACAACAAATATCATCAGCGTTGTTTCATAGTAATGTAAATGAGTCCTAATTTCCTAAATGTCATCCAGAGGTCATATTGAGAATAAGGTCTTACTGTTGTCAGTTTGGACCAACTGGAGAAAACAATATTGAATGGGTTACTGGCTTTTCTTCACTTGATGAAGAATTCAAGTTGAGCTATTGTGACGCAGCTTGTTTTTCTGAAGGCTGGACAGTGGACATTTTTGTACGTTGTTCTGAACTACCTAAGGGCATAGTTTGTGGAGAAGCGTACTTCCCTAGCCACTGATTTTTTAGGAGATATACTACTGTCTCCTCTCAAATTAGTATTGAGCAGAAACTTTATTTTTCAAGGACACTGATTTAATGACAGTGTGCTCTTTCATTAACTCTTTTTTTCATTATCTGACTTTCTAAATCGTATGCTGAGTTTTATTTGGTTCTACAAATTTACCATGTATTTGCTTCAACATGGTGGTTGTCCATCAGAAGTCCAGAGAATTGTCAGCAGTAGTGCCAGATCCCATTAAACTTACCCCTAAAGGATGAGCCTACAAACTCTTAATCCTGCTGTCTTTCTCACGGAAACCAGTAAGATTACTTGAGCGTAAGACAAGTCAGGAACGTTATAAAGACAAACTATTTATTCTAATCTCTAAATATGAGGGTTTCGTTATTTTTTCAATTCTGGGCTGAAGTTTCTGTTGTTGGTTTGCTTTTTTGTTTCTATCTCAGATTTGTGAAATTACAGTACTAGAAAGATGAAGTTGAGTAAAAGGAAAGCAAATACTTACTGTTTGACAGGAATCAATACAAACTGTAATCTGCTTTTTGCTTTATCGTGGCATTGGGTGTACACCTTAGCAACATGTAGGGCATTTCCGTTCATAGAATGAAGCTATAGGTCTCTTATTATCCCTAAAATTATAGGGCATAAAAATGACCAAATACGCTATTGATCTCAGCTAGGAGTCTGTAGAAGTTGTTCATAGGCAGAGCTTGAAGGTCAGCGAAAGAAGGAACTTCATGTTTATGCCACCTACTGAAACCCTTTGTTCAGCTGAGGTGCGCTGGGGTGGGTGGCAGGACAGTGGCGTGCCCCCGTCGCACCCTTCCCATGGGCCGAGGAAGCAGCCCCCGCTGGCAGAGAGCTGCGAGCAGTGGGCAGCAGGGGAGCTGTCCTGCGGCACTGGCGGGGCTGTGCTGACCAAAGAGTGTTTCGGCTATAGCACAGGCCTGATACAGTGTATTGTCTCCTCCTACGAACCTCACTTCTCTGATTGTCCATGGGAGCGTCGATAACAGGTCTTTGCTTATTCTTAGAGAGGATATTACGCTATTGACTTGATGGGAGTTTTCCCTAAGTAAGGCCCAAACAGGAATCTCAGCATTTGACTCACAGGTCACACCTCTTGTAGCCTGCGTGTCTACAGATGTCTAATCCCTCTTTCCAAGCACAAGATTCTACAAGAGTGGAAACTCTCACACTGCCTGTCAGGCATGTTACTCGTCTTCAGACTAGTTACAGATTTCCAGTCGAGTTTCTCCCTTTTCTCTCTTTTTGTGGTGAATTAGGCAGTTAAGACTTTTTGGATTCACCTAAAATTTTCAAAACAAGTCCTTTTTTGCCATTTTAGTTCAATCTGTTCGCACACTTCACCCTCTACTTTTAAAGCTTTGTTGTAGTTAAGGCTGTACAATAGGCGTCTAGTTACAAAATCACATGTATTTTTAACGACTTCTCTATTCCTACAGAGATTTTCTGTTGTTTGTGTTGGGGTGTCTTTAAGGCACCAGGTCAGCACTGACCTGCAGGAGAAGATGGCTTGTTTTAGCAACCAGAATGGAACTGTGCCAAACTTAATGCAGGCAAGGTTGAAAGTGAGATATTTATATTAATTTGAACACCGATTCTGGAAAGGATATAATCAGCATTTTCCCCACTCCTGCCTGTAAGAAAATGCAGTATTTTTGTTCTCTAGACTTTTTGAAATGTTTTTCTTGCCTATTTTTGGTACTTCTATTGCCTGTTCTCTTCAGTGAATAAAACCTTATTTGTTCTTGTTCCTTCTTCAGATGTTCATTTTGCAAAAGTGCTTCATTTTTACAGCTAATGCTCACTTAATACCTTATCAGCCTCCCCTCTTCATTGCATCTGCTCTGCGGATCATTTGCTGTGCAGTTCCATAAAGAAGTCAGGATTCAGTGTCCACCTTTCTTAGAGAGGAGGAAGGTTGCCCCTCTCAAGCAGCAGACATTTTACTGTGTGTAGCTGGTAATAAAAGATTGCAGAAATTTCAGCTGCGATTTCTGCCTCAGAGGTAATAAAGATGCTTTTAGGAAGGCATCAGAAAGTGAGTGTGGTATCTGGTTTGAGCAAGAGGAATGACAGGAACTCATACGGCTTCTTCTGATGTTTGCCAATTTATTAGTAAAAATGAAACTTAGTAAGAATGAAACAAATATCTTTTGATATTTGGTTGGCTGGGAAATCTTATGACAGAGCTCGGAGCTGCCTCTCCGTGCAAGAAGGCACAGCTGTCTCCCTCCTGAGCAGAAAATAACTCAGTGAACGAGGATATAAGGTCTTGCAGAAGGTATGTGACTGCATTAATTTGACAAAGGCAACGAGTCTGCATGGAAACAGGCACCAAGCATTGCAGACATGCAGCCGCTAACCTTCCCTGTGCATCATCTCTTTCCTTCTCTTGAACTGACTGGAAAGAAATGAAAAGCCGGAGAAAGACGGAAGGTGCAGGCTGCTCTCGCACTCGGCTCAGCTGCCGCTTTGCGTACGGCCTCGCTGCCTTCCACCCTCCTCCGCGGCAGCGCGGCGGGCAGAGGTGGCCTCCCCAGCCTGGGGTCCCGAGTCGGGACTGGGGCAGCTCCATCGGACATAACGCTCAGCTGCACCGCCCGTCTCCAGGCGGCAGCGCCTTCTCTCCCCCCCTACCTAAGCGCTCGGGGAAGCTTTGCGAGGTGAAGAGCGTGGTTTGTCGCTGCCGGGGCGGGGGGGCTTGTTTGTTTGTTTCCTGCCCCATCACATTTTTATGATCGCAAAGAGGAAGAAGCCTTCAGGTCACCCGGAGAACTGCTCGTCCGGCAGCCCGCAGACAAGGGCTCCTTTGATTGCCAGCAGCTTTGCTCTGCGGCGGCAGCGGCGAGCAGCCGGCGCGGCGAGCAGGGAGCGCCCCGGGCTTTGATGTCCCGGCGATGCCGGCGCCCCGCGCCCCTGCCGCTGCCCGCGGGCGGGCCGGGCGCTGAGCCCCGCCGGCGGCCGCCCGGCGCCCCGCCAGCCTAGGCTGCGCGCCGCCTTCCCCCGGGACCCGCGGGCGCTGCCCCGCCAGCTCGGGGCGCCCCACGCCGCCTCCGCCCGGCGCTGGTCGGGGATGTGCCTGGCGGCCCCGGGGCCGGACCCCTCCGAGCGCCAGCCGGTGAGTACGGGGACAGGGGCGGGCGGGAGCGGGGCGGGCACGGCGGCGGGACGGACGGACGGACGGACGGGTCCCCGCGCGGCTTCCCTGCCCCGGCCGTCCGGCGGGCACTTCTGACCCTCCCCAAGTTACGAGCCTCCCCGGCGTGCGTGCTGCGGGCAGCGGGCGGTTGGGTCGCGGGGCGGCGTGCCGTCGGGGCGGGCAGCGGGCCGGGCTCGGCCGCGGGTCGCGCCTCCTCGAGCAGCGCCCCGAGCCCGCCGGGCGCCTGGGCAGCCCTCGCCGGCACGGCGGGGCTGAGCCGCCCGGCCGCTGCGGCGGGAGCCGAGCGCCCTCCCCGCGCGGCCCGGCCGGCTGCAGCCCGCGGCGGCCCCGGCCCGGCGGCCCCTCCCCGCCCGGGGCGGCCCCGGCCCGCCGGGCCCGCGGCGCCACCCAGCGGGGCGAGAGCCCGCGCTCGGGGTCGTGTGCGAACGGCAGCCGACCTGTGCCGCCGGACGCCGCGTCAGGCTTAGCGCCGTCCCCTCCCTGTAGTCGGTGCGGCGGGGGGAGAGGTGCGAGCCCACGGATGGGCTGGCTGGCGGGATGCCCCGTGGCACTTCCTAGTCGTTCCTACCGGTTGTGGCTTGCTTTTACCGTGCCTGGGGGTAGCTCATCTGCACAGTACGTGCTACACAAGTTATTAAAAAAAAGTATTCTTGTGACGTGCTACGTTTCCTGTAGAGACTACACTGAGACACTGAGAACCAAGTAAGCCACAAGCCGATTTTTAACATATACATCCCAAAAAGCTCATGCCTTAACTCCCTATGCCACCTAGACCAGGATCAGTCAACGTAATGTCAGCTATCCGTTGTATTTAAGCTTTAGTAGGCAGAGGGGTTCACAGAAGCACTAAGAGAAATATAAGAAAACCATAACACCTAGGCTTATATCTGCTTAAATTATTCTTATACTTTTGCTGTGCTTGCAATTAGCACATAAAGAAGCTTTTACCTGGTGTTCGTTAATGCAGATGAGATAAGTTCTGTAAATAACTAGAAGTAAAAATCAGTCGGTGGGATGCCTTTAAACATGAGGAACACTCCTGCAGGAACAGAAAGATTAGCTCACTTGGAAAAACTTAGCTGACTGTAAGGAACATATTTGCACATGAAAGGTACAGTGTTTTCCTGCTGCTATAATGAACTGTGTTTTCAGTGCTTTAAAGACACCATCAGAGTCAGAAGATAAACATCATTTCTTAAATTAGGCTCCAAGTATTCAGAGGATTCTGAGGACTGGTCAGTATTTAGTCAATATAAATTTTTTTGCTGCTTAATATGACTGGAAGCGAGAAGGGTATAATGGTTAATTTGCTTTTATATTATCTATGAATTTATAACACAGTTAATGCAGGGCAAATTTCTCTACATAGCTCTTTCTTTTACCTGGCTCTGTGGGATTTCAGTCCTGTGTCTCAGAAACCACTTGCTGATTTGACCAAAAGCCTGCTCTTCAAGGAAAAACAGCGGCTCATGAGGAAAATGAAAGCAGTTGTAAGGTTCCTATGGGTTTGAAAAGACAGAGGCTAGGCAGACCTTGTGGCATTCCAGCCTCCTGAGCTATAGAAGACATGGCACTGCCAGTCACTTCATGCATCTTGATGTCCAGGGAGTAGTGGCAACAGGGGAGATGAGACACACTGAAATAAAATGTTCTCTCATTCACGTAGAAAAAGTGTGTTAGTGTGATAGTGTCCAAGGATCCACTGAGACAGGTATTGTGTAAACACGTGGAACACAAAATCTCTGTTTACTTAGGTCCATAATACTGAGTTATTTGACATCTTTATATTATTAATAAACATACACACTTTAATGACATGTTTTTGCAGTGGAGGAGCTAGCATTCTAGGTGAGGTGGACATCAAAGAGAGGAATACATTACTGGAAACCAGGGAACACAAATCAGGCAGAAACAGAAGGTCCAGAGGAAAAGCAAAGACTGGATATCTGAAAGATTGTAGCAGCTTAAGGAGACAAAGTTGGAATACAAGCCAGCAATACAGTTAAACCAGTTTAAAATAATTATATTCAAGTCTTAGATTTGAATGGATGCATAAACTGAGAAGGGTTCCCCAACGACTTACAGAGAGTGGGGGGAAAAATGGTGTGATGAATACAAAAGGACTTGAATGCCCTGACCTGTACCACTGCTTGACCTTCTTGTGAGGGGTCTGGTGAATGTAGGTGTTTCCATTATTTATCCCAGTGGAACTCTCATATTCTTCCCCATTGAATGGAAAGGGTGTGTACTCTATCTGTGGATGTAAAGATCCCTAGGAAATGCTGTGAATAGAAACTGTTGAGTTTTCATTGTGAAATGTTGAGAAATACATTGCTGTATGTATAGGAATTTGAATCTCTGTCAGCAAAGTCTGGCCCTAAATAAATGGGAGAGAGCAAAGAATTGTAGAGCAGCAGTACTGCAAAAGGCGGCCAAGTTACCTCTAAAGAGCAACAGAAATACAATCTTAAAATCTACTATTGCATACACATTCCATGAGTGAGCGTGAGTCCATTCACACTCCCACCAGTTTTGCATGTATGTGTTGTAGTTACTCCTAATTTACAGTGTTCTAAGAAGAGAGGACTTGGTTGCACTTCTTTAAAAATTACTGTGAAGACTCACTATCTTCGGTGTGAATTTGACAGGCTCCCAGCAGAGACTGATTCTTTTTTTTTTTACTATTTTTAGAGACAGCTGTAAAACTGTAGTCAAGAATTGCTTACATAATACTTTAAGAAATGACAGCAAAGCACAATGGAATATGTTGACCTTTGGCATTAGATAAGTAATTGGCAGATTGAGTTAATTTTTATTCAAGCAGGGAGACTTGCATTTTGCTTGCTTGTGAACTCCTGTACCGTCATACAAGATTAAACCACACGGGTACGTTTTAAAAATAGGTTGTTGGCCTTTCTTTTCTATTTGGTGGCCTCTTCGTGTGAAGGAAGACCACTCTTCTGTTCTCTGTGAATGACAAGTAGTGCATGGTACGTACTTGTGCGTGTGTGTGTGCATGTGCGCATGCATGAGAAGAGGAGAGAATTTTTAATTTCATGACTGCCATTCTAGTAGTGTTACAAATAATTTGAAAACTAACCCAGAAAACATCTTTGTTACTGTGCAGTTGGGCCAGCTTCAAGACCTATGGCTCAGTATAAGTCCTCCAGTGAATTTTCCTTTTTTTTTCCTTTTCAGACACTGGGTTATGGGCAAGTCAGAAAGCCAGATGGATATAACTGAAATGAATACTCCAAAACCAAAGAAGAAACTGCGATGGAGTGGCCTGGAAATAGGGCTAGCTGTTGTAGTGATTCTGCTAGCCATTGTAGCGATCACAATGATAGTTCTGTATGCAACATATGACGGTGAGTACACTTAAAACTGTCTTTGAATGTACAAATACATATGAATATAAAAGTATTTTAAGAAAGTATGAAAAAATGCTTTAATAAATAGAATCCAGTTGTTAGTACATAGTAAAAAAAATGGAAGTTGCATTATATTAAAATGTTGTGTTAGAAAAGGCTGTGTTGCATGGTATGTATAGCTGTACTACCTAAAACATTTAAGAAAATAAAATAATGAGGTCAGCTCAGAATTATTTGCCCGATAATAGAAAATTGTAGCTTACCTAGTATATAAAATTAGATGATGAATAGCTGCTACATCGTAACGATATTTCATATGTATGTCACTAGACAGTATGACACAATCCAAAATGTAAAGTTGCATTTGCACTTATTATTGCTGGACACTGACACAAAAGTGCTTTTTTCCAACAGGGACTATAAATTCATTCGTTCACGCAAAGTTGTGGTAAACACAAAACATCTGCTTGTTCTGACTTAGCAATACTTCTGTTTGTAATTAATGCTTCAGTAAGCAAAAAACTACAAAATACAACACTGCTGAAGAAAACCAAACTACAGTGCTTCCTCCGTATTCCTGTATATGTATGAAAATCCTATTTTTTCCTTTTACAGGCTGTTGCAGCAAGGACTCTTAGTGAGTGTAGTCATACTAAGAGGTTTTGTGATTCAGCAGCCATACAAAAATATTTGAAAATAATTCTGTTCCGGGATAAATACCCTGATAATTTTTGGAAAAGATAATACAGACAAGCTAAAATTTCCATTTGGGGTCAAACTACAATGTTTTCTTATATTGGAAATGAAATACTTTCTCTCATTTTAAAGTACTTAATAATTTTGTTTAAACTTTTTATTATAGTCTAGTTAAATTATGGAATGGAAAAATGCCATTCTGAAATTAAAAATAAAAAAAAGTTTTATTTCTAAAGTCTCAAAAAGGAAACATTTTCATGTTCCTGAACCTTACATTTTGTTTAGAAGTCTTCGGAGTGAATGTCTCAGAATTTTCATATAATTTCTCCAAAGTCTTCCTGTCATTGTAAAGTATTGCTAAATTCAAACTGACTTTGCAACTGTCTTCAGTCCATGTGCTATTTTTCTCTAAATTTCTTCTTTGTTATAAAAACAATATTTTGCCCACCCCTGATTGATTGATAGGACATTTTCCTCTGATGACTACAAAAATTCCACATGATGAGTCACTAGCACTGAATGACCCTAAAGGGATGAAGATGATGGTATTTTTAAGGCCTGATTGTATAAATATTCACTTACTAAGTGTAAGGTGTCCATCTTTATCTTACTGTACACTGCAATTAAATGCAATTCTAAAGTGACTGACAATGAAAATAGTATTTGCAGTAGGTTATTTATTGCCATTCAGTAAAGAATTAAGAATATGATTGTATTCTCTTTTAGATGGGGTTTGCAAAACATCAGACTGTATAAAATCAGGTAAGAATGAAAATGTATACCTGTTAAATTAATTCATATGTTTTTAAACAAAATTACCACTACGTAATGTTCCTATCTAACTGCAGACAAGTATGGCACATTGAGGCACAGGATCTGCTACCCCAAATAATTTTCTTAGCATAGAGTTTCTACAAATGTAAAACCTTGTGATGTGATATTGTCAGAGCTTACAAAGTCATCAGGGTCTGGCTAGTTTAGAACTTAGAAACAGACTCTCCAAAGAATGCCTCCGGCTTCAGGAAATGCTTTAAGTGAATCAGAAGATGGCTCTTCCTCACACCTACCTCCAAGTCAGAATTCAAACAGAGGGTATGTCTCTAGAGAAGGTACATTAAAAGAAAAGTCTTGATCATTGATAGACATTAAAGATGCTGTGCTACAGTTTGAGGAGATGCAATATTAATCTTCATGTCAAGGAAAAATTCCAAATTTTGTAGTCTGACATGCAAACTTCATCCTTCAGTAACACCTGCATAAAAAATTCTTCGTTTACATCCTGGTCTGAACTCTACTAGAGGGCTACTAAAATGCATCAGAGAAATGCTGAGTTCCATACTATATAAGCTCTAGTAGTAGGTAAAGTGGTACTTATCCATGCTCTCCCTTTCCCCTCACCTATAATTCTTTTATCCTTTCTGTTTTCTCCTCCAGATCAATTAATGCTGGTTTCCTTTTTTTTTGCCTAATCTACTTCTAAATGTCCTCATTCTCTTTATAACACTTCCTCCACCTCATTAATACAGACTGATCCTAGGCATGGAAGCAGCCTCTCCGTCTCCTTCCTCAAAAGACAGGAGCATTTAGCTGGCTGTGCCAACATACATTTCAAAGGGGCTCTATGCCAGCTCTGCCCTGCTTTCTGCTTTCATGCCATTTTCCATGGTCAAACAGTTGACAGTTCTTCATGCCCTTGCAGCAGTTTTCTCCAAGTCAGGAGGAGACCCCTACAGTGCCAATGTGTAATCACCTTGGTATATCTGTATACCCCTATAACAGCCCTCTCTTGATTATGTTTTTCTGGGAAGCTTCTGAAGATGGGACCCCTGAAATCAGTCTCTTGATGTTACTTTCTGGCACGCATTCCTGCTTTGCTTTCTCCACCCCTGTAGAATAACTTGGCCACACAGTTCGCAAAGGCTGTGGCCCAGTCACAGAGGGTGGCAAGAAATCTAAAACGGAAGCTCAGATCCTGGATCATTTCCCAGCACCCACACTCAGCTTACCAAGCAAACATCTTGCATTGTGTTCAACCTTGATAACCTCCCATTGCAAAGCATCATAAACATCCTAATAGCTACGTGTTATCTTCGTGTCAAGTGGAACTCATAAGTTCTAAGTAGATTCTGTACATCATGACTGGCCCCTCTGGAAATTAAGAGAAAAGACAGCCCTAGGAGAAGCCAGAGACCCAGTATGTCAATAGGAGACACAGGAAAGGTGGTGAGGAATCATAAAGGATTTGACAGTCAACATGCAAGAAAAAAGTATGTGCTTGCAAGCAAAAGTATATGTAAGTAAGTTAAGTACAGTAGCTAAGGAATCTGAGGTGCACAGCACCCCATTGGAGGCTTCCAAAAATTTGTAGGCCCCATTTAGACTTGCAGGCATGCCAGAAACAGTGTAGAAAGGTCATTACATTGGTTTCCTTACTTCTGTGGGACTACTTGTTTTAGGTCTCATTTTAGACAGTAGCCAAAGTAGCTAAGGCAGTTGCCCACGCACCTCAGTCCTGCTAGAGTCATCCATTGGTGAAGCCCCAAGGCAGTCCATTGTCTCAGTAACTGCATATTGTCATCAGCACAGTCTAAGTATCTTACAGCATTTATTTCAGGTGGTCATCACTGTCTTTTAGTTACAATTCCAAGGTGTTTTTCTTCCACCATGAAAGCTCATGCTGTGGTTTGAAAAACGATCAAATTAGTTATATACTTGATTTTTTTTAATCTCTGAAGATGCTCATTTTCAGCTAAATATTTATGTGTATCTGTTAAAAAGAAGTTCAGATAGACTATGTAATGATGAATGAACTCAAAAAGGAAAAGCAGTAAAGGGTTTGGAGAAATAAGGCATAATGTAAACTGAAGATCTAGCAAGAAGTGGCTAAATGAATTAAGCAGAATAGTTTTACTCTTTTATGCTTCCATTAAAAGATTTAACAGCATGCAAATATTTAAGGGAATAAACAAACATTCTTACTAAATGTTAGATTCTCAATGCAGAAGTTAAAGTGGGAAAGTATTACAGGAAGGACATTGATGGGGAAAAATGGCAGGCTTACAAAATTACATAACAGGGTGAAGAAGGAGCATTTTTTAAAAATATAAATTGCCTCAGTTCAACAGAGAGAATCATGGTGAGGCACTGGTGAGGCTGCACCTCGAATACTGTGTCCAGTTTTGGGCCCCTCACTTCAAGAAGGACATCGAGGTGCTGGAGCGTGTCCAGAGAAGGGCAACTAGGTTGGTGAAGGGTCTGGAGCACAAGGCTGGGGAGAGGCGGCTGAGGGAGCTGGGGTTGTTCAGCCTGGAGAAGAGGAGGCTGAGGGGAGACCTTATCGCTCTCTACAACTACCTGACAGGAGGCTGTAGCGAGGTGGGGGTCGGTCTCTTCTCCCAAGTAGCAAGCGATAGGACGAGAGGAAATGGCCTCAAGTTGCGCCATGGGAGGTTTAGATTGGATATTAGGAAAAACTTCTTCACTGAAAGGGCTGTCAGGCACTGGAACAGGCTGCCCAGGGAAATGGGTGAGTCCCCATCCCTGGAGGTACGTGTAGATGTGGTGCTTGGGGACATGGTTTAGTGGTGGACTTGGCAGTGCTAGGTTAACAGTTGGAGTTGATGACCTTAAAGGTCTTTTCCAATCTAAACAATTCTATGATTCTATGAAATATAAAATGAGAAAAAAGGGTAGATAGACTAAAACGTCCCAAAAATAGGAGTGTACAGTGTGGTCCTAATGTTATCATCTCTTTTCATTTTTTATAAAATACAGCTTTATTTTATTCACACATTTATCTCATTTACTCACTATCATCTGCTCCGTATTCTACAAATTGTCTACTTCAAACACTGAAAGAATAAGTCTAAAAGAAATGGTGAGAATTCCGTCTCAAAACACGTAAGATGCTAGGGTAATGCTATAAATGTATTCTATGAAAGTGTTTTCTACTGACGGGAAAATGAGCTGCTTGACATCATAGAGATTCTCCGTAATCCACATTCTGCTGTCCCTATATAGGACATGAAAACTGATCCACTGCAGACAGGGGAACTACTCTTGTGAGTAACTACTACTACGTGTGCAAGAACTGCACACTCCAGCCTGGAACACATACAATTTACAACCGGGCAAAAGATAGCTTTTGTATTTTACCAGGTGTTAACATTTGGTATTTACATACCATACTGTAAGAGTCCTGGGAGGCAACCAGTGTATCTGATTAAATTATAATCTTTATAATTAACTTTTAGCTGTGGGGCTATACCTCAAATAAGATTTAAACAGATGCAAAAGCAAGGATGTCAAACTGTAACACTTACTTCTGGCCATATTATGATCTGTAGCATTAGTATGTGTTCTGCCTAGCAAGGGTCAATTACCAGAAGCAGCTAAAAATCTGCATGGTCTATTGGACTGTTGTAACAATGAAATCTTACGATGTAGGAAGCGGGGATCCTGGGAGGATCCGGGGATCCTCCAGGGATCAGGGAGCCCCCACATAAAGTTCGGATGTGCTAGCCATTACAGAACTGTCAGTTCCAAATACTGCATCTGTCTGTAAATGATTTAGAATGGATAGCTCTGAGCAAAGTTGGGAATGACCAGTTTGAATTTAAAATTGTTATTTATTAACTGAGCCAGGATTTCCATGTCCCACCATGGTATAATGCATTTAAGGTAGAAATTGCTATAGAAGTGCAGGGCCTTCTCCACACTTATATGGTCATTAAATGAAATACAGTCAGATTATGAAAAGGGGATGCAAGTGTTAGTAAGGACATAATCACCTAGAAGACTTGTTCGATTAGGTGGTCACTAGAGTGAGTGAGTTCTCGGCTCCAGAAGCAGAACACTGTGAATCAGGAGCCCAGAATGGTTAGCTGGCATCTGCTCAGGCTTTCAGTGCTCAAAGAGCTTCAAAAATAGTTCAAAGAGTTTGTCAGAATTATATGATTTAATAGCAAAATAAATTAATATTGTAAAAATGCAATGTAAAGTGCTTAAACCAGAGAAATAAACTGTATTATTGCTGTTTAATAATAATCTTACTGGGATGAATCTACAAGTTTATTATTTCTTCAAATCAGGATTTTGTACCAGTTCATCTTTAATATGGCTGCTTCTTCCAGACTACGTAGGATAACATACAGGAAAAGTTAGACAGGTAGATACAGACAGGGAGCAAGAAGTATTAATTTTGGAAAATCGTGGTCTTTCAAGAAATGTAATTAGGAATAGACATAAAGTGAAATAGGAAGGCCTTACATGAGAACTGACCAATATTGTGACAGTTTTTTGCAATGAATTTCAAAATTTTGCAATAGGTACAAGCCACTGAAAAAGAATAAAGTGAAGATACCACCATAATTTATAGTACATTTAATAGAGGAGCTTCAAAGAAGTGACCAGAAGAAAAAATGTAATAAAAATTCAATTGGTTGTACACAGGGTACAATATCAGTAACTGCATGATAATGTTACCAAGGTTTGTGAAATCCATTGCAGTGTAGCACATGAAGATACCACATAATTTGTACATTGGAACATTTTTTTAATAAGCTGATATACTCTCTGCTAATTTTCCTGAGCTCAGACAGCACAGACTAATGAGAATAGGGAATTTTGATCTCTCTTCTATCAGTTTCACCTAGGTAAGCATATTGTGTTTCTCCTGTATCCTCCCCAGGTCACTGCTTGTTACGTCAGCTTATATTACTTTATTTGTAAGCTATTAAAGCAACAACTGGCAATCAGGAGTACAATAAAATCAATCATTAAAAGTAATTGATATAGATAAGGCTCTACATTCTTCAGTGACAGGAAACTGAATAAACAAGTGAGAATAGGAAGAAATCCAAACACTGGTTCATTGAAGCAGTACTGAGGACTAATGAAAAGTATACTATGTATAATCTGTATTTGTATATGTATGAATTAACCTGTATTAGAATCAAAATAACAAAATATTTATCAATCAGTCTCACACATTATTTCCAGAGCAAAAATGTCTCAGTGTGTACACCCATGAACTTACCATAAAGCTTCTTTGGGCACAAGTATCAACTTGTAAATAATTTAGAGCATGTTTAGAATTCTGTCCAGCCTAACTGGTCCCATTGACTTTGAAGGGGCAATTCACGTGTCATTATGCTTCTGGGCTTGGTTGATAATAAAATCACATTTCACTGATTTTAATATATCCATAGTATCAGCCAAATAATGAATGGTATTCTTGAGGAGAATACTTAATACATGTATTTTGCATGAAGCTCTAAGTGAAAGACTACAGTTCCCATGACTGAGCTCTTTCTGTTACATTTGCAGTATTTAAACTTCAAGTTTTGATAAAAGTTGATTAGCTAATATTGACTAGCCTGGACTTTACAGCAGAAACATTATGACAGATGATTATTTTTGTGATAGTAGTAGGCAAGAAAGATTAAACATACGCTGACTACAAATAGAGCAACCTGATTCCACAGTTAAAGCAAGGTTTGATATTACATAGACTGTTAATAATTTCTCAGATTTATACAAGATGTGGATTTCTCATTGGGTTTGTTTTTTTTTTTTTTAAAGAAGTGACAAGACAGTGGATAAGAATGATCTTTTCTTGGTGTCAGAAAGATTTCTCTATCCTACCATTACTTCTTGGAAGGCCTGGCACACTGCTCTGAATGAGCCAGCTGTGATGTCCGGTCCTGGCTATTGAAGTCTTTGTTGCTGGACTAACATATGCCAAGATAATCCAAGGGACAGTGCTGCCCTTCAGGTGCTGCTCCAGCCTAGCAGAGAGATTCATAAGGATACCCTTAAAACAGGAGATTCTAGTAATAATTAGCAATCTTTCTCTTTTACAGCAAACAGATGGAGCTAGGACAGGAATAAAGTGCACCATTCAAAACGTTCCCCTTCCGCTAAATGAAATGGGACAAACTAGACAGACGCAAGAACCAGAGTTTACACAACCACAGAATAGCTGGGATTGGAAGTGGCCTCTGGAGATCACATAGTCCAACGGCCCTGCTTAAAGCAGGGTCAACTAGAGAAAGTTGCTCAGGATCTTGTCCAGTCAGGTTTTGATGATTTCCCAGATGGAGACTTTGCAACTTCCCTGGCAACCCATTCCAGTGTTTGACCACCCTTATAGTAAGAAGTTTTTTCTTAAGTTCAAAAGGATATTTTTTTTTTTCTTATTTCTATCTGTGTCCATTGCCTCTTGTCCAAGTGTACAGGCAGAGGGTAAATTCCTTGCTCTAATAGACTGGACAGTAGGACTGGATGCTTGGATTTCTCAAGAATGGGTAAAAAGCAAGTGTCAAACTTAGTAAAAACATGGGTGAATTTCACAGTCTCTGGCTGTTGGCATGATCCTGTATCCTTTCGAATTGAAGTCAGCCTGCTGTTGACTTCAGAAGGAAAAGAATCAGGTGGTAGGCATTGTACCTATTTCCACAGTGGTTTTTATGCTACTTAAGCAGTCTAAAATTGAAAATGGGTGTGTTCATAGCTTTTTCCATCTTCCAAGCACTGGAACATTGTAAAACCATCAGATGTTGGCCTAAAATATAACACTCTTAAGCCAACTGAAGATCCCAAGAAAAACGAGGTGGGGGCGGGAAAGGCAAGTCAACATAAATACTCTAGCCTGTCTATCCACCTCTCATTTCCACCAGCAAAACAGACATGGAAAATATTAAAAGTACTGGAGAAATAACTATAAATATTTGACTCACCCATGTGGGAGGAATGAACACTTGAAATCACAAGCCTCACCATTTACTAAAAATAATGTCTGAAAAATGGGAAGGATATTCAGTATCCTGGGAAATTCAGAGGTATCACTAGCTCTTGCTTGACTTCTAGCATCTCTCCTTTCTGTGAGAGACTTTATGCTAGCATACTAGTGGTGAAAGCAGTCTAAGTGGAAGAGGAATTAATTAAAAAAAAAAAAAAAAAAAAGGCCCAGAAAGTTTATGAACAGCAGCTGGGAAACTGTCATCAAAGAATCAGATTTCCTTAGAGAATTCCATGTCATGATCAGTCAGTGGCTAGTTAGTCTTTGACGAGCCACTTCAAGAGGGTCAACAGGGATAGCAAAAGGCAGTATCAGTTCTAGAATAAAATGTGGAATAAAAAATGATGTAGATTCATGAAAGCATTAATAGGAAAAATTTCTTGACAAGAACTTAAACGGTACAACAAAGTCATTTTTTTATTGAAATAGATTGGATTCAGCTGAGCCTACATCATACTTAATTACTTAAATTACATTACAAGTGGATAATTCCTCTGATAAGTCTTGTGCTTTTAATTTCTCTTTTCACCACATTTCAATACAAAGAAGTGTCAGTAAATGAAACATCTTACATTTTATTTAAAACTGAGCAACCACTCACAGGGAGTAGGAACGTTAGTCAGTTTACCCATCAGTAAAAACAGGCAACAGGGAAGTATATAAGTCACGGGCAGTAAAGGAATAGTAATTCGTTGTTCACTGACTAGTACTGTGTTTGGTCTAGGAACATTCAAGTAGGCTTGAGCCTATTCTAAACTAAAGGAAATATATTTATTATTTCCCTCTTCAGAGCAAGCAAATGTATTCATTTATTTTCTCTAAAGATTCTTTATGCCTTGATTTGTCTCGTTTTACAGCAGCCCGAATCCTTGAGAACATGGACACCACTGCAGAGCCTTGTAATGATTTTTACCAATATGCCTGTGGAGGATGGCTTAAGAGGAACGTCATTCCAGAAACCAGCTCCCGTTATAGTAACTTTGACATTTTAAGAGACGAACTAGAAGTTGTTTTAAAAGGTCAGTGGGGTTTATGTTTGTGGACTATATAAAGTTTCTTCTTTGGCTTACATGTTATTCTAATAAGATGTGGTTGTCTAGCAAAGCTTAAAATACTACCAAATACTTCAGTTTCTTTGTGTTCGGTTCAGGACAAATCTACCACAAACTGTTCGCTTGGGGAATGCTGTGGAAGTTATGCTGTTGTGTCTGACACTGGAGCGAGCTGACCAGACCTGACCTTTCTGGTATCTGGACTCTCTGTGCTCATCTGCATATTATAACAACTGAAATCCATATCATTACCCTCATGCACTAACAATAGCAGCCAAACTAGGTGAAGAAGAAAGAGGTCTGCCTGTGTCCAAGTCAGCTGAAATGCTGGAAGTTGCTCTCTGGCAGCCCTATGTCCTGCATATCTGTATTCCATCAGCTAAATCCCAAAGAGCAGGCAAGCAATTTTCTAACTAGTCACATTATAAACTTACAAATATTCCTTTTTCTACAAAACATAATAGTGTCCAATTGTTCATATTCCCCTTTTTCAGATGAAAGTAACAGTCAAAGAAGTCAGTTTATATTCATGAAACATTCTCCAAACCACTCTCTCTGGACTGAATATCCTTTTTTTACTTTGCATATCTTCTGTTTTTGCCAGGTTTGCAGTTTATGGATGCCACGGTGCTCCTTAGGCTTCAGTTTCTGTAGAGCAAAGCAGTTGTAAAGTAGTAATTGGAGTAATTGTAAGGTAGCGGCAAGAGTGGGCTGCCCCACAAGGGAAGGCGAGCCGGGAGCCAACTGTGACTCGAGGCATGCAGGGACAGAGGCCTCACAGACAAGGGGCTCAGTCCCACAGGACCAAACCAGAAGAGCAGAGTAGGTCCGGTGACAGTGACCAGATTCAGCCAACAGCCCCATGATCACCAGACAAGTCCATAGTCATGCAGCAGGTCTGCAGGCAAGTCAGCCAGGCAAGGTCAGGCTCAGCAAGGTACAAAGCCAGGTCCAGCATACCTACAGGAGCATGGGCAAGGGGCTGACCTGAACTGCTGCTCCTGAGCCCACAGGCATAGGGCGCACAAGTTGAGGCACCAGATGAGGCTTCTCATAGCTCTTTCTTACAATTTAGCTGTTTTCACAGAAATATGATCCATGGTCACACAGCTGCACCATACCAAAGCAGACCCTGAACACAAACAGCTAAACTCCTGGCTGCAGTGAAGAGACTGCAGATTAGAATTACAGGAAAAGATGGTTACAGGCTGGTCAGTGCAGTTAGAGCCTGCTGGTACACTTAGGGCCCTGACAGCAATTTTCTTCACACAATAGCTTGGTCACCTAAAAACTGTCCCTGAAAAGTCAGAGCATTTGTATTTCTCCAAGGATGATCCACAGAATATCTACCTGACTCCTCAATATATTAACACAGACTGTTGGAATTGCAAGCCATATAATCTCCAGAGCTTTTTCCCCTCAGCTTTTGAAAGGCAAAGCTTCCCTGGAATTTGAGATGGACAGGGAGCACTGATTGTCCACCCTCTGGTCCTCAGGATGGTATCCTCTATGGTTCCTTCAGTATCTTTCTAATAAAGATCAGATACTAAGATATATTTGCTGTCTGTGTGTTTCAGATGTCCTCGACACACCAAGCAGTAATGATATAGCAGCAGTGCAGAAGGCAAAAACTCTGTACAGATCATGCATAAATGAAAGTAAGTGTCTCCTGAATTTATTGCATACAGGATATATAAATATCATCCAAAGAATCCCATCTTCACAGTCAGCTATACCTATATCCTCCTAGTTTCTGTGCATAATTTTTCAGAAATTCTTTGTGAAAACTAAAATGTATCCATTCTATAAAGTCAAATAAGAATGTCAATAGTAAAATCAGTACTGTTTCTCCTGTTTTACTTGCTTTGACATTTTAGGTGAGACTACATTACTCTTCATTTACCAGTTTGCTGCAGATATTTAATCTCATATCCTTTCAGTTAAATGTGAATTAACTTCTTTTGTAAAAATTACCGGGGATGAGGTGGAAAATAACTGCCATACCAGGCTTCTAGAAAGACAGGGAGATCATTTATTTCAAGAATTTGAGCTAGATGCTGCCCCTAGAATGAGGAGCAGTAAAACAGTTAGCAGTGCATCGTAAATCACATTTTTATAGTTTCTATAATATTATTAATACTTCTCAAAACTATTATTTCAAGCTATCTGCAGAATGAAAATACAATAGTTCTTCAATATCATGGTCGCAAGGATTTGCACATGCTGTTTGCAGTCATGACTGAAACATGTTTTTAAAATTAAATGTTAAAGCACAGTCATACATCAGAGTATATTCCTATTGTGGTGATGGTGAAAACATATTTCTCAGCTTCATTATCCTGAACTCATTATAATAGTATAACATTTGTGTGTGTTAAAATGTCCTGGTAACTCATTTTATTTTTCCAAAAGCTACCATTGATAGCCGAGGTGGAAGGCCTTTAATCAGTTTATTGCCAAATGTATCTGACTGGCCTGTAGCAACAACTAACTGGGATTCTTCCTATGGTAAGATAATCTGTGTTTATTTCCATTTCAGTTAAAATTTCTAAATTATTTTACTTTTCATTGCTTACCAAAAATAGAGACTGAGTATACCTTTCATTTGCTTAGGTACTACTTGGACAGCTGAGACAGCTATTGCACAGCTGAACTCCAGATATGGGAAAAAGGTCCTTATTAATTTTTTTGTTGGCACAGATGATAAAAATTCCACAGCACATATCATTCATGTAAGTCTCTCTGGGTGGCATTGCCTTGTTGATCATAAAAGTGCACCAAACTAACTAGAAGCATAGATATAAATGTTAACCAGGAGAAATATTTGTGATTTGAATTTTACCAGATTAAGTTGTAGATGAGTTTGTGAATCTATGTAGTTTTCAAACTTAAATTATCAGTTTCGCAGTGTACTGTCCAGTCTCAAAATTAACATCTTTATTCTGTGCACTCATACACTGTCATTCTCAGTGAGATGAGAATAATGGAGATGTATATAGACATACAGACAATTTATGTGTACACTGGACAGAAGACAGACATGATCTACTTATATATGCATGCAAGCAAATAAGTAAACATGATTTCATTACCGTGTACTTCAGGCAGAAAGCTCTGTCACTGAAAACCTGGGCTACAGTTCCAATGGCAGAAAGCCCACAAAGGGGGGTGTGTTTTTACAAGGTTTTCAGATGCCAAAGTACTAACAGGACCCGCAGTCACCTGGGACAGATATGAAAGTGGCTGAGAACATTTGCATAAGGAATATGTTGAGAGTGCCCTGCCTGTAAATGTAAGATGATCTTTGAAAAAGGAAAATCCAGAGGAAGACAATATTACGTATGGTTAATCTTCACCATCTACCCCTGAGACGTGACAGTTACAAGAATGAAGGTCTAATCTTTCTTGTCAATGGGCGGACAGATCCTTGACTACATTGCATGTACGAATTTCAAAGATGCAGTAACTGCCTTGCCTGTCTGTGGACTGTTTTGTCTTCTGTGCATCCACTGTTTTCACACTGGTTACGCGTAGCATGCCTTGCTCAGCAACAGGAAAAAAAGACTGAAAAGAAAGACAAAAAGTATAAGGAGAGTGAAAAGAATTAAAGGAGGGCAACAGGATGAGAGAGAAACTCCCCTTTGGCCAGAAGATAGTTTGGCAAGAGTGAAGCATCAGTGACCTATAATTTACCAAACAGTACAGTGCTGTGCCATTTTGTCCTTAAGCACTTTGTAATTTTTATTTGAATTTATAGATTGATCAGCCTGGGCTTGGCCTGCCTTCTCGTGACTACTACGAATGCACTGGTGCATACAAAGAGGTAAGATGAAGCTGACAGATCACTGACTGCATTTTAGAAGTTTTAGCCTATATTTTCAAGGCAGACATATCCTCAAGAGCGGGGACAGGCAAAGAACAGGAACCCAAGAGATTTCCCGAAGATATTCCAATACTGCCTCTGGGAAACATCACTGGGAGAATTAGGGAAACTGGAATTAGAAAGGTAATAATGATGAGAATTTAAACAAGCTTGATCTGGAGGTGAGAACAGCACGTGTGACAGACTGGAGAAGGAAGTTCTAACATGGGTTAGTGTGCAAGAAGGCAAGAGAGCCAAAAGGGAAATGAAGAAGATATAGAGAAATGAGATTAAGGGCAAGTAGAAATAAGTTAGCTAAGAATGGGAGGGAGTGTAACAAGTGACCTGAAGATGAGGTGTTATAATATTATGCCATAAATGTTAGTGACCTAGTTTGATCTTCCTGGCTGCACTCGGAGCCAAGGGGTTTTTGTCTAGGCTCCAGTTGCCAGTACATACCAATTGTCTAGATGAGAAGACTGCACATTCCTCTGGCATCACTACACCCCGGACATCTCAACCTGTCTCCCTTCCTGTTTCCCCTTCCCTTCTCTTCCATTCCTCTTGTCATCACTGAACATATATGTGGAAGAAAAGTAGTAGCTTTTCCACACAATTCCTGTATGATTACGCAAGTAGGAAGAGGAACAGCTACTTGACTTTTTAGGACCTCTTAGAAGGAAATAAACATGACACAATTTAGCTTGATGCACAGCTTCTCCCAGGCTTCATAGCTGAATCAAGAGGTACCTCATAACTGTCAAAGTTGTATTATAATAGAATATGAGTGCTTATCCATCACCCCTGTTCTGTCACTACAAAAAGGATGCCATTTGTGAACTATGATCGACTGGCATTGACTGGCAAGTGCTGCAGCTGTCAGTGGAGTCCAGGTGAACTAATCATATCACTAATAGGCTTAGAAAGAAAAAAAGAACCATTCAGAACCAAAGACATGCTTTTCTGCATGAAAGATCTGAAAAGATCACAGTCCCCGAAGTCAACAGCTGAATGAAAATGCAGCAGCTGAAATATGTGATATACAAATTGCTTCAGATACCTAATATCTCATATGGTCTTCTTTAATTCATCTTCAGTTATTATTTGTATGCATTTTCGTTAACCTGTTAGCACTGACACTGTGTATCCCTCATTGCTAATCTTGGTTGTGCTTTAAGTCCTTGAGAACCGAAGTGTATGTATTTGCTGAAGTCATGTGGTAGCTGAAACTGCTACCACAGTAACCTTTCATTAGACAGTTTTCTTCTGTGTAATCAAATTCAGAAGCAATGAGAAAGCATACAAAATGTTTTGGTTTTGTAGGTATTTTGCTGACATGCTAACAGTTAATACTCTAATACTGATTACATTTAATTACAGATCATAGGCTAGTAAAGACAATCATTACCATATTAACTGATCAGTTACATTATTATCCCCTGTTATGGCCTCTAGGAGCTGGCTCATGTGTCACAATTTGCTCTCTTCCTTGTATTACATCGACTGCAGCACTGAAAAACAATTCCCATTCTAATCTCTGACCTACCAGAAAGTATCATAGTAGTTTCCACTGGTGGAAAGTAGAGGAGGAAGTATTTAAAAAAAAAGAGATTTCTCACCGAAAGGCAGATCCATAACATTCTCACACATGAATACTTCAAGCGAGAGACTTTCCTCCTTTCAATCCCTGCACTCTGATAGCAGCCTTTTCTTGGCTCCGTTTCCTGCTGTGTCATTCTACTCTTTGAGCTGTATGTAGCAAACAAGATATCTGCGCCTCCTGCACTTTAACCGCTGCCTTTGTCAGGACTTCCCACCATAAAGCTACAAGTGGAATCTGTGAACCAGATATTAAAAAGCCTTTTTCTCTTGTAAGATATATGACTTCTCTGCTCATACAGGAGTTATTCTGACATCTAAGTTCCCACTAAAATATCTGAGAGTATTTATACAGTCCATCGGAAATTAGCTGACTTAGTTCTTTTTTACCTGACCATACAATGATCTGCACTTTAGGCCAAAAATAAAGTCCACTGATTGGTAGCTGAAGATCTCTGTTGACTTACTGATTTGGGGTAATGTCTGTATTGAATTCTTATAAATTGTATTTGCATATTTTAAAATGGCATTTACAGACTTGGTACGCACTCTCTTTTGTGACTTGTTGTAGCTGTCAGTGGTTTTGTGGGCTTTTCTCTTTCTGGTAAAATAACCTATCTTGATTAAAAATTACACTGAGAGTTCAGTCCTTCAAGATGCTGTGAGCCACCTGTCTTTTTGAAGTCTGCTGTCAGTACTCTTCATGAGCTGCTCAGAGTTTTCCAGTGCACACAGCCTGTTATAGCACAGCGTTGTTGGCAGGTAGGGGAGGCTGACAGGAGATGGATGGCGAGGAAGGTAATTAATCAGAAAGGCTGTATAAATGTAGCATTCATTAAAGGGGTGCATCCTACTGCCTTAGGAGCTGAACATACCAAAATATTTCTATTAATAAAGTTGATGACATGCACACCTTATTAAACCTATGCTTTATCACTGTTTTAGTAGATTATGCTATTTTGCATAAAATAGATTTATTATTAGATAGCTAATCTAATATTAGGTATTTTTATTTGCATTTAAAAATCATACTGAAAACAGCATTTCAGTTGATAGAAAAATGAGTGTGGCTTAAAGAAGAATTAGAATAATATTAAGTTCCATAAAATATAATGAGATCTGTAGATATTTGACAGTGTAACATTTAAGAGAATATACTTCCATATTTCCATTCTTATCCCTGGTGAATTCTGATATGTTAAATTTAATATATACTATATTGTCCATAGTATATCTAGGTATGCTAAATTTAGGTACAGCAACATGATCTCTAAATATTCCAAGAAGCAATAGAGGAGATAATACACTGCTTCTGGGAGTAATTTTCCCACAATGCTAATTCAACACAGTCCTTCAGCATTTCTCTCAGTTTTATGTTTCTGGGAACATTGCTCTTCGGAAGCAGTATTTTTGGAAGTTGTAATTAAAATGAGCTAGAAAAAACATGGGTGATCGTTTAAATATGGACGTAGAAATATCTCATTTTAAATAATGAAAACACAGTGCAGTAGTTGTAGCACAGCACAGTGCTACAAATTATACAGCAATTTTCCATGAGGGAATTTTCAAAGTTAATTTCTGTTTGTAATCTAATAGTATTTCAGAATAAATTACTATTAAACTATTTAAGAAAGGGATGAGGAACTGTAGGTCACAAAAATGAAGATGAAATCTTAAAGATAATCAAGGTATGCTGTACTTTTCAAAGTTTTGTCTTTAAAATATTTGTATTTTTTCCTGCAGGCATGTTCTGCCTATGTCGATTTCATGATTTCTGTAGCTAAACTAATCCTACAAGAAAGAAGTATTTCCTTCAATGAGAGTGAGATTTCTGAACAAATGAAGAGAGTTATGGACCTGGAGAAAGAGATTGCCAATGTAAGAAAAACATTTTTAAAGTATCCTTTAAATAACTGACTTTTTCCTTAATAGCCAAGAAAGCTAACTGTAAGGTGAGTTGTTAAGTTACTTGCTAATGTTATTTTGTAGGACCAAAAGCTGACCAAAAATGTATGGGGCCTGGAACACCTAAGAGGAACACATAATAAGAAAGACATGCCTTCTAACGAGCAAGGGAAAATATTTGAGTTAGCTGTTTTCCAAATAGCAAAATGTTTTATCCTCATCTGTTCACAGAAGCCCTTCAAGAGAAGAGAGAGAGAGCAAGAGAGAGAAAGACTTGGTTTCTGTTTAGTCTGTTTTAGAAAGCGAGTTTTGGGAGATGCTTTTGGGCCTCTCCTCCCTTTGTCCTTTTTTCCCCGTGGGCTGTTTGGTTATCAGAGCAGTAGATTCCCAACCCTTGGCCTGCCATGCAGCACAAAGTAATGTTTGTCCTGCACAAGCTGCTCCACAATGCTGATTGTTCCAAGTGCATTTTTAATCAAACACTATTCTCCATTAAAGTATGGCTTGGAGAAATAGCTAGAATTTGAACAGAGAAAAACAAATGGAAATTCAAGCATTCATGAGCAAAAACATGGCATATGATTATTAAACATTTCAGAAGGACCTGAGGTGAGGATGACTGTAAAACAAGCCAAATACAAATTTTCTCACTTCAGCTATTTTTCAAGTCACACTGATAGTAGGGGCACATGTTTGGCAGAGAAAGACCTTTCCCCCCCATTTATATAAATTAAATCCATCTGATTTTTATTTTCTTAACATTTTCCTGAGAAAAACACCTCTGGTCTTACATCAGAGATGGAAAATTGTTACAAGAAAAGGAATTCACTGCAGAAAGGTTTGAAGGGGAGTACGAAAGGAAACCACAACTGAAATGTCTCTGCAGCAGTTGCTGCTGGTAGAGAGTACAGTTGGTGGTGGGTAAGCTGCTATTGCCTCGGGTTTTAACCTCCTTCATCGAAAACTCAGCACCAGCCTGAATGTTACTGGAAGAGAGCTGGCATTGTGTTCCTGGGAATTTGTTAAAGAAAACACAGAAAAAAATACTGAATGCACAATAGATTAGGAAAGAAGAAGTGGAAAAGAAATCTTTTTTAAAAAAGGAAAGAGAGAGATAAAATCAGACTTGGCATGATTGATTTTTCAAAACAGTTTAAATGGGTAAAATCTACTATTCTTGCTCCTGACCCAGTCAGTTAAGAGTAACTCAGGCAGTAGTGATGTAGGTTCTCCCATGAATTACTCTCATAGATCACAAGACCACTCTTTTCCCATGGTCATTTGCAATCAAAAAAAGTGGAAGTTAAAAGGGGTGGAGTATCAGGGGAACTAGTGCTGATGCTGTCACAAGGTACTTCTGCACGAGAACAAAGGTACGAAAGAGGATACAAGAATGCACTTCAGAAGCCTGCAGAAGCATCCTAGCAAGGGACACACTAGTGTTTGAGGAAAAGAACAGAAAGATACCCAAGAGGTGAAGGGAGTAGTTACCATTAGGTGCTGGTTTTGTCTCCTCTCAGTCTACATTGTCTGCACCCTAATTCCAGAGACGACCTTGCTGACATTTGCTGTCTAGAGACTGCAGTGATTAACTTGCTTCATAAAGCACCACCACAGGCACAGTTCTCTGGCAGTCAGGCAGTTTTACTGTCTATAAGAAACGGCCCTAATACAGTCATGCCAATAAGGTGTTAATGTATGCACGTTTTTAACACACTGGTACAAAACCACATTGCCTAGACTAATACAAAGCTTATTTGAGTTATGGGTTATGACTCCCTTTCTATACAGTGGTTCCAGAAAGAGCGTATCAGATAGCACATGCATCCTGATCAGAACGCTCACGCTGCATTCCTACCACAGCACGCTGGTCGACCTATACGCAATAAATATATCCCCTTTATTCCCTCCTCCCAGGATTTTTCTATCTGTTGGTAACAGTGTCTACTCAGTGCTTTGAGTGGTATGGGTCTATGTTCCAAACAGTGTTCCTGCACAGCCTGAGTTGTTGATGCTCTTAACACAGAACAAATCTGAAAAGTAAAGCTCCATTTTACTGTCAGAAATTTCGTTCATTTAATCTGTCCTTTTATATACTTTTTATCTATAAAATGCTGTCCATATTGACATGTCAGGTACTTTACAGTTAATGCAAACTTATAGTAATGTATTAAGCCAGAAATACTAGTTTTCTTTCTTTTTACTTACACTTACCAAAATTCCTGTGAACTGACTCAATGTACTTAGTAATTTTCTCATTTTTAACTTGATAGGCAACAACAAAATCTGAAGACAGAAATGATCCACTTTTGCTGTACAATAAAATGACCTTGGCACAACTCCAAAAGAACTTCTCATTGGAAATTGATCGTAAGGTGAGTGATCAATAATCTGATATATTAACCTCTAATTTATGACTGATGAGATGAAATAATGAAGCCTGACAATTTTTTCTTTTGAAGACATTTCTTTCTTGAGCTTAGACATATTTGAAATTGAACAGGATACCTGACATGCACACTGTATTACCTAAATATCTGATGACATTAAATGATATGTAAAAGACTGTGCTTCTGTACCCACGGTTTCTCCTAACTTGAAGGCAGATCTTGCCCTTCTGCTTCAACATGAAGAGATGGAAAAGGACAAAGGAAAAAAAAATATCATGAGCTTGACTTACCCTCATGGGTTCAGGATGGTAAATCTTGCAGAACTTGCACATACATAACCCTTGCTAGAAATCAGGAGAGTATGAAAATACAAATAAATTCCCTTCCTGTAATTACCACAGCAGCTCCAGAGGGCCCAGGACAAAAGTTAAGACTGCAGCCACCAACTGATTGAAATATGTTGTGGTGTGACTATTCAAGCCCTCCCTGTTTATCCAGAGCTGCAGATTCAGAACAAAAAGTCCTGTTTTTCCAACATTCCCTCTGTAAGATGGGCTCTTACAGAGCAAGCAGAAAGGAGCCTAGGAAGTCATGACTATCAATCAGGAAAATTCTCCCCATTCCTCCCACTGTAGCTCCCCCAGGATGTTTCAGCTCTGCCTTTTCTCTTATCCTGAGCCATGTGCCGTTTGTGCAGTGTAACCTTTAATTCATGGCACCACAAAGTCTGCCTAAAGAATAACCAAAGATTTGATAACATAGGTGTGCCTCCTCAGTAACATCATGTCTTACTGGACATGGATACTCTTTGTCATAAATGACTTCTACTTCAGTGTCTTGCACAACAGGCAAGCAGGTTAACTAACGTCACATGGAAAGCACTGTGGTCTGACTGGCAGGAGTGCCTTATTGAGTCTTTTGAGCCCAGTAAGGTACTATGAAATACTATTGTTCCTACCACAGTTTCATAATCACTGCTATTTTTATTGTCTTTAAATTCTTCAACTTTAAATTATATGACAGCTCACTTCTGCCTAGCTTAGTTTGTTTCATAATTTACCTTCTCCCACAGGTCTTAGTTGAGCAGTTACCATTACAGTCATAATGTCAGAACTAACTTCTCTTGTCACAGAATGGTATTGCCCTGGTTATTTTTAGTTCCTGGGGAGTGCTGCAGATCAGCAATAATCATCTGCTCTAAATTTATCCAAAACCGCTCAAAAGACCCATAATGGGAGTTGGTAGTGTCGTTGTAATGGTCTAAGGATAGAACAGCAATTATTCCTAAGATTAGCTTGAAGTTTGCTGCTTCTCTTTCAAACCTGAAGTGATTCTATTCCTGAAAGCTTATCTGCTTTCCTCAGCTACATTAGTTTGTCTCATGAAAGACGTCAGGTCTTCCAGTAAAACTTTCCTCTCAAAAAATACAGACTGGGAAAAATCACCAATACTTTTCAGAGTAATAGGCATAACAAAAATTTTAAAAATTAATTTAAAAATTTATGAAAAAAAAGTACAAAGATTATTTGCTTTTCTTAAATGTAACACCTTCCTTTTCATCACTGAGTACCTACCCAATGTGGTAAAAGTACTGACTAGCTCTAGAGTTTTGATGATGATTCAGCTTCTGTTCTGAATCATTTTCTCAGTCAAACAGTGGTCCACAGAGGCCATGGATCAGGAAACCTTGGGCCAAGATGGAGAATTTGAAGCAGTGTATACAGAGTTAGCTGTAACATCAGTGCCATTTACTAAAAAAGTGAATGGAGAAATTGGAGGAATATATAACACTGTACAATCTGCGGTATTCCAAGCTGAAGGATCTGTCTCTCTCAGCTGGTATCACACAGAGGAAGACAAGTAACACACTTAATATTTGTGAAAATACTTAGCTTGACATCAGCTGCAGGTGCGAACTTCCTGGGTAGGGGAATGCGGAGGTTATAACCTCCCATTAATACTACTCTGCTGCTTTGGGTTACGTTACGTGATGAAGGAGCAGCAATGTGGCTGCACGCAGTCTGGCTGCTTTGCCCACTTAGTGCGTGGCTGCATGGCTCAGATCCCAGTGCTGTGCAGCCGAGGAGCGACCACAGTCTGCGTTCTCTTAGCAAGCAAGAGAATGACTCTGTGTTCTCCAGTCAGTCCTTCGACCCATCTACTGTCTGAGGCACATATTACTAACCAAAGACTTATCAAAGGGAAATTGTTTTTCTTATCAGCAAACTAGTAAGAGTTTCCAGTTGAGAGTGCCCATGCACTAAAATAATGCTCTGTTCAGACTTGATGGACACTACAGAATGAGAACTTAACAGAAAATAACTTTCATAGGTACTGAGTCATGGAAGTTATGTGGGCCTCTCGCAAAGGCGAATACCAGCATAAAGAAAATGGGGGTTTAGGACCAGAGAGGCAGAAAACGAACAAGAATGCTAACCATTGTCTGAGAATTGTCTGTCACAGCATGCTGCTGACTGACCTGCTATCAAATCAGTTGCTTCTCCAGTATCTAGCACTGTGGCGTGCAGAGGAAAATAAATTATAGATAGTGGATTTAGCATGTCTGTTTTAAAGCTTATTAAAATATATCCTTTTATGGACTTCAGTGCACTTCAGAACAAGTCCTCACCATATGCTTCAGAATGGATTGTCAAGTATACCACGTATCTTACTGCCCCACAGATACAGAGACATACTGTACTGAATATCAGGCTGTTAGTCATGCTTTGATTTAGAAGTTCTTAGCCAAATATAGCAAAAAGGCAACTGAGAATTTTGCTTAATATACCGTTTCTGCTTTTCCAGGCTAAAAGGAAGGGGTCATAACATTTTTAATTGTGTTAGTCTGAAATCAAAACAATATCTCGACCCTTTCAGCTAAATACTACTCTATTTTAATAGGATTTTAGAGCACAGAGAATATAAATTATCTCAGATCAGTTATTATTATGATGACTCCATTTACAAGTAGTGCAGCTGTTAGGAAAACTAAAGGCAGAGCATTTGTGCTATGCAAACATATTTAAACTGGAAAAAAACCGCTACATACTGTTTCTTTATGATTTAACCACATAATAATGCATATTGATTTTCCAGGTATTCAACTGGTCAAAATTCATAAATGATATAATGTCAACTGTACAAATTAAAGTTGAGAACACCGAACATGTCATTGTTTATGATCCAGACTACCTTATCAGGCTGAAGTCTATTCTTAATAAATACACTCCCAGGTAGGTATGTTAGGTATTTTTGTAATTTGCATTTTATTTCCAATAAACTTAAAAAGCCTGAAAACATTACCAGCTTATTATTGTTGTTTTGTTAAACAGAGACCTTCAAAATTACATGATCTGGCGATTCGTAATGGATCTTGTCAACAGCCTAAGCCGTAACTACAAGGACACAAGGAATGCTTTTCGTAAGGTGCAGAAATTAATTTAAGTTGTAAAGATGACTTTTGTGAACCACAAAAGATAATTTCTTTATGTACTTGTAGTATATAAAAATTTAATGTATTTTGAATTTTGCACACAAAAGCTGCATGTTTTTGCTGAAGCTTCTGCTGAAGTGTACATGTAATTTATATGATACAGGCTTGATAGGTGGAGTGGATTTGAAAAGCACTGTTCTGGTACTTGGTCTCCATCTTTTTCTGAATCTAAATTAATCCCCATTTTGATAACAGAACAGTCCCATTTATTTGCAAATGATTACTCTACAGTACTGACTAATTCATTACAAACTCTTCAGCATCCAAAGTAATACATTCAAAGTCAAACATTATGGGCCCAATCTTGCTTTTCAGTCATTTGATCCTGCAGATATTTTAATGCTTTTAAGGAAATGCTGAGCAATTTCACAAACAGATTGGAGATGGAAGTCCTTTGTATTTCCACAGTAGAACTTTCTACTTTGTAAGTTTGCTCAGCTCCATTAAAAAAGGTTAAGGCCATTGTGTTATATCTGTTAGTGACAAAAGAAATACTTTAACACACATATGCGGCTTTTTAAGGAGATTCTGCTTGTTACAGAAAAAGATAATAACGACCGGAGGAAGTCAACAAATGTTCAGTTTGGTCAGTTTTATATATCTGAACAGGGCAGTCTTATTCATTGATTATTTGGCTTTTCCCCCTACTCTTTAAAGTATGCAACTATTTTAATGTAATGCTTCATATTTGCTTAGTCTGCTCATCAGGGAATACTATGTTTCGCACTCGATAAACTAAAGTCATCCCCCACTACATCTTAGGACTTCAATGAGGAAGTTTCATTTAGAAAAATGTCAAAGTTTGAAAGAACAACAGAAAAAGATTTTACCATAGTCTATGTATAAAAACATTCCATTGTCTGCTAATTAATTAATAACATATGATATAGTGTAGCTGGAGCTTCTCACACTAAATGCAGGGGAAATAAATTAGCACTTGTCTTGTTAAGTTTGCTTTCTAATATAAATGTTAGGACAGTTATGGCTTTCCATGAATCTCCCATACCACTTTTTTTCTGGGTTGCGTGGCTAATTGGTTACTTATTTATTCAAAACTCCATTTGCTTTAAAGACAGAGTGCTTAAAATGTGCTACAGAAAGTGCCAGAGTCCTAGCAGAAAGATCAGTGGATCTGCAACCACTTCCTTAAGAAATCAGCAAAAAGATCTCAACAGATGACTAGACTGCACACATAGATGGGCCTGTATGTGTTACTGAGGGGCTATGTGCTGTCACGCTACATCACTTACATTTGGTTCTCCATCTCAGGGTCAAATTGCCAGTTTTCACTGTAACATTTGTTCAAAGTTGTGCCCTTCCAGCAGATCTACTGTCAAGAAGCCAGATGCAGGGGTGGAAGAGCATGCAGAGTAGTATCACGACACTAGTTTAATACCTACAGCTACTGGAACTGTATCCTCAGGATACAATTACTCCCACCAAAGAAACACATCAGTATCTATCTTTTTTTCCAAGATTCATTTAAAGAGGAAAAAAATGTGTTCCCTACAATGTTGTAGTCGAGAATTTATGCCCCATGAGATCAGGAGGTGCAATTTCAGATGCATCAGCACTGTACATGTACAAATTCACAGTAATGTGTTTTAATTGCCTGTTATTTTTACTAACAAGCAGGCATGTTTCTGTTGCTGTAGAAAGCACCGCTTTATTTTTTCTTGTGCACCTCTGGTGACACTAGGCTCACTTAAAAAGAGTCTTATCTCAGGGTTCCTGTGAAGGGCAGTCCTGGTCTGATGCAAGTCCACCATGGTCTCAAGTAGCCCTTTACCCAAGTCATGCTGAGACCAGTGAACTATGATTGCTAGGATAAGCTTGAGCAGCACAAAGTGATCTACCAGAATCTTCATTGCATAGTCATTCTGAATTAATTATTAATTTAATTGAGCTCAGTACTGCCAACGTTTATTACTGGTTTTGCTTTAAATTCTGGGGGAGAGGGGTTGTATTTACTTTTGTAAGCAAATGACCACTGATGCAGCCTGTATGTGTGTAGGGAGTATCTAAGAAAGAAATAGATTAAGGACTGACAGATTTTCTAGTCTATTCAGCTGTTTGTCAGTAATGAGTTACAAAAAGCCCCAACATCACAGGCTCTTCAGGGAGACCTGCAATAGATATCTCTGTGCCCTGTTGTACTGGCAACATTTTCAAAAGACCATTCCTGTGTCCCTAATGCTTTAGGGTGAAAAGAAACATTAGTAATTTTCCTTTTCAATACAAGTAATTCAGTTCAAGGTGTAGCAGTTACAGAGCTTTTAACACCAGAAGTCATTGATCTGTATCTCTGAAGACATGGGGAGCTGCTTCATTATGGAATATAAACTTCATTATAGAATATGATTTCAGAGAGTTGCCCTGTAATGACAGTCTGTTACATTCCCTTCATTCAGGTGTCATACTATTATCTTATCCACTCAGCTTTATCACATATTTATACATTATCATGACAAAATCCTTGCATACCTTGTAGCAACATCACATAGAGTAAACGAGCTGCTACTTTGCAAGCTCCCAAAGGTGGGAGGCTCTGACAGAAGCTGCTGGTTGGGTGGAAAACACAATCTTACCACTGCAGAAATTAATTTGCTGCATAATCACAATGGCCCTGTCAGAGCTGGAACTGCAGCAGTCTAACAGTGAAAGCTTTGTGACAGGGTATTCCTCTTTAACCTCTCCCATCCTTAGCTTTTAGAGTAGTTTTCTTCTCTCTACCTTTCGTGTTTTGGAAGGATAAAGAATATTGCTAGTGATTCTTGTATTTCCTCAGCATATGACAGATGTTCCCATTACAGAGTGAGTCCACCTAACTGCCATAAACACAGATGTGAATTAAATGCATGTACTTAAGGTCAGCTAGGCTCCTCTGAAACACATCTGCCAGTCAGTTACCATTCTGCTTCACCTTATGTGGGCCCAGATATCACTATTTTACCTAATGCTTATGTTTCACAGGCACTTTACGGCACAACCTCAGAAACTGCTGTTTGGCGTCGTTGTGCGAACTATGTCAATGGCAACATGGAGAACGCAGTGGGACGATTATATGTAGAGGAAGCATTTGCTGGAGACAGTAAACATGTGGTAAAGCTTTTAGCAAACTTAGCCTGTGTGCCATCTAAGCATCGTTTCACTGTCACTTACCATGCAGTTCTTTACACAGTTTTAATTACACTTTTTATTGATCTCTTCTATACAGCAGATTCACTTTCTAAAAAAGCTAACCTTCAGATTTGCTTCTCAGTCAGTGTACCACTGAGGAGTAGCAAGAACGTATGTGCTAGGAGAGTCATTCCTTTGCACCTAAGTACTTCTGCATTACTTGTCCTGAGCTGGCCTGCTTTCCAAGCAAATGACCGCAGTGCGAAGTAACGTGTGAAACACAAAGATTACGTGTGCACACTTGGCAGGAGAGAGGCAGCTGCCTCCTCCACTTGTGCTATGAGCCAGCCTTGAGCCTAAAGCACCACTAGCACATTAGCGATGGACCGTGCGCGAGCCAATACGCACGCCTGAGGAACAGCACTTATGGAAATTAGCAGTCACTGCTTGTTCTCCAGGACTGATGCTAGTTCATATCCTGCCAACATGGGGCGCAGGGACAATCGGTTATTTCTGTTTTTCTTCAGTCACACAGAAAATTGCTCAAAATTAACCTGGAGTTAAAGTTAAGCCTTAGTTTCCTTCTATCACTCCTACTGTAATCCAGGCTTAAGATGTACCATTTTTTGTGGTTGACATATACACAATAATTTCATCAGATGCACAACATCCAGCAGATGGATATCTGACAGATTTTTTGTAACCTAGGTTGCATTGCCTTGTGAACTCATGCCCATTCCCTTTCCTCCCACAGGACAGGTTAAAAGTACTACTTAACTTGAGCTCCAGATTTTGAATGCGGCCTGTAAACGGCATACACTCAAGCAGCTCGTGCAGGAAAAACAAGTCTGTAATAAACAAGCTATGACTGTGGAAAAATAATTGGATCATTTTATGTGGATTTGTAACATACTCATGTTTTTTCCAAGGTTGAGGAAATGATTGCAGATATACGTGATGTTTTTATAAAAACCTTAGATGAACTTACCTGGATGGATGCAGAAACCAAAAAGAAAGCAGAACAAAAAGTAAGTTAAATCTTAAATATTGGTAATGTTGTGTAGTTCTATAAAAATCAGTATTTCAATTGTTTTTCCTGAAAAAAACCAAGCAGTAACATCTGTCACTATTTTATATACACAAAACCACATATATTTGGGTTTATACAGGCACAGCAGCTTACAGACTTCCTATACCAGATCCAGATTACATGGGATGGGGCCTCTGTAGAGATAAGCACACAAAATAGGAGGAATCTGTATACAAGATTAAGACCTTCCAGGCAAATCAGTGATTAAGGGGCTAGATAATGAATATCTACAAGAAAGCAATACTGAAAATGAGAAGGAATGATTTATGGTGATATGACCAGCTATTAGGAGCAACAGGGCAAAAACAAAAAGCCTGGACATCATCAGTGAGTTCTCTTCTAAGGGAAGACGTAGCTTCAGACGGTTCATGTAAGTCTAGAGTAAGTAACAGAAATCAGTTGTAGAGAGCCCTGAATTGGGAGTGAAGCAATTGGAAGAACTATTTATTACATCTCTATTTTTTTATACTGTAGCAATAATTTAAAAAATTCAATTTTGAGTTTTTAATAATTTATTATTAAAATGTAGTTTTTAAAAAGCTTGGAAAATATCATGGTTTTATTAATTATAGAGTGGGACCTAGCGTTTTCTTCCAGAATTTTGTGTTAGAAAATCCTAGAAAAAAACATTTAAAATAACTATCAAAATATTACTGGTTTATCAAACAACTCTAGACTGTAAAGTCCACAAAAAGCTACAACTGCAACAGATAGCTAAGACAGTCACGGCATCCAGTGAGCTAATACTGATTCTGATGTGATCAGACAGTAAAGATGCAGTTACATGAACTGGTGCTTATGTACATTCCTAGTGTTATTTCCACAGCTACACACATTGATCAGTTACAACCACACAGTAACTTCAAATCAGGAATGGCAGTGTAAGTCAGGTACTAAACTGGAAATCCTAAATAAATTCTGTATTATGATTAGACATAGACAGTATACACACAAAGCCTATGAAATACTTCCACTGTTACGAACAATTTATTTGACAAAATGAGATGCAAACTGAGAAGTTATGATCAGAAACCCACACACACTCCACATTTTGCTTATAATGTTCGTTGTTTATGGTAATAGCCTACATCAGAAAATTATTTGTATAAATAATGCAATTTTACTGCTAAATTTATTAAGACATATTTATATGGAAATAGTAGAAAGAATTGCTAAAGAATCATTTGTTCTTTTTTTTTTTTTTTAATTACTCCTGACATTGCCATCAATTACAAATCAATACTTGGCTATCAGAAGAAACTGAGTAAGGTTTGGGTTAAAAAACTTTGTTCAGGACTTCAAATTGTCAAAAGTTGGGAACATCTAAATAAATTATTTCACTTCAGTGTAGATGTGGGAGCTAGTTAAGAAATATGGAGACAGACCCAAACTGAGTCAAACTGTACAAATTTCTGGAAATTTGTAAATGTGTTTCCCTATAATGTACTGAAGTTAAAAAACATCCAGGTATTAATTTTATTTCTATTTTAGATGCTGTAAAATATGTCAAACATTTCAGGATTTCTGCTAGTTGTTTAAACCAGCCTTTCAACTCAAAAGCATAGTCGAAATATGTTTTGCTGTCTTGTGCACATTTCTGTAAGTTTACTTACAAAGGAAGGAACAGAACATACTTTCTAGAATTTTCCATGGTTATAATTAACCATAAACTTTACAGTGCTTTCAATGAATTTAAAAAAGTAAACAAAAACTATACATAATTAACATCCTGGGTTTTCTGCAGTTGCTTCCATATTGCATTTATTGTATAATTTATGATTGATTTAAAAATATGGCTGGATTTGCTATGGATATCAAATTATCTTGTCCCTAGGCAATAGCAATTAGAGAGAGGATTGGTTATCCAGATGAGATCGTGACTGATGACAACAAGCTGAACAGTGAGTACCAGGAGGTACGTATCCACAACAGGTGGTATAGTTAGAAAAGGGTCTTAAGAGAAAAAATGGTGAATTTGCCTTCATAGCCCAGCCGAACCATATGCATCTGCACAGAATAACTCAATCTTGTGCTCAGTTGTACAAGTATAAATAAGGATGTATTAAAAGCCAGTGTAGTACAGCTGATCCAGTACGGATGGTGATAAGTATTTGATGGTATTTCAAGGGAATGTATAAATTCCAGAGGAATTACGCTAGAATAAAACATGGAGCCAATGGCGTTAAGTCCACTATTTCTGAATCTGCCACGGATTGACATAACACTGGTTGAAGTGGCTGCAAGTACACATACCTTAGTAACTGTGCCTATTTATCCACGGATTGGAATTAGTCCCTGAAGTATGACACTGGACAACCTGTATAATTTAAACTGCATTTTTCAGTACAAAATGTGACCTCAGTATTCTTTTACCTTGTAGGTTCATTTGTAAGAGTAACTCCATTAATGTATTCAGTATACATGTATGTTCAGGCAGAATACGTCTTAGAAGTCAAAGTTTTAATTTTGAAAAATATAGACATATAACCAAAGTGTGCTTTTTAAAACACAATTTGAGCCTTATTCATGTGTTCTTTCTAAGGTGGAATTGCAGCTTACCGGGCTGGTAGCTACTGGTTTCAAGCAGGCAACTCCCACAGGTTAGGGTCAAAACCAACAAATGCTGAACTCCATTCAAAATATATGTATATATGTAAAGAGGGGATAAAGATCTCTGGAAGAAAGTATACAGCTGCTAACATATATCCAGCTACAATATCAACTCTGTGATGTAGCAGAGCACTGCAAAGCAAGTTCTAACTGTAGATGAAAAAATACTCTTAAAAATGCATTGCTTAGCTCATCATGCTTAAGACTAGATTTTCCAGATCCATGTCTTTTATTGCAAATCAATAACACCACCACTAAAGTACTTTTCCCTCTTTCTTTTTAGTTGAACTACAAAGAAGAAGAATATTTTGAAAACATTATTCAAAATTTAGTATTTACCCAGAAGAAAAGGTTGAAAAAGCTTAGAGAAAAGGTGGACAAAGAGGAGTAAGTATTTAAAAATACCGTGTATAGTCTTTCATCCAGTTTCCACAGGAGGAGGAACGTGGAGGGTAATCAGTGATAATTTAATGACCTTCCTTCTCACTTTTTCCTCCATGAAGATGGCAGGTAAGAGAGCATTGCTCATTTCTGAAAGTCTGGATCTACTTTATCAAGTAGGGCAAAGACATTGGGAGATGGTGTAGAAGGTTAAGTATTCTGGAGTAGGTCTAGTCTGGTCCCTTAGCTCCCGGAGTGGATTAAGTGGACTCCTGGAGAGCAGCTTTTTAATTAAGTTCATCTGAAAGATTAATTTCATCCCTGAGAATTTCATTTCTCTTGCTCAGAGACTGCATGAGAAAGCATGATTAAATGAGGATGAGCAGGAATTTACTTCAGAAACGTACTCCTGCTCTGAATTAAAATATTAATGTAGAAAGTAGATGTACCAGAAGACTAACACAGCACATTCCCTAGCTGTACTGGTAACTCTTTCTGTCTCAGCTCTCACACATTTGGAAGTTAATTTAAACCAAATCAGAAAAACAACTGTGGTCACCACAGACCATGCTAACTTTGCAAGACTGTTCATTTGAATAAGGGCTGCAGAGCTGGATTTATGTTGAGGAGAGGATAAGAGAACTAGCTTTGTACAGTCTGAGAAAGACTAGACTAAGAGGAGGTCTTACTGCTGTCTTCAACTACCGATAGGGAGGCGATATAGAGAAGCCTGACTCTTCTTGGAGATGCACAGTGATAGGACAAGTGGGAAGAGACACAAGCTGGAACATGCAAAATTCTGACTAGGTGTTAGGAAAAACTTTTCACCATGTGGGTGGTCAAACAAGACCCAGAGAGGCTGTGAGATCTCCATATCTCCATCCTTAGAGATACTGAAATCTTGAATGGACAAGCCTCTAAGCAACCTGATCTGGTTAGCTTCACATGGGGCCACATGACTTCTAAAGGTCCTTTTTACCTAAATTGTTCTATGGTTCTGTGTTTCTATTTTTAATTACTTTATCATTTTCATAGTGCTGTTCCAGACTTCTTTTTTAAGGAAAAAAAAAAATCAAAAACTGCAACTGTTCAGACTCTTTCTAGTCAGTCATCTTGCATCTTCAAACTCCCACCTTTTCAGAAGATGAAGCATATACTTCACACCTCTGGAATGACCACTATGAATTTTCCAAATACTATGTCGTAGCTTTTCAGAACTATAGGCATTATTGTGGATAAACAGTTCCAACTGTTGCTTTCGCTGTTCTGTATTTACATATCATTAACTGAAAATTTATGTTCCACCTAACAAACAGCCACCTCACTTCTGCTCTATTTTAACTTCAAGCTGTGTTTGGGCTTGGCTTGTTCAATTGCTTCAGCTTGATTTAACACAACTCCTATTTTGTTCTCACAAGTATATATTAGTTAGGAGTAACTACCGTTAAGTTTAATTGCATTCAAATAATACTTGAAGTGAGCCTGGAAGTACTAACGACAATTGATTATCCTCTGATAGTTATAATTTATTCTGCAAATTCATTTTCACTTAATCAAACAATAGCCCCTGTTAGAATACTTTGCATTGCTTATGATTGGCATATGCAAAACAGTTATCAAATTAATTTCACTCAGAGAGCACAGAGCCAGGAAATACAACTTCAGTTGTGTAAGGCCCAGCTATTTTATTTTGTAGAATTGTTATCTCATTTTCTCTGACACCTTTTCTGAAATATTATTAAATGTGTACAATAATGACCCACATCAAAACACTAGCCCTGCTTGTGATTCTAGGAATTTCATTAGCTGATCACTGGTGAAAGCCAGTAAAACTGTAAACTAGGAAAAAAAGGGTTAAAACTCATTATTTCCCATGTGTTGAGATGGACCCAAAAGTAATGCCAAGAGCCTTCACCAAGGAAAGTTAGGTATTATTTAAATTAAACCATAGGACTGTGAATCAAGCCGTGCCTCTGCCACAAGAGCTCATGATGATCTTTGCATGTACCTTCACTCCTCAAGGAACTGCGTTAAGGAAAAAATTGTAATAGTCTCTAATCCGATACTCACGATGTACTGGTATTTGAGACAGCTGCATGTATGACAATGACAGGTGACACAGAAATCCTTTCAAGTAGAGAGTCTTAAAAAAAGTTCCATTATCCCCAAATGTTTAGATACCATTATAACCTCAGGTTCTGTGTTTCAGTTTCTTTACATGAGAAATTTTGCCTGTACAATGCTGCAGTATGAGTGGAAATGACTGGAAACAAAAATTAAGTATCATTGTTAATCGGTTTGAATAATGAAGGGAAAGGGCTACTAAAATGGTTAAGGTATTGGAGTGTCTGACATACAATGAGAGGGTGAGTGCACTGGGGTGTTGGACTTGACAGTCATCTCCAAAAGTACCTTCCAGCTTCAATTATTCTGTGATTCTGTGATTCAGTGTCTAGGTTTGTTCCATTAACTCTGTAATCTTGTAATCATTACAAGATTACTCTTGTAATCATTAACTCTGCTATTAAGAACTGAAAATCTAACATTTATTCTTCTGTTGTTACTAGGTGGATAAGTGGAGCTGCTGTTGTCAATGCGTTTTATTCAGCAAGTAGAAATCAGATAGGTAAGTTTTACCAACTTATTACCTGGATACAGATTTGATGGCCAAATTATTTATATATATATGTATGTACATATTTTTAAAATCAAGAAGTGAAACGGTCTTAATATTACAGGGGTTGCAGAAGGGCCTCAGTGCAGCAAAATCAGAGGTTTCATTCACAGTGTTTTCATCTCCTCATTTTTTGAACTGCCTTTGTGCAGAACAAGGACAGCGGCTTGGGATTCAGCCATGAAAGCAATAGCAGTCTGGAGTGGCCAGAAGTTGAATGACCAAGTAAATTTGGTGGCCCCAGCCTTTTTTTTTTTTTTAAGGGATGAAGAGGGAGTACAGTACCATTTTCACCTGAAGGAAACACTGACTAAAAGAAAGTTGTGGAACTTCCTGCCACAGAGCAGATGTGGCTTCCATTCCTTCCAGCCCCTTCGCAATGCCTTCGTACAAGGTTATTTGGTATGGCTTTAGGAAGGATGCTGAATTTCATCCTGCTGGTTCATGAATACACCAGTTCATTGACTGAACTGCTCAGAATCTCCTAACATTTCGCATGGTAGGCCAGAATCACAGAGCCCCATGCCTGTTCTCATGAAGCAGTACACTTTGCTTTCTGTAACGGTAATTACAGAGAGTGAGACCAGTCTAAAACAAATGTTCTGTTATCAAGGCAACAAATGCTCTGCCTTCAATGATGAAATAATGCTGGAATATTAGTGCTTATTCTCATTTGCTATTTCCTCATCTCCAGCATTTTCCCATACACAGCTGTAAGATCCAGTGCTCAGAAAACAGTCTACAGCGATCAGCTTCACAGAAGCTGTGCTGAGCCAACTGTCCCACGCTGCATGGGACCAGGAACTTCGGGGTCACTGTTCCAGAGCTGCTTCAAGCCCCAAGCAGACAGAAATCCTACATGGCTCTGTCGCCACCTTCTCTATGTAAAAATAATCACGACAGTTGGAACAAAACATTTGGGGCTCAATGAAACCAGCATTTCCCAAAAGACAAAGTTTACTCAGAAAATCTCTCACCAGCTATCTTGTCTATAGCACTTCAAGATCTAATTATGAACCACAGTATATAAGAGCTCCATACTAGTATTACTTTAAATAGTCCCATTTAAATTGCAAGTCTTAACTGTTAGCTATCTTAAATGCAAAGTTCTAGCATACATTCTTTTACATATGGCTTAAGAAAAGTTCAAGGAATTTTGAGGCATCCTTAATTGCTGTTCTCAAGATTTAAAGTCTGCCAGATGACTTCAAGTTCACTGTCTGATGTGTCATTTAATTCTGCTTCTTTTGTGTTGGAAAAATGAAAATGGAAACCTGGTAGATTAAACCAAGGAAAAAATCAAATTTAAAAAGTAAAAGAGAAGTTCAGTACAATGAAATAGTTTTCATAATGCTTTTGAGTATAAACATTTCTAATGTCAGCCTACTCAAAACCATCCATGGTTAAAAATAACTTAAAATAAGAAGAGAAAGCATTAAAATGCTTTTAAAGAAATTTAAAAAAAGAATCCATTATAGCTAAAGATTAGAACCGCATGGAGGCACTGAGGTTTCTCATCTTGTGAACCATACCAGCTCTCTTCACAGTGGTGCAGTCTTTCAAGAGTCATAAAACATTTTACAACATTAATTATGCCTCACAAGATTTCTGTCATACCCATTCTGCAAATATTGTTATTATCCACATTTCATAAATTGCAGTGTCCTTTCTAAGCCATTAATGAGGTACTATGATCCATGCATAACTCCTGAAAATAAGCTTCTCAAAAATGAAAAAAACCTTGTCTCACAGGGCTCTGCACAGAAATGAAACAATATTATTTCTTGTTTATTTATGAAGGCTTCCAAAGAAAATATTTGGTAGAGACATTATTTTCATTGTCAGGGATGAAATTACCACTTCTTTTCAGTTTTCAGTAATGGCTTCTGATATAGTCCCACTTCTTTTATCAAACGAACCATTAAATCAAGGTGAAAAATGTCAGGTACTCTCTTCCACTGGGCTCTTATAATACTAGTGTTGTAAATAGTGTCGCTGATCTGCAAGACTGCCACTGCCAGCAGGACTTCCAGTAGCACCAGAGGTAATCGGAAGCTTTATTTTGGGACCAAGCATCATACTTTATTACATGGCAAAAAGCACTCCCTGCTGTTCAGTCGGCAAGCACGGCTGCACTAAGCCAAATGGATGCAGTTTTCTTCCAGTTTTTACTTGGTACGTTTAATACAGCATATTAACATTTTCGCAGTCGGTGTTTTCTGGGCAAAAAAAGTTCATTTAGCACCCCTGATCACGTAAGTCTTGATTCTGCAAGTGGAGGTTTAAAGGAATAGCATCAGGTTTATAATGGAAGAAATCAACAAACTAAGCCAAGCTTTCCAAAAGGATTCTTCCTTTTTAATTATTTCTTTCCTTTTAATTATTTCTTTAATCTGCTCAGAAGGCTTTGTTTAAAATAGCTTTGTTCAGTAATTCGTAGAAGAGGAAGCATGATTCGGAATACTGAAATTGGTGACTGGCAGTTAATATGAGCCATAAATTCTTACCTCATTCTTTAGCTATGACATGCCACGGGATAATTAAAGCAGTCTGATCTTTAGAGTTATGTCTGAATTAGCTTAGTATTATGCTTTTAAAAAAAAATCCCTCTAAAGAGGAGTTCTGTGCATGATGTGTAGGAAAATTAGAGCTCTATTATTACCTTTAAATATGGTCTGATCTTCACTGTTCCATCAGCAGCACTGATCATAAGGATGCCACTCAACCTCAAAAAAATCAGCTGAGCTGCTGCTAGTAAGGTAGCCCACCCTGTTCCTTTAGGTACCAGCTACCTCTGACCCCCAGGCAGGTAGGCAAAATTGAACCGACCCATGCTGCTGGCTGTTGGGGGGATACTGTGCAACAGTCCGTCCTGGTAAAGGCGGTCCTGTTCTCAGACACGTTCAAGAAGGAAAGCAACGTGTTCTCTTCTTTTGTCAGGGGCTGCACAGATTCTGAGGGAAATACTTTATGCCTTTCCTGCCTTGGGTGTTCGCAACCTGAGAAGTGCAATCTGCCCTTTAGATCCCAAAGGAGTTGCGCTTCTCTCTTTAAATCTCTACTCGAAATGTATCCTCCGCTGTGGGAGGAATGCCCATCCACTTCAGACCTGTATTATGTAACAGAAGTCATGGCATAAGTTGTTTTCAGAAGGGTGGAGTCAAAAATAAATAAAATCTACGAATTCCAACATTTTACTCTAAAAATGGATGAGGTGACAGGGTGTTCATTAAACCGAACTGAAAGTCCTGGGCAACTGTCTGCCTCCAGGGAGGGAAGATGGTGCTGCGGTTTCAAGAAAAAGACAGGCTGAGCTCCAAGCGAGGTACAGTTGTAATATTCCAAGCCGCCAGGACTGATACTACCATTCTGAGTAAACATCTTGCTAGCAGTCATCTCCAAAAAGAATAGCGTGCTGATGCTGTACACTCCAGGTGTCACTGGTCTGCCAGTCATCAAAATAGCCCATCACACAGTATGGCATTTACACTTCACCATCAATACTTTCTGATAATAACATCAAAACATTTGGATAATTAATTCCATGTCAAACTAACAATAGAATAGAATTACTGTGACAGTAAGCAGCAGTTTCCACAGCACAGCAGAAACAGTTTCTTTTCTAACCTGTTTATTATTTTTCAATTTTCCCATGGTTCTTTCTCCTCTTGAAAGAAACTGCTAGAACTGTACTGGATTGATGCTGAAATGCAAGAAGTATCTGTTTTCTTTCTTTTGTTGTGTGAAAACTGTCATCCAATTCCTCTTTTTTGTTCAAGTTTTGTAGAGTTACATACATCTCATTCACAGTGAGAATTAATACTTTATATTGCTGCAATAGCCTGAAGTATAGGGAGAAGGCCTGCATGAGATATAAAGTGTAACTGAGTATTTTATAGATTTTTTTTAATTCTTCATTTATATAAAGATCACAATTGTTTCTTTTTCACTTATTTGTTTCTTAAAAGCCTAGAAGAATGAGCACGGAAGTGGGTGAAAAGAACTGCTTTGTTGCTGTTCTTTCATTGCCAGCTTGGCCTATTTTTATTGATTCTAGTGGGAGTTACTGATATTTTCAGTGGAAGAATAAATTCCTCTCTCTCAGATTGATTTGTGGTGGGGACAATGATCAAATAATTTATTGTTCTAGGGGAACACCCTCCCACTTTTCATGACATTGTGAGGTTTATTTAATAATGATACAGGAGTCCAAGAACGCTAAGTGCTGTAAATTGGAAAAGTAAACTGCTTTTTTGCGAAGTAAAATAGTAACAAAGACAAAGCGAAAGCTGATCATGATTTTGCAAGCGTCTGAAGAGCTATTTTCCTTTACCCTGGGCTTCAGGGGGTAGGGGAGTGGTCCTGCTTATCTGTTCCTCCTGTCCTACAGCCATTACCATGTGTCAATTCACTTACTGTTGCTGGTAAATCTGAGGGAACAGCAGGACTTTGGTTGAAGCCCATAAAAATGGTCTGTTCACACTGCGCACATAGGATAATGAGGCAGTGCCTTAACTGTGTTGTGGGTTTTTTTGCAGTCTTCCCTGCTGGCATTTTGCAGCCCCCTTTCTTCAGTGCATCCCAGCCCAAATCTCTGAATTATGGTGGCATAGGCATGGTCATCGGTCATGAAATCACACATGGTTTTGATGACAATGGTAAGGCACTGAGTTTCTAGTTACAGAACTTACAATGCACAGAATGTTTTACATGCTTTAGTGCTTAATTATTCCAGGGGGCAGTTAAAATGAAGATTAAGTTTCCATATATAAAAACAAATGTGGATTTCTGAGGCTTTACAGTATTGTTCCCCATGATGATTCCCAAAAGCGCTATCCAAAGAATCCCACAGACACTCCCGTAGCTGCTAGGCTGCAGCAACAGCCCAGGACACGGGCCTGCAGCACACAAGGGCTTTTAATATGCTTTTACCAAAGGCTACATCAAAAACCATCATAAACTACACATAATTGTGAACAGGGTGTGTCGCTAGGCTGGCAGAGGTGTGAACCCAAGGGTCTAACTATCAGACCTGCTGCCCAGCCACATCAATCATTTCTAGACCCACGCTATGATCAATCCAGCTTTGAGTCACAGGTCAGAACCATATTAGACTTCCTAAGAGAGCCTTAATCTCTTAGGAGGGAAAAAAAAAAAAAGAGCATCATCTGTATGACTGCCTCATTACGGCGATTGTTTTGCGTGAGTCATTATACTTACTTGCTACCCCTCTTACTGCATCAAAAACTTCTTTTCCTGTATACATAATTCTGTTAACCTATTATTACAGGCAGAAATTTTAATGAGAATGGAGACCTTGTAGACTGGTGGACAGAAGAATCAGCACGCAATTTTAAGGATCTATCCCAGTGTATGGTGTACCAGTATGGAAACTTTTCATGGGACCTAGCAGGCGGACAGCATGTACGTCATATTTATTTGTAACTACCAATGTTATTTTTAATGAAAAAGCACAAAATCTTATGTCCTAAATACGTAAACCCTTATTCACATGAATGCTGTCTTGGCTTATGGCCAACACTGTTGCCCCTACACCAAAAAAAAAAAAAAGGAAAAAGAGATTCTTAAAATTAGAGATAGTGGTAAAAACTCCACACATACATTGACTGGTCTGAAAGAGGCAGGATTTATGTTCTGAAGGAGTGGCAGTCCTAGAAGACTTTTGGGCCCTCAAAGGCTCTTTTCTAATTCCACAAAGGAACAGAAACAAAAAATTTCTCTTGGATGGGACCTCCTAGAGTTAAGTGGCGAATGAGAAGACACTTACAAGAAGCTATTTCTCTGACTACTCCTGTCTGGTTTTTTTAGAAGCTGACAATATATTCCATCATACAGAATAGGGAAAAGATAAAACTTCCAGCCCTGACGCTTTCCTAATCTGTGTGTTAAACTGTTGGGACTCACAGAGAGACCATTAAAAACACAGAATAATATTTCAACATATTTTTCTGCCATTTTTTCACACATTAAATTCAATCTAATGACGATTCTAAGTTTTGCAGCTTTGAATATCATAACCCAATATCTTGGGCTAAAGGTTGAAAATGTAATTTTTTAAAAATAAAATTACAGATTCTTCATTACTAAAGCTTCATCATTTTTAGTGATACTTCACTGAGTTACAAATACTATACCAGCTAAATAGATACCTTCTATGTATCTTGCTACCAAAGAGCTAACTTACTTGCCTAATATACAGGAAAATACCGACTTTCTAGCAGATTTGCTGATGTCTGTTAACTGATAATTTCAACTATTTGGAGTTTGGATTTTTACTTGTTTCATAGACTATATGGACAGATTCTGCCCACTTCCTCTAATTGGAACTGTAACAAGAAGCTGAGGGTTAAAGACATGGAGAAAATAGGAAGAATGAATGAACAATGCTAAACATCAGAAAATCTGGGTAAAAGAGATACGAGAGCCCAGAAAGCTGCCTACAGGGGAAGAAAGAGAGTTAGGGAAAACGATAGTACCTGCATGGATTTTGAGACAAGGGGGGCAAAGACTTTTCAGAGATGTTAACATAATCTTCTGCTAAAACTTCAGATTTGAAGGGAATTCTTGCCTTCAAAAAGTGAAAAATGCACAGTTTGTCATTACAGGTCCTGGATAAGCTCTTCTTTTCAAAAAACTACTTTTCCTTTCTATTTTACAGCTGAGTGGAATCAACACACTAGGAGAAAACATTGCTGATAATGGAGGTGTTAGACAAGCATATAAGGTAAGAAGTAACCATTTTTCTATTTTAGCTGAAACCATCATAGATTAAGAAAATTAATTTCAGAGCCTTTGAAGAAGAAACATTATTTTTGTGTTAGGCACAGGACCATACCTATTGCATCATCGAGGCATGGTTTAAAACTATTGACCAGCTGTTGCGTTTCTTTCATGTTAATTATTTCAGGATACGTATTATCTGTTCCTAGTGCACTCCTTTTCAGCTGACTTCTTTCTATTTTTTTTTTTAATTTTTTTTCCTTTTGTGAATAGGGAATTTGTAGAATGAAAACATTTAATGAATCACACTTGGACCATCACCTAACTGGACTGATGATACTGAGCAGCTGTCTGCCTCTGGCTGGCTGGCTTCACCAGCTTTTTTATGCCAGGAAGGAGGGACAGAATGACTTTCTTCTGACCCATAATCAATCTCTGCCTACATGAAATGCTATTCACTTTTCAAAAAACTGTTCAAAATATCATCTTGTCCAAGTGACTTGGGTCCCCTGTACAGGTATCCAAAGATGTCAGTGACATCTGGACTCCTTGCGCTAAGCCTTCCATGGGAGCCTGAATGCTTTTTGGCTTTCCTTCCATTCTCTTCCTGAAACAGATACTTAACTCCTTAGATTGGCCAACTTTGAGACTGAAAGTAAAAGAAGCAGAGGTCTTCTCTTTGGGAATGCAGGTTGGGAGGTGAGAAGCAAGTCAGGTTCTCTATGAACTTTTCTTGTTACTTGCAAATCTGATGGTTGCACGCCTTAATAACGTGATCCCTCTCCTTCCCTGAACACCTTGTTCTATGGCAAAACATTCAACATGTGACAACTGGAGTGCTGTCACTCCTCAACAAAGTGCCCGCTGGGATGCATGGGCCAACTCACACTTCGCCAAGTTACCATCACAGTTTCCGCAAAGAAAGTCATCAGCAACACTTACTTCACTAGAAATATACATGTTTGAGGGCAAATACAATTATTAATGAGTTTAAAGAATGATTTGGAAGCTTAAAAGAGGTGTCAGTACAGCATATTAGATTTGTCTGATCTTCAATTACTGGAACATTTGTGCATTTAAAAAAACACAGTACAAACCCACAAAAGGGGATACTCTTTCTAAAAGGAATGGGAAGAGCCAGAGAAAAATTAGAAGGTCAAAAGTATTACCAAACAAAGAATTAGATATTCATAATTATTATGAGATCATATAAATAGCAAAAAAAGGTCCAAAAGGAATCTTGAGAGGCCATCTAGTCCACCCCCCCGCCTCTTAGCAGGTAGAATCAACCATTTCTGTATCACTCAAACATACCGTAAGAGAAGTTCCGCTACCTCCCTGCTGCAGTTCAAGTGCCATCATGTCTTTGCTTTCAACAGTGGAAACAGAGAGCGATCTGCTCTTTTTCTGCGGCCTTTTATGCATTTGAAGGCTGTTACATACTTGAATGCCCAGACTTCTCTTCTTCAGACTAAACAAACCCAATTCTTTCAATCTTTCCTCATAGGTCATGTTTGCTAGACCTCTGCTCATTCTTGCTGCTTTCTTCTGGGCTCTCTCCAGTCGGTCCGCATCTTCCCTTAAGTGCAATGTCCAAAACTGGACGGAGTGCTCCAGCTGAGACCTGGCCAGTGCCAAGCAGAGTAGGAGGATTACTTCATGTATCTTACATGAGACACTCCTATTTATACATCCCAGTATGACACTTGCCTTTTTTGCAGTACCGTGGCACTGTTGGCTCTTGTTCAGCTTGTTATCCACTAAAACTTGCAGAGCCTTTTCAGTAGACCTGTTAACCGCTCCTTCCTCAGCTTGCACTTGTGCAGTTGATTGGCTTCACTCATGCGGTAGCTTGGCACTGGCTTTAGTCAGAACATTTCTCCAGTTTGCCAGCATCTTTCTATCAGTAATGATATACTAACAACACGTTGTTTGACACATGGTCTTCATAACAAACATGAAAGCAGCTCTTCTTACTATGGAAAGGTTTTTAAGTCTTCTGCAATTTGTTTAAAAAAAAAAAAAAGAACAAAGCCACAATGAAAAAAATCTACTTTTCATGTTGCAATGTTAGATAATTGATAAAATTGATTTCTTCTCCCTGAAGAATCAGTTTCGTGGTAGTAAAATTGCATCCTGGAACTCTACATTGTATAAAGGGAAAGCATATCCTCCCATAAGTGTGTTATCTTAGACTCTAACCCAATAGTTGGCAAAGAAATATGAATACGTTTATGTGATAAACATTTGAGAGGAAAAAAACCTGTAAACAGGACAGCAAATACATGTGTTCTGTAGAATCAGAGAGAAGGATGATTTTTTGCCACAGCTGAAGCTCTTTACCCCACATCTCTCAAGTCTAACGGAAAGGAAAAGGAGAAGAGGGAAAGATGAACAAATGGGGGAGGAATGTGTCCTCTGATCACATCTTGATTGTCTTGGAGATCCTTTGTGCCTCCTTGAGCAGAGGCAGGCTGGGTTGCCCAGCGCAGTCACTTAGCCAGGGATCCACGCACAGGGAATTCCCAAATCACGTGAGACACCCCAGGTACGCTCCTTTTGGGACCCTGCCTTACAAAGCAGCACAGCGGGATGCTTTTCCATGTGGATCTTTACCATGCAACGTACATATTGAGGGCAACGGGCAGTAATGCCTGACCCACAGAACCTGCAGGAGACAGAGCTGCTGCGGGTGACTCTTTATACAGACAAGCTCTGAACCCCAATGATTTGGAGGCTGGTTTAGCACCGAGCTTGCTGACACCTCACTACACCTACCCCTCAGTTGATGTCAGAGAATCTCACAGTCATTTCCATTACAGAACGTATTCTACTTTTTTAACACACAACCACCTTGCTTTATGCAGTCATTAATTAACCCTGTGAAAGGATTTGCTAGGTAAATATGTAACGGTCCAATGGAATTTAATACATTAAGTATTATAAAGCTTGCTGAAGAATAACAGTAACTCTCTGTAGCTACTGTATTTCAGAACACAACTGTCCTCCTTTGCGTCCTTAATTTCTTCCCCCGTAAAAAGGTGCATAGTTATGCAATGCTCTTGTTATCTGGGTGTACCCATCTTACCAAAATTATCCCATTAGCCTTGGGTTCTTTTTGCTACAATAAATTGCCTCCTTTAAGCCTGTTTCTCATATCTTTTATTCCAATATAAGTTGGGCAGCTTCACTAAACCTACTGTAAAGCCCATTCAGTGAGAAAACTCTCAATTCAGTCAGGCCACTGGTATCACAGTACTAAGAAATGGCCCTGGCTTTTTCTGCTTAAAGGTGGCATGTGGTAAGATGGACAGCCAAGGCAGTCCATGATTAATTATGTCAAAGAACCCATGTTCCTACTCGTCATCATTTCGTTTTGACTGTCTGGGCTGGAAGTTATAACATTTCTACTCAATTCATTCTACAGGCCTACGAAAACTTTGTGAAAAAGCATGGAAAAGAAAAACTTCTTCCTGGTCTTGAAATGAACCACAAGCAGCTCTTTTTTCTGAACTTCGCACAGGTATTCTATGCTTCTTGACTGAAGGCTTTGAAAATCACTTTGAGTTACAGTTTAACAGTAAGTCAGAAAGAATAGGCTGACTTTCACAGTTTTACTAAGAGCTGGCAGAGTTGCTAAGCGGAGCAGCACTCACTACAAAGTAGTGAAAATAAATCCTTGTTAGGAAATTTTTGTCTTCTCTAAATAAATGAATTCATCCATGAGTAAGCCTGGTAGACAGTTTCTTGTGCCCAAGTGCCTTTATCTGAGGACAACAGTATACCTTTTTTTTTTTAAAAACAAAATATACATTTTTTTCTCTATGTTCTAATGTGAAATTTTTTCTCACAACATTTAAGTATTTCATAGTGAAATGACAGCAGGTCTCTTCCTGAACAATCTTATGGCTAACAAATGCTTTTCTTTGTTACATGTGTAGGTATGGTGTGGAACATACAGACCAGAATATGCTGTGAACTCCATCAAAACTGACGTGCACAGCCCAGGCAAATTCAGGTCAGCATGTATAATCATCTTCAGTGCAATTCCTAGGTGCAACACAGCTTTTAGCTGTAGAATTTAAAGAATTCTACACAAAAGGCTAGGTTGCACTTACCAGGGTAGATTTAGGCACATACACATATATAGGCATAGCACACTGAAGACGGTTAAGACAGACAGACTGTCCCGCTAGACCTCCCAGCCCTAGCGTAGCTCTGTGCTGACAGAAACAGGCATGGTCCTTCCCAGGAGCTCCGCAGGCAGAATGAGGCTGTGGGGGAGTTGTCCTCACCCTTGAGACGATGCAACTTAATTCTGTCCACACTATTGAGAAGCTTTGAACAGTTGTCATCACAGGACACAAACACCATCACCTGGCTGTCACCAAATGTGCATGATCGTTACAGCAGAGTCCAGTGACTGTGTCTGGAATCCAGTGCTTTTCCGAAGTCCCCTGGCTCCCGCAATAGCTCTTGATAGGGTCCTCATAAAGACCAAAGGCTGTGGATGGACTTCTGTCCTCCGCTAAGGTCACAGGTAAAATCTCCAGTTAACCTGTGGAGTGCAAGGATTTTACTCTCCCAAGCATGGAAAAGAATTCATCTTCTTTTAAACAATAATACTGACATGAGAGAGAAATGACCTTCTGTTGATAGCCTTTGCTGTCGTCAGAACGAGGAATGCCTTTGCCATCCAGAGCCAGAAGGACGTTCTGCTCCAACAGAGGGGACTGGCCCATCCTCACTGTTCTGTTAACAGCATTACTCATAACGCCTGCAGCCCAGAACTGGGGCTCTGCTCTGCCCCAGGTGTTACACCAGGCCACGATTTGTTCCCTCTTGCAGGAGTAACAGAAGTGAGTTTTAGGTGGAAGATCGCTGCCCCTCAATCAGTAACAAACCTGTACGCCGTGGTGCAATACGCACATCTGTATTTTCTGCCTTGTGTACTCAGCCTTCCCAGGAATAGGTGGGCTCAAGTCTACCTATTCAGTAGTCATGCAGGAAACTTGGCTGTTCAGGGTGGAAGTGTTTGGGCCAGCCTAAGATCTTTTCTTTTTAACTGAAGTCAGAGCAATCTAGTCATCAGTGGTGCAACAATGTTTTTGCTCTAATACATCTGTTTGGTCAAATGCCATGAGATCAAGTAGCAACGTAGACATCACAACATCTCTGTTAGCTTTGAAGGGCTCTGTCATCTCCAGGATTCACATACACAATAGCCGATTTCTCTCCTGATACAATTCAGTACGTTAATTCCAGTATCTTAATTTCAACGGCTTTTAACCAAAGAATTATTTTGTTTATCCCACATACTCAAATATTTAGTGAAAGCAGTGACTGTTCTTTCAATTGCTACTTGACTGGCATTTCACTGTGGGTGGTTTTTGTACTATCTGCAGATCTCTCCCGGAGGCAGTTTATGCATCGAGCCCTACAGTCAGCCGAAGTTGGTGGCAATGCTAATGAGGCTGTGCAGCAGTTCTTCAGAACTCTGCCTCCTCTTTGCACATCTAATTCGTACGAGTCACGAGTCCTTTGAAGTTCACTAGTTGAGCATCTTTGTGTAACTGTATTTGTGTATATCTTGGATACATTACATCATGTATTGTGCTGTTTTTACATCAGTATGAAAGGCTAGATAAACGTTATATGGAATTACACAGGTATTAATGAGAAACCATACTAACATTTTCAGACTGTAATTTTCAGGATGAGGCCCCCCTAAGAGCTCTAAAATAGAAAGCATTTCAGTACACGAGACATACCCACAAAATTACTGCGGAATAACATAGCATTAAAATGTCACAATGGCTCCCAATGAGCCTTTTTTTTTTTATTTTGGGGGTGGGTGGGTTGGGGTTTTTTGTTGTTTGTTTGTTTTAACTCCTGCTACCCTAACTGCAGGCTATTTCTCCTCATAGGTAGGACAGGCAGCTCTTCATGACAATTGTTAATTGCATAGTACAGTTTTAGCTTATGGGCTAACAACTCAGAGTACTGCACGGGTAGAATCTTTTGTCCACTAGAAAACAAAGTTAACAGAAAGATGCCTTAGATCAGGCAATTGTCAAAGGCAGGCAAAAGGGAATCTGTATCTGAGCATTAACATGCAAAATTAAAACAGAGCAAGTACAGTAACAGCTACAGGTCAAGCCCTGCTTATGTAGCAAATGCTGTAGTTGTGGGGCCATTAGTAAATGAAGCAGGAGTCTTATCCCACTGCTCTTTATCCGTTTGTTCATAACAAACATAAGTAGAGTTTTATTACACCCAAAATACTTTTTGCTCTGTTTCTGGCAAAATCCCATTTTAGCAGTTCTAGTCCTTAAGAGCAATGAAGCGCTGCTAGACCACTTAGATGCATGACTATTTTTGTAATCATTTCTCTGTGCTATCTCCTGTGCTGCTGCTGGCTCCTGAGACCAGTTAGCAAAGAGTCTTGCTTTTGATCTTGTAGAGACAAATTGTTGCAGATGTCAGCTGCTGAACTTCACCTCAACTTCTGTGGATGCTTCCTGGTTCTGTTGAATCTAATGATTAAGATTATTTGCACAATAATCACAAATTACTCAAAGAAACAGTTCTTCAAATAATTCCCAGTTCACAATCAATGTGCACCAGTATCTGTATTTGACATTTGAAGCTGAAATTGTTTTCCTGCATAGGTATGTGCATGCTCTATTTCCATTCCTGAAGGAATGAGCAACTCCTAGCAGATACATTCACCTATGTTCACAACTACACATCTAAAAACTGCTGTAGCTGGAATGTCCTCGTGTTCACTTGAAAGCTGTTCTTTGTATGGGTCCTTTTTCAGGAAGCTCATTCACTGGAACACTCGTGGAGAACGCCCAGGGAACCAGTGTGATCTCAGTTAAAGCCTGACTGGTGTAAAAATGTAAATGAACATTCACTGACAAGTTACACTGCAGTCCTCTACCTCAGGGTCTTGTTTTCCTTTTACCAAGAAACTTGTCAGCAAAACATAGCTGAAAAACTTCTCAGGGAAAACTAAAGACAAGCAATAAACCTGTTCCTAGTGAAATAAAGGGAAGTTTTGTGAGAGCCGGTAACGAGGAAGGGACAGGTCCTGTATTTTGGGGAGTTGCAGTAGGGACCATACAAACTGGAACAGAAAATACAGCCATCTGAGGTGAAACGGAAGCAGCAGTCAGAGTTCAGAAATACAGGCCTTTCCCACAGTGCTTTGAGGCGATGCAAAAAAAGAAGTTAACAAAATGTGAGTCTTCTTGTTTGTTTGAAACAAAGGCAAGAACAATGACAAGATGTTGTTGTTTTGTTTTAAAGGGTCATAGGATCATTACAAAACTCTCCGGAGTTTTCTGAAGCCTTTTCGTGCACCAAGACAAACTACATGGATCCTGCTAAAAAGTGCCGAGTTTGGTGATGGAACTGTAAACCTTGCATCTCGAGAAGCTTTCCAGAAAAAGAGAAATTTTGAACTAATTTTGAGCAGGGGAGGAGGGAAGAAAACTGAGGGAAATATGCTAGAGTAGTCACTGTAATTCTTAGTAAACAGGCAAAAATACAAAAATCACACATCAAAACATCAAATGAAGGACGAATGTCAATGCAGCAATTAGCTGCTCTAGCTGATCGGCTGCTTTTCCTATCGCTGAACCCTATAGAATATAAATCACTTGACAGCGTACAGTAACATTTCACTCGTAGTTAATCCTCTTCCCCACTGGCCAGTGGCTTTTTGGATTTTTTTTTTTAAGACGTCCAATTATAACACATTATCTCCCACTGGTCGGTGACTGCGTATTTCTGATCAAGTGGAGGAAGGAAATATTAAGTAACACACAGTTTTAGACATCATAACATGATAATGAGACAACAGTTGATATCCTAAGTGTCAGACTTTGTACCCTCTGCTGTTATGATAAATCTGTTCTACCAAATGTTTTCATTTTTACTTGAAACCATTTATACAAGAGGAGTCCAAAGACCTGCTGTAATTAAGTAACTTCTCACTAATTATTCCAGTGTGTATTATATGAAGTCACTATTTACAACAGTTTATTTACTGCTTTCCAGCCCAACTGAAATTGTAGGTAATTTATTAATTGTTGAACATATAGTCTGTAAGATTGTGATCAAAGACCCCGTCACAGTTTTCTAAGCTTTTTCTTGCTTTCTCTAAAGTTGGTCTTTTTTAAAGTTTCTAGTAATGTATAAATCCTAGTTTTTATATTTAAATCCAAGCTACACTTTTGACTTGAAGTATTGTAATATATTTTATCAGTGGCTGCATAGAACTGGGAAATTTGACTAAAGCGTGGTATTAGGCAATAAGACAAAGTCTACAAAACTGAGCTCTCCAATGGAGTTACCAAGAGTCAAGTGTTCGGGCTGACGTCTCAGTGTCTAGGGCCTGATCCTGCACGTAATCTGTACACGTTCTGATCCATGTCAGTCCTCGCATCGGTAAAGCTGCACAGCTGATTGCAGAATGGAGCTTTAAGAAGGTAAAAGGCTTTAAATCTGCAATGATATGTATTAAACATCCTCATGCAGATTGCAAAGGAACTTACTGCTTTGTATATCAAAGCAAACAGATTTCCAAAAATAAATACCAGATACCTCAGATGACTGCTACAATAGGTATATTTAAAAACCTATGTTCCTTTTAGCTCTCTGAGTTTGTCATCTGATAAAAACATTTTGATAATAAACTCAAATTATGAGCCAAATGCTATGTGTGTTCTTTATATGAAATACAAATGTACTAAAAAAATATTCTCCGCAAGTAAATTCCTATACTCGCCCCGAGCACCACACTTCAACACCTCTAACAACTGACAAAAGGAGAATTCAAATCAGTTTGTTCTAGTTTAAAAGCAGATCTCAGTAGGCTATTTAGTGTCCACGGAAATCACACCAAAATTGCCTGCAGAAAACTTCCTCTTCCAAGCCTTTTCCCCAACAGTATGTTAAAGAGCGCAGAAAATAGATTCCTTTTCATGAATTCCCAGCTGGGAGGGTCATGCTTAATGCAAGAGCAATAGCAGAGGCAGCCAGTAGCAGCCAGCGCAGCTCCGCTGCTGCTGGGGGCACGGTGGCTGTACCTTCCGTTTCTAAGCAGCAACGGAAGGCTCCTTGCCTGGGGTGCACCCGACAGATGAGGTGGCCAAAGGCAGCCACGAAGCACGTTCCCGCAGCCCCTTCTGAAGGCGCCTGATGTCCAGGGCACAGAGAGGACCCGGAGGGGCCTTGCACCCATGCCACTCTTTGTCGCTGCTGCCTCAAAGTCCCTCCTGACCACAAAAGGGACGCAAAGAGTGAAAAACAGTAGAAGTTAGAGAAAAGCGGTAGAAAAACGCAAACAGTTGTGTTAACAGGGTTTTTACCTCTCTGCTGGGCCCCTTTCTTCACTCTTCGCCATGTATTTGTCATAGAACTTACTAGACTCTTCATCGTTACCCTGATGCATCCAAATGAAACTCAATCCTTTACAAATTCAGGCCCATAAAACTATGGAACGGGAAGCACCGTTATCCCCATTTTACAGCCAGACATGGTAACGCTCATCAAGGATAGAAAAGAGTAACTAAATAAACCAGTGGATCACTAAATACAGAATAAACAATATTAAATGTAACAATCAATAAATACAGAATCACTAATAATTAGTGAATAGAATAGGGAAAAAAAACCTCTGAGTACGTCCATACAGGTGGATCAGTTGTAATGTCTGTTCAATAGTGTACCAGCAGGCTTTTCTGATACACCTCCCGTTTCACCTGCCTGCTGGACAGACACAATCTGGAAGAGCACATTTATTGTTGGAGATACAGATTCCTCCCTGCGATTTTCAACAGCAGGCATACTACACAGTCAAGGGTTTTTCACTTCTGAGCGACCTATACACACATAGAAATAGTTGCATCTTGATTCACCCTAGCTCCTGATGGAGCAGGGAAGGTGAGTTCATATATACCACCAAGGATGCGGTCATTTCTTTCACTGTCACAGCAAGAGATAAAGCTACCCTCATGGAAAGCATCCAGCAACACCCTGGCCAGAGCAGCAACAGATACTCTTTAAGGAAACAAAACACAGACACATTTGACAGCTGGCTTTAGCCATGACATCAAACCCAGCTTTTACATTCATGACTTATAAGACTCTCTTCCCAAAACCCCCATTTCATCACTGCTTCCCCCTCCCATCTACTTTATTGCAGACCATCCAGCTGTAACAATGAGCTGGGAGTTTGGAAAGAAGTGTGTGAAATAGAAACCAAACATAAAGCATATCAACAGAAGAAAGGCACAGTTTCACTCGTCATTGCTGATTGCACAAAGGGCCAGAAATGTCCTCCTTTTGTTACATGAAATCATGAAATCAAGTGAACGGACATCTAGAAAACAACCTACAAACACTCCATGATTCTCTGTGAGTGAGTGAGAAAGGTTTAAAGAAAAAAGACCTGGTCAATGTAGGAGCCTGAACAGCCAAACTGTAAAAGTCATGTGTACATACACCCGCGTATCTGTGTCACCTTCAAAACCATCCCCTGACAGACCCCTTCCTTCGCACACCTATACGGGCCGCACTAACCACAGGCTCACACCTGTAGGTGCAAATGAGGCTGCTCATTTCCTTATTCCCTCTTTGGAGTAGGTGGGAAAATAAATGAAGGGTTGGCTTTACTCCTGGCTAAAGCAGCTGAATCAGAACTGTGTGGGTAGCTGTGACTACTGAAATAAGCCCCGGGAGGAAATGACTACGCTCCAGAACCAGGAGAAAACCGAGACATCATCTGCAGTCCAGATCCGAATCGCAGTCTCCTGATACCAATCCTGGGGCTAGGCACACCACACATCACCTCTCGCCAATTTAGTCTTCTCCAAAAGTCACTTTGCACATCAGCTAAGTGCAGGAAAGCCTTGGATTAGCATTTAACAGAAAACTAAAATGTAAAATACATCTCTTAGAAAGCAAACTTTATTCAGTGGCAATTGTGATTTCCTCACTCATGCGAAAGTGAAATTCAGGTCTTCATAAAAGAAACATAGCACTAATCATTCAGATGTGAGATATCCAACATTAAACGAGCAGTGACAATCAGAATATACCCTTCATCACAGCTTGCAAACTAATTAGCGCCAGCGAGGATTTTCCTTCTCAGAGCGTTAATATGTCGGGGAAGTATTTATAGACGTGCCATGGAAAGCATTTACCAAAGGCCTCAGAAACAACAAACAAGACTGAAGGACATGTCAGTGCAGCCTTCATATTTTACTGCTTCTTCAGTTCCACATTTAAACACTCAAAGATTTCACAGCAGGAGTTCAAGTTGTGTGCAAATGCACTGGCACTTTCTAGCATTCCCGTGAGCTTGGCATGAGGCACCTGTAAATTCAGCACATTGCCAGATTTACTGCCAAAAGTTACAAAAACAGTAAACATGGTATCACTAACACAAACACTGCGCTGCTGAGTGTTTGCGTTTTCTGTAAATTTTACCTGCCTTGGCTACATTGCCTAAGAAAATGTGTTTGTTTTATTGAAAAGATGCTTAGAATCAAGTTGGCATCAACACCAGAGATATGAAGAATTTGTGACAATACATAGGAAAAAAATTAACTACTGCCTTATGAAGTGTGCATCAGTGCATGTTTGTTAATGTTCAAAACCAGAAAGAGTCAAATAAAGCAAAAAAGAGCAAAAACCCATCCATATTACCTCAATGGAAGCCAAGGAATTTCTGGAAGAGGAGAGTATTCCATACCTAAAAGAAAGAAAAAATGTGTTAGTATCTGATGAGAATGTAAATTGATCTTGATTTGTGGATGAACATGGGCTACCTCCTCCTTGTTAGATTCCTCTTATTCCCTCGCCCTTGATAGTATTATTCTTGGTTTTTGTTTTCCAGCTACTTAAGCCACCTTCCTTCTGTATTCTCTTAGAGAAATCAATTCCTTGCAAATAACCACACAATCACATAGTCCATCTGCGGTGTTTTTCCTCATTTCCTGCCCATTTAAGCTCCAACTTCTCCCTCCACTGCATTTTCCTTTAAACACATTCATACAAATTTTGGCACTCTTTTCTTTAGTATAAAAAGCAGTTTTGGAGCCTGCTGCTGCGTAGGTCTACTCTTAAATCCAACATCTTATGAGTTATAATATAGCAGGAACATCTGCTCCTATCTATTACTGGCAGATGGACCTGCAGTTACAAATATCTGAGTGAGCACCAGTCAACCAAAAGCTATGGTACTATGGTACAAACACTCCTTGTGTAAACAGTTAATACTGCCCAAATATCAGTTACATCACCTTCATTTCCTGACCGTCAGAGAAAAAAAGAGATGGGGGGAAAAAAAAAATCTAAATTAATTATATAAAATAACTGCTGTTCACTTGCAAGCTGGCTTTGCAGAGCCATTTCCAGTATTTGTCTGCATGCAAGTCCAGCAGGATTTACACTCATCAGTCCGGGGCTAGAAGAGGTCGCCTAAGGAGCGTTCCAGTCCCTAAGGAGCGTTCCAGTCCCTAAGGAGCGTTCCAGTCCCTTTCCCCAAAAGCTTGGTCAGGCTGCCATTGCCAAACCCTGCCTGCCCTTCTAAAAGTTCTGAAGTTCTGCAGAGAGCATCAAAACGTGAAGGGAAAAGCTGGAGCGAACATGATCTCTTTCTCGTGATACATTTTGTATTTTTTCATTTTGGCTGAAATATAAGTTCAGCTTTTTGCTTTATCACAGTATCCTTGTTACCACCAATGAAATGTACAGAAGAAAAAACATTTACAGGTATGAAAAAAACAGTTAATCAACAGCTTTCTCTGATCTACTTCATTGCAAGAAAGGACAGAGTTAAACTCAAAAATAAGTTTAATGAACAGTGAGACTGAGGTACAGCAGGATCCAATGAGCAAACAGCTGCGTTTGTTCATACTTCTGGGGAAAAAAAAAAAAACCACTCAATTTTACCTAAAAAAAAAAAAAAAAAAAAAAGGACTTACAGTATCACTGTCAGCTTCCGTAAAAATCTAAGAGTCAGTCACTACAGTTCTACAGATGTCTTTTGATTGTTTCAGTTGACTTAACTTGGCTTTCCACATAGCAGCAGGCTGAAAAAACTTCAGGGACTATATAAAATACACATAAATACTGACATCGGTCAATGAATTGACAACACAATAATGAAACAGCTACCAAACACGCCTAATACACACCCATCACTAAATAATTCATCTAAGTACTGCTGAGGTGCTGCCATTCACAGTCGAACAGCTTCACTGCTGCTGCCCAGGGCCGCGGGCTCACTAACGCCCAGGGCAGACCTCCTGCGTGGCTGTGCAGGCAGACAGGGCTGCGCCACCCCGCGCGCCGCTGGGCGACCCTCGGGCCACTGCCCAACGTCTGGACTCAGAGCCCATAGAAAAGCTCCAACGGTGAAGATGCTGCTGATAATGACCCTTGGGGACTTTTTCTTCTGGACAAGTAACTCCTTAGCCATTACTTCTTACCCAGGTGTTACTTATTTTCCTATGCATGCTACCTTTACTTTTTTTTTCCTTTTTGAACCTATCAGTTTTAAATATTGAATCACGGACCTTTAAATTAACTCCAAAATATACAAGACCTGAGTTTTCTCAATCTTTTGTAATGCCCAGTGGAAAATCACAATACAGAAAGCAATAAATAAGATATGTCACATACTGTGTCAAGAGGAGCCCTAATGGATTCACACATCTTCGATAACTTTGTTAGGAGAGCTTTTTACCCAAGTGGCTAATGAGTAATAATTGCCCAAGAAAGGATATTCCCCAATGCTGTGCTTAATGACAAAGAAAAATGTCAACAAACTGAAGTCCTACAGGCTGTGTTGGAGCTAAGTCGCAGACACTCTGGCACTCAGTCCTGTCCCTTGATCCTTCAGAGCAGGCTCTGCGCTGCCCTTCATCCCCTGCCTGTGCCCCAAGGTTTCCTTCCACTGCAAAACCAGGCACGAAGGCAACGCGCAGTTGGAGCCCATCCCTGGTACCTTGGTTCCTTTCCTCAAAGAGCATTACTGGTTAACCGTGGTCAGTAAAGTATTTTCTTCCTTCCCAACTCTAGCACCACCACATCCCAAACTAGTTCACAGTTTAAGTGAGGACACACTCTGATTCAAAGGCTACCATACCCTCATTTCAATCCTCACAGGGATGGAGTGTCTTGATGTTAGTCCTTTCCTTAAAAAAACAAAATAGCCCTTCACTCATGGCAAATTCAGATGAAAGCAAGAAGATAACCAAAAAAACCCACAGGACGTAGGATGAAAGGTTTATCAGACACAGATGTCCAGAAATGAAACTAAGGCTATACTGTCATGGAACTGAGATTAACTTTTTCCCCACTGCATAGTTCAGCTACTGACCCAGAGGATGCTTCAGTCCTCCCAGCACAACAGCAGCCTTTGCACTGCCCGACTGCCCTCCAGGAAAGCCTAGCACTGGGGAGCTCTTTCTCTGGGATTTATTCAGAGTCCAAATTCCTTCATCTCCTTTCCCCCTTCTCCTGGACTTCATACTTTTTAACTCAACGCAGGGAAAGTTTTGATGATACTGTAATATCATGGTATTTGTTAATTTGCCCCAGTGCTTTTCTTACTTGACCAGCTGCTGACAGACTGCTAAGTACAGTATTCATTTTCTTTGCTAAACTGTCACGGAATTCTTACTCCACAAGGCAAAAGTCTTTCCAGCTGCTTTGGGGTGTGTTCTCTCCAAGTGAAGTCCCTCCATACACCCATCATTATTACCTGACATCCACGCAGAAACGGACAATTGTATTTCCCACAGACATGCACATGAGCTCAGTGCATGTGGCTAATTACTGGTGTTACACTAACATCAGTGGGTCATTTTACTGTTCTGTCACACTCACAGGTCTTACTGACTCTGTAAGAAATGCAATGAAGACTGCTACAGGAACACAGCTCACTTACAGTGTCTACAGTACTAAAGAAGTACAGAAAATAATTCAAAAAAAAAGAGATTTTTAAGATAAATTCTGAAGCTGTAATAGTCATAGGAGGAGATTAAATTAAGTATCTCAAAAGTTATCTGAGAATGAAATCCTCTCACCAACCTAAAAAAAGTCCAAAAATTATTTTATCAGGAAACACTGGAACAAATTATCCTCCAGAAGAATCAAAGATGCACATACCGAGTCAGTCACACTGTGAGTGAGCATAGAGGAATTTGGAATTACTTTATATAAAACAACCAACGTTACGCTACTGAAGCAATGTTCCACCGAATGGAAAGCAGTCAGTTCAGAAAACAAATGAAAGTGGCAACAATGATCATAAAAAAAAAAAAATACTGAGTTTTGACAGCAGGCAGATTTTTCCCAAATTATTCAGATTCCACACGTCTCGATGTCTCCCTTGGTCTGCATTAACTCAAGCTGTTCTCACCACATCACACATCGAGATACCAGCACCAAATATGGGAGGAAGTAATGGTGGTGACTCAAGACAGAAAAAAAAATTTTCCTCTTAAAATCAGTGTTCAATCGAAGTGAGTCCTAATGAGCTCAGACCAGCCTCCCAGACACAGTAATGGGCAGAAGGCTGGATCCGTGCCCTGGAGTCCCACTCACCTCCTCTTTTATGAAATGATATTCATTCCCTCATGCAGGCTCCGCTGGCTGTTGTGTTGCCTGGGACTCTGCTGTGTAATGACAAATGTTTAATGCAGTTCACACCAAACATGATTACCTCTGGTAAGGGAACTGTTTCCTGTAACCAGGAAAGGAATATGTGCACTGACTTCCAAACAATGCAACCCCCTTGGAGCCTTTACAGATACCATCCAACATCTTATGAACATAGCAGAATCCATCAAGCGTGCATTTAGGACAAAATTTCTCATGCTGACACTGTTCAGACTTCCTATTCACAGCTTCTGTTTTACACTGATCTCCTGGCAACAACAGGAGCATTCAGTATGTCCTCCACCATCCATGCAGACCCTCACGTAGCAATTAGATATTACACGAATGGGAACAACAGACAACGAGAAAATAGTTTGGAATAATCCTTTGTGAGATTACACATTTAAGGCTACTAAACAGACTGTTTTATTGTTCTAAGGCTTCCTTCCTTATATTGGGATTTTATTGATGAAGTTTTAAAATTATCTGAGAAGACTGATCTATTTCTACTTGATTGCTACCAGAAGTCCCATATCTATTTCAAGTCTTGTATCTCAGCCATGACACACCAGCAGAATACTAAACGAGAATAAGCTTGCTATTGTTCTCCTCATGACAATAGCGGACGTGCAATACAGCATCCACTTTCACTTAGTTATATACAGACATTGCTATATATTCATGTTGGAGAAGACACAGTCAAAGACCCAAGTATGGTGCCCACAGAAAATTTTATGATATGGTTTCTGTTGGCCCTTAGCAGTCAGAATTCAATCCAAAGTTGAAGCAGGTCCTGTGAAAGATCCGCCTCCTGCACAGGTCACCTTCTGGTAGTTACACAGTGCTTCAAAAATAGGTTTGTCAATTATATTCTTCATCTACAATTGTTCAGACATTCCAGTGCTGTTTCAGTTAGAGCTTTGAACATAAGGACTGACACCGGCAACTTGATTTAGTATTTTATGAGAAGCTAATGCAGGAGCAGAAGACAGTTGTCCTGCTGGTGTTGAGACCTCCTACACTAGGCTAGACTTTCTTACTCGTGCCCACATGAATTATGTGCCTGTAGTCCAGCTACGAGGCGATCAAGTGAGGCAAAGTCATGAATCACCATGATGAGGTATGGTAACCTAGACAAAATGGATGGCATAAAGCGTAACTCACAACTGCTGTTACGGAAGAGCTTGTGTCAGTGAGGAAGCCGGCAGTAACTCCCAGGCTCTCCCTAAATAAACCAGTTGTCCAGTGCATCTTCAACCAGATGCAACTACAGAAGGCTACGGACTCACCACAATGTTTTCACCTGTTTACAAGGAATACTTCCTACCTTTGCTGAGGACAGCCTTCAGGACTGGACTCAGTAAACCCGGCTGTCTTTGTCAGCCCTACATGCCTAATTCTAATTAACTGTTGTTCTCCAGGAGGGGATCTCACCCAAGTACTGAGCTGCTCTGGTGACCTTCTCCCTTCATTACCACCCAGAATAAGATACATACACAGAGCACTAGTAAGTACCATTTGATTATTAAATCAATAAGCTATTAAATCAGTTTTAAATAGTTCAGCCTGAGGTATGTAATATTGGCGGAGTAACTCTTCATCCTTAACATCACTCATGTTAAGACTATCTTCAATGACCACAGCTATCTTGACATACAAGGGGTTACAATCATTAATTAAAACATACAACTTCGTAAGTAACAACAGAAAAGGCTACCATAGGTGTGAACCCTAGTTGCCCTCTAGCCTGTCATTGCACCTCAACTCATAAATCACTGGCACTGAAACGGTTGCTGACTATGCTTCCTTGCACAGCACCAGGCTCAAGAGGCTGCGATCTGGAGGGCCACCGCTGCTGCAAAAATGTCAAACCCTGCTGCATTTTAATCAACATGCTGCGACTGCAAACAGGTACAAGCCGACCTCTCTGCAAATGACCGAGGAGGCGCAACCCTCTTTCTAGACAAAGGGAACAGACGAAGCACTTTGGAGAGATGGCTGGAGATGCAGGATGGGCTCCAGCCCTCAGAGGGATCCTTCATCCTCCTCTCCAGTGCGTGCTGCTCACTCACCACACCCAGATCCCACACGAATGTTAAGAGCAAGAGACCTCTGTTAAGTCTGGCCCGCTGACGGCTACTGGCAATATGAAGCACCCAGTTTGAGATATGCCCACCCAGTCATCCCCTGTGACCTGTATCAGTGCAAGGACAGATTCATCTCCAGCTCCTACAGCCGGTGAAGCATAATAACGCCCAGCAAATCACTTGACCTAAACAGACCGCTGACTCCCCAGGGTCAGTTTCTTAAATGTCAGTAAACAAAAACTGCAACAAACAAAATGCAATCTTGCTACATAACTTGGAGTATTTGCTTTGAACAGAAACAAGCCTCTCACTAAAAGAGAAAAACTTAGAAGTCCTCTATTTTCACACAGGAACCATTGTTCTCTGCAGCTTTGTACAAAAGAAGTATTTTTAAAAGCAAACGTAATTAATCATGTGCTACTAACCCTAGTAAAGGAACAAGGCCCCAAAGCCTCCACTCCACTCTCAGATGGGGGCCAGGAATGGGCCTGTAAACTCAGGATCCGAGTTAGGCCTGGATTTCCACACATAGTAAGACAGACCATTACGGTTGTACTGGGAAGCATTTGAGTTTCATGCCCCACGAGTCTGATGCGCTCCTGTTGCACGACAGGGTTAAGGAGTCAGCCAGCTACACCCAGCACCAACACAAAACCTACCTACCTGTGTAAAAAAAAAAAGCTCCTACCTGTGGTGGTCCCATCTCTGCCGCGAGGCTTCGGGCGGCCCGAGCCGGCGCATCGCGGCCCTGAGGTGGGGTCAGGGCTGACGCCTGGGCCAGCCCTGGCTGAAACACATCCCAGAGGCGGCCTCAGGGCAGGCCCGGGGGGGGTCCCGCCCCGGGGCGAGGTGCTGCAGCTGCATCCTGGGCGGCTCCTGCAGTGCCCGGGGAGGGAGAGAGGGCAGGCGGATGGCGACCCCACCTCAGCCCCGCCATCGACCCCAGCCTGCTCTGCTCGCACCTGGGGCCTCCGGACACCCCGCCTGGCCCTGCCCCTCAGTGCCCCGCCATAGCTCCGCCCCCTTCCAGAAGGTTCCCCGGGCCCCGCCCCACAGCCCCCACAGCTCCGCCCCCTTCCAGAAGGTTCCCGGGTCCCACAGCGCAACTTGAGGCAGCAGCAGCGGCACCGCCTGCCTGGATGCCTGGGAGAGGGCCCCCTGCCTGCGGGGCAGGGAGGGTCTCCTGGCCCAGCACGGCCGCCATGCTGGGATGAGCAGGCAGCCGTCCCCCCGTCCAGCAGCAGGGGACAGAGGGACGCTGGTCAGAGCGTGAGCATGGAGGGATGGCAGTTGGGCAGAGCCGGAGAGCCTCCGGGGAGATCCTGGGCTCGGGGTTGCCATATCAGAGAGGAGCAGGGCAGGACTGACTGTTCTTCACTTTCCCCTTTAACCAAGAGAAGATGAAGAGCAAGGAAGCATCCTCCATTAACGCTGCTGGGGAAAGGGGTCTGCCTTTACGAATGGGGTTAGGCCAGGGCCCACAGTTACTGATACAGTTAAGCCCAGGTTGAGAGGCTCGGCCAAGCTGGGCCTGGAGCAAGGAGCTGGCGGGGAGCAGGCTGGTGTGCTGGTGTTAGCCTTCGGGGCAGAAGGGACACGAGAGGTGGGCAGTGTGCCCTGGAGCCACTGTCTCTGGTTTAGGTCTGGAGCGGGAAGGTGTCCTTACAACTCTGGTAGGCAGGCTTCCTCACAACGGCTCCACTCCGTACACAGTGGAGAGGAACACAGTTATGCTCTTATGTATACTAATATCCTTAAATTGGATTACAAGCATTAAAAGAATATAAACAAGACACTGGAACAGTTAGCAGGAAGCCACAGGCAGCATCCTGGGACAGATGGACAGAGACTCATCCCTAATCGACTTCTCAGCTAGTTGTTCAGTGGGTAACAGGGAAAGCCAAGTGGAGGCCATGGTGCAAACTTGCCAACCGTTCTCTGGAGCAATAGGAACCCAGATGTTCCCACTTAGCTTTTGTAAATAAAAAGATGAATAATAGATTAATCAGTAAAAATCATCGTAGATCACAGAAAACATGATCCTAACTGGAAGGAAACAGTAGAAATGAAAAGGGGGCTTGAAAAAGGTGCCCACTCTCAACACATGCAGGCCACCTTTGCTCATCGAGAACTGGATCCGGGTGACACGATACAGCTCTTTAGAGCTCAGTGGCATTATACTGTAACGAAGCCAGAGTCCTCTCCAGCGTCATAACAACACAAATGTTCTATGTACTGGCACGGTGACAGAAAAACTGACACTATCGCCGCGCTTTAATAGCAATGCACCTGAAGTTTGGAAGAAATACGAATGTGTATGTTTTCTTCTCCTAAATCACTAGCATCTCTCCATTTAAGAGAAAAAACTTAGCACCCAAACACTCATTTTATTTTTCAAGAAGAAAAAAAACCAAACCTTTTGTTACCCAACACGCCCCTGCAAGTGTGGGAAGCTTCAGCAGTGCATTGTATAGTTTCATTATGAAAAGACACCCGAGTGGGTTGTCCTGAAGATGGTTGCAAAAGGCCACTTTGCAGAGTGGTCAGTTGACTTTCAACAGCGTATGGGATGCATATTTTCTTGGAATAATCCTCTTTTTATTACTCTACAAAACTGGCAGGAACTTCCTTTGTATATAGCAAGTCAGCTTGACGATATTGAAGCCAACCTAAAAAGTTATGTCATTTTGCTCTGCCAAATCAGATCTTTCTGCTCTCAAAAATCAGGTAAAGCTAAAACATATTGTAATGTTTATATTTTAGCTCTGTAACATTTTCATTTGAACCATTTGGTGCCAAATGTTGTTAGACACTTGGAAAAGCTGCTTGGGTCAACTGGATCTTTCAGAACTATTTTCATCAGTGCCTGGTAAATAAACTGAAATGTAAAAATATGTACGTGGTCACTATGGAGTCACTCTATGTCTCCTCGTCCTGGCGGCGGCCGTGGCCAGGCAGCTCGCAGGCAGCTCGCACGCCCACCCGTGCGGTGCCGTCCGCGGGGTGCGCTGCAGCTGCACGGGTCAGAGCCCAGATCAACGCTGCGAGGCAGCTGCTGCGGGAGAGGCGCTGCTGGCGCTGTACCGCGCTGCTGGCGTAATGCAAACCAGATACAGCTGACAAGTTGTGCAGGGTAAGAAACTCCCTGTTTGCTTTGTCTGCTCGTAAAAGAATGAGCTCGTAAGACAAGACATAGACTGGAACTTCGTATAATGGCAAACACTTAATTTCTCAGCACAAGGTTTTCTGGGAGATTTTAAAAAACACCAGAGGATTGAACTACCCGTGCACCTACCTCTGTCTTCAAGAGCCTCCCTGTTGTCTAGAGTTTGGACAGTCAGAGCTAGTATCAGTCTGGATGGTCTCAGTCTTAGAAAATGAGGCATTGGTACTTAAAATGAGATAAGGTATCTGCTTTAAGTATATGCTTAAACTAGCTTCTTAGCTTGCATAGTCTGCATGTACGAGTGAGTTAGAATGGATGTTCTCATCCGGAAGTGACTAGGAGACAGTTGGTGATGCTGGAGGTCCTCACATGGAAGCAGCAGCTGCCATGGAGATTGGGAATCTCCAGCTCTCCAAGAGACTGCATGCTTTATCCTCTCTTTCAGGACATTTGATGAAACAGGGTTGCCCCTTTGCCCTCGGTTCATTCACAGGCAAAGTAACTTGGTGTGAAGACAATTCCCAAAACTGAATGTCACACTTCAGTGCTTCTGCTAATAGCTGCTGGAGTTGCAAAGGAATCTTCATGGTTGCACTATGGCCAAATATATTTCTGCATTTTTTCCCTTTCTAAAGGATAACAGACACTGGCCACAGATGGAGACCGGATGTCTGATCGATGTGCCGGTCTCAAAATTATACAAATTGTGTGAGCAGGAGTCAAAAAAATAGTTTCTTTCTCTATCTACCCCATCAAGGGTCATTAAGATTTTTTTTCACATTCCCTTAAACATACATCTTGCTAGGATCTTCAAGACATGCCTCCCACAATCAGTTCTCTACTTTAACTGGGGATTGAATTATTAATGATTTACTCTTCTGAGAACTGAAACTTTTTAGTGTAAAAATCTTTGAGCTCAAAAGCTCAAAGCTGTCTGTGAAAATGCAGTGGCTCAGATGATCTGATGATCATTTCTGACTTAACTGACCAGATCACTGGAAGGTCTCAAGGCACATTATCTAGCAGGTGAATATAATTATCTCCAATTATAATTCAAAAAGGCAAAACCCCTAGTACAAGATAATCAGGAGGCCACAGTGAGTCTGAGCCACAATTCTAGACACGCTATGCTGTACAACAGATGTCCCAACCTTAAATAAGTCTGATGTCTTCTTTTTGAAGGACATACATGTTTCTGTTTCATAACAATAGATTCCAAGAAATTTTCCCCATAATAAGGCTAAAAATACTTCCCCATGCCTCATGAGAAATTAACTCTTGCCTGTTTCTAAAAAGTTTGAAGTTCCTTAGCTGGTAGCAGCTATTTAAAAAGTTTGATATTCAGCAATGTGTCACATAAGGCCAAGTTTCTAAAGAAAGGCATAAGAGTACCATACCAAGGCTGATTCAGGCAACACTACAATATCTTCAGATGACTGCAAGGCAAACAGTTTAGTACACTATGTTTTGATGCGTTGTGCAATAGCTACCAGTGCTTGTGTGGTACAGCCTATCTCACCTAAAGGCCTATGATCCTCTCAGCTTCTGCCCTTGTTTGGTAGGTGAGTCTGAACTGCCTCGGTAGCTGCACACGAGCACACTGACAGTAGACTACGAAAACTGGGAAATTCAGAGAATTGACCCACCTGCCCCTTGGATCAAGCTAAAGAAATGGTTCTCTCATGCCTCTTCCTCCTCTTAATGACTCAGGAAACATCTAGGAGGTTTTAAGGACATAGGAAGTTAAAGCATTAAATACGTGACGGAAGGCTCAGCCCTTTCTGTTATGTAGTCCACAGTTAGATGGAGACAATCAACGTGCAACACATTCATTTGAACATTAGCCTCCCTGGTCAGTCTCATTGCTCTAATAGCACTGCTGCCTTTCTTCCCTCGGCTTTACCTGCAGCTCATCTCCTATTCTATGTTATACAGACTTTTCCTAATGCTGCAACCAGCATTAAAATGTTTTCCTTGTATGCCAAAAAGCCTAATCTTGGAAGTAGTACTTGCCTGTTGTTACCATCAGGCGGTTCTGTCTCTTTTGCAAGTAACAAGTGACAGGACGAGAGGAAATGGCCTCAAGCTGCGCCAGGGGAGGTTTAGGTTGTATATTAGGAAAAATTTCTTCACTGAAAGGGTTGTCAGGCACTGGCACAGGCTGCCCAGGGAAGTGGTTGAGTCCCCATCCCTGGAGGTACTTAAAAGATGGGTAGATGTGGCACTTAGGGACATGGTTTAGTGGCGGACTTGGCAGTGCTGGGTTAATGGTTGGACCTGATGATCTTAAAGGTCTTTTCCAACCTAAACGATTCTATGACTCTCTGCAAACAGCCCCACAGAATTTAATGGGAGTACTTACAGTCATGGAGACTTGTGCATGAGGAGTGTCAAATAGTTGCCCTCAGGCACCGAGGCAGCATCACCTGTACTCCTGCAGCATGCCCAAGGAACGTTTGTCCGTCTGTTCTCAAAGGCCTCCAGTAATCAACAATAATATTGATTATTATGGCTAAAAATTTCTTCCAGTACTTCTGTGCCTTTACCATAAGGACAGCCTGAATCTCACTTGCTAGTTCTTCATTACTTCTTGCCCTGTGTATCACCAAGAGGAGATTATTCCTTTCCTCTTTCAAAAAGTCTGATATATTTAAGACTTACATTTTCTTCAGTCTGCCCTTTCCTAGGCTGAACCACTCCAGCGTGCTCATTTTCCCACTGGTTAAACATTACAAACCTCAGTTCCCTCTTGTTGCTCTCCCCTGAGTTCCTTCCCACCAGCCCACAGCTGGTTCCTGTGGTGCCCAAGCCAGCTGCAGTAGGCTGAGGAGGCCTTAGCATTACTGGTAGAGCAGGGGGGTGATTTCATGCATCTCTCAGGCCATTTTTCTGGTATTCGTCCCGAGATACTTCCCTTTTCACACCAACGTTACAACATTGCTGACCTGAATTCAGGTTGTGATACATGGCAACTCCCAGGCTCATTTCTGAAAGTTGCTATCCAGCCAGCAGTTCCCTGTCCTGTATTTGTGCTTTTTAACAGTTCCTGCGAGGTATAGAAATGGAATTTTCACTTATTGCATTGCATTTTTTCCAGACTCGTTATTTGGTTTCATTTTAAATTCTAGCTTTGTTCTCCAATCTCCCTGGTTGCACTTTGTCTGGTGCCAGCAGAGGGGGGCTGCCGGCACGCCAGAAACTAGGGCTGGAAGTCCACATGGTCTTGATCCAGTTCAGTGCCCACTGAGTCCAGCGGCATTTAATTTGACAAGAACTGGATTGGTTGCCAATGGAAAAATACAAAATTGTGTCCTGAACATCATGTAAACAGAAGAGACCAGCAGTTAATTTGGTATTTATCTGCATACTATTAAATAAAACCCAGATATTTTACGATTTAGAAAGTGCAAGTCGTACATTTTAGATGCATTGCTTCCAGGTAACTTTCCCTGTCTGCCTTTCATTTCTAAAGGACTTTTTTTGATTTATGTATTAGTATGCTTGTATGACTGTTTGTTTGTTTTTTTACAAGAGGAAGATAACGTAGTTTCAGAAAATTTATTTAGATACTAACACTTCAGATCTTGGGACAGGGAGAGTGTACCGCCACAATATTTTAAATTTAATAATTTATTTTTTACTACAAAACTTTAAAAAAATTGTCTTAACTCACTTAAAACTTTCCCAAGCACATTGAGATACTTCTTCCCCAACTCGGCACATCTCACAAATGAGTTTAACTCACTTTTTTGTCCACCACTGCCTCACTAACTCTAGGAATACAGTTTCCAAAACTGCTTAAATTCAAGGTGGCAACAAAGCAGGCTGCAGAACAGGCAGGTTCTGACCTACTACTGAACTCCAAAAACTACTCACTTCATTACAAACCACTTGAAAACTAGGAAATTGGTTTGATGATTCTTCCTAATGCTCTAATTAGCATTTCAAACCTTTGTTGTAGATAAAACATGTACACCATGGTTACAGTGTTGATATTAAAAAGAATTCATTTTATACATATTGTAGTCATTAGAAATTTCAATTTAACTTCCAGGTTCTTCTAATCACCATAATTGTAAATTCTTCTGTCCTGTAAAACAAAGGAAATTACATTTTAAAAGGTGGCAGCGCAAACCAAAGAAAACATGGATGGTATATGATGCTGTACAAGTCACTCACTTCCATCAAGAGAAGACAATGTAAACCATTAGCGCACAGCCCACTATCCAGCCGACTGCAAGGAGTATAGGCACAACGAGACGTGAAAGCGGGAGTTGGGCTGAAAGAGAAAAGATGATCTTTTTCAGAAAGGCCACGTTAGATTGACGCTGAATTCACTGAATTAAAACACATCAAAACCACTATTATCACACAGCAGAAAGATACCTGTGAGCTTGGGCCACATTATCTATGATCGCTATTTTTAGCATGGAATCACCATATCTTGGCAGGCCTTCTAATGAGAATACATAGCAAAAGCCCAAAGAGATTTCCATGCCATGGTCTCTGCAATCAGATAGGTACAAGGCTTAGCACTTCCAAAAGAAGCAGGGTACAGGGAGGAGACAGAAGCACGGTTCTGTCCTTGGTCTCCGTAGGTCATCAGGAGAACATCTGTACTGGACTTTATTGACAGCAGCTGTCCTGGCAGATTCAGGATTCAATCCCTGACACATACAGCACCTTCTAGAAGTCTCATTAGGTTGGCAACAGTAAATCAATTTAACATTGCACCCATTTAAGATGAACGTGCGTGGGGCTGCACTGAGGGGATGCTGGGAGACTTCCCACACCCCGAAGGGATGTTTGCCAGTGGCTGTGCGTCAGGGACTCAGAGCTCACCTCTGTGCTTTTGGTGCACCGTGCCTGACTTAGCCGCCTCCTATCCTGTCACTACAGCGATACGGGGTAGTTGAGGCTGATGCAATTATCCGCTGCAAGGGTGTTCCCCACTTTCAAGAAAGGAAATAACAAAAAAGTTTCCAATGTGAACGTACCACCTGCCTGGCTGAGTTGGGCCAGGCACAAACATGGGATGTCTTGCCTGTATTGCCCGCTAGTGCTAGAACAACCTAAAAAATTACATGGACACATGGAGTCCAATGCAGGCGATGGCTCTACAAGGAGCATGCAGAAAGTAGGGCTGGCGCTTGATATAAATGTTTCTGTACAGCACCAGAATTTCAAAGACCCTTCTATCAGTTTCCTGCAAGTGGCAGAAGCTTGCCAGAAAGCAGTGCATCCATCTTTGAGATCATATTACTTACCAATATATTACAACATTTTAAAGCACATCTTTCTGCACTTAAAACATTTCCACTTTTTTAAAGGGATTAATAAAGAATGTAGAACTATTCACAACACTTTGCACAGCTTAGATCAACCAGACAAACTTTGGAGGGATGCTCAATAATTTAACGTTTGCCACATTGTTCTTTCAAAGCTATGCACAACACAAATGTGTCTCACCATGATATTGCATGGTGTATCTACTGAGAGGGAAAGAGAGAACATACAGATAGAAAATCTGCGTGTGCTGCCATAAAAATACAAAACAGATAAGCAACCACACGCAAAAAGATAAAATCCTGCTCTGAAACTGGGTGTCCTTTTGCCGCAGGGGAGTCCCTTACCTGTTTCATTTAAAGACTCTTATTCCTTTGACCCTTTGTAAGGTAAAGCTACCTCTGTTGGGAATCATTTCTCTTTACTTGCTGTTTTTTCTAAAGGTCCTATTACAAATAAAGGGCTGGATCCTGCTGGGGTACCTGGAAGAGTTTTGACAGAGCTCCGCTGAGCTGCCGTTGTGTGTACTGAATATGGTGTTTTGCTATATGAGATGCAGTTTAAACACAGTAAGATAAGAGAGGCAGGCAAGCCCTGGTGGGTCAGCAGGAATGCTGTGCCCAGCATTTGTCATGAGGCAGCAAGCAGCTGGCTCCGAGGGATAGAGTTTCATGGGAGCCGTTAGGAGTGCTTGTGTTTCATAGTTTGAGAACAGAAATGACCATGAGATCATTTGCTCTGATCTCCTGTATGTCACAGGACAGATACTCCAAGACTTGCGTTAGAGCAAAGCAACTGCTTGGAAGACTGTATTTTATGCCACGAGCAGGAGAGACTGAAGTGCGAGATATGCGCAAGGCTCGGGCTTGGCCAGGTGAGACGTCCGAGCAGGTAACCAATTCGCAAGGCCTCAGAAGAAGGTGACAAACTCCAAGGTCCCAATATTTGGTCCAAGGGAAAACTATCCTGAGTCTAAATCTGAGAACGGGTATTACCCTCGCCATGGAGCAAGGCTGTGCACACCAACAGCCAGAAAGAGAGCATCTGCATTGTCCGCTTTCCAGCCTGAGGTGGAGATGGGCTGGGGAGGGACTAGCAGCAGAGGAACAGAATACTTCTAAGCATCTCTGTTTTGGAAAGAAAGAAATCTTTACTGACACCTGCAGGTAACCAGCTAAAGCCCTAAAACATAAGGTTTCATTATAATCACCATTTAAATGAATGCACATGAAAGCGGAATACTGAGAGAAATGTGGGTTATTGCAGTCACAAGTATTGCTTTCAAACAGACCAAGGAAACAACCCCTGGCTTCTGCGGTTTGAGCCAGAGCCTGCTGAAATCAAAAGGCCAATTCTGGATGGCAGCGAGAATAAAGGAATCTTACTGTGACCTGTGTATGTAAGCTGGCGTTCTAGCTACAAATTACTTTCTTTTTTCCCCATTGTAGTAATTTTTCTCTACTTCAAACATGAATTTATCTCAAAATAGACAGAGAAAGGCTGGTCAGAGCAGCAAACACACAGCATTTTTGCTGTGCTACAGCAGGGTTCCTCTGCACGTGATAAACAGACGCCCAAGGTTTGTGCTTCTGCAGTTTGGAAGCCCTGGGAATTGTCAACCATGGGATGCCCAAGTACCACAGTGAAGCCAAGGATCCCTCAACTACAGGATACAGTAGCAGCACAGGCTTCCAAGCTAAATACAGCCTAAATACACTGATAAACTTCATCTGATCGCTATCTTCTTTTTTTCTGGGGTTTACCTTTTATCCAGAACCATAAGTTGGCTTGGTTTTGCCATCTGTAGATGGTCAAAACTCCTACCAGCTACCATGAGAAAAAAGATGCCTGTGGCCTCACTGAGCTGCCTTCACCCCTGAAATGGCTGGGCCTGACTGCGCTGACAAGGGCACCCCGAGATACCAGGTGGAAAAACTCCCACTTACTTTAAACAGGCAGAGGCTTGGCAGGTAAAGAAGGGAATGTTTCCCTGCCCGAGCCTGTCAAGCTCAAATTTGCAGTCTTATGTTCCCTACTCCAAAATGCCTCAGAATTTCACATTCGTTTTCTTTGTATTTTATCATATATAGGCTAGACGTGCACACAGACAACCAAACCACTGCCCCGTCACTGGGATGGCAGTTTGAACACCATACTGATCAGCAGGCTCGGAGGGAATGCGTGGGCATGCCCAGAGGACCATGCCTCCTGCATGTCTCCCAGCTGCCAGCCCCAACAGACAAGTTTTTCCATGTTCCTTATGCGCTGCTGTGGTGCTTTGAAATCTAATTTAACCACAGAACTGATGTGGACAGGCTTTTGTGTTGATGGCATTTGCCAGCTTCACATTTAAAAATCACGCAAACCCTGCAGTTATTCATTTCAGCAAGGTTGTCCACCCATTTGGTGCTGGCGCCAGCCTGGTCCGTCTGAGTGATTATGGCCACATTGCTTTTTAAAAAAAAACAACAAAAAAAAATTTAAACACAAATAACAATACACATCCTACTAATGCAAAATACGGTTAAGTACTAATTCCTGGTGGAATACCAATATCGGTGTAATTTCTGTGGATATCAATGAAAACTAACATTAAGAAACAGAATTCAGTGCCCTGTTGTATCTGAGTTTAGTAGAATTCCACTATCCTTCTTAGATACTAGTGGTAATGGTGCAAAAAAAGGGAGATAAAAGTCTCTAGTCTTCAAAAACTTTTAATATAGCTATGAAGATGTATAAAAATGTTACTTTTACAAGGAAAAGTACTACCTGAATAACTGTGTACACAGCTACCACCATATTTAAACTTAGTCGTTTCACCATCCAAACCTCTTACAGTGAAGCAAACAGAAAATGACAATGACTATAAAATGCATTTTTATAAAATGCCTTTTCTCCTTGGAGAAAGTGGAAATGTGCTTATAATTAAAAGGTCGTTATTAAAATTTCATTTTGCTCTGCCACTTGGGCTTTGTGGAGTTAAAATCTAAATTATTATATGTTCACCTAACATTACACTCAGGTTTCAGCTACACAGACAGTATATTTAAAACACTGTCAAACCTAACTCATTTTACACAGTTCCGCTTAATTATGTTAGTCAACTTAAAATCACAACCACAGAAAAACTAAAGAAAACAAAACTGGTAGGATTCAGAAATACGAGAGGAACCCAAGCTACTTTAAACTCATTGCTGTTAACAGAATTAGCTTTTAAACTGATTACACTTTCTTACTGAAAAGCAAACTATATAGTGTATCATACGAGAATACAAATAGCTGAGTATTTTCATATTACATTGCTCAGATTTATGAATTTTAAGAACGCATTGTTACATTCCCATTTAGCTGTGCATCTTACCTGGTTCCGCCATTCCCCCCTCTGCTGGTTTTATTGGCAAGTTTTAAGGTTTGCCTCTGCAGTTGTTCTCGTGAGCCTTGGGATGCTTTAAATAGAGCAATATTTGGAATGTGCTGCAGCTGCCTTGCTCGCTGATGCCAGTTTTTGGCTATATGCATTCAATTGTCTAAAAAGGCAGGAGTTCAAGGGATTCAAGGTTACCTCTTCCTATTCCTGCAACTGCACATCTGTTTCGGAGAAGGCTGAATAAAGAGGGGTCCTTTTTTGAAGAGGGAGAGAAACAAGGGCGAAACCTGCTTTATGGTCTCTTTACAGCCATGAAACACCACGTGATAAGTTCACATAATATTTATGTGCATCCACATATTTAGAGCATGACAGGGATCCAGTTTGTTCTTGATCTCCCACGTCTTCTCTTGTCCCTCTCCTATCAAAAAACCAAGCCAAGTCCTATCCAGTAATACTTGTATTTCTATAGTTATTAGTTACTTGCTAATCATCACCAGGTATCTTGTACTCCACAAAGCACAAAGTACATTTAGCATCTTCCCTCTGAAAGGTTACAGTGTACAGTCACAGGTTTTCATTATTCTTGTGGGTAGCAGGTGACAAAATTCAAGGGAGGAACATTCCTAAAATAAACTGAGAATTATTTTATCCTAAATAGGATAAATCATTGCAAACTGTCTCTAATTGAGAAGAGAAAAAACATGGAGACGAGTGCCAGATCTGAGCCAAAAGGACAAACTGCACACTAGCTTGTATCACAGAAAAGGAGAGCTCCGTATAAGGATCCCTTGGAGCGATCCTGGCCACAGTTTTTGACCAATAAGTGTAAGAAACCCACTCAAAGTTTATTAGAGAAATTAAGCCCTGCACAGAACATTCAGAGGAACACACATGTGCATCACATGTTAGCGAAAAGCCCCTAACCAAATGCTTTTTTTCAGACACGGGAGGACATTTTATCTAACGTTCAGCAAGCTTATGCATAATCCCATTTCAGAGCTGTGCCTAGATACTAAATGAAACCGCGATTCTTCCTGTGTGTTTCTGAAATGGAAAAGGACACAAATCACTGTTCAAAAACCCTTCCATATAGCAGGTGCACAGGATGTTTTGAAGAGATCTAATCTGGATGTTTGTGTAGTCCAGAGGAATTGGTTGTGGTCTCCCAGAATACAAGACAGTGCCCAGAAACACATTATGCAGATCTTCTAAAAGAGATTATCCCTTTCTTATGTGCTTGTTGATCAAAGATTAAATACTTAACATAAAAAATTAAATTTCAGTTATCACCTTGCTTCAGAATTGCTTCCTGTCTTACAAAGGCTGCGGAGATCACATCTTCCCTGAAGCTGTTATATCAGACAGCCTGCAGAAAAGGAATTAAGCCAAAGTTAGATTCTAGAGCACCAGGTGGAAAAAATACTCACTTTTCATACCAACACGATCTAACTTGTTCTAAAGCAGGTTCATAACTCAATTATTTAATTTTGAAAGAACTGGAACTGGTTATAACAGAAATGGAGTCCCAGTCCCTAGCAAGGAAGGGTCTGTTCCTGAACACAGGGATCCCCTCTCAGTTCCCTGCTCGCTCCGTGACTGCAGAGGCAGAGCAGAAGGGTGCAGACACATATCCAACGCTACATCTACAAAACAGTTGGGAGAGACAGCCTTCAAAATACCCATACGAAATGCAATTAAATGTCTGGTTATTTTTACAGGAATAATATTTTTTGTCCTAGATGCAAGTATGGAAACTGCGGGCCCCAGGCTACACATGACTTGTGTCCATCTGCAGAGTACTTTCATCTGGAATGAACAACAAAAAGAAAAAGAATGGCAGTGGAATATTTTAAATACAATTATTTGTATTGCTGTGATAAGTATCTTAGAAACCACGCTAACATACACAATGTAAGTGAGCAGCATTCAACTCTGGCAAAACTTTACTGAAGACAGTTGTTTTACATCAGTGATGAATTTAGCTTTGTATAGGTTGGTTTCATTGCATACTATAAACAGTCCCCATTTTTTGGTCTTTTGAGTTTGGCCTGAATTCTAAGATGATGATTACAGAAAAATAACTGAAGCCAAGTGATGTCACCTAAGGAAATTTTCATCAATTTCTGCAATCAATATCTTGACCAACCTGTTCCTCAGTCAGCTTGTGCTCACTGTCTCTTAGGTTCTTGTATTTCTGTTTGTACGATGAGATACTTCAAAGCAGGTGCTTTGAGGCATTATTTCCATTTCTGCAGATGCAACAGAAACACTGAGCTTTATCGTCTGCCCACTAACACCAGGTCCATACCAATAAGTCTCTGCTGACAGCAGGGACTCTGCTGGCTGAAGGATCAGACTCCCACTTCCTCTAGTAGGGGCACAGGACCTAAAGGATTTTTTGGGACCTGAAAATCCTGTTTACCAATTAACAGCAATCACGTGATAACATCTTTTTCATAAATTTTAACATCATCTTAAAACCAGCAGAATTTCTAGCACCTGCTGCTTTCTAGAATTTCCCACTGGCAGTCTCCCAGCGGTTGTGACAGCACTTGCAGCACCTCCAGACCTGCACGTACTTCACAATAAAGGCTCAATGAGTCCCCTCAAAGCATCATGTTCATCTGCCCAGGGAAACTAGTCAAAGGACTTCCACTGGTTTCTAGAGATCAGTTTGATCAAATGGCTATGCTAATATAGTAACTGAAATGGCAAGTTCTCCGAGTACTGAAGTTTTCTGGTACTGGATATGCCTAGTATGTCTCCACTGCTGGCTTTTGCCAGTCCTCTGCATTCTTGAGCAAGACAGTTCTCCTTAAAAAATGCTTGCCTTTCCCCAAGCACCAGATAAGGAAAGTGATTTCACTACTGCTTATCCAAAATGAGTATGCTCTTAAAATAAAACTCAGGGCTATATAACATTTTATTATGCCATGCACGATTGAGTGTATCACATCATTTTGAGACACAAGCATAAAATGCGAGCTTTACATTCTTTGTCTAGCTTTGCTATAGAGCAGACTTTTTGGGATAAGATCCAATTTGTTGTAAAAAGAAATATGATTCTGTTCTCTGTGGAATAGATTTATTGAATAAAAACCCCACCTCTCTGATACAATAACTTCATTGGCTGCGTAGCTGTTCCCATAAGTATCCTATCTGGTTTGGTTCTGCTAATTATATACATACATCTGATCTAATGGAAATAATTTCTACCAGGAACCATGTATTCCTAACAAGACAATCTGACCTTCACAGCTTGGGATCTTTCCAGGCCTAGTTGCCTTAAGCAAGGACAGAGAGTCATTGCTGTTCACAACAGTTTTGCTAATTACTACCCTGATGTAGCTGCAAGCATAGTAAGTATTGTTCTGCAAGTCTAAAGCACGAGGTTAGAGATATAAAAGTTGTAACTGCAGCAAAGAAGAGTGTAACAACATAGACATTATTTTAAACAACACATCTTCTGTTTGGAACGGAGGAATGAACTACAGACAAATTCTGCAACAGATCTCAGTCCAACAGCCAAAAAAAAGCAGGGGGACAGTTTCAAAATATAAAAACAAGTACACAATGCTTAAGAAAAAACTCAAGGGAATGATTTGTGGCATAAAAGCACCTACTTTTTGCCTGCTGAAGAACAATACACAAGAAAAACAATTCCCTCATTTGTATTTGTGTTTCAGATTACATTTTAATTTGTGTATAATAATTTTTCCCCTGTGTTTGTATTGGAATGATGAAATACTCAGAGTTAGACTCGATGGTTAGTTGTGGCCAGAAATGAGATCTCTCTTAGCCTTGGGTTCACTGAGGTACTCAGAGAGATTTGTCTCACTTAAAGCAGTCTTTTGAGGAGCCTCCTTGACTTCAGCCCCATTAACTGCTCAAAGCTAGGAATGCACTTTAAATGCTTTAAATGCCTTCAGTGCTTTAAGTGAATTAGGGCCAAAATTAGGAGGAGGAACTGAGTAAGCCAGCAGGGCTGTAAGTCTTTCCGGAAAAGAAAGCAATTTTAAGGGGAAAAAAAGTACTGATGTTTTAGAAAATATTAAATTCTCTCTTCTTCAGATCCATGTGGACTTTGCCAAAAGAGGGGGGGAAAGAAAAAAAAAAAAGCAGAGGCTGCTGTTGGATTCATTGGCTGGCTGGAAGTTATGAATGCCATCGTTCACAAGCTCCTGCTGTTCCCCAGCGTGGCTGCACATGCCGCTGGCCGTGGGGAGTGGCGAGAACCCTCTGCAGGCTGCTTGATTGTTTTTGTGCCAAAGCTTTGGTGAAGGGTTGGAAGGAACAACGTCCCTGGCTGTGTTCAAAAGTATCCCACCTCATATGATGAATACAAAGTGCATTATTCCACTGATTGCTCTCTTTTGGCTATTCCTTCAGCCATACAAAGGAGCTATGAGCCTGCCATGGTTTGAAAGACCTGAGGCCATCCTTGTCCAAGCCATTTAACTGCTTCTGCACCAAAACTGCCAGGGAAGACCTGGGGAGCTGTCGGTGCTGCTGCATCAGCGGGCGCCTTTGCCACACGAAAGACAGGACCTGCAGCATCTGCCCTTGAGCATGGAGGGGACCAACAGCTGAGTGCTCATGGAAAACTAACGGGCAAGGGAGCAATTAAAGCCAGAGTCTAATCCAAAAGAAAGCAAGAAAAAAATCAAGCCAACACTAGAAACATACCTGTACAGCTCTTTAACAGGTAGACTGGTTATATAGGGGCTTTCCACCGGCTAACTAACACCAGGGCCACAAGGCCGACAGATACCAACACGTTGTTGGTAACTTGTTTTCCTGTAACAATAACGGGCACAGATCTAACACCAGAAACTACAGCATCTCTGCATCTCTTAACCCACCCGCCCTCCTGTGTTTGTACACACGGGGTATTACGGTAAGCAGAAACGCAGGCTGTATTTGTTTGGAGATCACAGAGCTGCAGACAAACATCTCAGCTTCGGGTTTCCTCTCCCTGACTTGGTGCTGCTTTCTTAGACAATATGTTAGGGAAACATTTAGCTACAAATAGTCACGTATCACCTCAGCAAGAGGCAAAGTCTCCCCCTTTTGTACCAGAGACAGGATTTCTCCACAGCACAGTCCCCTCTGAGGAATGCTGGGAACAGAGTAGAGAAAGCAAATATCAACTGCTTGGTAACAACACCACAGATGTGTTTGCTATGCCATTTCTGCTGAATCTGAGTGATTTAGTGTCTGATGTTTGGGAAGCAACTGTCAGAACACCTCATTAAAATACCACCCATTTTGCAAAGAAAATTGGCAATCTTTATTGTTTAACTAGCTAATATGTTTCGAGTACATTCTAGTCTTCCTAATTTCACCAGTACCTAGATATCAAATATTATAACGTCAAATTTATATTTTTGTTAGCCGTACTTCTAACATCTGAAAGTCTACATGCAGCACTCAGTAGACTGGCAAAGAAACGCTTTCAGTTTTACAAATCCTATATGATTTGTATAAATAACTGTAGGCTACACTGCTTTATATTAGAGCAAAGGGACATATCAACTCATCTTCACAAAAGGAATGCTCCAAGTAATAAAATCTTTATACCTTTGTAATATTGGTACTAATTTTTAAAAAATCACATTTCTTTCTTTCAATTGAGCTTTTTCCTTTAAAAAAAGCCCTGTTTTACTAGCAAATCAAAAGCCATGTTTATATGCCTTGAATTGTTTTCTTACTTTGCCATACTCTCTTGTGACCTGCAGACCAACATGTGAGAAAGAATCAGATTACTGTATTCACAAAATAGATATATGCATGGAAAATTTGTCTAATGAGATGCATGTTATTAGTCACACCAATCTTAGCATTTGAAAGCTCCCTTAAAAATTGCTAGAGATTACTTCCATTCATATTTACATCATGAAAATAAAGACATTGTTGATTTATTTGATAGCAGTAGACCTGAAAAACTCCATTTATTAAGCTACTAAATATTTAATTTCACACACTATTTCCTAGGGCTCAGGGTATATGTGTCATTTCTCTTGGCGGAGCACTTCAGCTGAATGCTGAGATATCTGATAAAAAAAGCTGTAAATATAGTGGAGAAATGGCACTATCAGTGTAGACGCCTATACGTGCAATGTCATTTCTGGATTAGTTCCCCACTGGTGTCTAAAAATAATGTCGATAACGATGTGGGTTTTGTCTTTGTATAGTTTCATTTCAATGGCTGCTGAGTGATTGGTAAATACCTTTCTAGCTGGCACAGGGATAACTACTGGGAATAAATCTGCCTGACACATAATTTATGATGAAACTGTCTCAGCTGGATTTCTTAGTACGGAGCTTTAGATGACTGGAAGGTGAGCTGCACTACAAAACCATGGCATGCAAGGCAATGCCAGATTTCAAAGCTGCCACTTTAGTGGCCAAGGTCTCAATGCGCGCTGTAGCCTGACCAGGGTTTCCAGCCTGTTCCGCGCAGCCCGGCGAGACCACAGACAACTGCCCGCCCCGCGGCATGTGGTGGGGATGGCAGCATGTGAACAAAGAGCCGGGCACACTTAACCGCAGATATTTGGAGACAGAAAGCGGCTCTGGAGCCCTGTCCGACCAAGTGCTGCGCACCTTCGCCTGCTGCTGAACTGAAGGGCACTCAGGAAACTAAACACCTCCCAGGAATAGCTCAGCAACCAAGCTGCCCAAGCTCAGGGTCAGCGCCAGGACAAGTTTCAGATATTTCATATAAAAACTTTACTGACTTTCCTCCTCTCCAGGGATTATTATTCAGGAAGGAAACCCAACCCATCATACACCATAAATCACCATGGGATTTATGACTTGGGAAATGTCAGCTTTCTGGAGGATGCATTTTATGATTTATACATTAGTGTAACCTCTTGATGTGGCTTTTACTGTGACAGCTGAAGAAAAATTGGCATTTTCCTCACAATTGAAAGGCATTTAATGTGTCGCTCAGATTTGCACTGAATCTTAACTTCTTGACCGAGCTGCTAAGCGCAAGTTAAATTCCAGCCTTACCGTGGTGCATTTTCCATGTGATTTTTCTGCTACCACAAAAAAATGAAGTTAATAATTATTCCATTCTGTTTCTTTGGATAAGACAAGTTAACCTGTAGTACACCCTGTATGCAGCAAACAGCCTAAGGAGCAGGCCTCAGTGCAGGCGTGCGGAGAAGTGTTCGGCAGTGGCCAGGTGCCAGAGTCATAACCTTTGTCACTGCTCCACTCTGCTGGCAAAACGCTGAGAGGAGCCCCAAGCTGCCCCCAACACAAAGACAGACCCCGTACTGGTTTTGCAATACATGTGGCTATGACCTATCTTCAAGCAGCCAACTGTTCAAGACCCTACAGCTTCCAGCCTTCCACTGACACCGGCCTGAAAAGCTTCCTCTGGCCCCAGATCTGCTGGAGATAGGGGACCAGGCAAAAAGAAGACAAGGCACAGAATGCACTATTTTTGGAAAATTCTTTCCAGTTCTCATCCTAAAGACTAGCAATTAATTGATGGTTGCAAGGACAGAGCAGAAATGAGGAACTCCATGTCTGCACAATGCTTTCCCTGCTCAGGCCAGCAAAACAGGGCAGGTACAAGAGCTGCCCCTTCCCCCAGCATTGCCTGCGGCACAAGGGCAGAGGTGGAGGAAAGTGAACAGGATAAACAACTGCCTGAGCTGCTTGCCAACTGATTTCTTCTCCTTTTGCCCAGCTCCCCTCTTTCCCTGGCTTGTAAAGGGACTGTTCTTAGAATCATAGAATGGTTTGGGTTGGAAGGGACCATTAAAGGTCATCCAGTCCAGCCCCCCTGCAATGGGCAGGGACATCTCCAAACAGATCAGGTTGCTCAGAGCCCCGTCCAACCTGGCCTTGAATGTTTCCAGGGATGGGGCAGCTACCACCTCTCTGGGCAACCTGTTCCAGTGTTTCACCACCCTCACAGTAAAAAACGTCCTCCTTACATCTAGTCTAAATCTACCCTCTTTTAGTTTAAAACCATTACCCCCTGTCCTATTGCAACAGGCCTTGCTAAAAAGTTTGTCCCCATCTTTATTCCCTTTAGGTACTGAAAGGCCACAATAAGGTCTCCCCGGAGCCTTCTCTTCTCCAGGCTGAACAACCCCAACTCTCTCAGCCTGTCTTCCTAGGACAGGTGCTCCAGCCCTCCCTTGTCCACTGATGTAGTCACTCCATCACAGTAGGCCATTAGGTTGGTCAGGCAGGACTTGCCCTTGGTGAAGCCATGCTGGCTGTCTTGAATCACTTCCCTGTCCAGTGTGTGCCTTAACAGAGCTTCTAAGAGGTTCTGTTTCATGAAGGTGAGGTTTAAAGTTTAGTGCCCAGGATACATTTTTACCATTTCAGACTCAAAATAGGCAGGAAAAGCTTCCTTCAGAGGATGGATGAGGTGGGGAGGCAGCAGTGCAGGAGGCCAGGAGCAACATGGGACACTCCAACAAAGGGTACCTAAGGGGATCATTATTCTCAAGCGCTTGGGTTTTACCATGATGCCCTGGCTGTACTCAGACAAAGAGATGGAAACAGCTGGATATTACACTTTTGGTTGTTCCCTTGTTCTAACTCCTGAAAAACAAGTAACTGAACTGCTCAGCTGTGAAGAGTGTTCCAGTTCCCGGTTCAGCCCTGAATTTCCTGGTTGAAAACAACTTACTAGACTGAAGATACTGCATTCAAAAACAAATGCTGGCTTGTGTGATTTCAGCTCATGTGCTGAGCAAAGTCATACACAGGCTGAAAACATTTTTATTTGATCTTACTGTGTCCTCTGAAAGAACATTAGATCATGCCAGCAAGGAATACAATGGCAAAACACAAACTGGATAAAGAAAAAAGGATATATTCATTAACATAAATTGTGAAAGACTTTCTAAAATGCTGTGTTTATCTAAGATTTAAATAATTTAGTTCTTGATCTGATCATTCCAGTTAACCATAAACACTGGATAAAATGGAGCGAGATGATTTCAATGTCCTCTTTAGAACAAAGTGAAGGATTCCTTCAGAAGCTTTTATTCTACATTTTCCCATGTATTAGAAAACTAAAACACAACTGAGTATAAGCCAGCCCTGGAATTTGTGCCCTAAAGTCACCCACCCTAAACTGCACCTTCCTCAGCAGAAATACCCACAGATTATCTTGCTCTTATCTGTACATATGAGGACTCCCTTTTCTTAAAAACTGGAAAAAGCAAGCCTGAACAAGGTTGGCAGTTAGTGAAAGGTGACAAAATTCAAGTCCAGAAGAAAACAACTTCTGATAAAGCAAAAACATACTAAAGTCAGCAGAGATACACCAAACTGTACCAGCTGAGACCCAGCTGTGAGGAAACAGCGTTTATATGAGCGGTAGAGAGCTCTGCACACTGCAAACTTACCACTTCTGAATGCGAGCTGAATCTGCGTGATCTCGACGCAAGGCTTGACGCTGTCCTGCTGGAGGGACTGGTTCAGCATCCCACTGCGTTTTGTAGACAACTAGTCAAGTCATTTTCTCCCTCCTTTTCCAGGTGACTCTGGCATAAGTTTGCCTGCATTCTATACCTCTGTGGAGAAGACCCCTCCTTTCGCAGTCCATCTGCTTGTGGGAGAACATAAGATGGCTCTTTGTTCCTTTCCTTTTCTATAGCTTATATTTTCCTTTTTAAATGAATCCTCTGTGCTGGGGAAAATATGCTTTTTAAAAATTACCAGAACAAATCACTTAATTCAAAGAAGTTTTGCAAGCCTTGAGAAGCCATTAAAATGTTACCAAGTTTTATCCAACCAGAAGTAAAGTTCTCAAAAACATTCAAAAATTGACACTTCCACGCACAGATTAAAAAACTGTATCTTATTTGTAAGAACATAGCCAGCTTTACTAGCTAGATATGTACTGTAAACACCAAGTCCTTAAAGAAAAGGTAGTGTGAAGAAGAGCAGCTCCTACACTTGTGCTGCAGTACCCTCTTGCGACAGACGGGGCAATTTCAGATTTACAGGGAACCCAGAGGATGCTTTGCTGCATCAGTCAACTGAGACACTGGAGCTATATCCACAGAAAAAGGTGTGGGGTTGTTTTTGTTATTTTGGGGGTGGGTTTTTTTTGGTTTTGTTTTTTTGGTTTTTTGTTTTATTTTTGTTTTAAGAAACTAAATATGCTGTACTTAAAACTTTTCTCAGGAAAGATATATTTAGTGTTTTGGGGCTTTGAAAAAGCTGAGTGTTTCCTCACTCTGGGGTGTCTTTGCCCCTGTTCAAATGAATCCTACCACAGTTACAGGAAACAAAGCAGGGCACCTGAATCTCACTGTCCTCAGCCTGGGGTACCTGCGTGCATGAGCCAAGGATGCTCAAAAATGACTGAGCACTGGCATTTTGGCTACTGTTTGGAACGCTTGAGTAATTGGGAGCAGTATCTACAGGTAGAAACACAGATTTTGGTGTGTGTTTCACTTTAATCCTCCCCACCGTTCTCATTTCTGTAGGTTCTTTACTGAGAACGTATTTTGCCTCAGACTGAACTCCCAGAATTTCCTGGTTTTTGCTTTCAGAAGCCAGTTCTGTTATTGAACCACAAAACCAGGGGTCAACACTAGGGTTAATTAGTCTTCTCTTTACCAGAGCAGGCACAGATCTGTATGCACTAGTTAAATCTGGCCACTGCAACAGGTTCAGGCTGTTGCCTAAGCAGGAGCCACACACCCACCTACGTCATCTCACCTCACTTTGTCCATGGTACACAAAATTCATGATATTTGCTACTGCTCAGGTTAGACTGAACTGTTGGGATCACAGTAAGTCATCCAGCTTCTCCAGGACTTCAGGAGTCAGGTCCCACTACACAAAATCTCTCCTGCCTGAGTCACCCTGCATCAGCCTGCGGACTCCGGCTCCGGGCTGGGGTGGGTGGTTGCCAGCAGATGGCAACCCCTTCCTGCAGTCCCGGGCAGCCAGGCCAGCAGTGTGTCTCAGCTGTACAGAGTGTTTGGAAAAAACAGATCTGAATGATAAAAAAATACAAATTAAGTATTTCTATAATTAATTATATTACATATTATTTACATAGGAGAAATATTATTTTGTCCTGGAGTTTTGGACACAAACCTCTCCTCTTAAGATACAGAGCCTACAGAAGGAAAATAAAGAGCCAGTTCTCCCTTCCTCTCTCACCCACCTATACACACAGATACGCACTCTTACCAAGGTATTGTTTCTTAAACAATTGAGGAACGGTTCCTCTTCCATTCTCTCAATGATATATCATAGTCACAGACCTCAGAAAATGATTTAAAACAATTACTACATGAGAAAAGATCCCAATTTAATCAAAATTTGGAAGACAGCTCTTTCTGCAACAGCCCTGCCCTAGAAAATGTTTCCATGATCTACGTTTCTGTTACACCACTTCTCTTAACCACTCCCCTGTTTTTATGGAGTAAAGAATAAATGACAGAACTCACCTGTCTTTCCTCAAAGAATCAGCATGTTTTGTAACACACCCCAAATGACAAAGGAGGTCACAAGTAAAATTTTGCCAAAAATAGTATTATTTTTTTGCTATTTTTAATCTATTTACGTACGCTTTTCTACTAGCACATTCAGAGTAAATGTTGCATGTGGTCATACATATGGGATGCACACAATGATAGCATTTTGCATGCTTTCATTGCAATGCCAACCTTTTAACGATCAATTTAACACGGAGATAACTCAAGTTTTATTAAGATAACCAATTAGTAGTCGCTTCAGACAACGGAGGCTGAAGACACTCACTGCGCTGGTCGAGGACTGCACATGTCCTGCTTTCTGAGCTCCAGCCCAGCCTGCAACAACCTGCGGTTCCTCTCCCTCGCCAGGCTGCTCTGGCAGCCCTTCCGCAGCCTTTGCTCCAGCACCCTTCTCTGTTTTCCAGTTCTACATCTCAGTCCAAGGGGCAGCAAGATCCTGCAGAAGACTACACGTTTAGTGAGGGAACTAGATTTGAATACGCTTCTCCTACCAAAAAAAAAAAATTTAAATTTTTAATAGGTTATTCCACTTTGTTCTATACATTCATATACAATCAACTAAATATTCATGATGCTAATGAAAGTGGTAGCAGTAGTACAGACTGGAGAAGCAGAGTAATTTGGCTTTACCTTGCCAGTGAAGGCAGATGGGTTTATAAAATCCTCATCCAAAATATAAAAGGCCAATGGTCATGTTTGCAAGGCCTTACTTACACACAGAAACTCACCACTTTAATTACTCTAGTTTAAGTTAATTGCTGCAAAATACAGAAATTCTTAGTTCAGTAAAAGCCTTTCCTCAGAATCAGTTTATTCTTGTTTCCTTTATACTAAACTGAAATAAGCTATCTTTAAACCTCATAAAAAGCACATTATCTTTTTTAATGGCTTAAGCGCTTTAAAATTATGCTGCAAGTAAAAGGGCACACAGATAATTCCAAAGGCTAGGACAAAAAGGAAAAGAAGATATTTTTGAAGATTTTTATAGGGGAATAATCTCTAAAAATAAGCTTTTAATAAGTTATCTTGAAGTTTAAATTTAAAGCAAAATCCATGGAGAGATTGCATATGGGCTGTATTCAATGTGTGTAAGAAAACAACCCTTCTGGGGGTATAATAATCTATACTAGATTATATTATTGGCAGATAACAAGAAGTTCATGTTTTGTGAGTATACTTGTGTGTGTATTTTTATCTGAGCACCAATGCCTTTGCTAGTTCAGCAGATGCTCTGAACCAGTCATAAATTTTTCTAGGTTACAAAATCACCAAAAATGTTGAGGTCAAAATATTCCATGTGTTACATGAACGATTAGAAGCATCACCAACTGCCAGCAATAGTTTAGAACATACTAAAACCTCCAAAGAAGCACAAATTCACTTATTTTTCCTCTCCAGAGAAACTGATGCTGCTGATAATTGATTCAAGTATGTTCTGTGAATATTAATATTATCATCTGTCCTGCAAATAAGTTATTCAGGCAAAATGATAATTGTAAAGTCCCAATGCTTATTTTTACATAAGCATATGCGTGGGGAGGAAATAGAAGAAATAGGAAATGTTTGAAAAATTCAAAAATATTTTAAAATTAAACTAAGTGGACTTGATTTTTTTTAAATCAAGCGGTAGCTATTTCTGAACAAGCAACTCAAAGTTTAAATGCTGTCAAATGTCAAAGGATGTTTTCTAAATGAATGCTAATTAAATTAGTAGCATAGGTAATTACATTGAGTTTAAATTCTGTATGTATTATGTGAGATTCAAACTGAGACAATTAATATTCAGTGTCATGTGTTATACTTTTTCTTTCTGTATTGATATATTAACATATATTTTTTAATTGTGTACATTAACGATCTATAATGTACTGATCATTTCCTTGATGACTCTTCCTGCACCTCCTTTGCCCCTGAGCTACTGATCATGAACCTCATGGCGCCGGGTCCTCCTGCATCTAATGAAGACTGGTGGCCAAATCCCATAACGTTGCGTTGTACAGCAATAAGTAGGGTAGGAAGAGTTTGCCTGTCAGTGCAGGATTTGGTAATATGGCTCTATATACTTTTAAAATAAGCTCAGGTGAATTAAATATGATCCCAGAGACTTCCCACTGAAACAGTGTCCTTCACACACATCTTTAATTAATCTCTGGATAATCACTTTTGTGACTCACTCCAGGAGCTAAGAACTGTCACAATCCATGCGATAATCTTGTCCTTGCCAACACAACTCTGCAGCAGCAGTACCTGGGAAAGAACCATTCTGTCCAAAAAGCCCATATGGTGCAGATGCAGTTGTCTGCTGGGGGAAAGAACAAGGGCAGCACAAACCATAGCATTCAGATTTTAGCCAAATCATGTCATGACCTCAAGCGTGGCAATGCATATGGCAACGACAGCATAAAAACCCTACTTAAAATAGAGTAAAATAGTCTTAGAAGCCTATTCTTTGGCCTTTGTCCTGTGCCTGACAACTGTCTACATGCCAACTATAGAGAGAGGGGGCTTTTGTGACACCTGCTCATCTCAAACCAGCCACATGTCATCATGTGGAAACAATTTCCAGTCACTACTTGGCTGGACTGCGTTTGTGGCAGCAGCAGGTGAGAAGCACTGCTCCTTTTACTCATTGTCAGGGCCACTGTGGCACAAGGCCTCTTGATTGATTTCGGGGGCTAATGACTGACAATGTGTCAAGTTTCAGGCTCGTACACAAGACTTGTTGACGTACAGTATATTTTTAGTTGATCTATTTTTAATTTAACTTCTGTATTGCACTTATTGCAATATTGCAAAATCCCTGAACTTAATTCCACACTGCAGTACTGCCACCTTGCACTCCAGTCACTTCAGGGATACAACTCCAAAAGCATGGTTATGAATATATAATATATATTTGTATATACAAGTCATTAAGATCAGAGCTTTGGTCTCTTCATGCTACGTCCTGGACTCTGAAATTGGAGTGATGACATAAGAAAGCCCTCACAACTGAGACACCTAAAAATATTATCCTAGAAAATGTCACGCCAGCTGCGCTGGCATCCAGGGCTCAGTAGCTGGAGTGGTTGCGATGCGAGCTGTGACAGCACGGCACGGCACATATGTGTTCCTGTCCGTCCCATGACAGCGCTGCATGACACCGCTGCATGCGAGCGGCTCCGCAGGGCTCCAGTAATGCCCAGTTCCTCTTGAAGTGCTGTTGAAATGTCAGTATAAGATATGGTTTATGTACCTGTATGCTTGTAAGACAGCCCAGACTCATTCCATAGAGGGTGAAAAAAACTTAGGGAGGCGGCAACCGAGGCTTACGTTGCACTGAGGTTGAAGAATAAAGTGTGAAATCACCTCTGGGCTGGATGGCAACTTTCTGGAGAGTACTCAAGAAACTGAGCCCTGGAACTGCACTGGCAACCTATGTAGTTCCCTCTAGCCTCCCCAAAGTAGTCAATATGCTTTAAAATGTTAATAAATGAACTTTCTCCTATTAAAATAAAAAAGCTTGGACAATTCTCTCCAGGCTAGTAAGTAATATTGATAGAAGGAGCTATTTTTGGAGTTCTTGACTAACTTTCATGAACAGTATAGGAGAGCCTAGGCTTTAAACCACAACTATTTCTGTTCACTCTGGCAAATCATTATTTGCTTCCTTTTCTGGCTGGGAGGAAGAGCTCTACCATTCCTCCAGGTATGGCCACCAAGCTCATCACAACAGCATCTGACCACAGCAATATCCAACCACAGGATAACAGTCTATTGGCATCCCTACCAATTACAACTCCCAGACACATGAAAGCAAATGATCCTATCAAATAAACAGCCTCATCTTTAAATACTGCACCTGGAAATGCATTTTAAAATTTAGCATGAGATAATATTAACAAATTCCCAGTATTGCACTTATCCCTTATTTAAAAGGCTTAAGATATTATATCCTCTTCTCCTTGTATAAACCAATTCGAGTTATATAATGTATGTGGATTTGCTTTGACCTGATTCCAGATGGCAATATATTATTAAGCCAAGGCTGTACAACTGCAATTGGGTGGAAAACAGGTCAGGGTTTTATTACACGTCAAAACTCTCAAACTGTTCTAAATATTACAAATTAAAAAGGCAAGCAGAAAATAACCTGTGTGTTGGAATGATCCTATTGCATTACCTTGCTCATGAATTTATATTGGTGCATAATTTGTTGGTTCTTTTGTTACTTTTCAACATCCGTACGTGCAGTTTGTTATGACAAATCGTGGGACAAACCAGGGCTGGGACTGCACAGATACAGAAGGAGGAGGGCACCAGCAGCCTGGCAGCTCCTGTTCTTCCCGCCACGTGGAAGAGCTTCAGCTCAGATCACGCAATGAAAAGACAGCTTCAGGTGAAGCAGGAGCAGAAAGGCAAAAGAAGGGATGCAGAGCAAGATCTTACGCGCAATGGGCTTGAAGGTGTGCTGGTACCGACCTCATCTCCAGGCAGGACATTGAAGTCTGACTGTCAGGTGGATGTGCGGTTCTCAAAGTTCATTAAAAAAGATAAAAGACCTCTGGAGCAAAACAGGCTTCCTTCCAGCAATCCGAGGAACACAGTTGCCTTTTCACTCTCTATCAACACCTCCTTTGAACTAAAAAGCACGCAGAAAGTCAGATGGCTAATTTCCCCTGCCAACTCAAGGCCAGTCCTCAAGAAACCCACTAAATCCATCAATTCCCAGTCTTATCCTTCTCTTAACACATGATATCAATGCTGCCTGTGAACTGTATTAGTGGGCTGCTTGTTTAGACAGATTTAGTTTGTCTTATGCTATTACACTGCTCAGCTGCTTCCTGGCCTATATCAATCCTCTCTATTATTTTTTCTAGCATAATTAGTGCTGTTAACTAATTTGCTGTTAACAATTGATTCCAAGTTCATTGAAGGAGATACCAGAACTACAAAGAGTCTCTTTGACTCTCCACTGCCAATTTTAACGTATATCAAGGAGTCTCTAATAAGTCACATTAGTCATTGAAATCAATCAGCATATTGGCGCTTCTCTAATTTTTTCTCTTTTGGGAAAAATATCATCATCACAACATAGATCTTAAACTAAATACAGATCTTAAATTATGGGACGGTCTTTCACCAAACAATATATCCCAAAACTATATATGGCAGCTGACATTTATGTTCTCATATGCATACCCATTATTTTCACTGCTTTAGGAGCCACCTAAAAACTATCGATGCTGTAAACAGCTAGGCATAGGATCAGCTCCCCGGGGTGGTTCTTCATACTCCACTGCATTATGCTATGGGGCATAATACACAAGCCAGCTTTTGTATGCCAGGCTCCTTGGACAAAACACAGTGTCTCATTGCGCACAGATAAAATCAGAAAGGTCATGTTCACAGATCAAACTACAAAGGAAAGAGAAATCCAGCTGGACCACTTACAAAATGAAAGTCTTGTATACATCTGGTTCATACTCCCTCACACAGAGAGTATCTCAAATACAAATAAGAGTATGTAACAGTATAAGCAACTACTGTTTCTGAACTATCCCTTACTATACCATTTTATCTTTATGTTGTTGCATAGTGTTGTGTCTATTGATTTCGTAAAGAGTAGCTGCTCCAGGAAAACAAAACAAAGCCAGATAATTCCCTTTCTTATTAAACCTCTTTCCCAACTTCTCTTCTGAATTATTCTTAATAACCTATTTTTGAATGATGCCTCTACACATTTTGATTTTGATACATCCTGCACCTGTGACTGCTCCCCTACAACATTTGCAGCATTGCTTTTTTAAGGACAAAAACAGGACTTTTTTTTTTTTCTTCAATAAACTGCAAGGCTGATCATCTAATCTCAAAAAATAATGAAAGCATATAAAACCTGGAATGCTGTCACTCCTGGTTCCAGTAGGCAGTTGAATATATTACAGAAAGTACCACATTATCTCATACTATCTAATGAGGTAAGAAGATGCCGAACACCATATACCCTGTTCTATACAAGCTGACAGCATCACTGCAGCTAATTTTCATGTCTTTTCTCAAAAGCTCCAGTGGGTGAGCCCAGGGCCCTGGTATCAGGGGCAGGTAAGGGGAGTTACTGCTGTGTCATGTTTTAGGGGAATGCAGAGACTGAGCGGCTCTGCTACAGAAGCCACCTGAAAGTACATTTCTGTCCAAAACAGAAGGGAAGACAAGGCTGTTCAGAATCAAAGCGGGGTTGGGTACATACTGTTTTGGGAAGGAGCTCCATGGGAAGGAAGGAAGACAAAGCTCAGCAGGGGACAGAGGCAGATGCAGAGACAAGAAGCAGCCGGAGGAGCAGCCAGGCTTGGCCCTGCAGGAGAGGACTCCACATGAGAAGGGCTGGATTAAAGTGATGAGTCAGAACTGCTCGCCACTTACTTTGTGTATTCTGGTTAAGAGAAAAATGGCATTGCACCAAAGGTGCACCGATATACCCAATACCATCACTGATTTTTATTTTTTAAGGGAATAAACTGCTAGACCTGCTTCTGCAAGTTTTAGCTACCTACCGAGCTCAGAAGGAGATATGACTGTCCCAAGCAGGAGTGAGACAGCACCAAACCATGCCTGGCCACATCTCAGGACAGGGTGAAAAGAGTTCTTCCACGCAGTTTGTGTCTTCTCAGCAACGATGGGATGCTCAACTCCCACACCGAGGTTATGTCAGGCAAGAAAAAGTACAAAATACCTCAAGGTAGCAAAAGAAATGTTTTAGTAGCTCTATCAACATTATCTTAAACAGTAGAGTTGACTTGGGAAAACACTGCTGAAGTGAAGCAGATAGCTCCCCACAGAGAAGAGACAGGGGTGGGAGCGCCTCATGTCTTTATTCAGTTGTAACAAACCACACTTGAAACTGTACAATCAGGTGACTTTGCTTGGTGAACCAGTGCCTGGTATCCTGCCTTATTTTCCAGTGTACTGCCAGTGGGTCCTTGGCTTTATAAAAAAAAGCAATTAAAATGCTTGTAAAGTAAGTGTGGCTCAAGTCTGTCTAAACAGCTGTCATTTATTAACTTATGTTTTATGGCACTAGCACTACTGCTACAATGAATTAGTAATTTATTTATTCCTGACATTTATTATGCTATCATAAAATGCAGTATTCTGTATAATACAGAGAAAATAAAACAATTTTCCCATAGCTACTAAAACTTCATGTATAACAGTTTTCAGAACCAGATGATTATTGCGTAGGCCGAAATCTTACAGAACTGTAGCACTGCAGCAGTACTGATGATCATTTCCAAATAACTTTAAAAATCCTATTCAAATTCATCCATATTGATCACATTCATTATTTGTGTCTCCTGATATGTGAAAACTCATTGCATCACAAATTAACGGATTTTCATTGCCACAAATGCATTTCCCCCAGCGCACCTCTGGAGCATCTTTGCGTACATCGCTACAGCAATGAATTGATCCCTTATCCCTCCCAGTTAGTTAAGGATTGTTGCCCCAAACAAGACATTGTAAACAATCTTTCTACGTACAAGTCAGACTTGCACATTCTCGGTTTTTTATGCACCATCGAATCACCTTCTCAAGGAAAAATACATTTACTATACAAATTCAGCCAAACGTGCTTTGCGACATAATCACTCATTTCCCGGCTGGCACAGGGGAAAGGTGCTGCTGTATTTCCAATGAAGCGCAGTCTGAGGAGTGAGCCAGTTGCCGGACAAATTAAGCTAAGGACTAGGAGCAGGAATCCTCCTATGGGCTCTCCTTATGGGACAGATTCAACTGCTCTTTCACAGAGACTATTTGCTCCACATCCAGGAAACATTTTCTCTTCAGTCTGCTTTCCTGACAGCCACTTCAGCAACCCTCCTGGCTCCTGCCACGGCTCTCCTCCAGAAAGGGAAGCCCAGGAGTGCCGGAGGTGAGCGTTCCTGCTGGGGCCTCCAGTCAGAGCAGCTCAGCTCCCTCCCTCAAGGACTTACCTTGGAGACTAAAATTACTGTCTGCACAGATCCCCAGCTCTTGAGAGGACTCATCAGTGAATGCCTTGCCTGTTTCACAAACACATGATTGGAACTGAGCTTTTAGTTTGAATTAAAAAAAACACCAAAGATTTTTCTCTGCTGCCATATCCCAAAATTAAACACACTACAACCTCCTAAAGCAAACGCTGAGGAAATAAGTTATCCTCTCTGATTCAGTAATACTTGAACATGTATGTAGAAAATCAAGGATTATAACAAAGTTGCTGATCATCTAACAAAGCTAAAGCAGGACCATACATAGTACGTTTGGCAAAATACCTAACTCGAGACGCATGAATCCTTAACAAAGTCAGGCTTCACTGCATTTATCCATCAAAGCTCTTGCCTTCAAATGGGGCTTGGCGCACTGCAATCCTATCACAATAGGAGTAAATAATCATGGGAAGTTAGATGATGTAGACTTTTCTATCCCTATCCAACAGTTCATGGATTCAAATATATATATGACAAACAAGGTGTTTTCCACTATCTTTTTCTACCTCCTCAGTTACTGTCATTTCCAGGTACAGGTCCCTCCTGCCTTTGTTTTAAAAAGAAGTGGGTGCCTGTCTGACAAAGGAGTTGCCATACCTGCTGATTTTATTGGTACATACCTTTCATATTCAGAGCAGTGGCTGTGGGAGAGCTTTTGAGAGTCAGCCTTTGTTTTCAAATGCAGATTCATTCATGTTTATTCCACTGAATTTTAATCTGAAGTATAATATTCTGCATATGCCACTCTGATTCTTTTTTCCACTTTCCAGAAAGTGAAAAGATTTGACAAGGGGACAAAAGAGACAGAAATGTCTGAGCTAGCTCCAACTGCACCTGGAGAGCTTCTGCTTTGCTTTACGAAGCTCCTGGTCTCCATAGTTACAAAAAAGTTGAAAAATAATGATCAAGTGTTACCTTAAATGCTCCCATCCAGAATGAAAAAATAAAAATGCTCAGAAACTCCCAGTGAGACAGCCCAATGGAGCGTGACTCCGCTTCTTTCTGCTCCTGTGGGCTGACTCCATCCTTTCCGGATTAGGTGATGCTGGACACTCCCCACCTTGCTCTGGGCAGAGCTACAATTCGACACATCTCTACTGCAGCCCAGGATGCAGATTACACTCCCATGGCTTATTGGGTTTTAATAGACATCGTTCACTTCCTTTGGCTGCCTCAAACCACACAGCTGGCAGCTTCGACTTCACACCTACCCTAACACTGTTAGCTAGCAATAGGCATGCAGGAATCCTGCCCAGGCACTGCTGCCGTCTCTGCGCTCCTGCTGTCCTTGCTTAAATCGACAACCTGGCAGCTGGGTCCTCCCTGCGGCCAGGCACCAACACCGCCCCAGGCACCCTCAAACCTGGGACAGCCCGCACACTTGGTCTCTGCTTGGGTAGAGTAAAAAGCCCAGACAATTCACACCTCTCTGAGGGGCAAAAAGTGACATAAGCTAAGGGACCGGTTTCCAAGCTCTAAGAAAACCCTCTGTCAAAACCAGAACTGAAGGCTATGATCTGTTAATTAGGCTGATCAAACAGTAGGTAAAATACATGTCATGGAAAGCTAAAGTCACCCTGCAGCTTTTTCCCATAGAGATGAAATTTTGTTTTCATTTATAAAAGGGCAAGAACAAAAGTCTCTGACTCAGACTTTAAAAAACAAACAAAAAAACCCCAACAAACAAAAAACCACAAAAAAACCCAAGCCAAACCACAAAAAAAAAAATCAAAACCCCAAAACATTTCAGAAAGACACCTGTTGTGCCCCACAACTGCTTGCTCTCTCAGCTGTCTTGGAGCAGCAGGAGCTGTGATGAAGCACGGATGGGAAGAGACACCCACTGTGGGAAGGACAGACCATAACTCCTGAGGACACATGCACACCCGGGTTGACACAAGGCTCATCTGTACTATCATGTGGTCAGCCCCTCTTTGGCTTTTTCTGTCTGCACCCCAGGGTGTGAAGACAAGCAAGAGAGACGTGCTTCACCCAGGGTGGAGGAGGAATTGCTACCAGAAGTCTCCTGCCAGAAGCCAGTAGCTTCACATGTACCATCAAGTAGAGGACATTTGGTCTCTGGCTCTTAAAGATGCTAGCTGAATGCTTTGGCAGATCATTTTTGTTTTCCTCCTAGCAACTCCAGCTGCTGATGAACAGGTGTATTAAGTCTTGACAACATAATAAATTCACCAGTGCAAAGTCACATATGCCAGGGCTGCCACATGGAGAGGCCATATGGATAGGCCAGCATCAAGAAGAAAAAAAAAAAAAGTCCTCAGCTGTGGTCTTTTCCAGCAGGATGTTTGCTGGCTGAAGGGGAAATCTGACTGGAAAACAGCTTGCTGTATTATTTTTCTAAAATCAAATAGAAGTTGTTAAATAACTGTTGGTTTGGTTTTGTTTGTCTTTTAGCTCAATAGCCTGTTTCACAACAAAAGTATTACAAAACACTTTCTACAACTTTTCCTCTATAGTGTGGAATAGCAAAAAGGAGAGGAACCATGACATAGATGACAGAGGAGAAATTCTAAACAAATTTTGACACCAGAGAATATATGACTTCACTAAATCTTCCAAACCTGACATTCCTAAGTATCTCCAAATAGATCTATTAAATACATTGAGGTTTGAACCAGTCCCACGGAAATGAAAGGATCCATTTCAGTTTAGAGTAGCTAAGAGTATTATTCAGGCTTGCACTGACAGGCAAGTCAAAATCCCAAACTGTGAAAGGCATCAGAATGACAACACAGTTGCTGACAGAAGTCTGTTCTGCAAATAGGTGATAGTCCCTGCCAGTGTCTGCAGCAAAGACGTTTGACAGTTGACGTAAATTTGCTGTGCAAAAGTCACAAAGCTGGATCTATTCTTAATGTCTGAGCAAGCAACTTATTAAACTTTAATGAATGTATGTTTGGCAGCTATTTAGTTATTCTGCCCAGTTCCATGAAGGTGTTAGCGTTGCTCAGGGAGCCAGGTTAGAACCCCAAAGAGTTTCTGTCAACATCCTACCATGCTTCTGCTGTCGCTTCAGCCCATGCCACTGCTGGTCCTTTCAGCACAGCCTCTGAATACCTGTTAAGCTCATTTGTACCCAAGAAGCAAGCAGACAGGTTTGACAGCAATGGAAGATGGTTTCACCACTATGGAAGAAAGCAGCAATAGGATTCATTTTATACTGAATTGGTTTTAGAATTAGTCAAACCATTATTTATTTATTTATTTATTGATGATAACTGAAATATCATGATAACCAGTTTGGATTTCCCAATTATTTTTCCCAGAGAAGGTCTCTCCTCCACAGGAGGAACAGGAACAGAACCCCTTACCAGCTCTCAATTTTCCCAGACCCCAGCGGAATCCGATGGCGACCTTTTGGTTTTGTTGAAGAGACCATTCAATCAACTATTCTCTTGCCCAGCAATTTTTCTTCAACCACTTTGATGGAATAGGATAAACAATCATAGAATATTACTAAGGATATATATTTATCCCTTGAATTTTCTCTAGCATTTGTTAATTTTTCCATACCAGTGCTTGCAAGAAAGGTATTCCCACTACACCAGCAGTGATTTTTATGGCAAGTGATCATGTTAATTTGTCTATTTTTGAAAAAAAATGTTTAAATTGATACTTTACATTACATGCTTTTCTTTCATGGCTTTTCCCAGCAATGTTCTCTCTTCTGCCTCCTCTCCATATCATTTTGTGATGAACCAAGCTGCAGGTAACTTTTGATCTACGTAGACTACAACAAATCGTGTTTGCATTGGGCCAGATAGCCAGATTTTTCACTACACACAACATAACAAAACCTGCCTGCTCTCGGCCAGATGGTCAATTACCTCAATTGAGGTCTACCTATTTATTAACAGATCTTCTATTCGTCTTTCATTCTCAGTTTCAGATTTCTCCAAAATCTTTCCCCATATGTGAGACTAGGTGATTTGTATGCACAGGCTGTGCAACTGAACAGATGGATCTGACAGCAATGGCATATTCTTCCACAAAAATGACAGGATAATAAGTGGAGATCTTGTTAAACTTGGCTACCGTTAACGTAACTGCTTGTTTACTAATATTTCACAGCAAGTCAGACTTACTGACAGTGCTTCACTTGCCAGTTGCTGAATGTATTGGCAGCTGCTTTTTCTTCGGCTTAAAGAAATAAAGAAGAAAAAAGAAACAACAGGACTTTCTAGAGGTAGTCTGGCTTTTTTTTTTCTTTAAATATTTCATTGATCAGTATTTGGAATCAAATATATACAGAGAAGCAATTCAGAGCAAAATAACAAGACCAAACAGTCTCTTAAAAGTGAAAAACCAGCTTAACTTGTTTTTCTTAGGAAGAAAAGCATCAACTGTGTTAGTATGCATTTGTTTTCAACAGGAGACCAGACTTCTATTTAAAAGAGAGTCGCAATGCCAAGTCCAAAAATAGAGGGATTTAGAGGGCCTGGAATCTGATAAACACCACCGTGAAGGTGTTCTTCCTGACTTGTGCTTTCTCTGTTTTTCAGAGGAATTGTGTTCAAGGTAGTCCAAAAGGAGTTTTAAAACATTCTGGAATATTCTCCCCGGTCTTTTACTGGAATTGCATAAGTGAACACAAATCCTTTTGGATTCTTTAGTGGTTCTGGGTCTAGGCTGAACCTTGCTATCCTTTCTCTGTTATTACCTGGGTAAGAATATCCCAGCCTCTCTCTTCCTCTAGACCCACCACTCAAGCCATCATCATCATACAGACACAATGCAGGTGTAAGAACAGTCACTTATCTGAATGCAGTAGAGATGTGGCTGCAAAACAGGAAATTTTCTTTGTAATTTAATGAGATGTTGGAGTATTAGAAGAATATCGAGACAATATATTGTCACAAAAGAACGAAGATGAGGATGTAATCTGTTCTTTGGCACTCTGTGCACAAGTGCTGCAGCGGGTAACTCCTGCCCTTAAGAGTTTCAATTCCAACTTTAACAGTTCAGGTCACATTCAGAGGAAGCCATAAAGGCTTTAATGGACTTACACACTGAGTAATCCTGCTTAGTTCAAGTGTAATGTGATAAAAATCTCAAGTGTGCTTTCTGTTAGGATTTTTTTTTTTTTTACATCCAAGTACCAGTCTCTTGTACTCTCGTAATGATAAAAACCTGCTGCTCTAAACCAATGTGCATCTTAAAAAGTATAGGCAAGAAGCAAATTTCCTTCTGTCAACATCCTGAGAGTATAGGAAGATACAGAGGAGCTCCCCCAAGCCTTTCCACACTGCTCCATCTCTGGAAATGATAAAGTTCCAAAACATTAGGGCCTGCGTTTCAGGGACCTCACAGTGAATGTGGGCAAGTCAGGGCCAAGTTGGCATTAGAGGGCAGAGCTGGAAGGATCTGTCTCCCCTTCGCCACGGTCCAGCTCCTGGAAAAAGACATTCATGTCTTCTAATAAACCTGCTCTCCATGCTTATTGGAAACAAAGAAATCTTTTCCCACCTCCCTCAAATCCCTCGTTCCTCTCCTTTGCCCGCAGAGGCTAACCTGGCTCTCTAGTACTTGTGTCATTCCTACTTGACTAGTCTGACTCTGCCTCCAGAGCATTTTGGCGCATGCACAGGGGAACGAAGACCTTCTGGGTGCCTAGAGATCACCCAGCAAGCAGAGACTTTTCCAAAGATGCTGCTTAATTACAAGACGTTAAAGAGCTAATCTCAACAAGTTTGCTTGCCACTTATCACATCCTTCTTTACTTTATAGTGATCATCACCTAAAAACTTTTTGGAAATCTCTTCTTCAGGCATTATCTTCCAGCAGAGCCTGCTTTGGTAAGAACCAGCCTGAAACTCACTGGAGTTTAGCAGCAAGCATGCATCATCCTCCCTCTCCTCCTCTAGCAATACCTGGAGCAGAAATTCATACTGTTCAGAATTATGTGATACTAGTTTGTATTACCGACATCCTGACCACATACCACTGCACTTGTTTTGGTGCCTTGGCTCTGGAAGGCAAAAAATAGGATTTGCCTCGTCTTATTCCTGCTGTATGTCAGATGCATTCCTTTTACTAAATGAAAGGCTAGTCTCATTTTATTCATCTGACAAGAACACACACCTCCTGCTGCCCCCTTCTACATTCATAAGGGAGAAAAAGATTGTCGGAGACCTTACCAACACCTATCCTGAATACGATGAAGAACCTTGGAAGCTGATGGAGCCTGGGGCTGCCAGTATGATATGAAACTGACCCCCTTGACAAAGGATTTTCCATACATGCAGCTTCTTAGCTACTGTATTACTTGGAATTACACAGCAAAGTTTTCTTTGGCAGAAACTATAAATCTTTCTAGAACATATATCCATTCAGCAACTGCAGTCTCTGAACTGAATGTTGAGCCTGGCAAGGCTTTAATAGCTCAGAAACCCAGAATTGCCATGCTTACAGCATTGTTTTCTACAAGTCATACCAGCACTTTCTCCACAATTCTTTCGCTTTAAAACAAAATATATTTGATGTGTATGACCAACGACTAAGAATTTTGGTCTGATTTATACTGTTATATAGCTCAAACAAAATACATAAAGTTATTCCTTGTTTAAAGTTTTGCATTCAGAAGCAGAAGTCGGCCGTTGCTTGCATTTATTCATCCTGCTAAGCATTTAGCATCTCTATTAAAGTGCAACAGAAGGTGCTGCCAAAACTGTCAAAGAGATAGAAACCATTTCATTTGGCACTGGACTGAATCCCTTTGCATGATTCCTAGCAAAGACCTACAGCAGAGAAGGGCTTGCATCCTACTGCCCTGATAATGTATGAACTTGAATTACTGGCAAAAGAAACACACACTTTCACATCTTTTGAGTAAAAAAAGAAGTGCTTTTCAGCAAGGAAATAAAAGGGACAATTTACTGGACATGTGTGCATCGGGCCTTTTCCCTTCACTCCTGCTGTTAAGTCTAGCAGTATTCCTGCTGCAAAGCTGGCTCGGTACTGTGCTTGGCACAGAGAGACTGAGCATGGAGACCAGAGGCAAAGGAGACTGCTGAGGATTTATCTTTCAAATTAAAAACTATATTAATGAGTAAATCTTGTTTTATCTCATGAAAACACATATTGGCTTCACGGAAATCCAGAAAGATTAATTCCTCTGCAACCTTCTCTTGCACTGTTGTGGAAGGGGAAGGATCCCACTACAACAAAGGTCTCATGGCTCCAGTGTTCCCACAACTCGAACATGGGGTAAATCAATGCAGCAGTTTGGCTTTACTTATATGGCCCCGAGACATTTTTGTCTTTGTCCCCTTTACCCCTTGAAGGATGCTGGCAGCCTGATCCCAAACTGCTCTCAGATTTGTTTTTTTATTCCATCAGCAGATTCCCTGTGTTCGCAGCAACCTTTCTAGTTGAGGACAAGATCTCTGGAGAACAGCAGACACTTTCTGGTGGCATAACATATCTTCATCTGGTGAGACAACATGACAACAGGTTCTCTCTGCTCATGCTTCATAAATACCCTCAAACACTGTACACTTTGGGTGTTTGTGCAGGACTAAGAGTCGGCACTGCAACTACTGGCTTTGCGCTCCAGCTTTAGAAAGCCAATGAGCACCCAATTAAAAAGTCTCCTTATGCACCCTGCGCATACAGCAAGAGACTGAAGAGTCACCTCCAGAGGGCAACACGCATCCAAAGTGGGCCGAACCTTTACCCACTGACTACACGGATCAAAACAGAAAATCGTAACGATTATCTTCCAGGATTAGGAATGCAACTGATTAATGCAAAAGCCTCATTTTATGCAAATGCTATGCATAACTAGGTTCCCACTCAAGCTACGGGAAGAAAGTGAGAGTGCAGGTTGTATTGGGTTTGCATGGCAAGGTTTTGGGGGGATGGAAGACCCGTGGAGGACCCCACACCAGAGCAGGGGGATGCCCAAAGGAGGCTGTGACCCCGTGGGAAGCCCGTGCTGGAGCAGGCTCCTGGCAGGACCTGCGGTCCTGTGGAGAGAGGAGCCCACGCTGGAGCAGTCCGTGAAGAACTACAGCCCATGGGAAGGACTCACGATGGAGAAGTTCATGGAGGACTGTCTGCCATGGGAGGGACCCCACACCGGAGCAGGGGAAGAGTGTGAGGAGTCCTCCCCTTGAGGGCTTTTAAGATTTAGTTTTTATTTTCTCGTTACCTCACTCTGATTTGACTGGTAATAAATTAAACCAATTTCCCCAAGTCGAGTCTGTTTTGCCCATGACGGTAATTGGTGAACGATCTCTCCCTGTCCTTATCTTGACCCACAAGCCTTTCGTTGTATTTTCTCTCCCCTGTCCAGTTGAGGAGGGGAGTGATAGAGTGGCTTTGGTGGGCACCTGGTGTCCAGCCAGGGTCAATCCACCACACAGGTCAATATCACTACTATTTATTTAAATTAATTCAAAACAGCACATGCACCCTCAAGAAGGCTAGGCATATATTTAACATATTAGTCTCAAGACAAAATAAATCCAAGGGTATTAATTACCATCTGCCTTACTCAGCATCACCTCTATTTGAACATCAGATATGGAAAAGTACAAGAAACCTAAAACATGTTTTAAATCAAACTTCCATCTCTAGTGTAAGCCTTTTGAACAGCTTTAAATGGACTGACTCTGGTTTAGTCGTCAAGAAACAGACTCCCATCCTAGCATACCTCTGGGGAAACTCCATCAACTTCAGTAGTTACACCCCGGCTCCGCACTGACTTAAAGAACCAAAATTTAGCACTTGATTGTATTCCCTCATTCCGCTGAGCTCTGCTCTGCAAGAGGATCCGCTCAGATGCAACTAAATTTCCATTTTACTGAAAAAAATATTAGTAGCGCTGAAAATAAAAAACTCAAATTAACATGACTTGCAGACACTCTGTAACTCTCTATATTCTGTTTTTTCAGCAGTGTTAATTTTCAGCTGAACTCCTCCAGTGAACTTAAAAGTGTCACTTTAGACATCTTTAACTGAAATAAGATTTTGACTATAAATGTTTAAGATGTGAAGCACTAAATTAAAAGAGAGTCCACTTTAAAAAGCCTATAAGTCAAATGAGTGCTTGAAAACTAAGCATGAATTAATCATCTGCTTCAAGACATCTGTTTCCCTTAAAAAATGTGCTTCCTTAAGACTATTATTCCTTAAAATGGGATCACATAAATACTGTCTGACTTTGCTGACAAATTTAAGTCGATATCCAGATGTACTTAAATTAACCATCCAACTAATGCCATTACAGAGCATTGCATGAATCAGAACAACAGAGCTTCAGGGAAATAACTGTCACACAAAGGCGAAGGAGCAGATCTAATTCAGTGCTTTATCTCTAGCACTGGTCATAACAGGGAAACAACACAAAGTCCCATGCAATGCTGTATATTTTGTCCTCATTGCGGGGCTCTCCTCCCGAAACCTTCTGCTCTCTTGTACCACCACACAGTGCAAGTGGGAACCAGCGAGGTGCCCTGGCCACCAGTGGCGCCGCCTCCGGGAAGCATGTCACACCGCTCATGGAGTACAGGGATGTTCCAGACGCCTGCATTGACCTAGACCCAAAGTTTTGGGCTGTTAGACACCAGAGTTCCCACTTGTGGTGTCATTTTGTACACGGCCACGTTCCCTGCGCACCAGGATTAGATCTTACTGTTTTGCATATGAAGGAACTATTCCCACGTCATTATAAAGTCTGAAATGGAAGTTCATGTTGCTTTTAAGTGCATCCACCAGGAAAAAGAGGATTTATCTCTATTTGCAAGTGCTCAGCAAAGCAACTTGTACAAATTTAGTCAATTCAGAATCTCAAACTCCCTTAAATCATTTTCACCATTCCTTACCCCTACGTCTTCGCTGTACAAGCATGTACCTAAACAAAAGCAGCAAAGGCAGGCATTCAATCAACGTAACTCCTCTTGCAAAAGAGGCTGACCATACTCCTCAAGCTGGATCTGGGCGCTGGAAATACTATTAGGGCTACAGCAGTGATTGAGTCAAGCCAGACAAGTCTCTGCTGCAAAGGGTTTACATATTAAAAAATGAACTGTTCCTTAAACAAAGGACTAATAAAGCCACTGCAATAGCTACAGCTGCGCTCCCTCCCCTCCCTTCCATGACCCATTCTTATACGTACAAATACACACTTGTACATCTGGCATGAGAGTATTTGTGAACAGACAGCAAGAGAAGGCGAGGCAATTCAGCTGTAAGCTGCACCTGGACTGCAAATTCTCCCGTTTGGTCCACAGCTATACCAGATACTAAATTCACATATTAAAGAACAAATTTCAATTTCCATGGCTTTTTACAATTAAAAAAAAAAAAAAATCCATGCTCAACTAGGCCAGCGCAGGCACTGCCCATTTTCATTTATTTCTGTCTCAATCAACACGGGACTTTAAAAGATAATCTCTGATAGAAATTCAATTTATTTCTCCTTCTGCATGTCTAAGCAGATCTGTAATCAGTGTAATCACTTTGCCACACTGTCTCATATGTGCGCATTGAGGGTCCTGAACATTGTTTTCCCTGTTGCAAATAGGAACAGCATTAAAATCTTATCAAAACAAATCCAAATGAGCATCGGTCCAAGAACAAAACTGACCCAACATGCTTCTGGGGGAAATTCTGGCTGTTCTTTCTATGGCTTTTTTAAAACCAAAATGTTTTATTCTTTCACAACTTAATCTTGTTTAAGATGAGAATGGGAAACTAATGAAGAAAGCTCTCTGACCAAAACATTTTAGGATACAAAATATGTTTCTTACTAGAAGGATTTATGGTCCTGTATGTAGTAAGATTTGCATAGATGCCTGTTCAGAGTGAGATCAGAAAGAGACTCGAGGATGAAGTAGGTACCTAAGTCCCAAGATCTGACCTGCCATTTGAGCCCCTGGTCTGCCTCAAGCTGGGCTCTGGCACGCAGCAGAGCCTGGGATGTAAGGATACCTCCTCAGCTGCTGGTGTGCCCCCCACATGCCCTGCATTCCCCCCCACAGCCCACGCCGTGCCCCAGAGCCATGGGGCACGCTCAGGGAAGCGGGTGCCCAGAAGTGCTGCAGCAAGCCTCAGTGCCCTGTGGCACGAGCTCTTGGTAATCATGGTGATGGATGTGGGCAGAAAGAGGCACACTAATGACTGGTCACCCTTCTGCAAGGGGAGAGCCACAAAACCAGCCTTGGGCTCGTTCGCATCCAAACAGCATCCACACGTCACCTCATGCTTGCCCCTCACAGTAGGAAACTTTGCAGCAGCTGATACAAGAACTGCAGTGAAGAAAAACTGACTGTCTGTTGGGTTATGGTGTTTTGTTTTTTTTTTTTTTTTTTAAATATCTTGGAAAAGCTGAGGCTTCTCTGGACAGCAACAACCCCACCTTGAGCACTGGGCAGCTTTGCCATCCTCTCAGAGCTGTACAGACAGATTTCACAAAACCTGATCTTGCAAATACAGAACTAAAATGTTACTCCTGAGTGATGAGCGTGATTTATCACCTCATCTGATCAACCATATCAGTCACATCACACCACCTCAGCACTGCTGAAATGCAGCGTGACTGGGCAAAACAAAATAAATGCTTTCAAAATATTGTTCAACATATTTACTTCTGGTTCTCATGTGTTCTCATGCCTGAAGTGAATGCCTTCCCCATCCCATTGACCACACATAAATCGCTCCTCTGGCTACTGCTTCACTTCTTGTTCAATACATCAGTGGTGAATCTGGGCAATAAACACCTCCTCAGCCTCTTAGGATGAATAGGAGAAACAGAAAAACTTTCTAGCAGATCTTTTCACCTCTTTGCAGTGCATTTCTATCAGAACGTAGGCTCCTCTGCCAAGAGTGAAGAATGTGAAATCGGATCCCTAACGCTAGGAGTATTTTGTACTGCTCTTAAAAGCAGGGGCAGTAGATATCCCAGTAAACAATCACATAAAGGTAACTAGAGTCCTTTTTGCTTTTGAATTTAAAAAAATATAGTTTCTTAAAAGTAATATTCCAGTCTCATTTTTGCTGCTATTAACTGTTCTCTGAAGATTCTTGAACAGATTAATTTATGCATTCTTTCATAAACTAGAAAAGTAATTTAGGCCTGCTAACCCAGGATATGAACGACCTGCCTTTACTAGGCAAACATAATTGCTTATTCCCCTCTTCTGATTTTTCCTGCTATGCAATAAATGTATGCATTAGATAAGAAAGGGTAAGAACACCTTCAGCATTCATAACATATTCTTGCTTTTAAAAATACTTGGCAAGACATGCTAGAATAGTACCGATCCTTAGTGAAGAAAACAAATTGTTTCTTCCAGCTAATTTATACTCATATGCAGTTAGGATGGAAGACAGCTTGAAAGGAAGGAAAATAGAGGAAAATAATCCATTTTCAATTGCTATTGAAGGTATGGGAAACAAAATACTACAGAAGTTAGGAATCTGTTAAAAAGCCTTTCTTTTTCTTTCAAGAGAAAGAATTTGAACTGAATAATACCTTTGTTTGCTTTTGTGTTCTGTTACTCCACAACCGAACTTCTGAAATAAGAGCATGAAATAATCAAAAGAGCTATCGTTTGCATCGTTCTTGGCGCACTAGCTTTTAATTTTCATAACTATAATTCACTCTTTTGCAAAAGAGATAAATAACACCCCTTTCAGCAAATGCATAATCTTAACACGGCCAAAGTTTTCAACAGCACTTAGCCATTCATGCAATTTATTTATAGCTCCCTCCTTCACTGCGCAAAAGAAATCTTGGCCCTGGCCATTTGATTGATTGTTTAGGAACAGACGTATACAAAAATTTGTCGTTATTTGTAAGAGTTCCCAGCAATCAATTATTCTGTTCAGAATTAGGGAAAATGACAGAAAAAAAAGCAAATGAAAACACATTCGAATCAACAGGCACTTGCATCCAAGAGTTTAAAAATAATTGGCTGAGGGAGATGCCTCAATAGTTAATTTTTGCATTTTCAACTCCTTAGAAAGTTGCACAGGACTGAAACAAAACTAATACATACCAATATTTAAAAGAGCAAATGCAACAAGAGAGATAACTCTTGCCTAAGAGACTGATATAAAAATTGAGCAAAGTAATGAAAGTAATTTTAAAAAAAATTAAGGAAATATTTATTTAGAAAGAGTTAAAGGAGGGTAATGTAATTAATACCAAACAAAATGGGACTAAAGAAACAAGATTCACTGCACATCTTGGTTTTTATGAATTATAACAGTTCAGTCCATACAGGTAAAAGTGATGATGATGATGGTGCGTGTTTAGTCTTCCATAAAGCATTTAATCAGATGCTTCATGATATTTTCAAGAGACTTGAATGATACATGATCATTACCACACTTGCTAGAAGAGCACAAAGCTGGTTAGCAGCCGGATGTCCAAATGGAGCTACAGACAGTGAATCAGTGGTGAGCAAGAGCATTGGTATTGGAGTCCTGTAAGACTTAGACATTGGCCCTGTGCTGTATCAGTACCTTAAAAAAATGTGTTAAACTGGTAATGATTAAGGTTTGCAGAAGACACAAAAATTTGAGGAATGCGAAATAATAAGCAGCACATTTCTGAGATGGACACCAAGGTAAGATAGTTGCAAGGAAAAATACCCATCTCAATGAATCTCAGAAGGAGAAAAATGCACATTATATTCACAAAAGTAGACCTCCACCCTCTAAGGAATTAAAAAAATAGTTGGGAGACATGATAGATACCCACTGAACAGATGCTTCAACTGCAGTATTGCAGCCAGAAAAGATTCAATGCCCTCACGTTATAAATATAAACACAATCTGGTACAAATCATGTTATCTCCATACCTTCCGCTGACATGCAACAACTGGATCTGGTGTCTAAAGTTCTTGAACGGTGCTTCATAACCTTTACAGGAGACCTCCAGGAATGAATAAAATATTTTAAAAAGAGAGACTTCAGGGCTGGATCCATATAGGATGTCAAAGAGAAGGCTGTGAATTCATGTTTATGAGAGAGGAACTTGTGTGGTAAGAGTCCTTTCAACTGAGCAGTCAGATAAAAAATAATTCCACGCTGGAAAGTAAAGCTAGACAAACATCAACCAGAAATATTTGTTTACAAGCACTGAGAGTAATCAGCATTGGAATAAGTTGAAGTTTGCAACAATTTCTGCACCAAAAAAAAACCCTTCACCAGATGGATTTTCAAAAAGCTACAGCCTTGTTCATACATGGTTTAATTAATTTTGGGGAAGGACTAAAAAATGAATGGCCTTATGAATGTCTGAATTGCAGATCGCTGGTCTGTTCTATGCATATATCTAAAAATCCTGGCTCTATACAATGCTTCTTGTAATCTATGTACCAGATGCTCACAGAGGTTTAAAGAGCAAGATGAGGTCAGAAAGTGCTTAGATTTCTTGATACAGTGTCCCTTCATTTTATTATCCAATACACAAGGCTACTGAAGCAAGCATTCTTAGTCTTCCGAAATTGTCCCATTCCAACCGTTATTCAGCATCGCATTTTAGCATCGCTGTATAAAACATCTTACCTCCAGGTTACATTTTCTCTGATGCTGCAATCATTTCTGCAGCACAAATTCACAATGAGACAAACTGCTTTCTATAATTCTGAGAGTATCAGCACATTAGACCATGACTATATCACATCACACCAGTTCTGGACTCGTACTACTAATACCCACCAGTGACATCACATCATCCTCCAGATATGGGAGGATCAGCAGTTTTCAGATGTGCCAGGCCATCTTCATGATGGGAACATCGCCACTAGAGCTGCTGGACTGGCAGCATGCTTCCAGGCTTATAAAAGCATCCCAAAGAGGCTGCCATTTCCTTCTGGAAATTGGCAGCTACAGAATTAGACCGATCCCCAGACTGTCGTGCAGCAGCCAGTGAGCCCGGTCTCAGCATCAGTTAGCCCATCCACTCTCACCCAGCTGCTTTCTGGTGCACACACAGCAGCATCAGCCATTCCCAGAGGCACGCATGGATCAGATATGCCATATTTTCAAGTTTATGCCAAGGATCAGAATTTTACAGAAAAAGTGGGTGGTATTTAACCAAAACACGCTGCTTAACAAAAAGTTTATATTTAATAAGGCAAATTTATCCCTAGTATAGCTCCCCTGATCAGACCTTTTAGTTATACCAGAGATGTGTTTGGCCCAGTACTTAGAAATGAGACACTGCCTGCAACAGATTGGTATTATACATTAATTACAGTTCTCATCACCATAGAAATGTACTTTTGTTTACATCCCTTCCATTCCGTGAAAGAAAATGAAGCTCACTCAGTTAAACTAAAAACTGAAGATACAATAGAAATCTTGAATAGATATGAAATCCATTGGAAGTGAGAATATAACCTGGTACGGAATGCACATCTCCTTTAAAATAATGGGTTTACACCAAGTGACTTCACTGGAGAGTCATGTCTGCTCATCTCCAATTCATCTTAACCTCCCACTTTGCACACAAAAAAGTACTAGCTTATAGTTTCAGATAAACAATGTCTTCAACTTTCTGTTCCAACTTTTGTCCTTGCCCTACATTTCTACTATTTGTAAGTTCCAGATTCAGAAGCAATATGGATAGTTTTAAGCAAATGATAAATTGTTGTTTATACACACTCTCATCTGGAAAAGAAACAGAAGTTTAACTTGAGGTTTCAAGCATCTTTGACATCTGCTGACAGAACGGTTCCTAATTCTGTGAAGACCTCAACCACATACTTAAGAGTAAGCATAGGAATAGTCCCAAAGGCTTTGGGCATTAGACATACTTTCTGACCTGGTATACAAAGAGAAACAGGACTGTGCTTGGACTGGACCCTACGCCAGCTGGCAGGAAAACAGAAGGCAGGTCAGTCCTGGGGAGGATTCTTCACCTGCCTATTCTGCAAGGGTAGTATGGACTCTGCTCCTCTGGATCTCAAGTTCTTCCTTCCAGAGTCTGAATGCTCTCCATTTCTAGTAAATTAAGAGAGAGATGGTCAAATGGTTATCTTGTAAAGACACCTGGTGCACTTGCTTTAATACAAAATACTAAATTTAATCCAAATGTATTACATGAGCAAAATAATACCATTGACTTTCTAGTACTTTATGTTTACTACTAATCCTTTTTTCATTTATAGTTGTGAACATAAAAGCAAGAGATAATGTCTCTGACTTTGGCTTAGACCCCTCTCCAATTCAAACATTTTGTACAGAACGCTTGCTTCCAATATTCAAAATACTTCATCACGTCATCAAGCTTCTCTGTGCGGATGTAGCTGGTAACACAGGTATCTTCATGCTCCTATACTCACCACTTGTGATTTCATGCATTCTTCATGCATTGAAGACATACATTTAAGGACCAAATCCATTTCTGAATACAACCTTATCAAAATTAAAGTTCCATAGACTGAAAACTTCTCTCTTATATCACCTTTGCAAACAGACATTAAAATAGTCTTTCTTATCAGTTTTCCATGTCCAGGCCCACAAACTGCCCTACAGATTACTCAAGAACAGAAATTAATGGCAGTTGATATATGTACTCTTTGCCTTCTCACCTGTGCTAGATCACAACAAGACCTTTGAACACCTTGAATACTCTGACTCAAGTTCTTCAAGGCTCAGAGTATTCCAACACTGAGAAGTTAGAAGGTTTTAGTGCACCCCAATGCTACACCACTAAAAAGAAACTTGTGCAAACAAAATATAATTTGAATCTCAGTGAGACAGAAAGAACACCACTAAGCCCAGTGAGACAGGAAAAACTACTGAAGCAGATGTTCCTTTGGCTTGAGTCTACACTATAGAAATCCTGCCCTGTTTCACTATTCAAATTTCACTTTCACACAAAGAACTGTCCCCATCTGAATTAACTTCTAAAATTAAGAGGAAGCTATAAGAGATTAAGATATGAGAGACCACTGTAATAATCTATTCTGACTTCCTGCATACACCATACAATTTTTCTAAATTAATTCCAATTAAAGCTAGAAACAACCTTCAAGTCAAGATTAGTTTTTTCATCTCCTGTGATGGAGATTGTATCATTTGCTTAATTACAAGGCACTTTTAATGGCAGCTATTTCTAAAGAATGTATAGGTTCTACTAATACAAATAAATGTATCTGGATACAGTGTGTGAGCCTCTGTGGCACGCAGCATTCAGCAGAGCAGATCACAGCCTGCCCACATCCACTCTTTCACTTGGAAACAGTCTCTAAACTACCACAGCAGACAAGCTACAGGCAAGTCAAAAGTTGAAACCATCTCTCTCTCAGGGAGTACTGGCCCAAGTTCCAACACTGCAAGGCACAGAGCTTCTGAATTTCCCCGAAGTTAGAGATGACTTCAATTGCACCTTCCAAATTGTATTACAAGTACTGAGATAGAAATTCAGGTCCAAAGCTTAAGGGATTAATCCAGTATCTGGTTCTGTTCCTCCATAGAAAAATGCTTTTTATTTAGAAAATACACTGTTCTCTCCCAAGGGATCAAAATAGCAGCCAGTTGCATGTTAGACTCTTAATGGAACAAAATGGGAATATGCAGGGAGTTAGACATATTCAATAAACATGGCTTCCTACCCAGAAGAGAAAGAGCTCAGCTGCAGATTTCTAGCTAAGAACCATTACCATCATGTGAAATGACAGAATTTTTTCCCTAATACCTTACTGCAAGCTCATGACAAGACAGATGTCTACAATCACTAACTACTGTTAGTTGAAGCATAATTGTATTTGCTACAGTGTCAGTAAACATGTAACCAAGTGCTTAAAAATCTATTTTAATGATGTTTTCAAGAATAATAATGCTCTGCATTACAAAAGAAAGAGGTAAAAGGTACGTCTTTTACAGATAAGAAAAAACTTACAGTAAAGGCAAAAAATATCTTAAAACCAAAATAAAGCTATGGTGTTCCCTATAGGGAAGCCTCCAGTGTTTGAGATTACTCACTCAATTCACTTTCAGCATTCATAGAAAAAAAAATGAAGATGGACAGTCAAAATAGTTACTCTACCATGTCAGCTTTAAATATTCCACTGACTGTCAACAATTCAGCAATAAAATTACAAATATACAGAAAACAGATCTGCTACTGTACTGAAGCTATTACACACACAACCAATAGCAAAAATACATAACAAAATATGCAGAAATTAAGCGTTTTCCACTCATTATTCCCACATTCCACTCTGTCCTGTGACCAAAAAGGAAGACAACTGTTATTATACTTCATAGAGCGGGCAGAAGATAAATCTACACATTACTCACAAATTTGGACTAACCCTAATTCTACAAATTGTTTGCTGTCGAATCATAGTTCATACATGGAAACATGTAAAATTAATATTAACAATTAAGTAAAGTCAGAGTGAAAACAGTGATGCTAATGAAGGGTCTTATTCTGAGACTGCTGCTTGTTGGGCAGAATGAGTCCTAGTTCAGCAGTCTAACCCCATGGACGTTACCAATAACAGAAAGCACTATGCTTAGCAGAATTCACATGAAAGGCCAAAAGTGATCGCTAAAAATGTTTTTCCAAACAGCAGGATAGGACATCAGGAAAACAGAATACTATTGTATTCATTGCGATGTTAGGCTTTTGAGCACAGATGTGCTAGATTTAAAAATGACATGCTTTACAAATACAAAATGCTACATATGCTTACTGCATGCAAATAGTCCCCAGAATACTTCACTTTATAATTTCTAAATCAAAGTAAAACATACATAAGGATGGAACGTGGTTTCTATTTACATAAGCTCTGACAGGGAAGGGCACATTAAATCATGACTGAGTCACTAGCATGAAATTGCATTTCTAAATAATTTAAACCCTCAAAACAGTATTTCTTGCTAAAAATCCTTCATTTCAATGAAATAGTTTGTAAACATTGAAGATGTACATTTATACAATCTACAGTCTCAGCAGGAAATAAATTTCAGGCTTATCATCACTACTCGGTTCCAGCTGCAGAACAGAATCATGTGTATACAACTGGTCGCTACAGCCGTAGTGCAAAGCGGTGCACGCACCCTCCGGTATTCCTCGGCCCTCCACGTCCTCCCCAGGGAAGCCGTTCAGGTACCTAGCTATGTACGAGCCTGTCGAATGCCTGTTGATAACATGAGGAGATGCTGAGGGCTTGTTCCGAAGGACGACACCTGCTATGCTACTTGCATTAGAAGATTTTTGCTTGCTGGCAGCCTCCTGCCTCTCCTTGGCACGGCTGGCTATATTCCGCACTCTGCTCTGGCTTCTAGATGAGAGTTTTCTGACCAGTGCCTTTGGGCAGTCTTCATCAATCTGCCTGGAGTACAGCGTTTGATGGCTGTCCTCCTGGTCCAGGGACACCAGCTTCCTCAGCTGTTCCGTCAGAGCATCCGTAGAATGCGGTCTCATATTCTTCATAGCAGCAAGCTTCTTGTCTCTCATGCCTGATGAGATAAAGCTTCTACTTATGTATTGATACTTACTTTCAAAATTGCAGGAAATATCTTCTGATGTCAAGTCACCGAGACTCTTGGATTTGCAAGGGCTAGTCTGCTTGATGGCTGAAGGAGGTGGGAAAGCCAAAGTGTTTTTGAGCACTGGTGAGTGTCTGTTAAGCTGGGATGTCTCGGAGGTACACATTACATTTTTCTGCTTATCTGAATGATGATGATACAAAAAGCCAACATTTTCACACACTGGAAAAGGGAGCTGAGCCCCTGCAGTTGTGAAGTTATCTGAGCAGTCCAGGACAGCAGCACAGAGCTCAACAGTTGTGCTATTCCCAGAGGTCCTCTCACCACCATGCCCAGTGTCCTGCTTTTGCCTCAGTTTCAAAGGGGAAGCCAACTGGCTCATGTCTTCCCTTCTGTACTCGCATGCAGTTACCAAGAGATCTTGAGAATCCCCATCTACTTCTACAAGACTACTGCTTTCTGAATTTTCACCAGTAGGAGGGTCAACAAGTGTCTCCGCAAAGATGAGGCTGTTGGAAGCAAAAGAACTGGCAGATTCAGGGGCTTCCCAGCTTGTTTCACATTTTCTTTTGGGATTTGCATTTTGCAAAGAGAGAGGTGAAGGACAAGGACAGCTAGGCAAGTTATTTTCTATACTGTTTAACTTTTTCTTGCAAGCTAATTCACTGGGGGTCTTACATTCAGAGGTTGGTGTAAGAGTTGCCTCATGGATAATTGTGTACACAGAATACTCTGCAGTCTCAGGACTGGAGAACATGGTAGTATCTGGAGTTGAGAATAAAGGGGATTTGATGGATTTTGTGGTAGTAGTAAAGTTGTGCTTACAGGGACTGCTAAGATCTGCAGTAAGCACATGTGGGTGTGTAGCCATCACGCTGAAGGTCTGGTTGTTAGCGCCATGGAGGCTGGAGACCGCAGTAAGATTAGTTTGGTCATCTGTGACATCAAACTGTCCGATCAGAGCTGAGACAGCACTATCCATCTCACTCTCATTTGCTAAAGAAACTTCATCTATAAGGCGAGAAATGTCACTGTCTTGCATGGTTAAAGTGGAGTGCAAATCAGGAATATCAGAGCAAATGGTAGAAGAAATATCTGTCAAAGAAAGAGGTGCTGCAGTGCTTTTCCTGATGACATCATATTTGTGATTTTCCATCCCTACTTTCTGAGAAAAGGAAGTCCCCACAAGAGTTATTTTCTCCTCCTTAGACCCTTTCATGTCATCTTCCTTTTTATTGTCTGCACAGTTTTTGTCATTTGTTTTTTCTGTGGAAATTTCAAAATCAGAGCCCTGCATTGCAGGGACAGTTTCATCAGAAACATTGTTTTCCTGGTAGTCTATGAGGTGATTTGTTTCAGCTACGCCACTTGAAAAAACTAAATTTTCAGGTTGCTCCTGTAGAGGTGGTACTAAGGAGGCAACTGTGGTCTCCTTCTGGTCATTCTCCTTCTTAAATTGAGATGCCAAATGTAAAGTATTTGCTGTTTTCTCAGAATGTGTTAAAACAGATTCTTTCAAGTTTGTTTCCTTTTCATTTGTATTGTCATCACTGTTGGCTAAATTAAATAAGAAAAATATTAGTTGCAAACAATATTGTATTCTGTTTATTAACAACTATTTTGTCCTTAGACAGACAAATGGAGAATGCAAAATTAGGTACAGTTGTGACAGAACTTAATTATGGGGTTGTGCAGGTTTAGTACAAATTATCTGTGTGATATGAATAAATGGAAAAATACAACTGCAGGCACTTCATTGAAACTTCCTTTGAATGTCTATTACATCAAGCACGTGATGTAATATTTGTTGCAGATAATGTTAATGAGGTACCATATCATAGCTTGCACATGGTATTACCTTCAGCTGTGTTCCTATTCAGATTTGTACTATAAAGAAGCATGGCAATAAAGACAGAACAAAACAGCTCTGTTAAAAAACATAATACTGTGAAACAAGATGCATGCTTAAAAGAGCTGAGTAAAAAGCATCAAGTAGATGGACTCCAGACAGTGTTTTTTACACGTAGTTATTGTAACATGCTACAATTTAAGGATTTTTGATCTTCTACCAGCATACTGCATTCATAAGACAGCAAGATTTTGAATTCCATGAAAAATATGCATTAGATATTTCCTCCACCAAATCGTCTTACTTGTCTTTATATGCCAAATCCGAGCTCCATGACTCACTCCTTTGGAGCTTTTAATTAAGCAAGGACTACAGAAGTAAGCTTAGCATAATATATACCGTTTCTAACATTCACTAGAAATCAGGTACCCTAGGAAGAAACAAGAGAAGCCCTGATCATTCATTAACAGTGACTGAACCCCCCTGTGGTACAGTAAGAGCTATTTTTAACAAACATGGCATTAAAGGCTGATCTTCAAAATCTCAAAAGTTCCCCAAGCTTTCCAGTGTAACTGCATAAGGATGGAAGAGATGTACATTTCTTTGATTTGTAGATTTTTTTTTTCCTATAAAGAACAGAGGAGAAAATACACAGCACACTGTCCACTTGGTATAATTCCAATTGAGACAGTAGAGGTATGTTCAGCTGTAGTATTTTAGCAAGAAAGATCTCTGTTGGACAGCCAGCCCTTTCCATTCTTCACGGCCTCCTGCAAAAACAAACACTTCATCTGACTAGTACCTCCCCAAGGGTGAAGCCACCTCCCAGTCTGAAATATTTGGGCTGAACTTAGTTTCTGAGAATATCCAAGCCTATTCCTATATGTGGACGAGGCTGCATTGTACCTTTTCTTACCATGATTCAAGGTAAGTGCTTCCACAAAAAAAAGGGGCCAGAGTTGCTTTTCTTTATGTCCACCACTAAGCCATGGGTGGCTCTGCAGCACAGAGAAGGGAAAAGGTCCCTCGAGGACAGGAGAGGACTCCATCTGGAATTTCATCTTCTTCATGTCTCATTTCTTTATGTCTAAGGTGGCCAGTCCTCCTCCATACGCGTTACAGAGCAAGGCCTACAGAAACTCCAACGGACAGGATCTAGTCCTCTCATAGTTAGAAGGGGCAAGATTCTTTCCCTGTGACAGCTTTTCTGTCTCATCAGGGCCTGTATTCTCTGCAAAGGTGGTTATGTGAATATCTGTGACCTCCAAAAAGTGTGGAAGTTTCTTCTAAAAGAATTTTGTGTCTTTGTCTGTAGCATCTTTAGGAAGAAATATCTAAGAAATTATTAACTTTGTTGCAAAGAATGGCTGAGCTGTATCATCTTCACAGGCTTATCTAGAGGATCTTTCAATTTAAAATACAGCATTTCAGAGTTTACTAGGAATGTCCTTTCTCCTGTCTACAGTTTCTTCTCAGGGTGGTAGAAAAACAATTGGTTTGATTTTGCTTGCTGTTTCTCCTAAGTAATGTCTTTTACAAGACGATGTCCAGATTATCTGTTCCTTCACAGCCACTAATATGGGCAAGTAGAACAAAGGTGGCTTAACAACACGTTCTCATCTGTGCCTGGCAGTTCTCCTGTTTTAGGGTGGCCCCTGTGGTTGGTGGAAGCTGCTGCTCCACAGCTGAGAATATCCAGAGCAGAGCAGCATTTCCATCACCCCCCAGCCAAGAGAGGCTCTGGGTGTGCTCTCCGCATCTTACCAAGGAAGACAGACGGTGCTTCTGGCTGTCCTGCGCCAGTTGAGGAAGAGCCCGGCGGGACTAACTGCAGAAATGCTGCGCTGTCAGAACTGACCAGACGCTGAGGATCTGGCTAGCCCTGCAGCCTCATGGGGACAGCCTGTACGAGTGCACATGCTCTTCCCAAACAAAAACAGCCCCAAAAAGCAGTATAGACACCCTAGACTAGGGACAAACTCAGAGTGGAGACAGCAAGTCTAATGAGTTACAGCCATTGTATTCAAAGCTTCCTAGACTTATTTAAATATTCTGGTAAATCAAATATTAGGCAGGTCAAGCACTAACTTTGCTGTAGTCATGGGAATAACTGGATTTCAAAACCAGAAATATTATTGCTGAATACACTTAGAAAAAAGCTATTTTAAGAATTGTATTGTGTATCAATAATACAAGATGAAGGTTTTATCCTAACACATGCTTTCCATATAAATTAAACAAATTAAGTAACCTAGGTTAAGAGGAGAAAATCAAGACTGCTGGATACAAAGTTTGACCTACTTTTACCCCTTTTACATCTATTTGAAAGTCTGTATTAGTCTTTACACACACTATTTCCAAAAAACATATGCTGCATGCTGTTCCTCCTCCTTGAAAATGGGGAGAGAAAACCCACCATGCCAGCAGCTCTGTTTTCGTAAGTAAATGGACAGTAGCAAACCAGAAATTGATGAAGCGTAACTGAAGGTTGGTTCTTAAATTACAGAAAGAAATTTGGCAAGTGTCCTTTTAAGAGGACTTCCAAAAATTATTGTAATTCATTTGCCTAGTTTGGCGTGTAGACAGCTTTCCAGGGTGTCACTTATCAAAGAGTTTAAGGAGCTGTTAGAATACTACAAACTTAAGCATATGTAATTTTGCCCAGTAATTCTTACTTGAGATGAATAAAACTATTTGCACAGGGACTGCAGAACCAAGCCTCTGAATAGACTATTTCAGCTTACTACATTCAAAAGTAATTTTGGAAGCATCTTACCAGATGTGTTTTCTTTTCCTTTGGCATCTTGGGCAGTTTCATCTTCTGGGCATGGCAGTCCTACAAGAAGATATTTGTCCACGGGCATAGAAGCAGGACGTGCTTGCAAACTCCGGCTAGTACGCCTTACAACTCCTTCTTTGTCTTTCAAGTCTATTGGTTCAGATGCACTGTCTTTAATTTCAGTAGCTTCCAGAAAACCCATCTTACTTTTCTTTCTGCCTTTTGCTGGTGCACTGGCTGTGCGCCGGAGAATTCGATCACCAATAGATCGCTTCCGTACGTAGTGCCCACTGGTTTCAGCAGAATTGTGCTTCGGGTTCTTGTTAAACAACCCTCTGAGTCCTATCAGCTGCTTATTCTGAAAGGACAAGAATAACCACAGTTTCAAGTGAGTTCATACTATTATATAACGAGTACAATGAAAAGGCCTGCTTTCAGAGTATTTATGAATGATGAAGACAAAGTTAAAAATGCAGCAAAGCAAAAATTCACACCAAGCAATTCACATCTACTCTGACCAAGGAACTACCAGCATAGGTCTCCATGAATTCATGCATATCTGTATTTCTCCTCATTAGGATGGCAGCCTGCCACAATTACAAGAGAAGTTTGCTCAAAGTCTCCTAATCAGAGATGACAAGACTGTAAGAAGCGTACTGCAGTGACAGGCTACACATTAACTTAGAATTTTATGCATGGGCTTCATCAAAGCAATATTCAAATGTTTCAGAATCTGAATGAAGAATGATGTAAGTTCAGTAGCTGCAGATCATGCGATTAGGAACCATTCGAAAAATCTGTGCCCAGCAAGTGCAAAGTGCATGCTAATGAAGTCTACCTTTGTGGCTCCTAGAAAGTGCAATATTGTGTAACTGGGATTGAGGATTAAAGGGCTCCACTGAAAGGCAAAAAAATGCAAATACATTTGGCTAATGTTTTCAAGACTGTGATACAAGCAAATAAGGTAATAGTACATCAGCTGTAAATATAACCCCTCTACAGCACATAATTTAAAACTATTTATTAGTCTAATGTCAGTCTGTCTCAGAAACTTGACCAGATATCCTCATTTACAGGGATGCAAATGTGCATTCAGCTCAGCCTTTGTTTCTGCACTAGAAACAACACTACAGCCCATCATTAAGGCAAGCATTAGATGAATAGACTAAGTGATACAGAGATCAAATCTCAATGGGTCATTCCCCCCCCAGCTTTTGTCTTCCCTATGAAGCTACTCTACTATTTTTCATGAGTATATTTCTTCTTTGAAGAGCACATGAGCCAAGAGCAACAGCCAAACAGGCTCCCCTACAGACTATCTTCAAAACTGTATGTGATTTCACACATGTACCCAGATGTGTACAGATCTGGGTATATACTGGAGATGCATTCCAAGCTGCTTTTCTTTTGACACTGATTTAGGAGTAACAAAGTCTACCTTGAATACTGAAAGCTTCTTTTTGCACACAGAACATGCACAGCTCTGGTACAGTCAGTGCCGTTCCCTCCACTGCCTGGCCGCTGTCCTCCCTGGTGGGAGGAACACTTGTGAAGGCAAAAGCAGACAAGCACACTGGAACATTGGTCCCTGCACTGAGACAAGGATGCCAAGAGTGAGACAGACGCCTAAGTGGTTTACAGAGCCATCATTAGATCATTCAGTGATCTAATAGGATCAGTGAGGATAAAGGTAGTGGAGTTAAGTGAGGATATGGACTATACCAAATCTCAGCCCCTAGGCCTTGTCTGTTATTTTCCACCTCTGTTCCACTGAGCTTTCCTTGGGTGCTCACAGAACTGTGGTTTTACATATTTGACATGACATTCTCTGCATCCACTCTCAGAAGGGAGAAAGATTGAGGACTAACTGTTCTTTTCAACCTATACCCATCATAAGGGGGGGGGGGGGGGGGTGTTTGTTTGTGGTTTTTGGTGTGTTTGGTTTTCTTTTTTTTTTAAATCACTACAAAGGGCTATTTTATTTTAGCATCCTGTTGATTATGGCCTTAATTTCTTTGTGCTAGTTATCTCCAATAACCTCTTGTAAACTGCTCATGAAGGCAGTTGAAGCAGAAATGCAGAGAAAAAGCATTGTACTTTTTCTTCCATTTTAAAAACGTTTTAAAATTAGTAATCGTGCAGAAAAAGCAAGATGTATGCACTGAAACCTAAAAGATTTAAAGCTTAAATTAGCTTCTAAAAATAGCTTGTCAAATACCACGTTCTGGTGCAGTTTCAGTTCTCAACGTTTACTTCTAAAATAAATTTAGTTTAACACACTGAAGAAATGTACTTACTGTATCTAGACATGATAATTATTAGGTGCTAACAGTAAGAACATTCATAAGTACATGCATGCTAAGACTAGCATAACAGTATGTTATGCTTTCCTTGCTAATCACCTGCAAGGAACCCCCCCACACGCTATGAGCTACATCCTTCTGCTTCCTGAGCACTCCGACAGAAGCGCGTCTGCACCGTTACTGGGGTATCACAGCTGGAGAGAGCCAAGTGTTTTACTGGACATGGGTGTGCTGTGAACGGGTGCCCTGGCTCAGTGCTCCTCAGAGAAAACACTATGAATAAGGAATTGCAGTTTGCTTCCTTGAGCATGCCGATGCTTAGCAGTGTATGTAGAACCTATACAGATACAAGTATAAATGAAGACATCAAGTTGAGGGCAAAGGAGAATCAGACATTGTGCCTTTTCATTGCTGTATAATCTGAATAAATTGTTTAAACTTTATTACTGATCACTGCCAGAGAGCTAGGTACTGCTAATCCAATGTACAAAATGCCACGAACCTAAGCTGTCAGAATAATGTAGAAACCACACAAATCCTGTGAGGTTCTGTGGTACATTTAAATCCATTTTTATCAGAAGAATTAAAACAAAAAAAAAGTCATAAGAGATGTAAATTTCCAGGTATACCTACCTTTCCATAGATCTCATTAATGGTTATATGAACAAATATGGATGCTTCTGTCAGTCCTTCTAAATACACATGACGATAACCTAGTGATGCAAAAATATTGTACCACAAATAATCAACAATTTTCATTTTATGCACAATTGGCAATGACTGTCTATAAAAGTGAAACATACAGTAAGCCACCTTATGTCTTTAGTAAAACTTCTCATGTTTGCACTGGTTTTCCAAGCCCCACAGCACAAACTGCCTCCAAGTTATAAATAAGACACCAGTAGCAATTTCCAAAAGCACAGGCACCCAAACTCCTTCAAGTAAAGGTGAATATACCACCCTCAGATACCAGGAGAATTGTCCAAGGTCATACATGAAGTCTCGGAAATATAAGCATATATCCTATGTTGATAACCTCATCTTCAACTTTAAGTTCAAAGGTGTTTGTTCTTCAGTTAGGTCTCAAGGAAAGGAAAACAAGTGGGACTAACCAGGCACAAGACTGCTAAAGGCCAGAGTTCTTTGTCCAACAAAGTCTCGTCCAATAGGGTCATGGTCCCAAACAAGAAATCGCACCAAAGCTATTTCAGGCATGTGGATGGTAAAAGTGAGTGTTTCCTCCCAAACAGGATTAAACCCTGTAAAACAAACAGAGATTTTGGGAAACAAGTCCATAGCAAGCACTAGGCTCAATTTTCATGATGCATAGCAAGAGGCATAAGAAACAAGCAGACCACATACACAAATGAATACTCATTACTTATTGCTCATCTAGATCTACATGCTCTCAATCTCTCCATTATGTAAGTAATTAAAAGTGAGAGATCTGTCTGTTGGACCGCTTTTACAAACAAAATGGTTCTGTTCGGGTAGCTGGCAGGGATACCAAGGCAAAAATCTTGTTTTGCAAAACTATAGTAGGCTAAAGATAGACCAAAGCAAACAGGAACCAATTCCTTTTTCCCCCTCATGGTTTTGCAACTGCCTATGAGAACTGATGGCCGCCTCTCATACTGCAACAGACTATCCCACTCTGTTATTCGTCTCCTTCCTGTGAAGGCTGAGGTGGCAGTGAAACTGCCTAGGACATGATTTGTTTTCATTTCATTTGAAGTTATACATGTATTTTACATAAATAAAAAAATATTTGGAACTTCTACATAGAGGAGGTTTAAGAACAATCCAGGAGAAAGATATTGTGTTCAACAGTTCTTGTCCTTCACCTCTTGCTTGTCTGTCTCCCTACACCAGAAATTCTGTCTAGAAAGCAAAATTAATTTCTTAAAATACAATCATTTGATTTCATCAGGTAAGAAGCTTTGCAATTTAGAAAGTAATAACAGATACTGAATCATTTATAATTACTTAATATTTTACTCTAAGAAGAGGAAATCAGCTAAATTATCTTACCATTGTCGTCAACCACCCTGGTTTGATCTTTACAGCAGTCAACAGGTAACCCAATAATTTCCACCTCAACAAAGGGATCTATTATCTATTTTTAAAAAACAAAGTATTTTAAAAGCAAGCCAATGATACAAGTGAAGGTCAATTTTTAAAGAAATTCATGCAGAGAGTTCATTTAAATTCATATGAGAATTCAAAAACCTTTGATTCACATGAATTTTCAAGCAGCACAACCATGGGAAACGGCTTCATGAAGTGTAAGTTGATGTATGGTTTGTAGTCTCAAGAGCTATGGCCAGCTATGACTAATTTTCAAATAAGTGAAGTCACCCTCAAAATATGAAACAAATTAGTTCTTAAACATCATGTGCAGGATACAGAGTCTGTGGGAAAATGTAGTATTTAGTGACCAAAAGCTTAACAATATCTGAAATTTATTGGTGTATTTAAACAAGGAGGAAGCATTTGTTGGTATTAGAGTATCTCACCTCTCCTCTGTCTCCTAACATTGAGTCAGGAGGCTTAGGTAGCTGCTGTCCACTGATGATTTTCAGAATAAGCTGCTTTTTAGGACTGGCAGGAAGCGGATCAGCAGAGTAGGGGTTGAATGTGCCTAAAAGATGGCAAGGAATGAAAAGTGTAACGAAAGAGATATACAGAATAAATATCATCCCCCAAGATGCATACATATAGGAAAAATTCAGTCATAAGCAAGTAACTTAGAGTATGGAGAAGCTGTTAATGAATTTTAAAATTCCATTCCACCTTCTTACAACCTTTACTGAGCTGAGCACCCCTTGTTTACATGATTACAAGACAGAAAGGACCCCTCTAATAGTAGGGTTTTGCAAGATTAAAATGCCCGGGGCGGGGGGGGACACACACGACACACGGGGGACCAACAACTTTCTTCTGTAAAGTAGTAGCTTCAGAAAAAACAATAGTTATAACCCAGATCAACACTCTGATCATGTTTCTCGCACAGCTGCCCAGATGTTAATGAGAACAAGCAACTAGGGTTGAGTAAGCTGCTTCCTGCAGCAGCAGTGCCTGCTTCAAGCACCCAAACTCCCTCTACCATTTCTCAAGAACCTTTCAATCAATGCCACTACTTCTTATGGCCACATTAAGAAAATTACTTAGAGATATCAGATCCCAAGTCCTCAAAATATGGAAGGATTGTCATTGCATAACACTGAAAACCACTAGCTCCTGTTCTAACAGTGTTTTGTGGACTGAACCAATTCCTTTTAAAGAGAACAAAATTCCATTGACTTGCTTGAGAGCTGGACCAAGTCCTGGGTACTTGGTCCTGGGCCACTACATACATTGTTGTTCTTGCTTGCAGTTGGCTATCCTAGGATGCCCTTTTCTTTTTTTAAACACATATTAAGATAGAGCCCTCAAAATATATCTATAACAGCAAGAGATTGTATGCTGGTACTTACACAGTCTGAGAGATATCATTTTTTGAGGACAAAAAATATATGAATTCTGAAGTAAAATAAGCTTATGAATTGATGGAAATATGAAAGATTCTACATATGTTCTTATTTTTCTTTCTTGTGTCTTGGCAACTTCGCCATGAAGACATTTTCTGAAAGGCTTAACACTTACAGTAATAAATGTATAGTGGGACATTACCTTTGCACATCTGCTGAGGTTTAAGGACATAACCACAGTTGCCGTTTACCCTAAATTTTGCATCATTTAATTGCATCACACGTCCCTCAGATTGGTAGTTTAGTGCCACTGTTGAAAGAGAAGACTCAGGTGTAAGATATTTACTTAGCACATACACAAGAAGTGGGAAGTTAAGTTATTCATGCAACACCTACCTAACTGGCAACCAACATTCCAGTAAGGTAAAGGATTGAAATTGCTGGAGTCAATCCGATAGGCTGACGGATAGACCCTTGTAAGCTGTTTCTGGTTGTAAAGCATAAACTGTTCAGCCTTCTGCTGCACTGCTTGGTGGGCTCTTGTTTCACTGAATGACAGCACGTTCCCTGTTGACCCTGTGTGTATTGTTAAATCAACAAACAAGTTACAAAATCCCAGGAGACAGGGGCCTGAACTCAGACCTTAGTTGCACTAGTATTAATCAAGGGGAACATTAGATTTAGTCCAAAGTTACAATGACGGATTGTCTTGTCATATGCAAATCACGTACATTGCATAACTGAAGGGCACCAGTTTCCCCTTGCAGGAGGGTCTTTTGTTCTACCATCAAGTTTCCAGACTTACGAGGAAAGCCAAGCAAGAGCTTATGCTAATTGCTAGGGCCTTTTCTCCTGCAGAACCCCAGACATGATTGCTATGAATAATCTATAGAGAAATCTACTAATGGCAGCATGATCAAAACTATCTTCCTGAAGAACTTACAGCTGGGGGGAAGGACAGGCCCAGAAGGGCTCTGATTTTGCTCTTGTCCTTATAACACATTAATAGCTGTACTCAACCCATTTCTCTCTCACAGAGGTTTCTGCAAACTCATCCTTTCTCTAAATAATCCAATTAATCTTTTCCAATTCATAAGTCTTCCCTCTGAGCATTTTATCCCCTTAGGCAGACCCCCTTTGATCATCTCGGCCCTCTGGGAAAAAGACTGACCAGAAGAGTTTCCTAGGCAAGAGTGTCCAGCCTGGAGGGAGCAGTTAGACCAACTCAACTGTACCATTTCTCCATGCCCATCTCTTCAGTTAGGATCAAGAAAGCACAAGATCTAGATGAAAGGCAGCTGCAGTACTGTGCTCTGATGAGCAGGCCCTCCTTTCCAGAGGGCCACGAGCCATCAGATGGGTTCAGCAGTACCACCTAACTGCACATGGACCTGTGGAAAAAGCTGAGCTGTCTCTCAGCTCGGAAAAACGGGACTGAAACTCTACAAGACTTTGTTCTTGTAGGATTTCTTGGACTCTGTTTCTCCACACTGCTTTCACCCTCTTTAATTTCTACCATTAAATTCTATTAAATTAGGAATTAATTTTATAGTAATTAAAGAATTTCACACACAGTTTGTTCATGTACATTTGGTGGCCTTTCCCCCAAATCCCTCTGCAACCTTTTTGATTTCCATTTTGCATCTAACATGTTTAGTGAAACAACTGCACATTTTCTGAACAGGTAACACATCTATTTATCATGATTCAAATCTATCATGTTACTCAATGCTACTTAAAATCAATAATGTTAAAAGATGATGACAAATTTGATAAACTGTGAAACCAGGAAAGGGTTCTCCTGAAAAAGCTTCATTTTTAAAATTGCTGCTAAAGCATTAATGTCATAAGGAAGCAAGGGAAAGGATACTTCTTAGGGAAGGAAAAGGTGGTGCTTTACTCTTTCTCCATATTTAAGTAAATGGGACAGGTAGCTAACTTCTCTGCTTTTAAAATATCTTTCTCAAGGTAAACCTTGAGAACACAGTCATGTTTCCTATCCAAACAGAAAAGCGAAAAGGGCATGTGTAAGTCTCATGCCAGCAGCCTTACCATCATCTACTATATCCTGGGCTGCCACAGAGTTTGTGTACACCACTAGGTCAGACAGAGCTCGGCACAGCTTCACCGTTTTTCTTCGACGAGCCAGTCTGCTGAGTTATATTTAATATATAAAACAAAACAGGAATTTTTCAATATTTAAAGCATATTTCAATCCCCCTTTCTGTTCTTTTCATCAGTAAGGAAATAAACAACCATGAACAGGGAACCACATGTGACAAACCTCCTTAGAGGGCTCCGAGATGACTGTTCCCCTTGTACCTCTCTAGTCACACTACACAAACAAAATTTTTCATTTAAAACATAATGAAACAGATGCACTATGGCTCTTCTCTACCAAAACAAGGCAGACAGCTTTGAGCTGTATCTGAAAACGGAGCATTTCAGTGACAACAAATGCATTCTCAATGGCACTTTTTGATTACTTTTTCTTTACGTTCTCAGATGTAATAAAGTTGGCTGGGCTGTGATGTACCCTTAGCTTAAACAGTTTTCTTTGAGCACTATTTACAGCATTCAAAATGTAGATTGGCATTTTTCCATTAGAAGAGTATTACTATCACACTTCTTTTCAGTTTAAGGGTAATTGCTGTTTGCAACCTATGAAACCTGTACAATCAAAATACCGGGCTATAGCAGTTACAGCAAAATATACCCAAACAGTAGTGTCATAAATGACCTGCTCTTAAGAACAGACTTCCCTGAGGCAGTGTCATATAAATATTGGTAGCAGTAACATGCCTCTAGCTTTAACTGAGCTGTAAAACCATGGTGATTCATAGCTCACCTGTGGAACTGCCCTGTTTCCTTCCCAGAAGAGTTTTGCTGGCTTTCTTCATCATCTGATGCACTATGGTATTTGGATGCTGCCTTCACAGCTTTCTGTTGGGAAAAAAATCAAGCACAGCTGTGTCAGTTTATAGGGTGGTTCTATAAATTCTCATTACTGTAATTAACATCAGGTGGGTGGGTGAGCTGCAGCAGGTTTACAGCACAGGACCAGTGTCCTACAAGGATGCAGAATGACCCCTGGGGGTTTGACAGCAGAAAACCCTGGGTGGTATGCCAAGTGTTTCCATACACATGGAGAAGAAAAGCCAACACAAAGAATCTGTGCCCTGATCTCACTCCATCTGACTCCAAGAATCCAAGCCAGCAGCCATGGAGCAGGTTTATCTGTTGGCTAGCAGACAAATATGAGCCTAAAGATAATTTATTTCTGCAAACTGGCCAGTCCATTGCAGGCCACTGCGTATTCTGCAGCTTCCCTCCCCTGTTCCCTCCTGACATGAGAGGACAACATTGCTCCACTGTCTCCAGTACACTGGCACTGGTCCTGCTGATATTCTAATGGATCTTATCATATTTAACAAACAGCAACACAGTAGGATCTAAACGTACAGTGCATTGCTTCCATCTACCTTCCACACCCCCACCCCCAACTTAGAAAATTTAACAAATTCATTCATGGAGTTGAGAACAGAGTCTGGGCAAAATTTTCAAACATCATCTTTCTGCTGCCTTTTGAGCCACACATACAAGCATTCACATTTTTCTAATTTATTACAGTATACAGTAAAAAAAATAGCATCGATAAAAAGATTAAAATCTCAAAAGCACCATTTTTTCATAAGCACCTATTATTTAATACAGTTTCCAATTTCAACAACATTATACCTTTTGTAACACTAACTATAGCTTCAAGTGAGAGTTTCTTTAATTCCCTTCTCATCAAGAGGTAATTAACAATATAACTGAGAGCTCCTTATCCTTCTACTCGTATGGCTAGATGCTAATTGAGTACAGATTTCTTTTCTCCTGCTGTGATACACCAATAATGTACATAATTTAGTTTGCTGTGTTTAGTGCTGAAATAAAGTTGACTATATTGGAAATCATTTGCATCGTTCAGTTTTGGAATCCAAAGGTCTGCACTGTGGATGTTTCCTGCACTTAACTTGCAGGAACTGGCAGCCTTAGCGCCTTTGTCCCTCCACTGGCAGTTTTTAAAGAGTTTATACGTGGATATATTTGGCACAAGACCTGGCTGAAAACATCACAAGTCAATATCCCTAGGTGGATAATTCTGTACCTGCAAAAATATCAATCCTTCCCAGGCATCCCTCTAGCTGCAAAGGCATAAGGGGGAAGTTACTGGACATCCCTGTTGCCTCAGTCTACCATATAATCATTATTTAAAAAAAAAAAAACAAACATCTATATATACTCTCTTATTTTTTTCAGCAGAGATTAAATGAATGGGCTTTCCAACCTGTTGAAGTAATTAAATTATTGACATACTTTCCAGCCCTCAGCGTAACCAGCAGTTTTTAGTGGCTGCCTTTTGTCTGTGACATCTCATTCCACAGCATTTGTTTTCCTCATCAGCGAGCACAGATTACAATGTGAAGTGTCCACTATCATGCATAACAGGTACTTGCAGATCTCAACACATACTGAGTGAATAATGTGCACTTAGCTAAAGCTGCTGAAAGAAATATGACCACTTTAAACTGATGTGAGCTTAAAATCGAAGTGTAAATATGAGTCCTGGTATTGTCTGCCTAAAGAATTTTTGATGGCTCCTAGCTGGCTTCAGGGCAGATGAGCTGGTGGCTGATTAAGTTCTATGAAGTATTTAATAATTGCTGTTTTTCCTAAACTGCTGCTCAGATTATAAATTACAGAGTGTGCTCCCTGCTCAGCTGCAGCTTTCACCATGGATAGCACTGAAGAGGAATACAGGCGTCCAGCAGGTCTGGGGGCAGACGAAGCCGCTGATGGCACAGTGACTTGGCTGCAGACCTGCTGCATGCCTCTCTCTCGACAAGCCTATCTGCTGATTTACTTACTTGGTATTTGCTAATTGACTCTGGGAGGAAGGAAGCTTTCAGTTGAATCAGCTCATGCTGAGGCTACATGTTCAATAAATCCAAGCCTCGAGGCATCGTGGGAGTGTGGGAATAGGGGAGGCAGATGACAGGAACACATTTGTCAGGATATGGGAATGGGAGGAAACATGGGCGCACTGTCCCTTTTGGTGGCTGCTATCTGTCTAGCTGTAAAATGAAACCTCACACTCATTAGCTTTTGCTTGGTTCAATAAAGCTGCCCCAGTGAAGACCCAGCCAAGCAGACAATTTGACCTAGCAGCTACACAAACATATAAATACTACACACAAAACCATGAAGAGATCAGAAAAGAACACATTTTTACAAAGCAGGAGCCCAGAGCCAGTACTCAATCACAGCAGTCCCTTAAAGCAAGTGGAAAGGCAGTAAGAGCACGGTCTGCCTGGCGCTGCTCAGGGTATGAAACAGGATAAAACTGGACTGTGAATGAAACAAACATTGTCAGCTGTGTGGACAGAAGTCTGGAAAACAAGAGTACACCAAGGCATTTGTCTACATTGCTCTTCTGCTGCTGCAATCTTGATCAGAAAATCAGCAATTCCACATCACTAGTAAAGATGATCTTTTTGGTGAGGCAAGATTTCTTTTGAGTTTGCGTGATCATCTTTAAAGGGTTCTCCATACTGCTACCAGCTATATTCTTCTGAACAGCAGTAAACATACCAAGTGTAATCACATAGTCTTTCCTCACTGCCCCCATACACACCATGCTTGTCTCAAGCAATAAAACATACCTCGTGTCTCTAGAATGCTGTCAGATCTAGAACATCAAACTGAGTCTCTCATTTTACTTACTTTGTGTTTACCAAAGTTGCTCATTAATGATCGACTATGAGACTTCTTTCCACCTTCTTTTGTGTCCAGGTTCTATGGAGAGAGAGTGCAATAAACAGTGTGACTAGATACCTTTAGAAGTATCTTTAAGAAGTCTGCTAAAGTCTCTGAAGACATAATTTCAACCTAATACAATTTGAAACTTATGTAAGTTTGAACCTAATACAAGCTGAAACTTACATAAGTTTCAACTTGTAAGTATGTGACCCTGATTCATTATTACGAGAGTATAGTGATTGAACATGAGAATATAAGTGAGTTAAAGTCTAAACACAATATACTGATCTGTGAACACAAATTGAGATCCAAAGTCTCATTACAGGACTTCTCTAACTTCTTTATATACTTGATAGCTTAGCAATCCTCTAACAGTAAGGAAAAATATTAACACTAACACTCAAGACAACAGCCAACCATGTAGAAAAAACTGTCTAGCAAAAACAGGCAAGCAACAACAAAACTAACAACATTTGAAAGTGTACTTGAAAATAGCCGGGGGGGGGGGCGGAGAATCTCACCTAACAGATAAATTTTGACTTTTCATAGGCAGCCTGAAATCAGAGTTTCACATTTATAACCATGCCCCTAGACATCAGTTTGATAATTCCTGGCAGCATCTAGCTTTTTCTGTCAGAAAAGCACATCCCTTCATCTTCTAAAGAGCAAAACAAAGACCTAAAGGTGCTGAAGAATATTCCTCCAGTGTTTCAGCAAGTCCTATGAACTCGAGTTATTCCCTGTTCAGCGCTGAGTTGGAATTCACTTCTGACTATCATAACGATAAGAGCACTAGATGGTTTCTTCAGGTCCAAGAAAGTCAATAACCTCTATATCTACGTTCAAAGATTGTTCCTAGCTCAGGCTGAAAGTGTCTATAAAATGTAGAAGGAAACCTTAGCAGATAAAGTACTTGTCTCCCTCAAATAAGAGTGAGAGTTGACAGTTTCAACAGCAAATCCAAACTAGTATCAGGCTTGACTGACAGTACCATACACATTGCCTTCCTCTCTCCCCACAAAAAACACCACTTGATAATTACTGGACATTAGTACATAAGCTTGCATTGTGAATGCTCGGGGGGTTTTTGTTTGGGTTTGGTTTGGTTGGTTTTTTTTAAATAAACTGTAGCAAGTCTTTGGGAAAATGAAAGGCAAATCAGTGATGAAGTAAAGGAAAGTGAGATTTGATCAGCAAAGAAGTAGAAAAATTTCCCAACAGATCCCTTTCTGGTACATCAGTTACACAGTAATTACTAGAGAACAGCTTTACACCACCGCCAAACAAAGCTAGCTAATGAGCTACAGAATTACCAAAATATCACAATGTTTAACCATTTAGTTTTCTCCCATCTAGGTCAACAGTTGATAAAAATTAATTTTCCAGTTGTTTTAACTTATTATTACTAATCATTCAGCTCTGTATTACTTTAAGACCCTTGAAAACAACAGTGCCATACAATCAGTCTTCACACAGGACTGTTGCAAAAAGGGAAAAGATCTCTAAATGTCCCTTAATAATGTAAAATAAGTCAATTAGAAAATTCTATCACTTTATGTTATTAACTGACAGATGTTCAAATAACACAGTTGCATTACTGAAGTATTTTCAGTATTATGGTCATGTCAACGACATGTAATGGGTAATCTCAGGCACCATATCCAACACAAACACCGTATGGAAATTTGCATTCTTTAAACAAAACTCCCTGCCCCCTCAAATGCTAGCTAGGGGCCAATCATTTTTCCAGACACCAGAGAACATACTGAATGTAATTATTCTAACTCAAAATAATATTGAAATGGCTCATATCTGATCATATTTACTAACACGGGGAGTTCGCTCTCTGAAATCCCACTTTTCCAACCTCATGAAGGCCAAAGGGAACAGGCAAGCTGACTCTGTTCTCACACTGCAAAGCCACAGTCTGAGAATAACCCTTCTCTGTCAGGTCAGATGGCTCCGTCCTTTGCATTCTTACAGCCTCTTCCCACCGCAACACAGCTTTGACCAGATGTCTCAAGCATCAGCACAAGTCGAGTATGTTTTCTGTAGTCAAGCCTGGCTTCAGGGAAAACTCTCATAGGTCCAGCCTTGGAGAGAGGGATTGATAAGAACTACATAAACCCTACAGAGTGGGAAGATGCACAGAAAGCAGAGCTACATGTACTTGACCTTTAAGACTACACCGGTTACAGAGTAGGCATGTCTCCCACAGGACAATTCACTCCATAATTTAACATAACTGGGGTTTGCATCTGGCTGAGGTGAAAGTATGGTAACCGTGGATTCAAGGTATTAACTGTCCATTTATGTACTCAAAATTCCAATACGTTTTACTGTTTTACAAAAATAGTTTGATGTCAAAAAGAAAAAGAAACATACCATTCTTGATATAAAACAGTCTGGGCATGAAAAAACAGAACCTTGATGAGGGCAGTAAAAACAATCCTGTGGTTTAGTGCTGTACAAAACTGCCATCAGCATAACTGAAAGCATTGTCTGCCTGTAATCACAGCCAGTCTTGATAGGACTAAGGCAATAGAAAAAGGATCTTTCCCCAATAACCTAGACACAAACTAAATTGCTTGACACATACTTGCAATATTGGTACTTACTGAATTAGTTGCTTCCAAGGAATAAACTAGATTAGAACATATTGAAAGAACATACTCTTCACATTAGACCATTCAAATTCTCTCATTAGATATTTTCCTGAAATAGTTCCAAGTTTTCATTTTGGATAAAACAAACTCTCAGAAGTTGTTCTTAAGTAATCAGCTTTCTCATCTGAAAAATGTGCAATACACATTGCATTGCCTAATATTCAACAGAGCATGCTAAGGGGAAAAACCCACATACCTGTTTCAGGTTAACATTTAAACCCTCATGAGTTGCCTTTAGCAGTGCTCTCACAGTGAAGCTGTCAGGATCTTCTTTGTCCCTAATTTGGGATTCTTTTATCAGAGATTCCAGTTTTGTTCTTATAAAAGATTCCACCTGGTGCTCAGTTGCACCATTACTCTGAAAGACATTAAGAAATCCAGTTAAAGTAGATTATTACATCCACCACTTCTGGGACAGCCTGAGGGAGCATTACGCATGCTTCAGGCCACACAACGCTTCCAACATTTCCTTTGTGCAAGAAAAAGCTTCTTGCATAATCCTGCCTGATTTTGCCTTTTCTATTGGTGGCTTTTACTTCCATTTCCATTTTCCTTTTTTCTCTTTAGTCCTCCTGACACATAATTTACCCTGCCTCACCAAAGTACAGTCCACCACATAGATCACCCCAGAACCTGGCCCTGATGTTAGCTCTTTGTTTCAAAACAGTCACAAGTCTGACCTTCTCTTCAGAAGATGGCACGAATTCTCAGCTAATGCTCTGACACACTTCCTCTGAAATATCAGACAACCTAAGCATCATTAGATTCCTGCTCCAAATGGCAAGATAGAGGAAGCAATTACTGTTAACAACAGTCATATGGACTATACAGACACAAACTGGTCTCTTACGTAAGGCGATTAAAATAAAAATGGATCTTATAGAACACATATGCACCTAGCATTCTTCTGTCCACGGGGCATGAGACCTCTCCTGAGACAGGAGAGGAAAGCAACTGTTCTGTCCTAGCATGTTCCCTTTCTAGCCCCAAAGACATACTGTGTTTTGCATTGGCTATAAGGATTGCCAAATTTTGTCTTAGGTCTTCCTGTTGAAGAAAGCATCATCTCATCAGAAGCGCTCAAGCCATATTAATAAAGCATATGTGGATTACACAGACCGCTCGTATTAAACAACACATAACAATGAATCAGGCATTTTGTTGGTTCAGAACTGGTTGAGCAGTCTTATCTCATCTTACTATACCCATAATTAGAGTTATGTTCATTCAATATACACTTTGTCCACTGAATTTACACCTGTGGAAGTTTGTAACTGTACTTAAAACAATCCTATTCCTAAAGATTTATGGGATTGGGACCCTTCAAGCTTCCTCATAAATTAGTTAATGCCAAATATTTCCAATTCTGTAGTAAATACTAACAGAAATATAACATTCTGAGTCATTGCGCAAGCTGATTTTATCCTATGCTTTAAGCATTTACTGCAAGGCTGTACTTCTGTATGAGACTGCCTCGTGGAACATAGGGGTTGAAAGAAATTGAAGTGCAATCTAACCTCTAAATAATTCAGAAATGAATTAATCATTATTTTGTCCATTAGCATAAAGAGGGTTTGTTTATGGGGGGGGATTCAAATCAGCCCTTCTGTGTGATGTACTTGAATCTCCAAAAGGATGTTGCTGACACAAGCATTTTAGCAGCATCAGGGTAGGGGAAGAACCAGCATAAACATATGCTTCCTCTGAACCAGTTCAGATGGGGACTTCTGTTACCTGTAAAGCAATTCCCAAGCTATTCTGAAAAAGCTTCAATTGCTAATAGCTAATAGCAGGCATAAATGATACAGACAAAATAAAAGCTCAATATGTAAACCAGAAGCAGTTAATGAGAACTACAGATAGGTGTTTCCATGTGGCAACAAGGCAAACTCTGGGCTACATTCAAAAGTGGAGATAAACATTTTACTTGCTAAACATTAATTTGAATTTGATCTATTCTTTCTGCATCTCCCTAGATAGTATTTATTTTGTTCAAAAGTTTGAACCGGTAAACCAAGGCTGCCTCCTGACTAGAAAAAAGTACCTTCTGCGTAACGTGTAATTAGCATTGCACGCCAGTTTCAGTTTTTAGCAAAAAAAAGTGTTAATAAAATTAACAGCAGAAAAATAAACAAGGAGTTAAGAGATAAAGGGAACAGAAAGCAATCTTCAGTGTCAAAAAAATAAAAACCAGAACGATTGAAAATAATGTTTCACACCTCAAATTCTTTTCATTTGTATGTCTCCTTTCATAATTTTCATCTAGAAATTGTGTAGCAATTCCATCATGCCGTTGCTTTGAGTACTACACATTTGTATCTGAAAAAAGCCTAGCATGCTTACAGTGCTGGCATCAATGTTTTCAGTCTAGTATACCAGAAGTACTTAAATCTGTTATTTATATAATTTAAATGATAAAGTGTGCATTTCTGAAAAATGTCATTCCATATCTAAATGTGGAATTACATAACTTCTGTATCTTAAGGACCTGACTTAGAAATCAAAGTTAAAAAGTTTAATCTGTTAACAACTGTTAAGTAGGATTATGGAGTATGCATGTAAGAAATGTAGAAATGTAACAGTTCTGGGAACTGTGTATAGGCACATACATAGCAGGACTTTAATTTGCAGTCATCTTCAATTTCATCAGCGCTATCCTCATCTGAAACTTCTCCTTCTTCAGCATCTGCTCCAAGACTGTATGGCAACTTTTTACCCTAAAATGAGGAAAAATATTCACGATAAATGCACACGTGGTCAGTGTTATTTAGTGCAAAGACCAAAATAGCCCATTCCTCAACTATTTCTTATGTAAATTGTGACCAGAGTTTAGAATTTGTTTTCAGAGAGTCTCATGCAAACTGGCTCCAGACTATCACAGATGATAATTCAAGTATTTCTGGAAGAGTTTGTTACGGAAAGATCTTTGCAAGCGCTTAAAAAATAAAAAAAAAAACCACAACCATTTCCCATCTCTAGAGCAAGCCAGCAAGTGTCCAAAACATTTTTTTGAGTTGACTCCCAGATATTTCAGGCTTACCCGTAGGAACCAAACTGTAATATACTTAAAATAAAACTCAAAAAATCAGAAGCTGATTTTTTGTATTAGTCTATTCATCAGAGTGGAAAATGCAGACACAAAAGAACTCACTGCAAGCAGCCATCAACATGAAGAAAGTGGCAAAGCTTTTAATATTGCATGCTCATGCAAGAGTGTAGTCAGCAATACAAAATTAGTTGCTAATCCAGTACTGTGAATGTCATATACCTACATTAGAAAGGAACTACTTTAATTCCATGTCTAGTTTCCAACATCTAATTAGAGTGGCGAGCATCAAACAAAGGTTATTGGCTACTTCTGGTTAAAAAAAAAAATAGGCTCCAAGAGATCAATTACCCTATTTAGAACATTCATCTTGAATTCTCCTGTGTGATGGCTTATAGTGAAGCCCAGACACAGCAACTTAGAAATGTTGACTGTGGGACCTCTGAAGGTCTCTGGTCCAACCTGCCACTCAAGGAGGATTGCCACCAGCTCTAGATGAGCTTTGCTTTGATGAGTCTTGCAAACTTTCAAAGGTGGAGACTCCCCCAGCCCTCTGGGCAGCCTCTTCCCATGCTGCACTACCCACAGCTGAAAAAGCTTTACCTGCCATCCAATCTGCACCTCCCAAGCTGTAACTTATAGCCATTGCCTCTTGCTTTACCATCTGCTACTTAATAAATCACCTATTAAACTTCTGTGTTATTACTTCTGTGTCTCCCTCACTGATTGTAGAAATGTTTGCGGTCTACCTGTTTCATCTGTGACAGAGGTAGATAAGAACTGCATTCAGATTTCTGCAGAAATGAAGAGGATTGATTTACAGACTGCATTTGGAAATTAATAATGCTGCCCTGCTAATGAGTGGGTCAAGTTCACTTCATGCTGGCACCTTTATACTGGCTTAAATCCATGAGTATTATTAGAATTACTCTTTATATACACTAGTAAGATGAAAATTATGCCATTACTTGAAATTGTTTGGCTAATGAACCAATACTGTGTTTCAAAGGGAAATGTATAAAATGGAGCAAAATAATTGCAAAACCATGAGAAACTGGCTTACTTCTTAACAAGATGCTGATTTCTAAATATGATTTTACCTTTTCCAACAGGGCTGCCTACATTGAGCAGGAGATAGGAAACAGAGCTTTGTGAAAAGATACTGTGATGCTTAAAATAGTACTCCTCATTCTGAAAACGTTAGCTCAGCTCCACACCATTCTGTAACTACTCACGGAGTTTCAGCACTGTTAGCTGAAGAATCAAACTAAAGTTACAAACTCAAATGTGCTAGGAAGACCAGCTCAAAAGTTCATGTAAGAACAGCGCAGTACCAAACCTCTCTTGCCTTTTGTGCATTGACATAGTATTTGAAGCCAGGTTTGCTGGCTTTGTCACATGACTGATATTACATACTATTTTGTTTGACTCCCTAAAATAACAACACTACATGCTTGCATAGTTCATTAACTAGCAGTTACACACGAAAACTGATCCAGTGAAATTCAAAATCACAGTTGAGCACTCAAAGGTTTTCTAATTCAGAGTCAGCTCTGTACTATATATTGAAATATGTTCAACCCAACATCAAACCAAAATTGTGTATCCCTGTAGCCAGCTTGATGGGGTGGGGTGGGGGGGCACGGAAACCAGCATCTCAAGAGTTCAAAGCAAAGTAATTGCCCCCATGCGTCAAAGTAAATTAGACAACCTAATAAGCCACAACTCTATCAATCATCCTGTCAAAGGTCTCCCTTGCATTTCTTTCTTATTATATCCATCTTGGTCTTTGAAATTCCTTTCAGAGCAAATTCGTTTATACTGAGAGGCTCAAACAATTAATCTTGCATACAACACTAACTACAGTGCTCAAGGGCCTCCTTTCTTGCTGCTCCTTATAGATACCTTCGGAAGTGCTCTTCTTTCATAAACACAGCTGATGAACTGTGAAAATAGTTTCATTTAATGAACTACTGCTCATAGCAGGGTGAGGGGGAAATGCAAGAAAATGCAAGAAATTTTCAGAAGCTTTTATATTACTCCAAAATACTTTGTCCAAGGAGGGAGTGTAGGATAATGTTTAGATACTATAGGGATATGAGCCATACAGAACAATATCCACTAATAAAAAAATTAGACAAATTTCAAAAAAAGAGAAAATATCAGGTTCAGGTAACCATGTCACAGTTCCTTCTATTCATAACGATGCATTTTATATCATTTTTCTGCTCTCCCGACTCAGTGCTGAGATTTAAAAATAAGCACCTCTGACTTTAAGATTCTCAGATAAGATACTTGAAAAATAGAAAGAATTTTCTTTCCACTGCTGTTGATATCACCTCCCTGTTGAAACACTTACAGAAGTACTCTGGGACACTTGCCAAGTTCAAGGTAAAGTCTGTTTCAATGTCTCTGAAAGGCTCAGAATTTTAACTCACTTAGTGCATCTGTACTATTCCACAAGGTACTGCTGAACTCATTCTCCAAAGCCAAAGAAAATCTACGATAAATATCACATGCTGACTTTTGTTGCATTTTGAACACGCCACCAGTAGCAAGTTACCTTCACTAGGATTTTCCCTTTCAAATTTTGAGGGCTAGGAAGCTGTCTGGAATCTCCAGTGATTACAGATGACAAGTCGAGTTTGTCACCAAATATCTCCTTCAAGTACTGAGCGATCTTCTTTTGCTGTTGAATACTGCAATGGTTTTCAATAGACAGTATCACTGGAAACCTAGAAACAAAACCCCCAGACATTTTCATAACTGTGTTTTAAGAGAGAAGACCTGCACACAGCTTACCACATAAATGGATTCAAGCAGTTTGCTTTTGCATTGTCAGTAGTCTGGAAACAAACTCACTTTGGGAGGAAGGACTTCACACATGAACTCCCAAATCCCTGCTCTGTCAGAATCTTTCAGATACAGTCCCTGCAGGTGATTCTGCCCTCTCCCTCCAAGCCTACCCACTAGTGCACAGGGTGACAGAAACAGATGATCATTCGAGCATGAGGCACAGAGAAACTTGCAACAAAGCTCATCAGCAACACAAAGCCTTTTTATTCTATGTAGCTGAGCAGAAGTTACACTATTCCTTTGCAAGCCATATACAAAGTCTTCATAAGCTGTAAGTGATCAGCAAGCAGCTCTTGGAGAAAAGCTTTAAAATCAACAGGTTCAAAGGAATTGCTAACACCTCTCTGTTCATCTTCCAAAGATTGACAGCTGCATAAACGATTTGCTTTTGTCTTAATAAGTGCAGCTACAGTGAGTCAGACCAAATCTTTGAAGATGCCCAGGCTCTGGAGAAGGTGAGCTATTTGGCAATACTTTCCAGAATACTCTCCCAGACTCCACAAATTTGCAGCTCAAGTTTCTTGAGCTAAACACATTGTTTCTGTATATAACAACCTATTTCTCCCACAAATTTGCCCAGTTGTTTTCTAAACTCTTGGCAGCCCCAGAATCCTATGGCAAGGAATCCCAGAGCCCAACTACACACCAATTGAAGAACCACGTCTTTTAGTTTTGAATTCACCAGCTTCTATTTCTAATCAATAACACAAAACTTTTGGGCTCAGGTGTTTTGTGGTCTTTTTCCCCACCCCCACACCCATTGTTGAGTCACTTTTTTTTTTTTAAATAAAGAGAAGTAAGCATTTTCCCTTTATTCTCTCTAAACTACTGAAAATTCTATATAACCACTCATGATTTGAGACTGTTGTATATATATGGTTAAACTCCATGATTTTCATAATAAACTGTTATATAGTACCATGGGAAACAAAATAGAATCTGAACATTACCCTACATCTCCATATTTCCTCATACTACGTACAAGACAGCTTTTCAATTTTCCTACTGCAATGAAGCATTTTCCTTAGGTAGAGAATATTACAGTATTGATTTTTAAGGAGAATTTCCCTGTGGATATGAGTGGGAAGTTCTCTTCAAACAAAGGACCAAAATAATCTGTAGATATTCAAGTCTCAGACTGTTCAAAATATTACTGAGTTTACAATGCCTGAAGGGTCTTTATAACTTAGGTTGAACTTTCTAACTTGATTGATAGAAAGAGCTCATGCAGTTGAACAATAAATATGACAGAGGCAATAAACAGGGGAACAGAATCAACTTCATAATTTCTCAATGTGTTTAAAAGAATATATGTACTTCCTGATGTTGATTGTTGATTTTTGACATGGGATTAACTACACAAAACAGACAGGTGTAGCTTCAAAGCTGACTCTACACTTACTCATTTTTGATGAAGGCGTATTTATTGATAGTTTCTGCCACATCACGGAAGAGTATTTTAGAAGTAAGAGTATAGCCATGGTGCACTACTGGCTCTCCATCTGGACCATCCCAGCAATCCACTATTAAGAAAAAAAAAAGCTATGCATTAAGAGATGCCCATGAACTTATACATTTCTGCTGATCTTAATTGCCAGCAGAACTCATGTACACTACTCAACCATGCAGGCGTCAACAAGTTCCATTCAATCTCTTATGACCTACCAATTGAGTTAAGACTAACAAGACAGTCTTTTCTTACAGCAAATGAGGAATCTGCAGCTTAAACCTGTTTTTTCCCCTTATATTAAACTGAGGGGGGTTTTCCTCATATATAAAATTACAAAGGTGTAATAGGTCAAATAATAATACCCTGGATTTACACCAAACTTGTCACTACGGTTGCCTCTACAGGAAGCTAAAAACTTCATAAAGAGAAAGCTACAGAGCTATTACCTAGGCTGTACAGTGTCTACAATAATTTTGAGGTCAAGCAAAATAACACACTACTGTGTGTTTTAATGAACTTTCCTACCGAAGGGAAAGTATAGCAATAGACCACCCAATTTTCTCAAGTCCACTTCCTCTAATTAACTTTTAAATTCAGATTAACAAATTGTTCTTCCAGAAATGAGTTTTGTAATACTAGTCATAAAAATTAATATTGAGTTTAAATTTGTCAAAAGACTTTATTCCACCCAGAATCTTGAAAAGAAAAGTACCAATGTTTTGTTATTATTTAAAGCATGCAGAACTTAAGAATCCAGCGTGATCTGCAGGCTATCAGACAAACAGCATCTTGTTTTCTTCCACCAGCATCCAGCCAATGAAACAGCATCCTACCTCTGTATTGTGGCAGACCAAAACCACGTTTCTCAGCTCTAAGATGGTGACAGAAATAGATACACAGCTGTGCTGATAGAAGGCACTATTTGCTTACCTGTCCTCCTCCTACAGGCACTTTTCATCTTCCCTTTACATCTGCAGGAGGAACTGCATATGCAAACACCTGCTTTCCCATTCAGCTTATGAAAGAAAAAGGTCTTTGCTGGCTCAGCTCATTCTGAACAATGTGGATTAGGAAGCACTCCTGTGAAGCAGTAACCTCCAGCACGGGGAAACCACAGAGCAAAACAACTGGGGCTGCTCTGCTGGAACTGCAGGGCCCCAAACAGATGCCTGTCCATTGCTTTACTGGGGCTTGTGCAACAAAAATTGCTTCACAAACATGGGACAATGGAAAACTTGCACTGACTGAGAATACATAACAACACAGCGGCAGGCAGAAGAAAATAGTGGTGTCTATGAAGTTTGTCTGAGAAGGTCATTCCCAATAGAAAAATTCCTGTTTAGACTGCTAGAAAACAGGAGTTTACCACTGAAGTTAGTCAGACAGTGAAGCATTAAGCACAAAGTAGTGGCAAACTCAAAGCATTAAAAGAAATATCCACCATGCTTCTCACAACCAGCAAGTTAGACTAAAAATATACCTTCAATACATCGACAACCATCTTGCAGCACTCGTGCATACATCTCCACTCTGGACTGGGACAGCAGTTGGTCTCCTGTCAGGTATGTGTTGTGAGATGAAGCAATAAAGTAGTTACAAAGGGGTTGATCCATATCCTGATGCACTTCACAATGCAGTGGATTAAATATATCACAAGCAGGACTGCGCATGAAGTTGGTGAAACCTTTGAACAAAGAGAAACAGTTTTGCCACGGATGCAGTATATCTTACCAATCATTTGCACTCTAACACTTTCCTCTGTTTATGCTTGTCAGGGCTAACTTATGTCTCCAAAACCACTGAATCACACAGCAGGGATTAATCCTCTTGTACCCTATGTTTTCAGCATATTAACTACTGTCTGTGGCTTGCCTGGTTCTCTGTGAACTGAAGAGGCTGCACAGACTCAGTCCACTGATGACACACACACACGGCTATTTCTTCTTGAAGCCTATGGAAGTTCTGGCACCTTTGAGAAGAATACATTCCCAAGATCCAACCCTTGTTCCCAGACAATTTTCAAACAGCTTTGAACTAGAAAAGGAAATATAACCTAGAAAGACACATTTATGACTGCCAAAAAAAAATAATCAACAAGCATTTGCAAAATATGACATTGAGCTCAGCCTCTTCAGAAATTAACAAACAGTAGCAAAAAAAGAAAGTAGGATTCTAAGAGAAGCATAAAAGTAACAAATAGTAGCTATATGAGAAGACTGAAAAACCCCACAGATCAATACAGCCACTGCCCAACCTATTTTCAGATCTGATGTTTCATTCAGACCCTCAAAAGGGGCAGATGACAAAAATGCACATGTAAAAATTCTCTGAAACCCTGGAGAAGCTCCCTACACCAAATCCAATGCACAGACTAAGACAAGTGTGATCCAACTGCCTTCTGCAGTTCAGACAAAACTACGCCACTAATAAGCGGAACAGAAGAAGGTGTATTTATTGGTTTTGTTAGAATCAGTGGAAGAAAGTATCCTCCCTCACAATTATTCAGTGAGATAAAAGTGATCTCTTTGTCTAGATGCTACTGCAAACAGACACTATGCAGTAAAACCACAAGTCATTACTGTTAGAAAAACTGCCTTTTCCTCCTTCTCCTTCTTAAACTGGTACCCCATACCCCCTTCTTGATTCTTGTTAAAGCATCAGTATAACAGAGAACCTGGGTAAAATACTTAGGCAGCATCAGTCCGCATTTCCTGGGATGCTTGTGCCTTGGAGGGCGAGTGACCCGCTTAGAGGAATATAGCTGGGTAGGTGGAAGAGAGGGAACCTCACCCTCACGTTCAGCAAGATGCAAAAGATTTAAGGTGCACACCATGTTTCCCTTCAATGGACCCTTGTGATGGTAACAGGTAAGAGCTATCCTGTTCTGCTCCATCACAAGCGTGACGTCTTGTAAATAAGAGGAAGCAGAGGAAATCCCTCAAATACTGGGCAGCAGAAGAGATGTAGGATACGACACCTGCAAGGGTATAGGTTTAGTATTCTGCAGATCTGCTAGGATTTCATGCTACTGTTGATGTCACATGGGTCCCAAGTTGAGAAAAATCTTCAGAAGGTAGCAACAGCGTCAAGAACAAAGCAAAAGAACACACTCCTACCAAAGTTAAAGAAACTTCTGACAATTTATCGCAGGACAGAAACAGGAGCCAAATTGACATCCTGACTTGGAAGCAAATACTTTTTTCAAGTTTATTGCTGACACCTCAGGCTCTGTCCCAATGCCCCTCTTTTGCAGTAAGTAAGTGCTACTCCCAATGAAGATACCAGGTAGACAAGGTAGCAGCCACCCACAGGGCTGCACTGCAGCAGAGAGCGGGGGGGCCCATGCTAGCCAACTCACTAATCCAGCCAATTTCACTCTAGTTTACAGTTTTCTCTATGCTGCAAGTTTATGTGAGAAGATGGTACTTGATTTATAACCCTGTAAATCAGATCAGCATCAGAGAAAGTTTTAAAAATACCTCCTTTGAGAACGAGAAATGTAAAATATTTCCAAAGGATAGTGCAAACAATACCAACCCTGAAAGCAACTCAAACATAAAAGAAGCAGCAGTAAGATTAAAAGGAAGAGAAATGCTTTCAGAAATATTTTTTTAAATGTCACAGCTTGTTCATTTTGCTTTCCTTATTTCAGTTTACCTGCAGTGCTCTAGGTCACACCACAAGCTTGTTTAAGACGTGGGAGACCATACCCAGGATTTAAGTACCATGCAGAGGAAGATTTCTTCTTCTCCCCCACCCCAAAAATCACTATGTAAATTATGCTGCTTCATGAAAGCTATATTCTGGGAAAATTAACACACTACAGCCTTTAATCTATTTAGTTCCAACTCAGATTTTGATTTGATACTAAATTAGATTCTGAATAAATACACCATTTACGATTGCTTTAGCAAACAAGGTGAATACGGTATTAAAACCCAAGGAAAATGCAACTATCCATATTTTATTTCACATAAGCATAAATCAATGGATTGTACAGGAGCAATTCCAGATCTACAGAGACAGAGCAGAATGAAAACTTTGCTTTTATTACTTCAGTTAGAACAGGCTATAGTATAAAGTACACAGTATAGAATGTTTTATGTTTGTGTTTTACAAATACACACTTAGCAATAAAGTCATGCAAGCCTAAGGCATGCACATTAGTGTATGATGGCTATGATGTATTGCTGTATAAAGCTAGCTGCTAATTCACCTCACCTACTTGTCTCTCCCATGTCTCACAAAAATGTACCTATGCTACTGACTGCTGATCATCTATGTAACTTGCTATTGCAGTCAAATATTATAAACTACACCAAAATGCTGTTAAAGCATTTCTATTCCACTACAGTATATCAAGACAAAACTAATTCCAAAATCAAAAACTTTACCTTCAATCCCAAGAACATTTTGCTTCTTGTTTTCTTCTGATACTTCAAACTTCTGTATAATGTCAAGACAATATTCTGGTGTCACGTTATTCATCTGCACAAAAATGACAGTGTTGGTATGCTTATTAATACCAGCATGTCAAAATCTACTTTAGGCTTCTGGGTCCAGCTGAAAAACCTTATGAACAAACATTGAATTCAGTCAAATATGAATAGGACAGTCAGTAACACCACTGTAAATGGACTTTAAGATTTTGATTTGATTTTTGTCACAAAGTGCTGCACAAGCCTCACGGCTCTTACCTTTGAGGAGAAAAAAAAAATGGAGTGAGAGGTAGTGGTCACTTAAAAGCTGTGTCATTTTAGTTGAAAGATGAAAATTAGCTGTTATGCACAGTTAATAATAGTTGTACTGGGAAATAGTGCTGAAATGAGAACTATGAAGTTATATTCTTTAATATAATCTACTTAGACATGCAAAAAGATTTGGCAGGGTTTGATTTCATTTTCATGCATTTTCCACTTCTGTGATTTCATTACTTCCAAGAGAGTTCACTATAATATACAGGCTTTGAGATAAATAATTAGATTCTGAAATGAAAAACAGCAGTTGCTCTGAAATAAGTAAGAATTTTGTCATCAGCTTCAACTAGCACACAGTTGAAGTCCTAACTGACTACTGGGGCCAGAGTATCACCATGCACTTATATTTCCTCTAAAATTAAAGGAAAGACGTAGCTTCCGTTCGCTCATCTCATCCTTTCTCACCCCCGCCCCCCTTAAGTTGTAGAGAACCAAAGTGAAAATTAAGATTGGGTGTATTTCATTTCCTCCACTAATAATATCACAGGATGGCAATGACGACACTAAAACCTTTGGCAGCTTATTTGTACCATTATCCTGTTTACTGTTTGTTCTCTGCATCTTTTGCCAAAGTCAGCTCAAACACCCTGACATGTGGAGCAGTCTGGAAGTAAAGGAACATGCAGTCCCCTCTCTTAAATAGCGTGTCATCTCTGTTAACATGACTGCTTCAGGCAAAGGGAGGAGTGAGGTTAGTCATCCTGCAGATTACACAATATTTATTGTTTAAATGCAAAAATGGTCCCTCTGTGAACTATTCTCTTACTAATGGAATTCTTTCAGATGGCAAAACCAATTCCATTTACTCTGCTCTGTCTGCAGCCTTTGATGAATTTGCGCTTCCCATTATTTCCCATAGCTCAGTATTCCCAGCATCGGCATTCATGACATCTTCTGAAAGTAGGTTGACTCTCTCAATCTGGTCTTCTCTAAGGACCTGATCCTGCCAAGTGCTGAGGTCCTCCTAAGAAACCCGGGTGGCATGACTGACTGTATCTTGTAACACCTAAAAGGCTACAGCCTAAGTATGAAAAATTACCAGAGGAGGGGAAAAACTAGACATGTTAACAATAGAAGTATAGTAACAGAAGGCAAGCAAGTGAGCAGTTCAACTCATATGGTGACTCAAGCTGAAAAACTTGGAGATATTTTCCAGCCTTTTTCTCCGTCATCCTTCCCTCTGTTTTTTCTCTTGCACAGGGAAAGCATGGCTCAGCCCTTTTCCTTCTCCAAACATTTTATTTATATCTCCTAGCTAAGCCAACAATATGAGACGCCTGCAGGAATTACACAGGATAATAGGAATGAGAACAATTCAGTAGAGAAAATAACTGATTTCCTAGCTCAAGTAGATGTTGCTGTTTGATTTGAAACACTATTCATAGCAGGCCCTTCTTCAGCACAAGCTGGCTAGAATTAACTTTTTCATTATCCCACATGGCTCCTTGATGGCTGAGTGGCAGGGTGATTGTATGCTCTAGGAATGAAAATGTCTAATCTAATCCAAAGCTGCACCTGCTAGGGTAAAGTCCACTGACTTGTGCTTTTGAACTGTAGCTTGAGAGATGACAATTATGCTACTCATTTAAATTTGCTTTCATTAAGTATTCCACTAAAAATAATATCAAATAGTAATGATCATTATTGATGACTGAGTATTTAGATACATGGATTACTGAAGATGGTCAATAGTGGAGCTTCCAAAATCTCTTGGATACATGGCTGCTTTTTATATTCCTGGTTAAAAGCTTAATTTTAATGCAGATATGTTCATCAAGAGTATCAGCCATTGAATAACCAATAAGAACTTGGTTTTCAAGTAAATACCAGTTAATTTTCCTAAAATAAGATCCTACAAAACTACAAAAAAGCAACATTATCCCTAATCTTCCCTGTAGAAGTATGAGAAAGAAGAGGGAAATCGCTTTTCATTTCAACCGATCTCATTGGAAGCAGGTCAGACAAACCTATTGCCAAAAATCTAATGCCATCTGAAGCTGCAGCACACTGCAGTGCCAGGTAATGGGAGAGCCCTCTTCTGTCAAAGGCCCACAAACTAAGAATGGGAATTGTTCTCATTTCCCATTCTCAGGGGAAAGGAAATAAGAGAAAGGAATGTAAAGTAGATGAGAAGTTAGAAAAAAAAAGGAAGGAGAAGTTAGAAAAGAAGTGCAATGCTAATGACAGGTGTTCCTAGAGAGGATGCTCTAACAGTCTAGGCTTTAGTTGTTCATAGTCAATCATTCTATAAGAAAAAACAAAATATAAACAAAGACATTCTTCCAATTTCAGTGCAAGATATAGATGTAATATGTCATGATATATTGAGTCACCACATAAATCAGTTATACTGATTATCCTTTTGTGTAAGCATGAGAAAGGAAGAAAGTCATCAGCTTGCTTTCCAATTGAGAGTTTGTGTTGCCGCAATAAGGGCTTTTTGTGGAAAGTAGCAAGGATTGATCAAGCATGATGATCTGGTACTGTCTTCCTTGTCTGATATTAACAAGCTCCACAGTCTCTCCTCTTTCCCAAGTCCATGTACCAACACTGATATTCTTATAATTTCCTGTTCCTTTTGGGATACTGGTTCCTGGTATCCTTCAGTATACACTGTTTCAGATCACAGCCTAACATATACTGACATGCCCTGGCATGTCTCATTATATCCCTTTAAAACTTTTTCCAAGAGAACAGATATAGCTGTTTCAAAACATTCGTTTTCTAAAAGTGGACTTAATCCCCACTTCCTCCCACTTTTTGTCATGTTTTCACTATTCACCGCATCACTAGCTATTTCTGTGATACTGCATAATTAGTGTAGACAAGTAGTAATAGCAAACTTACTCTCTCAAGCAGGCTTAACTCAAAATGCACTAGCCCATATTGAATAATTAAGGAAAACCTTTACATAATTATATGTGCAGGTTCTAAGGGTGTAACTGTTACAAAATTACTTTCTCTTCAGTTCAATTTAAATAAGCAGGGGGCATTAATTTTTGCCACTAGTTTCATTTGGGCTGCATACAGCAGCAGCCGGTTTAGAAGGTACTGGTTTGGTACCAATACAATGGTGTGGTATTAACATTTCCATCTGGTTCCTGTCACTCGGGAGTATGACAGGGCACATCATACAATATGCAGCACTTTCCTGGAGCATGCAGAGAACACTGCTGGAGGCAAGATCTCAGCGGGCTGTCCTTTTTCTCGGGAGAGATGAAAACTGTATTGCAAAGTAACTGATCCGTGGTAAGGCAGCAGGTGGCAAGCAGGGACATGGGAAACCTCACCCTCAGAAAACCAAAACTAAACATTTCAGGTTTGTAACACCAAAGTAGCCTTGTAACTGCGGAAAACCACCACTTTGGCACAAGTGCCAAAGAGGTCTCTCCTATGACTGAAATAAAAGCACTTGATGTGATATGGATACAGCAGAAAGGAGAAGAGAAGGACAGACAGCAATCAGACAACAGCTGCAGGCTGGCTGACCCCCAAACACAGGGCAGCATCACTATGGGGCTCCCAAGACAGGGGCAGAATGAGGCCATTCACTCTGTGATGCAGGTCCAGAGTGGCCAGCAACTACAAAGCCGCTCCTTAACAGAGAAGACTCTGTTTGTAGAGCCTATTTCACCCATGCCCCACTACCCAAAGACAAGCATGACACAAGCTCTGACAGTCAAAAAGAGCGTGGAGATCCTGCTATGGAAGCAATCTGTCATTTAGCAGGAGATCAGTTTCTGGGGTGGACCAACTCAGGCATCTATACTGGTTTATTAGGAGAGGGCAATCCCATAGGGACAACCCTCAGGCATGCAGACATGACTGGACACCCAGGGATGTTCCTCCCTCACAGCCACTTGTGCTAAGAGGACTGCAGGACCAGGCGTCATTCCAGGAAACCAGCCTAATTTCTGCTCTTCTGGCATTTGAAGCCATATAATTGCAATTTCAATAGCAATGAGCTGAATTTAACTGCACCTAGGTGGAAATAATCTGATTCGCAAGCTCTGGGATGAAGGCAACAGGGAGCTTTCCTGAAAAAAGAACCCAGCTTAGCAAGTTAACAAAAAACCCAAGCCCCTTTTGTTCTATCCTCAGGCTGCAGAATATTTAAAAGTCTTGCCAAAAGAGTAGCAGATGGAGTTGGACAGACTGTCTGCAGATTTCCAAGCAGCCAGACAAGAGCAAAAATGAAATGCTGTTTGGTTGAAGGCACTTGAGAGCTGCATTATGATTTGAACCACTATCAGCTTTTGAAGGCAATCCTGTCTTACCCGAGGACATTGTTATCATGTCTGTGTTCTGAAAACATTAAAGGGTAAACCTGCTCTAACACTGTTAATAGTAGGAAGACCAGAGGGAAGAGGCAAAGAAGTGCAAGGTGCTTCTAAACTACACTGCCAAGAGGTTGATCTACAGGAGATCATGCTTTTACTCTTTTTATTGTTTTTGGAATAATGTTGAGCAGAGCATTTATAGCCGATAGCCCTGTCCACATTCAGCATTTTGAGTAGCGTGTAGACAGAGAAAAGGATGCAGTATGCCAGACTTGACAGTCAACTTGTTTTTTCTGCTGCATCAATAGTTTCATAATGTCCTTATGCACCCACAAAGACAGCTCTTCTGCCTCTTTCACATGTTTTTCTTCCTGCTCCAGGTCCCTGAGTGCCCTCTCATACCACAGCTTTTCAGCTGTTCCTGGACACTTCAGCATCTCCATGAATATGTCCTCCCTGGAGCACTTTGCTTTCTCATCATTGTCAACCTTGCTGCTGCTGCCTTCAAGGGTGCTCCTCTGAAAGGCACTCAAGTAGAAGGCAGTGATTAAAAAGGAAACAAAGGAAAAACCAGTGAGCTCAAAAGACTTAGGGTATTAGCATAAAGGGAAAAAGATAAAAACTTTTGTGCTTTAAAGTTGTAATTAGCAGAATTTCCAGGACCAGATTGCTTGCAAGAATCTGTGTGTTGAGGCTATCACAGCGAGATCGATAGTGCTCCATGTTTCAAGGGGGAAGGAAGGAAGAACCAGGGAGTCATACATGCCAGGGAATTGCCACAACAGCCAACAGGGGGAAATTCAGCAACAAAATAGCACAGACTGTTGCTATTTTACGCTAGGTATAACTCAGAAAAAGCAGTCATCACAGGCAGGATCCCAGAATGGCACAGGAGATTATCCAACGATTGCAGGCAAAACACAGCATCTATACCCAGGAAGCTCAAGTATGTTTCGATGTTAGCATTTCATTTCGTGAGGTTGTTTTGGAACAATATTCTGCAAGGATGCATGGGGTGAGCAAACAACCCAGGACCAATTGTCAGAAGCAAACGAGAGTCCTAGAGATCACAAGGTTCCTTCCGTGCTCCTCACTGTCCAGTGTACAAGTTCTCTCCATGGGTTCCAAAGATAATTTTTGCAGTAATTCAGTCTCTTCCAAGATGGGCATGAAAATCTCCACTGGAGCCACATATTTAGGAATGGCTAGATTTTTTTGTTCAGCAAGTTTGTTCATAAGCACATTGGGGGAAAATCTCCAATCTTGACCCAACTTTGCTTCTTAAGTTACTTATGATGCTTTTCATTTTTGAATTTTTTTTAGTTCCTTATCAGTGCGCCTGTTCCTGTGGTTCCCTGAGCCTAGAAGTGCAACCTTCAGATGTGAAATTTTCTTTGTGCAAGTCCCACACATTTGTGAAGAATGATGCCTGGAAAACAGACTTTCCTGAAGAAAAATTGGGAAAGAAGGCAGAAGGGGGAAAAAAAAAGAATAGAATCCAGGACACCTTACCCTCAAGCCAGGTTGGTGCAACACCTCACTTTGTATTATATAGTTTGATCATCTTATTTTGTCATGTGTTTCCAGCTTTAAAACATATCATGTATCATCCTAATTTAGGGTATACCTGCCAAGACCTTTACTCATGAAAAGCATCTCCTGGAAATATCAACGTCCTGTCCCAACACCAATAAACAATCCAGACAAGCTATGCAAGAGAAAGCAACCATGCTAAGACAGAAGATAATCAGCTGTAACTAAGAAGTGTGAATGTTACCTGAATGCCATTTTAAACTAACAAACATTAACCACATTGCCCTACACTTGCCTTTCCTCTACCACAGTCTGAAAAAGTTCAAACTCTTTCTAGAACCATTTAAAAAAAAAATAAAGCTTTAGATTTCTTTTTTGTTACATCTGCTCTTTCCCCCGTGCCCCAAGCTAAACTTTTCCATAAAATTCTTTCCCTATACTTGAATGTATTTATATGTACATATCTATGGGTGCATAGTATTCCCATACCTTTTGTTCCACCTTTAGAAACTGAGCAAGTTCTTCAACAGTGAGGTGATCCTTCTTGTCACTGTAGCTTAAGAGCAATAAGTAGAGATCACGACGTAAGGACATCATCTTGTAAAACACAGAAAATTCTTCAAAATTTAGGGTTCCTTGGTTCTCATCTGTGTCTGCTTCCTAAGAGATAAAGACACTCATGCTAAACACGGATAAACTCAGGGAACAAAGCAGAACAGGATTTATGTACACAAATATAAATTTAATAAATTCTGGTCTGCAAGATTCTGTTCAGACTCAAATCCTAGTAGGCTAAAATAACTGCAAAATTATAATACCGTCTGTTGGACTTTTTGGTGAAAACAGTTACTACACCAAAGCTACAAGTTCCCTATGAAAGTCTCAATTCCATCTTTAGTTTTGAATTTGTTTCCCATGTAAAGAGGCTCATCCTGGGCTTTATTCTGATCTCTGTTACTCTCCTGTACGCCCCGCAGTTACCCTGAATTAAAACATAGCAAGGAATATAATAATTTCATCCTGTGGCTTCCTCTAACCACAGAGTCTGACATTTTAAGACATTCAGGACAATACCACAGCCTTAAATTTACGTTAATCCAAACTGCAACACTCTCAGTCCCCTGTCAGAACTCTGTAGTGGGGACAAGTCTGCAGCAGCAATAAGACTCCACACCAAAATATATGCCCATAGCCCCAGTCTTGATGGCAGGTTTTTTTATTTTTTTATCCTCAGAAGTAGTGAAGAGAAGAAAACAGTACTTAACGCATGTTAATACAAGCTTTTTACTGTGAACATCTGCCTAAGAGGATTGCTTTGGATTTTCAAAACAAAGAATATATTCTGGAGAACTGCTGTCAAACATTATGTAGGTCTTCATGAAAAATGAACTTCAGGGAAGCTACAACTCTTGCTAAGTTTGAGGCTGTAAGCAGATAATGGAGACAAAGTGAAATAAACATTTAGAAATGTGCTGCTGTTCCCAGGAATAATGTCCTTCATTCATAGCTGTATATAATGTTTTTTTCTCTGTAGTTATAAGCCCCCTTGCCATTCCCAAGTCATGTTCTGTTAAAAATGGTGCTTCCTTCTGTTCAGGTCACAACACCACCTGTGCAGAGTCCTTTTAACACTAACTTGGCTTTGAACCTGTTGGCTTGTCTCTACACTGGTACACCAAATACAAGTTCTTCTCCAGATAGAGGGTATCACTTCTTCCTTCTCAAGAAAGGTCTTCCAGCTGGTGCTCAGCCTCACTTCTGTAGAAGAGGAGCTTGTGTTCATTGTATCTGCTATTAGACATCTCTGGCCTGTTTGCTTTCCAAGGATCCAGTTTTACTTTCTCTTCATGTAAATCACTGCACTTAACTTTGAAGCACCTCTTAGAACAGGAACCAATCTTTACACCAGTGACTCCTAGTACGTACATGCAACTAAAGTAGCAGCCCCATACTCTATTCCCAGATGCAGGACCTGGCCTGCTTCATAAGCCTGGCCATGCCCGTGGAGCCGCAGGTGCTCCCCCAGGCTGGGGGCTGTTTGTGCCATGTCCAAAACTGTAACACCAAGTCACACAAACACTGCCACCTGAGCAGATCAAGTGCAAGAACAGTGCAGAGCAGCTAGATGTAGGGGCAAGGATCTGTCCCAGAGTTACTTTGCCATTCCCTTTATCCTGCATTAAGTCCTGGAAGTCCATAGGACTGCTAGCACAAAGTATTGCTCGTGGGGCAAGGCCTTTAGGATTGAGCCCTGAATGACTAACAGTAAACAAACCTTCAGCACTCCTTTTTATATTTGACCTTAATAACTTTAACCATGCCTGTGAGGTCTAGGATATTAACTGGGGTATAGGCTGGCAGCAACTGCAGCAAAATAAAAATAAGTAAACCAGTTTATTTTTAACCAAAAGTTGCCTCTGATTATACAAAGGCTGACGGTTGCTAGAGTGCCCTACTTCATTACTAGACACTTTAAAAGTGCTGAGTGAACTACATTTTCTTCCTCTCGGTACATGGCTTCACAACTCTCTGCCTCTCCTGCAGCAGTCAACAATATCAGCAAAACCCAAGGATCTCAGGGAGCTGCATTTCATTACACCTTGTTAGTGCTACTGTCATCTGAGCTATAAACTCAGATCACAGCAAGTAAGCAGAGAAGAAAATAATTCCCAGATATGTGGTGTTGAATGGGATTTTTAAATCATTTTATACCTACTACATATCTTAAATGACATTTCTAATTTGTGGGAACAAGTACAACCCAAATTCACCTCCGCAACCCAACCCCACCAGTTTCCACACTTCTCAAGTCTTTGCAGACTAACTTATACTCTATAGATATACCTCTAATGCAGATTTTATGCCAAACAAAGCACCTTTGACCATAGAAGATTCTTCAACTTCCCCATGTTTTATAGCAAACCAGCTTTTGGCTGGCACTGTTTCTCAAGAATTAAGAAAATTTTATTTTGCTCTCCATTATGTCCTTGGCTCATCTTTCCTTTCCTACAGTAAACACTAGGGTGGAAAATGGTAGCTATTTTCAGACAACAGAAGTAAAAAATTGATTCTGGCTAAGTAAGAGGAAGTTGTTAAAAAAACCCAACTAATTACTTTCATAAAGCTAGCTTCTATTAAAAAATTTTCCATAAAGGAAATGAAAAAGGATTTCAGTAGAAACAGAGTAACTTCATTGTCCATCAATGCCAGCATAGAACAACTCAGTTCACAGAGATGAAAACAATAATGCATCTGAAAAAGTAATATTAATAAATTGTCTTCTATGTGGTTCATGTCATTAAAACAATGTTCTGATGCATCTTTGTCTACAAAAAGGTAAGACCTGGAAAAGGTCTGTGAGGTCTTGGAAAGGACAGAGTTTAAGTCCCAGCTTGCAGATCCTATTCTGGATCTGTCCAGAAATAGACCGTAACTGGCACTATCTTACCACGACAAGGCTGTGTGTTAGAGGCCACCAACCTGAAACATCTGCCGGACCTTCCTGCGGGGCAGGTTAACATTTAGTTTATGCATCAGCTGGTGGATCTCTTCAATATTCAGCAGGCCATCTCCATTCTTGTCAGCCTCCTCAAAGGTCTGTTTGACCCAGCTGCAAACATGTCAAGGAAAGGTAGAAGAGGGTGATTTCCTCACAGAGGAGGGAGACAGAGTGGCTAGGCAGGTAAGGGACAAGACTCGAACTCAGGAGAACAAGACCCTGACCCAGCTCTTCTGGGCAGGTGGATAATTCCCCTTAGCAGAGGACCTTAACCTCTTCCAGGGAGTAGAACTGAGCATTATTCAATCCAGCCTTCACAAACATGTCTTTTTCAAGTCAGCGTCTCTGGGCTAAACACTTAATTTAAGACTTCCCACAGCCTGCATTAGAGCTATGGAGGTACACCATGAAATAAAGTCATTGATGGCAAAGATCTGGTGCTATCTACATGGTTCTCCCCACACTTACGTCAAACCAAAGCATTTTTACTACTGTATGCATTCTGGTACTATTTGTTATTGTACCTCCTACCTGGTGCAACTAAGACTGTTGACCTCCATGGAGTTATATCTGAGGGCTATTGGTTTCATGACTCGACTCAAAGGAATCAAGCTCAATAGCCATCTGTATCAGGGATGACATTATTCTAGTGCAAGAGGATGGAATAAGGAAGACACTGTGAAATCAGTCCAAGTACATTACTATCAGCCTGTGGTTTCCACAAGAACCTCATTAAAAATTAACCACTCTTGTTTTTCCATGCTCTCTCCTCCAAGACTGTCACACAGTTCTTTCATCCGTATATTTGTAACTCTTCCATTTCTGGGCAACTTCTTTGTCCACTACTTTCCGATATCTCTGCCCTCACCTTGTGCCACACCTTCCACAGGGCAGGAACAACTTCATAGAATCATAAGTTGCACAGAGAAAATGGATAGCACTCATACATTTGCTGTTTCTCCCCTCACAAGGGGCAAAATGTCATCAAATAAAGCTAGCAGCTGTCAAATTCAGAAAACAAGAGGTGATTCTTCACACAGCATATGGCTCATCTCTAACATAACCTTTTTGAGGATGTTCTGCAGGTTTACATGGGTTTGAGGTGACACTGAACCAGTTTTATCCCCCTGCCCTTGCTACAGTTTCATTCAAATGCTTAAAACCCATACTGGTTTATGACAATTATTTACAGCTAGGTTCACAATACTAGTCCCGTTGTGCTCTCATTTCTGCTACTAGCTTCTCCCTCTGAGAATGTACTCTAAGTTTTCAAATATTCCTGGGCTTGCTCTGATACCTTCTTCCACTTCTCCCTTCATTCTGCTTGAACTTCTCCACTTTCTAACCAGTACCTTTCACCCCCTCTTTGCACATATACCCCTTTGCAGCTTTTGCTAAGTTCTTACAGTAGTTGGAACAGGTACAGGGTCATTTTGTCTGCAGTCTCCCAGCTGCCACATTTGATAATACAAACAAGACTTGAAGTGATGTTTCACCAGTAGAGAACACAGAGCAGCTCAGAAAAGTCATGGATAAATATAGCAAGCTGAGTATATGTGCAACAGAGCATGCAATATATCCCCCAAATGGATCTATGCCTATCTTGTATTGAAATTAAACACTGAAAATATAAATTAAAAATACCTGAAGTGTGTATATTCTCCAGAAGGAGTCTTTACATGTGACCACTGTAGATTTCTGTGTGGCAGAAGAGACAGGTTACACTTTTAATCAAGATGGGTTTGTTGGTTTTGTTGTGGTTTTTGTTTTTGTTTTTTTTTTGTTTAGGGAAGAGTGTTCTTTATATTTAACATACTAGTCAGCACTGTTGTGAAAGCAAGCACATCAAGAAAATATTCAATGGACATGATCTTTACAAGTTCATTTTGGTTACTAGGCTACAACAAACATTTAAGGAGCTTTAAAGATTTGTGCTTCTGACAATCAATGGAGGCTGAGAAGTATACACAGATATCTGACATACACCAAGAGAAGCAGAGATGGCTAGGAGTTACTAGTCAGTTTACTGAAAGACTCCCAAAAACGTTAGGGTTTCACCTTTGTAGAGGCTAACAAATTCAAGTTCTCCATTAGTCTTGAAAACAGCGTCTTCTAATGGACCCTGCAATTTGCAGCAGCAGAAAAGCACAGATGGGCAAACAGAAGATGACAGAAATCCTGAAATCATGCTGGGGTTAGTATTTATTGAGATAACTAGAAATGACTGTTTTGACCCTTCAATAAGAATTTCCCTAATAAAATGCAAGACTTCCCTGACTTCAATGGAGTTTAATCCAATCCCTAAGGCACAGCCGATGTTTTACTGCACAGATAAGTGTCCATGTCAAACCCATAACTTAAGTTTCCATTGCAATCAATGGCAAGGTTTTTGGTCGCTTAACACGAGGTGAAAGGACACCCTAGGCTGAAGTCACAAAAAACAAGCCAGAAATACTGAATCAGAAGCTGGAGCTCAGGCTCATAAAAGGATACTGATCGTGTGTTCTCTGTCGCTTAGCAAGAGAGTCCTCATCACTTATTCCAGCCATCAAATATTTCAATCCTGTGATCCAGGTGCGAGCTTCCTCTGGGTTGGATGTAATCAGATCCAGGGACTCCATGTGGTTGCCATGGTAAATGGTAAAGCAACAGCTTGGGTCAAAGTTCCCCTCTGCATGGCGGTGGAAGATTTCAGACTGCCGGCCTTCAGTGACTTTGTAAATGGAATCGATGACAACTGTGGGGAAAAAGGGAAAACAAAAGTTGACGTGCTTGGATATCCACCCAATTTCTTTCTGCTTTCGAGCAATTCTGAATTATTCAGGCTAAAAGTCATTAAACATTTTTTAATACTATATCTTCACATCCACAAGGGCTTTTTGATTTCAAGGCTTATCCTTGCTCTGGCCATGCCATGTGCCCAGCACAGGTGCCTCAACGGCAGGCCAGTACAGGTATGGGCAGGTTACAGCAAAGCTCTTTGAGTGCTCCCTGCTACGTCAGGCTGTAGGCTACTCAAAGGGAGCACAAGACGACAGATGCCAAGAGTCTTCCATCAATCAGTGAAACACTGTGTAGTTCCAAAGGGACTGCACCCACCACAGCTGTGCTTTTTCTACAGCAGGAAGACAGGGATACCCATCGCTGTGCTAGAGTAACACAGCTCCCAATGCCATGGCTCCAAACAGCTATGCTGTTCAACACAGCAGCTCTTAGCCACTGCACACTGGCCCAAAAACATCAGCTGTCACTATCTGTAGCCTTCCCAACTGCTTGTTTTTAATCTCATGCCTCTGTGACAGTTCTGTGAATTTCTAGCCCCTATTTTATTCAATAAGCCACTAATTTGAATTTCCAATTTAAAACAGTGCGGCAGGAACAGTATCAATGAGAAATAATGCTACACAGTAACTTCAAGATGTAATAATACCTAAAGCAAATTATCACAGTTCGGATTAAGAAACCTCAATCTAAACTATTCTAGGTTCTGTATTTAAATGTGTGATGTATACATTGAAAAGAGTTCAGCATAGTTTGTTATCAAGTCACTCTTCAGTTTGCTCATAATTCATATAAACCCATGGAAAATGTTGACATCTGACTGAATTACACTCCCCTTCCATTCATAATCTTGAAATTTTAGTAGGTGGTTAAACTCTATTCACACTCTTGAAAACCTTCATGTAAGTATCACATCACATTAAAATAAACATCAAAAAGCATTTATTTAATTGATCAAAAAAATATTGTTCAGTTTTCCCTCTGTAATTCACATTCTAATACTGAACTGCCCAAGAAACTGAAAGAAATGTTAGAAGTTTACTTTTTGCCTTTTCACTTTTTCTGGACGGTCTCCATCGGATGCAGGACCTGTGCTCATCCAGGTAGAAGAGACGAACTAGCCCTTTGGTTCCACTCTTCAGCTTAACCATCTGAGTCCCAGACTGCATAACACTCATGCATCTTTCAACTGCAAAGCAGAACAGAATAAATTCAACTAAGTGGCCATCTGATTCCACTAATAAAATGACCTATTGGCTTTCCAACATCTGCCAAGCATATACATTTTTTTACTTGCACCTTTAGGGACAGGAACTAGTCATTGCGGTGTAAGAGACATACTATTTCTGATTTGCAACTAGCTTCTCCACATAGAAAAATAAGAAAATCATCTGTCAAAACACCTTCACGACAAAGGAGGCAAAGAAAACGTTACCATATATTGAAGGAAAATATTTTACAGTTGTTCCATGCTTACTTCCTTTAAATATTTTTATATTATACACAGTACTGTAATTTTAAACCAGCACTCTGAAAATTTTGAATGGTGAGACTATCATTCAAACTCCACATTCCTTTGGGCTCAGTAATCCTTTAGTTTATATCTTCTGCTTTTGACACTGTTAGAACTGTTAACAGAATTATAAACACACAATCCCTCCTCCCTACTACACACATTTACACCCTCTCCATCCTGCTACCAAATTTCAGTCACATACTGTGACGACTTCCTTCTATCCACCCATCCCATCCGGGATGATAAGGCTTTGTTTCTCTATGTTTTGACTAACACACACTCATCTCTTCCATTTCATCTCACATCTTCCCTCCTACAGTCTTCCAAACGCTAGGATCAAGACAACATTTCCTCTTGATCTCAGTATATATCCATGCTCTTAAATTACCTTCTCCTATTTTTATCCATTCACAGTCTCTCCTCACTTGATATCACTCCAAATTCACCTCCCAGATGATTTGTTTACACTCTGGCTGGCTCCCAAATACTATCTGGGTCTATCTTTATTTCTTCTTATCGCCCTTTCTTCTCTTCACCACTTCTCTCTTCAGTACTCCTCTTGATATCACAACAGAGACTAATACACTACTCCTCTCGGCCAGAGCTAGGATTCATTTTCTCAGCTCCTGACAGCTCTTTAGCTCCCACAGCAAGCGGCACAAGCAGCAGTGGACTCAGCACCAGCTGAAACCCCACAGTGCTCCCGTATGCCAAAGCACATTGTGGTGCCCTGCTCAGCTCATCTCCACAGCAGAAGCGTGGCCAGAACACATCTTCCAGCAGAGACCCGCACAACCCTGAGGCCACAGTGAAGGAGAACAAGCCTGATGCTCCTTCCTCTGGGTCAGGCACAGTCAGAGCAGCATCCTAACCATTAGTCAAACATGGGACAAACAGCCGTTGTCACTGGACCAGCTTCCCCTGGCTCCCTCGCACAAAACCGTTTTTGTTGGCAAGCCAAACTCCACATCAAATAACTGCATCAGTAGCGGTGTTTTTGCTGAGTTGTTGTCTTTCGTGGAGGAAAGAGAGGGCTCAGGTTGAGCTGAACAGAACCAAACTCTTCTGAAAGCACCACAGTTGCGTGCTAGTGCAATAAATTTGTCCTTTATTGTGTCCATAAATATGTGGCCTTCTCTGAATCATCACACATACATAATGAAATGGCGGGTTTGGAAGTGCTTTAAGATGAGCCAGAAGAGTGACATAAATCAAGCCATAAATAGATGTTATACAGTATCCACACGTTGACTGTGGCAGTTTTAACTTGCATCTACCTGAAGATGCACAAAGTACCAGGAAGACAAGTCTTTACACCACGAGGGATGGAAAACTCAGAACCTTAAAGAAGAAAGATTAACTGAAGCAAAAATAAGTCTCTAAAACTTACTACATACATATCCATGTACATACATGCACACCTTCTCTTGGCAGACTAAGCTTTTCACTTTGGAACTGAGTTTAGATCAAGTGTGCCTTGGATTCATAACTAACAAACAAAGAAGAATTGTCCTCCAGCACAGAAATAAGGCTCTCCGTAAGAAAAGGTTGTACCAGTGTGTGTGTGGATACGCAAGTTTGAACTGCTGCTTTAGCCTGGCATACACACTGCATGCACATTTTTATTTCACTATTAGAGTGATTGATCGCAACAGGGTTTTAGCTCAGGAAAAGGTTTAGCAACAAGCTACTCGACACAGAAAACCTGCTTCTTTGCACCTAAGCCTATCAGTTATCAATAAAAGGCTTACAAAAATAACTAATTCTCACATAAGTCTTTCTATTATGATCAGATCAGTTGTCATAGAAAAAAAAAAAACCAAAACTAGTTTCACTAAGATGTTGTTGAGGACCACTAGCAAAAGGCGGAAGAAAGAGGACTACATTTCTTTAATGTAAGAAAAGCAGAAAAGGGGCCACACTCAGATAATCACAGCCAACAAAACCATGGATGGGGGGAAGTCATAAAAGGCGATCCAGTTTCTTCTTCACTGTTTCAATTGCCTAAACGTTTCTACAACACATTTGTAATTGTTATAAACGCATTTCACATACATGTTTTCAGATAGACTTCAGAATCAAAGTTATATGGAAGAGATTTTAAAACACCTTTTTCACAAATAGAGAAGAATGGAAGAAATTCCGTTCCTGCCAAATATCTCAACATCCTCCATTTCTCAAATGCCATCTACAGTAAGTCTAGTGCCCAAGTAAGCACCATCTTTTCTGCTTGCACTTTTCCAGTTCCAAGAAGATACCATCAGAATGCAAACATTTAAAGAAGAATAGTAAATGTGTAAGAGTTCATTGCATCATCCCTACTGTGTAGGTGTTAATAACAGAAAGAATCCACTTTAAAGAATGACTACAGTAATAGAAATGCCACACCATTCATAGGCCTATTGGATTTCAACTCTGCAAACCATTTACGAAATACACCATCCTCTACTTTAAGCTATTTATAAAATATCAGCACACAAAGAAACAAAGTTTTTTTCAAATTATTCCTAATATGCTAATTTCAGTCTCTAGCCAGACATTCACAAGAGACACACCGCACATTAGCATCTGAATAAAGTTATTGAACAGAGGCAGTTCAGAATAAAGCTCCAGAAGAGCAATTCAAGAATGCTTTCACTAAGGAATAGGAAAACTAGTTCCAGAGAAATTTAATCCTCTAGATAAACCACGAATACTGAGTAAATGAAGCAGCTCCTCAATGCAGACATATATTAGAATTTGAGAAAGCAAGACATGGTTTCCATTATATGGTATTTTTCTAACACAAGGACTAGTTTTGCATTTTTTGCCCAAAGTCTGAAAATGAATTAAGTTAAACTAGAATACAACATAGTTTATATGTTACAAGAACAAAGAAAGTTAATTAAACTGGAAATTCAAATAAAGTATTATGCTTTTGCATTGTATATTTAAAGCTTTACTTTCAAGTGAAAGAAAATCTGAAAACTACAAAGTCACTTGTTTCCAGAGTTATGCAAACTTATTCTTGACAGTCTAAAATCATCCTAAGAGACATCCTGTAGTTTAATGGGTTTTAATAATATTGAAATACCAGTCTGTTTTTTCCTCCCAAAATAACCATTTAAAGCAAAACAGACCTGAATTTTAAGAGTATTTTTAAATTTTTAGTTCAAGCAATGATAATCATTCTCAGTAGTACACCGATCTCTTTTTCCAAAGGAGCTGCCTCTCTATCGAATGGTAAACCAGATACAAACCCATCTGTGCCAGCTGGACTTTTTCTGAAGTGGCCACACTCCCCAGCACATGGTAGACCTCTGAAGCCAGGAGGAGAGCCATCCGAGCCCCGGGTAAGTCCAGATGTCACTTGAAATCTTGCACGTTAGGCAGATGCTATTTATTCTACCTGACAACACTGCTCTTCACTGCTGAATAAATCAAGCTGCTGCCTGAGAACACTAAGCTGGAACTCTGACCACTAACCATACGCAGCCTTACGTTCAAAAAGCACTCTAATCCGCTCCAAATCAGCCAACGCTACCTTCCGTCCAACTCGGCTCTAATCTATCCCCATGTGCAATCGGGTCTTTAATAACAAGGGAATAGCTTAGCACTGCACCCTGCATGAATCTCTCGCAAAAAGTTACAGCTCTGGTCACAGGTTTAACAGCTGTCCCTGTACAAGTCCTGTTTTTCAATAGTTTGCAATTAATTTCATTTAATTCTCAACAGTGATAGTCACGACATGCACATCTGCCTGTTGTTGTGCTTTACTACAAAGCCTTTAATGCATGTCAGACCCTTTAGTTGATACTTGAAGGAAAATATTTAGGGAATTAAAACATCATCCCTGGCAGCGCCTTCAGTAAGAGAGAAGTGCACTTTGATACACAAGGCACATCACAGCAGTGAAACAAACATCCCCTCCCCATATAACCTGTTCATCCAAGATTAAGTAAATATGCTGGTCACTTCACAACTGGAGCCAACAGGCAGGCACCGTGCAGAAGCAGCACTGGCACCCGAAGGACGCCGGCTGGGATGCTCGGTGTGCACCGGCTGCCCCGTTGCCTGCACGCGACAGCCAAAACTGCACCAAGGTTTTCTGGGTTACCCCAACTCCTGAACACTTGGTCTTGCTGTGCCCCCAGCCCTGATTGGCTTCCCCAACTCTTCATGTAACCCTAAAAGCACTCAACAGCAGGAAAAGGTTTGAGATTTTTTGCTGCTATATTTTGGGTTTTAGTTACTCAAGATAATACTATTACCTAACCATTAGTGGCAAAACTCTCTATTGTCAAGAGCCTACAGCAAAACCTTGATGGAATACAGGTTTTAGGTGAACAGGGGTTTATTTCACTTTTTAGCCAGTTTCAGTGGGATTTCACTTTAAAAAAAAAAAAATCATTTTTTCCACCATTGCCTTCAAAGAACCATTAGTTCAAAAGAGATGATGTTAACCATTTGAACAACAACAACAAAACCAGCTCAAGGCCCCATAGGTTTTACTCTGCGGGTCCTGTGCAGTAAGTCGCAGGCACATGCAAAGTTTCAACTATGTAACTTCCAAGCTTGTCCTGAGTTTACTCAGGGCAACCTGTTGCCACAGTGGCACTCGGCTCACCCTGAACAGAATCTCGCCCACATTTCCTTCAGCTTCCGTGAGATAGTACAAGAGAGCCATTAGACAACGTACATAGGTCTTTAAATAATGAGTTATTATAATTCAATCTTGGGACAGCCAGTAAAACCTGTTGTGGCAAAGGGCAGTGCGTGCAACTGCTACATGCAAACAGCTGAAGTGTTCACAGCAAACCCTTAGTAAGTTAATACAGTAGGCCCTTAACAAAAATACAGTAGGACATGAATATATTTAATAGCTTTAGGAGGAGTGTTCTACAACTGAGTATAAAGATTACACCACTCGAGTTGTGAGACAGATTGTCTTTTAAAAAAAATTTTTTTTAAAATTTTTTTACTGCTGTCCAGAAAAACAGTTCTTTCTTATTTCTACCCATTACATTACTATATGTTAAGAAATTAATATTTCAAAGTGCATCCAAAAGGAAAAAAGGTTTAGTCTCATATCTTGCTGTTATGGACTTAATGTTACAACTGTCTGAAAAAACAAAAGGTTAACTAAGGTATAAAGAGCATTACCAAACATTGAGAAGTATAATTATGAAAGAGGATATAAACTGTGTTTCTAAATTATATGCAGCAAGCTGCATTAAGCCAATACTAAGCTGGAGGAGATAAAAGAAACCCATAAAATGCAGAAGTTACTTTTTCAATTGCAACATCAGCTCTTCTCCCCTACATTCAGTATTTTTGGTTTTACTGTATACTTTGCAGGTATATTGTTCGTTTCTCTCTTCAGAGAAGAAAAAAAACCAAAAGACCCCTCCACTGCCACCACCGCTTGCTGTTCCCACCCACATGCATTGCCAGGACTTCTGCAGACACCTCCTGTGATTCATTGTGCTGCAGTATCCCAAGAACCAGAACAGGATCCTACACCTCACCTTAGGGTAACTGCTCTTCACTACAGAAGGCATGGCTTATCTTACTTTATTTAAGCCTCCAAATGCCACTGTAGTAATTCTTTCAAGTTTTCAGATTTAAAAACCCCAATATTCCAGAAACCAAACTCTGAGTGAGGCCGTTATACAAAAAGTAAATGTTTGGTGGGTGACAGAGGAGTCACAGCATGCTCCCGTCACTAGAATTATGTATCTGGATCCAGTTTGGAGTCCATTTTTTAATGACGTAGATGCACATTCCCAGAAGCAGGCATTGAAGAAATGTGCAAAGAAAAAAGCACACACCCTCCTGAACTAGACAACAGTATGCAATTAAACTATCGCAATCCAAGTCGTGAAGATACTCTAGATGTGATCACAAAAAACATTCTCACTGTCTGAACCATTCTCATCATCCTACTTGGCAGCCATTTATACATCCTGAGTATGCTGTAAGTTTGCCTTTACACTAATGCAATTAAAAAGCCATTTACTCCCTACCCCCATCCCCCCGAGAGCACATTTTATCTAAATCCCATAGAACAGCACTAATATCCAGCACACCACACAGCTTACCGCTAATGTCATCAAATTGTTGATTGCTGCTTTGTTATGTAACAGCCAAAAGCCCAGGAGAGCAGAGACCACAGAGGCAGGTTGGGTACATCGACTATTTTTAATAGTCGCATCTCATATTTTATGCCAGTTTTTAATTTGCTTTGCAGCAACTCTTCCAACCCCTCACAGAATTCTACATCAAGCTTCTTCAGCAGGTTTAATCATAATTTCTGTGAAGTTCATGGACATGAGATGGACAATCTCTCACACTTCTGCAAATCTCAAGAAATCCTTGAGGAAGTCACACACACCAGCAGAGACACCAAAGGCTAGTACTAGTCCTTGCAAGGACAGCTGAAAACAGCACAGGTATTTCATTTCAGCCCTCAGGAAGGTAGAGAATCAAAACAAGTAGGGTAACCAGCAAAACTGTGACTACTCAAAACAATTGTGAATAGCCTACAATCAATGAAACTAAATCTGAAAAACAACTCATGCTTATAAATTCACTAAATAATAAGCAAATAAAAAAAAGGGGTGAAGCTTAAGAACAGAAAACATATACTACCCAGAAGGGACACACACACACAAAAAATATCTATCAGCATAGTTTTAACTCTTTGTAGGTCTGGGAACAGACTGGTGTGGTCTTTTTAAAAAAAACCCACACCACCAAAACAAAAACAAAAACCTTGGGAGCAGTAATTCCCAGGAGTTATATTTATGAGTAATATGTATTTCATAGTAACTGCTGTTTCAGCCTACCATATTGAGATTGCTGGCTTAATGCTTCTAGGATGATCAATTTAACTCATCTTATTTTCATATTACAAGTGAAAAATTTTTGCTGTATGCCTTCTCCACATCGGATTCTTGACAATAATTAGCTATTCTTCCCATGGGAGGATCCAGAGTCCTTTCCCAGACTGAGGCCCCCTCCTCTTTTGCACTTAAGGATCAGAAAGGAACAAGCATCATCAAAACAGAGACCTGGCATGACAATATAATCCCAAAAGAGCTTTAATCATCCTTATTCATAAATCTTGTTCCTACAGTGAGACTATCTTCTACAGAGTACTGTGCAATGCAGAAAATTACTTGCTAGGACACTGCCTTATTTACAGGGCCTATGATCCCCTTTTTGAGATCTACACTTCAGTGTAGCAACTGAAATCTGAGAGAGCAGCCCCCAGATACAATGAATAATGCATGTTTTCCACCTCTGCTCAAGGATACCTTCCTTCTGCTAGCTCAGACTCCTAATTATTATCTTCAAGAAATTAGCCCAGGTTTCATTCAAGCAGCACTTTGGAAAGCAGCTGATGAACAGATCATTCAGCAGGTCCAGCTTCTCTGCAGTCCTGCCAGACACTTACACTGCTGAAGCATCCCGAGGGCCTGAGTGGTCACCAGGCTTCAGGACCCCAGCTCTAAGTCTTATCCATAAAGCACCACCTTCAACAGGCCATTGTCTGCCAACACAGAGCCAAGAGACCAGCTGTGCGACAGCTTACAGGGGAATGTGATTGCTACTGGTTCCTGAAATACAATAAACATCTCTGAGATCTCCTCTTCTTCCTTCAGAAATAGATTGCAAAGCTGCTCATTTGGAGAGTTCTGGTGCCACTGCAACCCAGCATGACTGAGGTCTATAAGTTTTCCATTAAGACTAGGGAACTAGCTCTTTATCAACACTGAAAAGCACAATCATTTAACCACAGGCATGGCCAACTGCCAAAACACATTGTCACATCCTTAGAGTGAACAAGAAACATAGATTTATTAAGCAAACACAGATAACATGTTTGCATATCCTAACCCTTATTACTGCATGAGGATCCCTCAAGCAGGGAGGGCACAGCAATCGATTACGACACCATAGAGCAAGTGGAAGCAACAGCAGACAGGGAGAAACAGAGAAGGATAGTTTCCACTACACCTGCCAACAAGGAGGATGAGTGGACAGGTCTGTACGTGTTGCTGTGACAGCCTCAGTAGCAAGTTTCAGGACAAGGAAAGGGCAGAGAGGCATTTGGCTTCTTGGGCAGCAGCCTCACGCTGCTATAACCACTCGCAAGGAACAGGAGACATCGTTTTGTGGATCTGTGGCCATGTCTCCAAAGGAAACCCTAGCATCTCCCATTCGCTAGGCAAGCTTTTGCTCAGGTACCAGAAAGGATGGCAATAACTCACTCAAAAGAGCTCAGCTGAGTCACCTGTGCATGCTCCTCAGCAGTGCTAAGACAAGAGCACCTCCTCTGAGGCCTCACAGCAACCAATAAAGAACAGCCCAAAAGGCATCCCAGGAGCTATGCCTCTGGATGCAGAGGTCACAGTGGAAAACAGTAAGCCACAAACTCTTTCTCTTCCAGAATCCCACGTCTGCCCTGTAAAAACCAGTAAGTACATAAAGAAGGATCATACGCCTGAGAACCAAGCACGTTTGCTCTAACCCTGCCTCTGCTGTACAGCATTAAATGTCATCCCTGTTCCTCGATCCTTTACGTACTACCCAGGACTTCAATGAAATACAATTCCCACTGCAATATATGGAGCTGGGTCAGATCCCCTCACCCCTCCAAAAAGATATGCCATTCTTTTATATCTTACTCCTGCCTTACTTCTCCAACAAAACAAAAAGAAAAACCGCACCAGAATACCCTGTATAAAGCTTGCTCCTGTCCCCACAGAGGAGATGTGCAGAGGATAAACTGTCCCAGCTTCAGCACAAACAGTGAATTCTGATGTCTGCAAATTTATCAGCAAACAGCAATATGTCACAGCAATCTTGGCACCTATACAGCATCACAGCCTGGTGAGGGGAATAAATCACAGGGCACAAGAGCAGCTGTAGCTGCAGGATGAAGTTGGTGGAAGGGGGATCCAGTCCCCAGGACCTGGAGCACGCTCATCACGCTGGGCTGTGACAGCAGCTTGGCTGGAGGGAGCATTGCTTCCCCTTCAGGCTGCCAAATAAATCCACATCTGGGGCTCGATTAGAGAGTAGGAGGGGAAAAAGCAGAGTAGAACTGAAGGTGGAGTTAATTAACCTTTAAAAAGTAATGAATGAAGACTACAGTGCAACTGATGATATGAACTAGTTTATTCACACTCCTCAGAAACAGTCACTTTGCTAAAGAAACATGTTTATCTGTTCTATTCTCAAATTACCTTGGTGCAAGTCACCGACAGTGAGTCATCTGTGGACAAACAATGAATTGACAGTCTCAAACACCAAAGTAATTTTATTACCAAAAATAATGATGTTTTGTGCATCTGAGTCTCATGCTGATCAATGTTTCTATTGGTAACATGTGAAAATGTCTCCAAATCAGTTATCTGTTATACTGCTGAGGATACCAATAATGTAAAAGAGAACAGGTACAAACTTCCTCACCTACTGCTGGGTTTCCTGTAATGCCATAAAAAAGTCAGCTTATGGTTTCCCATAACTTTAATTTCGGTCATCTAAGAAGCACACACACCTGCACGAAATGCTGCCTGAATACTAACAGGCTGTCCTCCAAGACATGAGCTTAAGTGACTACTTTAAAATGTATGGTAAAGAGGAAAAATAAGCACACACATTTCTTCTTGCAGGTAAGTTCAGTGCTGGAAAAAACTGTAAACTTTTCTTGCAGCAAGCTCCCTTCACCAACCACTGGTTTCACCAAGCTACTGCATTCCACAACACTGACACCATTAACGTTGAGCCCAGTATAGCATTTGGCCATTTTAGTCTTCATCAAAGCAGTGAAAGAGTTACTTTAACAGTTTTAACTTTATGCCACATAGTATCAGAAAGGCACTGTTCTTCAGCAAACTCTAAGAACTTTTTCAGTTTCACACGATGACAGTGTTCTGTATATTTATTGAAACAAGAGTATATTTAATTCATAAGCACAAAAAAAAAAGAATACAGAGTAGTTAACAAGCATATAACCTAGTTACTAGTTGGTATACCGCACCCTTGGCTCTGCAGAAGCAGATTAGATACCTCTCACGGAGCCATCAGCATTCAGAATCCAGCTCCAGCATCTTCTGAAACCTCACCGATGCCACAGAAGGGACCCGGCACTGCACAGTGCCACACTGCAGTGACGCTCCTTTCAGGCTGGCAGGTGAGGCATTTCACTTCACACAGGGTAACATCCTCAAAACATACCAAACAACCCAGAGGCTTTAAACCTTTCAAAGCTGCTATGTGCATATATAATTTATTGTGAGTGCATATAATGCTGTGATAGATTAAAACTATTATTGGAATTAAACCTGTGGAATACCAAGTTCTTCATAGGAGGAGGTTGATGCCTTCAATATCCATTCAGAACAGTATGCCGTTCTGAGCTAATTCCTGATATATATATCACTCACTATTCTAGAGTCTATACTTGTTTTACAGGTGCTTGGATAGATGTAAAGATACAAGAGTCCCAAAGAAGCACTAATAATGACCTTAATGGCTGCTGTGATAGCTCCTGTGAACGAAACACGATGTAGTTCACTGCTGTTTCTTTGCTTAGCTGCACCAACTGCAACCCCAGTGTTCTGCTAAGGCAGTAACAACAAGGTAACTACTAAGTACCACGACCCATCAGCCTAAGACCCAGACCCATAACCAAGGGAAGCCTGTACCGCTCCTCCCATGCCATGCCCACTAACGTCCCACTGCCAACACCTCTTTGAGCACAAGCACGTTTCCCATTCACAGTGGTTAGCAGTTGTGTGCAAACTTACAGCCAAACCGCTGACAGGCATGGAGCTGCTGCTTCCTGCAAGGGCTCATTGCGGAGCCAAGACAGACGGTCGGCCAGCGACAGCACACACGGTACCCGCCTGTTCAGTTATCCCTTCATCCAGGCGCTATCATACGAGCACTCTTACATGCATAAATTGTGCGAGGGGTGTGATCCTGCTATCAGTATCAGTGCTGGCAGGCCTAAGTAATCACCAGCCTGAATAAGGGGAAGATCAGCACTCAGCCTTCTTCCACCATCCAAGCACGTGAATATATTCATGCCTACAAAACACGACATCCAGAGTCTAACGCTTGCGCAGTGCCGTGTCAGCCCTCCTGCGTGTGGGGGGCACCTCAGGAGCCCAGCCGTGCCGCCATACGCACTGCTGCAACGCCACCAAAGTGGCCAAACCTGAACACAAGGGACACTGCGTTGTACTTGTTGCTTCTGCATCCTTTAACCGCCTCCACTGGACAAAGACATGGTAGTGCTACTAACTGAAAAAGATTAACAGAAATTTGGCAGCTGCTATTATATCTGGCTAAGGAAAAGGGACTGCAAAATTAACCCAGAATTTCACAATCCACTGAGTACTTCGGTATGAAATGTGTTTATCTACACATACACACACATTTACACGAGCTTCAAAAATTAAACCTGATGCTTTTCTCCTAGGGCTGTTCCAAAACCCCCCTTCAAATAAGCTAGCTTGTGTAAATTATTAAATGGGCACATATCCATTACCTTCTGCGTCTCAGAAAGCAGATGGAGTAACACCTGGTCTACTTTACCTAACTATATGCAAAGCTTAATATAGAGTTTTGTGTAACTGAAACCTCCAAAATAAAAATACAGTGTTTGAAACTGTAGCATACCAACTCCGACACAGGAGGCCGTTCCCTGAGAGGATATACAAAAGACTCCAACTTTTTCTTAAAATAGTCTCAATTTCTTATACAATAGCTGTGTCTATTTCCAGTAACCTTCCCTAGTTAAAAAAATATTAACCAAATACAATCATCCATGCTAAATACAAAGAAAAAAAAAAATCAGTACATGTCAACCCCAACACTGCCCTTAAATTTTTTGAACATGCTTCATAGTGGGCAAAATGATATTTCAAAGTATGATCCATGACTTTCGGTGGCTTTTTTTTAGATTAGTTTGTTTGTTCTTAAATTATAGATAATCTTGTCAGAAAATATCTTCTGAACTACCCAATTTTGACAAGCCAGCTCTTTGCTAAATTGTTTTTTCTTTAAAAGCACATAACACAGCATCATTAAGGATGAGCAAAATACAAAAATAAACTTTATCTACCACGATTTCTCCTCTCTACAGCATTTACTCTGTACCCACTTAGGGGCTTAAAATAATTATCACTTTCTATCCAGCACTGACTTAAATTGAACAAAATCAAACATTATAAACTACAAGTTACTGAAGAAAGTTATTCAAGATGTCTTCCTTTTTTGTATCATCCTCCTACAGTTCTTTAAAAGACACATCTTTCTCATCCAATACTGTTTGATCAGAATTTTACACATCATTTGCATATGTACTATACTATTTATAAGTGCTACTAGAAAAAAACAGAAACTCTTTTTCATAGAAAGCTATGCCACAGCAAAATGACCAATAGATGAAAAGGTCAAGAATGTGTTTTTTTTTTTAAAGGCAAATACATTTGTAATAATTTAAGATAACACACAAGTGCAGTTTGTCCATATCATAGGAGCAGTATCTCGCATACAATCCACATGTTTTCATGGAGAAATGTACTTTCAAGTCAATACAAAAATACCAAGTTTTCCTCTTAAATATTCAGGAATATATACATACATACATTTTTCATACTAATAATGTCCACATAAATATTGTATGTAACTTACCAATCATAAGGATAAAGTTACCTGATTTTTCTATAAGCACTTCCAGAAACGTTATGAGCTCTTCCTACAGTAATTCCAAACTCAAACATCCTTACCTTTTTCTGGACTTAAATTTTTATATACTTCAAGGTCTGCCATTAAATTTGTAACTCATGCATTATTGGCAAGTAGAATGGAAATTCTCACTGCAGGAAAGCCTCAGTTTAATCTTCATGTCTCCAGAGCCAAAACATTTGGAAAGCAATCCTTAGAAGTACAGGAGAACATTGCCAGCACTGCTCTTCACGAGGAACGACGAAATCTTCGTGATCCATAACACAAAGACAGGAGAGCACAAATCCAGAGACAATACTAGGCAACTTTCTTCAAAACCGAAAAGCACAGCCTGAGAAGGAAGCTGGAAGCATCTGCTCTGTGCTGCTGCTGCTGCTGTGGGAATGCAGGAGCAGCGACTACTTTTGGTATGAGACATGCATGCATAGCACAGTGATTAAGATGCTCCAGGCATAAAGCGTCCGTAATGCCTGGGAAGAAGAGCTCTATAGGCAAGCGCAAGGAAATCCTGCTGGTACCTAGGAAGGCTGGTCAGGAACGGATTACCATACTTCAGTTAAAGAATGGGAGAGTGACGCAGGCTGAATGCAGAAGAGAAAAACCACCCTCACTCCAAAGTAACTCCCAGCATTTGCAGCCACGGGATTCTGCGAGGCAGAAGGAGAGAACCTCTGTGGACCACCCTCCTTCTCCCCAGGTTTTGTGCCCCCTCCTCCTGTCTCTGTGACTAATTTGAAGCAAAACAGCCGTTCTGCAGAATCAGGCCAGTTAGAGCACAAAGCATGCAAATGGTTTAGTCTGTGCATCACTGAGCATTTGATTTCATAAGAACAAGTAGTCTCCTATGAGATGCTGAGCACTAAGTCTCCCAGTAGCTATAAAAAATTACCATGCTACTGGCTAAATACTGTGCTTGTTTAAGCCAACTCAATACTACTGAAATCAGTAGGTTTAGAGTCTGTGTGGAACAATGGGCAGAAACATTCAGACTTGCATAAATTGCACTTACTTATGACGGAGCCCAAGGGGACACAGTGCTGGAAAGCATGGCAAGAATAAAGTAGGCTCCATATATAATGCTTCACATCTTTGACTTACTGCATTTTCTAATTGTTTCACTATTCAGCTGGCTTTTACACAGTGACATTTACATCAACGCACCAAAGGAATCCCTAGCTGTATTCTCAAAGATTGTGACAGCAATAAAAGAGGACAGAATTTGTCTAGCACATGCTAGGAAAAAGTTACACAATAGACAGTGTAACTGAAAGGAGGAAAATAAACCCAACAAAAAAATCCCATAGTTCTACATGTCTGTAGAACTTGAGTAAGATGGGAGACAAGATATAAGTAGAGCTGACAGTTTTTACTTACTGAGAAATCATTATTTCTTAGCTGTTGCTAACACAAATAGTAAGACTTCCCACAGTCACCACACGTCACGATAGATTGTAGCACACTAAGATATATGTTGACTACATCTAGAAATCTATAAAATGAAACAACCCCCCAAATCCATGGTAGAATCATTCTTGGCTGCACTCAAAGTTTGTGCTTCTAATCACACTTTCAGCTGAGGATGGCAGGACATGGCAGATGTCATGCTCTGCAAAGAGAAGTGTCACTCATTCTCAGTTACAACAAGGGAAATGGAACAGCTACATCATTACCCCACCACTGGTTCACACCTCAGTTCACAAGATTAATGGATGAAGTCATCACTCTGAAGCCTCTAGATAGTTATCAATGCATTTACATTCAAATGAATTGATGTGTTATTCAACAACAAAAAATAAATTCAGCAACAAAAAAAATAAACTGTCACCACTCTATAGTTTAATTATTGATATATCAGATTGCACTTGTTAATGTGTTAAATGCAAATTACTCCACACTCCTATCATTCTATTAATTATGACAGGAGCTATACACAAGCATCTTTAACACCAAAGCTGCTCTGTAAGAAACTGTGCCCAATCATTAATACATTCCTTATTATTTTGTCTTCAAAACAAAGTTCATTTTAAAACCAGAAGTGCTTAAATGCTGTATGGGTTAGCAAGAACATCACAGCAAACAAATGAAGACTTCTATGTAATTCAGGAGACATATGCCAAATGGTATGAAAGTACTTGTAGGTTTACTCAACTTCCAAAAAAAAAAAATCATGATGACAACTCTGCACTGACAAGCCAGGTTTTGCATCCAATCCCTAGCCCTTGTCAGTCAGAGTCAAATCTGAAACTGGTGTGTCCTTGAAGACTTACTACATTAGAGTTTGACTGACTGCAAAGGGAAAAGTCAAAAGGCAACTAGTTCACTTTATACCATCTGACATTGCACTTACATCTTATTTAAGCGGTGGCCGAGTAACCCTCACATCTTTACAGTTTGCTTCGCCTTCACATATGTCCCCTGTTCTCAGGGGGATCACAACGCTCCTGCTGGGAGTGCTCTGCAGAGCCACAGCACGCAAAGTTCTATCAAAGTCTCAGAGTTGATGATGACAAGTAAGCTTTCCCAACATAGAATTGTTATTCTGTTACCTGTATTTGATTAACATCAATCATCACCGTAAGACAACAGCACATATTTTCAACAGCCCCTACTGTTTCATAGGTATCGCACAATCCCGAGATAAGGTTTGGCAGGAAAAGTAATAGGCTCACTTGTACGCCTGTTTTTCCTACTTAGGTTTTCTGCCCCATAAGCCTTTCCTTGGGAAACCTTTGCCAATGCCTCGCATGCTTAAAAGTCCGGTTTTTTTTTTTTTTCAGTTTTTTAAGCTGGTTTCAAGAAACACATGAACCATCCTCCAAGCCTCATCTCACCAGTAGCTTTTGACAATCTCAGCTACAAAAGCACTAAAATTTGTTAAAAAGGTGTTCATTCACTCAAAATTCACCTCCCTCAGGTTAATATTATTTTTGAGTCTTCTTAATTTGCTGTTCAAAAATAAGTTCTGTCATTAAACCACTGGAATTATTTTGAGATAATACAGCAAGTATCTGCAGGTACAAAGGAGACAGTGTCAAAGCACTATCCCTGTCATTTCATTAAAAAAAGGGGATTTAAAGCTTTCTTGTAGTATCTGCAAACTCTAGTTCTTCTCTTCTATGTACATAGTTACAGATATATTTTCATTTATAATACACCATAGTTAAGCTCACAGCTTCTTGCTGAGATGAGGGACATGCGGCCTGTTTTGTGCCAGAAGCAATGCCAGAGGGACAAAACGGTGCTGGCTTGTCTTGGGGTATAGTTGCCAAACCAACGCCAATATTTTCAGCTCCCTGGAAGAAAAGATACAGTAAACCTGCCACCAAGGCACTCCCAGCTCATCCATGCGAGGGAATAGCCCACGGGATAACCAGCAGATATTCCCACAGCAAAATGGATGACCAACAGGGCAGATGGACAGCTGTGGGAATCGCTATGCTCAGGCCTCTCCTCCTCAGGCAACTCAAGTCTGTTGGGCTACAAAATCAGCTAAAAACTCCCTTGAAAAGCACAGAAGATACACGTATGCCACGTAAACCTGAACCAGTAATTCCAGGGTAAAAATCCTAACTCATGCTTGCTGCTATAGGTTGGACGGGATGCGGAGAGGCCATGCAGGGCTGTACCCACACGAGCTCACCCAGAGGCCCCCTTTGAGAGACGACAGCCCCGCGCTTGGCGGGGCTGAGTGGCCGCGGTCCAAGGCATCTGCTGGAGAACCGGCTGCGGTGCAGCCCTGCCCGCGCCCGGAGACGCAGGAGACTGCCTTGCCTTGCCTTCCCTCCCCACAGCCTGGCAGCACCTGAACCTGCCCGTGGCACCGGGCAGCTGCCGCATCCCTATTCACAATTAAAGAAAATTTATTACTAAAAACATCAGCCTTTGCCAAATTGCCAAAAATGGAAGCCCAATTTTTGAACACTAAAAAACATACCTCACAAGGCTTAGATTACTGGACAGACACACGACAGTGCAAGTTCTACTGCAAAATATTCATTTTCCAATAAATGAGAATATGATTTAACTAATAGTTTTGAAATTACAGCATCAGAAGAATATTCATTTTCTGGCTCATCAGTTTTTCCTTTTTCACTGACAAAATAGCTGGAAACTGGTACAAAGACTAATTCTGCTAAAGAGCAAGAAAAGCTGATTAGGGAACTTTACTTCTTACAGTAAATAGATAATGAAATAAGAAGATAACATCATCTTCATATTCATCATCCATATTTAATCTTAGACCTAAACTGTAATACAATCTCCTCATGGAAAGTCAGCTAGCAATGAATAAAACGTTATATTAGCTGCACGAAAAACTTGCCATTTTTATTAGATTAAAGCTTTTATCAAGTCTACTCATTTGTCATTAATGAAGATATGGTTCTTTGGAAAGCTGACAAATATACAAAGATGGAAGGGGAAAAAACACTTGGCATTAGGACTCAATCGCCTGATACACCAGCTCAAGACAGATCCCACACATGAAACTCCTCTCACCAAAGGATGCATCTAGACACAGGGTTCTTAAAGGTAGTTATACATTCAACAAAGCACTGAGAGGCGGTTTCTTCAGGCATTTTAGGCACTTTTTTAATCTATGTGAACTTTAATAACTAAATTCTTTAATGCCCTTCTTGCACATACATTTTCAGTTATGTCCGATTGTCTCAAGGAATGAATTGTGGATATTTCGCTACATAAACCAGAATATAAACCAAAATATAAATTACTGCACTATTAACTTGTCCTGCTTTCCCAAGCATCATTATAAAACTTAAATTGAAGCTGACTATTAAGACATAAGCCTGAATTCTGCAGTCTACATCTGGCATCTTTAGCACTGTAGCCTCAAGCATAGGGCTAGCATGAAGCTTCAGCAGAGCTAATTATAAAGCATTGCCCATCAGCAAACATCAAGCCTAACATATACATGCAATTCAACAAAGATTTACTATTGTTCCCCCCAAAACTCTTGTGCTCTAATAACCAAAATAGACCATTTTACTGTATAAAAAGTAAAAAATAATGCATTTTATGTTCCCATTCATTGGGCACAAAAATTCAGGATCACTGAAGCAAAAAAATCCTACAAGAACTTGCACAAAAGCTCAGCTTCTCAGACTGAAATGAATGGAAAAACACTGCAATAACACCTGCCATAAGCAATCTCTTGTGAAGCTGTCCAAAACTGGTTGTATAACAGCAGTAGGTGTTCACCTAATAAAGGTGGTGCACAATTGCATCCATTACATTTGGGAAATCTTTGAGATGATCTCTCACAATAAGCAATTGCCTTGGACTAAGTCTCTCTCTCTCTCCCCCCCTCAACTTGGGATGTATATAAGCAGGTGATCTGGAAGAATCGTTTGAAGGATGAGCTGGATGTTCCTGAAACAAGAGACTAAGTGCACACGCAGGAATCCAGATCAGCAGTCAGCAATTTCCCCTGCCAGTTCACTGGTGGCTGGGACAGACAAGTCGCTGCACATTGTCAGATGGCAAAATAATTACTGAAAAATATTGTTTGCTTAGTGTCAAGCACGAGACAAATGTTTGAGTGGCCTATCTCAAAGTGCCATTTGAAGTAAGTGGAAGTACTGATATCCGCGGCAGCACTGTACCGAAGCTGCACTGCAGCGGCTCGGGACCTCAATATCGAAGTCTAGAATGAAGGTCCCATTCTTGCCGCTTTCCCTTTCCCAGGGGCAGAAGAAAGTGTTATCACCACAATGTTCTCCATCCATTTCCTTAGTAAGGCATTAGAAGGCAGACATTCAAAGCTACCAAAATGCCTAACACAACTTAAGTACCTATCTACCTTACAGGCTTGGCCCTCGGTTCAGTACATCCAGTTAATGGTTTCAAAGGTGAAGTAATCAAGTAACCAAATCTGCTCCATCCATTACAGTCTGAATGTGGCGAGGTTGCATGAAATTACTGTTTCCCTTCAAGCAGAAGGTTTACACCAACCAACGTAAATTCTGGAGTTAATTCCTACAGATGGTCACAAGTGTGAGGGAATTTAAAAAACTTTAGAAAAAAACTTATCAGATGTAAAGTTAATAAATGCCATTATCTAGATGCATCTTCTGGTTGGGGAAGTACTTTGCTGACCGGCAAGCACTGGGAGCATGTGCCACAGGAAGGGTTATTACATACACACTGGGGTTTTTTCCCCTTTACACTTTTAGCCCCAAACATCTGCTAGCAAAGTAGATGGATGTTTGGTCTGACAATACAGCCATTCCTACATTGTTATTGCCAGCAAACAAACAAAATATGCTTGAAAAAAACTGAGAAAATTTTTTAAAAAATCTTTTTCCAAGCCTAGAGGCATGATGTACTTTGTATTTTGGCACTGTTTGCAACAGGAAGGAAAAGAAAGTGGGTTCATCAAGTCCTCAAGGCTATTCCAAACATTATAATTGCTTATCTGCTCTATTCTACAGAAACTGCTAAAATAGCTTAAACCCAGATCTGTCTTCAGTTTGTTATTCTCTGTGTGCACACACTGTGCTGTATCTTGCTGTTATGAAGAAAACTGACATTTTTGCTTCTAGGCAGATAAGACTCCCTAGACCACAAGACACAGCAGCAACCTCCATTTCTGTAATCAAAAATTTCATACATAAACAGATAAGAATTTTAATATCCTGCAAATGCAGCTATTAGCAGCTTTTCCTAATAAAATTATAAAATTATGATAAATCCTTAGGCAATTTTGATGCATATAGTACTTCAGCATTACACCTATGAATGTTCAGTCATTACTCAAAGACAACCCATTAAAGGTTGCATGGAAAGGCACACAGTTGCGTATCAATACTTTTTCTTGCCTAACAACATGCAAGTGTCTCAAAGCATCATTATAATGTGGTAGAGAGCAGCCTGATCTGTGTACAGCAGCATTTTCCAGAATGGAATGGAAACACTGCTGTTTGTACTTGCTTTTCACTGTACACAGGAATTGAATTGGGACCACTTAAATAGTTCTCCAGCCTTATATTCACATTAGTCAATATATTGCTTGCTACTAATTACATTTACAACTTCACAGCAAGAGCACAGATAGGATGCTTTAACAATTTTTCCAAAACTTACCAATCTCCACCTCAAAGTACGTTAGTTTTTCCTGTGTCTATTTATGTACTCATGGACAATTTTCAGTTTGCTCTTGTGCCAACTTTCCCCATCAGTTCAAATAAGCCTTTTCTTCCCTGAGCTTTCCCTTTGCAATGCATTCATAGTCAGCAGTCACACCCCCTCTCAATCTTTGATTTTCCAAGCTAAACAAACCAAATTCATCTAATCTCTACTTCTGAAGTCCTTTTCTCTGCCTGTTCCCAAGCTCTCCTTGCTCGAATACTGCTGACCAGAACTGCCTTAGGCTGGGCCTCACAGCACTAGCCCCTTCATCTTACTCCACACATCACTCAAAATCGCATCTGCCTTCAACTAACGCATCACACAAGCAAGGTGCTGTCCTCCTGTTGCCGTACCTCCTATGCTTTGTCTCCACCACCTCCTCCCTTGCAGCTGATGGTCTCCCACATTGGAGCAGAAGCATTCACTGCTTGTCTTCCAAGTGAGGTTCTTTGACATTCACGCAGAGGCACCGTGCACTCCAACAGGTGACACCTGCAGTGCTCCAGTGTCATTTGGATGTTTCTGTTCTAAGTTGGTTCCCCCCCCCCCCCTTGGTTGGTTTTTTGAGGGGTTGTTTTGGTTGGTTGGTTGAACATAAAACAAAATCTTTAAACTATTCCAAATAAACACAGAGCTTCAGCATTCTTATTTCTGCAGTCCACAAGAGTGTCTTGCATTTAAACACCTCAGCTGGAGGTGAACAAATGGAATACCATCTATTCCGGTTCTTAAAGCAATGCAGGTCCCAGAAGGGTATGAAGGAGACACCAGAGATTAACACAGTTGAGCAAAGTTCATATTGTGTGCCTCTGCAGATGCTTCCAGTCCTGAAGTCTCTATAGAGAAAGATGTTCCTATGCTTTTTAAGAACAGCAACTGATGCAGTGGGATATTTTTATCTGGCTGGCTTGCACCTGAGGTGCAACTGTTCTTCCAGATTACAGGTTCTATTACAGATAATAACCATGCCACTGTAATGTGACCTTCCAGACAAGCCTGATACAACTGAGTTAGCCCATTGCTCCAAACGAAAGGGTGCAGTTTAGATAACATGAGCAAGACTGAATTAACATGACATCCTACCAATAGCGGTCAAGTCCCTATTGACACACATCTGGAAAGAGGTGAAGCGGCCAGAAGATAAACTTAGAAACTAAGAGAGAGAATTAATTACAGTTATGGAAATGCAATTTAAACAAAAGGTTTGTATTTCTGAGGGAACTTAAGAGGAAAACATAATTGGCATAAGTAACTGACTCTAATAAGATAAGTATGAACAGCCACTTTCAGAACTGCTGAGACAAAATCAGCTATTTGCTAAACACGTCTCAGCTTCTTTCTGTTTAACAATTACAGAATATTAGCATTCACAAATGTAGAAAAATAAGCTAATCAACAGCTCTGTGTGCTTGCTCCCTGAAGAGCCATGCTCTCAATGTCAGAATATGAAACTATAATAGTAATAACTACAAGAAAATCATGAAAACACTGCATAAATCAGAATTAATAGACACTACAGCTGGACACATACAACCCAAACACTGAAATGTCAGCAAATCACAAGGGGCTGGATCACAGTACCTTTCCTGCTAACAGATAGTACCTTCCCATGTAGCGTTCATATCAGATTTTCTTTCCTAATTTCTCAGTAGTGTAAAAAAGTTTTAAACAAGTACAATTTATTTACATCTGCTGGAGAAAATACGGTCTCAGACACAGGTAAGTCCCAGTTTAGTAGCTTGGCATTTGCTTAGTCATGCAAAGCCTAAAGTTCACTGCTCAGTCCCTCTTGGTCTGTCTGAGAGAGGCAAGGAGGATGGGTCAATCTTAACTGCAAGGCTGCCATCAGGAATGGGGGCAAGCACCCAGCCCGCTCACCCCCACCCATCGCACTGCCCTTTGTCAGGACCTACAGGACCAGAAGGCTCACTGACAAAAAGCAAATCCTTAAAAAGCTCCATCAACCCTTTTATCTATATCAGCACAGTCCCATAGGAAAGCAACTTCTCTCAAGCATCAGGAGCAACATGCTAATTGCTGGGGACATGCACGCATCTCCTTACGTCATGCTGTTGGGAACTGCCACCTCTGTCACTGTCCAGCAGGGACCTCAGCTCCCTCCATATACTCAGAGTGAAAGCAACTGTCACTGCAGTGTCTTGCTTAGGTTGAAGAGACAAATGGGAAGCCCTGAAGGATTCTGTCAGGGGAAAAATAATTAATCCTGTCTGGTCATGAATGAAAGTCAAATAAATTAAGCCATAGAATCTTTCTAGTCTAGGATTCCTGCTAATTTTGTCTTCTACTTTAGATGATAATCACTTTGCAGACTCACTCAATAACTGTTCATGGATTACTGGACTATGCGCTAATGGATCATTATCCAGCCTTCGCGCCATTAGCGGGATAAAGACTTTGTGCTGCTCTATGATAAAATACCACCTCAAGTCACAGAGCGTGGATCAGACTTTTCTTTCACTTGATCTGGAACAGCAAAACAGCAAATACACATCCAAAACGTAGGTGCTCCAGTTATACACTCATGCTAGAGAGCAGACTGTTGCCTGGAGAGAAGTGTGATTAACAGGCATTTACCAAAACACTGCAAGAGTGCTCAGACTCAGCGAAGGGGGACCTGGGTGAAGACATCTGGGAGACAACTCTCTCCTTCCACAATGTCAAAGAGAACTCAGAAGGAACATGATCCCACCAAAATCAGTGGGACTGCAGGAATGGCCTGATAAATCCCAGGAATGAGCCTCAGTTTCATTTGAGAAGCAGAACAGTTGTGCCTGGAGATGACAGGTTCACCAATGACAGATTTGTGAACCATCTTCCCTGTAACGCTTGTCGCAAATGTAGCGCACAGATGAATTAATATAACAATGCCGCTGTCAGACTGACTTACACGAAAGTTATTAACATTCTTCTGGTGTCCCAAATAGAACTAGCAGTGCCTATGGGCAAGAAAAAAAAAAAGTACAGGGGAAAATAGTGTTATCTCTGAACAGGCTTTCGTTAAGAAGATGCACAAATTGACAAATGATTAATTCTCCCACTAAACCATTAGCTTCATCAATGGTGACATAACCACAATGACAAAAATGCAGATACAGTTTGGTTTACAGTGGCTTGCATCGTAGTTCTGTGAGCTGCAGACTTCCCCAGCTTCCTGACAAACACAGTGAAAACAGAGATGCAGATTCTTTAAGGAAAAGAAATTACCTTTGCTTGTGAAAAAGATGAGTATTTCTATCTTTAATTTATAGGCATTCCATGCTGCTGTTATTAATAGTGCCATAAATCTGCCCTAAAGTGACAGTTTTTAATCACTGACCTCAAAGGGAATAAGGAATACAAAATTTGGGCCTCTCGGAAACGGCATTAGGAAGTCACTCCCCCAGCAGGACAGGTAGGGGTCCAGCTGTCTTATTAGACTGGACCTGCAGGAGTCTATTCCAGGCAGGGACAGCTCCTGAATCCTGGTGGTCCCTCACCCACTGCAGGAGCACGGGCTGGGCTCAGCACTGCTCCTTACCCCATGCCCAAGGATAAAGCTACTTAGCAAAGGGAGAGAAACCTGTGTGGGGAACACACATGCTCTCTAGTTAAGTTGCTATATCAAGTTTTAAGCATACAAAAAGAGGTCATGAAAAGGAAGTATTTTATATCAAAATGTCTTCAGAGTATTTCCCGACTTTATTATTGGAAGGATACTTCAACAACTGGACAATCATAGCACATAATCTATAATGGCAAGAGACTAAGATGAGGGGTTGATAGGGGAGTAATTAGGGATCACTATTAGGCATCTATTTTGCACAAATGTCTGACCAATACTTGGAAATCAAGCTCTTCCTGACACTTTCAATTCCTCCTCTCTAGGAGCACAAAGGATGCATACCTGTGGATTTCACTGGAGCAGTTCTAGAAAAGCCTCAGGAGGAAATATTTAAGTGTAAGGCAGTGCCAGACCATGGGAACACAATTAATCCATTTCACTCCAAAATACAATCACCACCTACACCCAGAGCAACTCTGCCCACCGCCTATGCTCCAACTGCTGCTCTTCCCTCCTCCAGGCTTTAATGCTTTAGTTACAGGTTGAGCTGTTTCCCTGCCAGGAGCACCTGCGTCTGGCTGGCCTCACCCAAAGGGGAAGGGAGGGCACGCATTCCCAAACCAAACGGCGGGGAGGAGGTTTCCCTCCTCTGCCTGCCCGGAGCCGCGGCCGGTGTGGGCGGAGGAGGGGCCGAGCACCGGCAGCACCGGCAGCACCGGCAGCACCGGCAGCACCGGCAGCACCGGCAGCACCGGCAGCACCGGCAGCACCGGCAGCACCGGCAGCACCGGGGCGGGAGCGCCCCCTGGCGGGCCCGCGCGGCGCCGCCGGCAGCCAGCCCGCGTCCGTGCCCCCCCCGCCACCACCGCACCACCGGGGCGGCGCAGCCCCGGGCACCCGGCCCGAGGAGCAGCCGCCGCAGCCCGCCACAGCCAGCCCGGCCTTGGCACCCGCTCTGAGCCGCCGGACCGGACGGTAAAGGCATGGCCGAAGCGAGGCTTGTGCAGGACCGACGGCTAATTGGCCCCGAGAGGAGCGTTACCAACACGATACACACACACCGCTGGGAAACGTCAGTTGCATCTGACAGTAGGAAACAGAAGTAGCCAAAAATATACCATAACTTGTAACTTACCATGAAATACGCCATTGTCCACTAAGAAGTGCCTGCAGTACTGCAGACAGCTTTTCTTATCCAGACTCCAGTAACTCATTGTAAGATGACTTTCTGCTCACCATCAAAGGCAGTGACCCTACAAAGCGAAAGAGAGTATGGATAATAATTACGAGTTCATTTACAAGAAATCCATAACTACTGCAAACGCTATAAGAGTATTTATTTATACCTTTTATGCAAAATAGCTCATTAGCTTCATACAAAGCACTACAACAAATTTAGTCCTTCACTCTCCAAAGATGCCCGTCTCCAAGGATATCCAGGCAAAGGGTGCAGGTAGATCCCTTGGACTGCGCTAGGGACGGACCATCAGCGATGCTTACAACTAGCAAGTTTAAGGCTGCTGAAGTGAGCCCACCCTACCCATCAGTCATTGCACCCGTAACGGGCGCCTGTTGTTACAGTCAACCCCCACAGCCCCTGCAGGCTATTGTGGGGCCATGGAGAAATGATCAATTTAATCCATTTAATGATGCTGTCCCATATTTAACAAACTACAGATGCATCAGACAACACCACAAAACTATAAATTCTCCCCAGTGAAGGTTAAAAAAAAAAAGGTGAATCAAAGGTAATTACCTCCTGATTTTGAGACCACAGAGTAGCATTATGTGGATGCAGAGCCCCCTCAGCACTCCGCACCCCTGCCCTTGGCAGACTCTCACCCGTGGGAGCTCGAGATGAACTCTCCTGGAGACAGGCAGTTTGAGCAGCACCTTTGAGGAGGTGCAGTTGCATCAGCCATGCAAAATTTGTGTCCTCCAGCCCCAAGAGATCCCAGCTTTGCACAGGGAAGTGATGCTCTGAACTCAGAGCCTCAATGCTACCCTGTGCTGAAGCATGGGATAAATTGCCAATCTGTTTTACCATCTTTTCTGCTTTCCCTGCCTCCATTACACCCCCATTACACAGCTAATCACCAACGGGACCAAACGGAACAAGTGGGAGCAATACCCATCCCGGGAAATGCCACCAGCTGAGGACACCCCAGAGCACCTGGGAGCCTTGACGGCTGCTTGAACCAAGCATCTCTAACAGCAGGCAGGAGCCCACATTGCTGCGCAAGAAGGAAGACGGGGATTCATCTCTCAACCACTGTGTGCTTTTCAGAGGCAGACTGCAGAGAACTTCCCAGGAGAACACAGGAGCAGGGCAGCAACCCTTCCCTGCACAGGTCCATGCTGGCCCCTGCTTTCCCTGCTCGCCTGCCAGGGCTGAGGCTCCCAGCACTGTCACAGGACGAGTTTTGCCTCCAACGCCAGCAGCATCAGAGACAGGCCCATCAAAGCATTCACGGGTAATTTGCCGCAGATGCTATCACCAATAAGTGCTGGGAGTGGAGGGCAGTCTTTTTGGATACAGGCCCCAGAGCTCCGCTAGTCCAAGCCCCGGACCGCCAATTTTTCTTGGATCCAGTCAATAATATTTATAAACCAGTTAAAATGGAAACGCACAGCAAGCCAGCCCAAAACAAAGGCCAGCCAAGCAAGGGGAACACGAGTGGCTGAAGGCAATTGCTGACAATGAGGTGAGAAACAACCCCCCTCCAGCCCCGGGAGCGTTTCCATCACAGCCACTCCGCTGTTCCACTGCCGCAATCCCAGACAATGGGAACAATCAGAACAATTCTTTCAGGGACCTAAATAGTAGAAGTTAACTCATTAATAAGCTGGTGGTTATAACTCAAAACAAGGCTGTATTTGTTTGAGTCATTTCATTGAACTTCCATTCAAAGAATGTCAGCCTTTTGTTCTGCAAGTTGGACCTTACAAAAATCCATCCCACCCAGCAGGACTTAGTATGCATGGTATTACAGCCAAACAAACCAGCATTTCGTATTTCTTTGATATTTGCTGCTGGGGAAGGAGGAAAAAAAAAAAAACAAACAACCCAACCAAAACACATGGACTCCTTGATCTCCTGTTCTGACACCAAATCCTTTCACTGGATCCTCCTTCTGCCTTTGCTATTTTATCAAGTTCAAGACTGGCATTTCAGCAATCCAGATATCCCTTCCTGTTACAAGCCTGCTTTGGTCTCCCATTTTATCTCACTCCCACCTTCACTCTGGTCAACCAGCTGCTTTCTCGCCCACACTTGGCACAAACACCACCAACTGTCTTCATCCAAGCAAATCACCAGCAGGATGTAAGGACATCACCATTCAAGCCTCCTCATAAAACTACTTCCAGGGGGGGCCTAGTAACAAATCCCCCCAGGATGAAATACCACAGCATGCTGTAAATGCCCAGACTGCAGCTCTGCTAAGGAACGCAGATCTATTTTGCTCAAGTGATTTCAAAACAAAAAGGAAAATAAGTAACCTTAAATCATAGCCAAAAGGACTCATAATATTGTTAATGACCAATTTAGCTGCAATCATCTCCTGGGACCCAACAACTGTACTCAAGCTATAAGGGAAAAGAAGGACCTGGAGAACTTTCCCCCTTCCCTATGCATCAGTGCGATGAATGCCATCTCCTGCAGTGGTGAAGGTGAAGCAGCTGATCATGAAAAGCCCAGAAATATCTGCCATTTCTGGTCCACCTGGAAACAACTCCCATCCCATCTCTATTGTGGTCCCCTGCAATGGCTGAGCAGACCTCCTCTCCCCCACCATCATCCCTGCCACTTCTGTCAGTCACCAGGTACCTCTCAATTGATTCAACTGACAAACCCAGGAAAAAAAGCAGGCTGTTCCTGAGGGGCTAGCAAGCTGAATGAGCTCCGAGAAGGTTCAACAACTGTGAAGGAGTAGCAGTATCCTGTGACCCGGAGGCAAGGTAGAGGGAAGCCGGCTTCTCTCTCTCCTGCCAGCGAGCTGTTGGATCAGAAGGGCTCTCACGGACACCAGCCAGGGCTGCTCCCATGTGGAAGGTGGCAAGGTTTTCTTCTGCAGGAGAAGCAGCTAGCATGGGGCTGCAGCCAAGGGCTTGGTGAAAAAGTGTAAAGTGATTTTTATGTTTACTTGCACTGTTGATCAGTGCAAGTATTAGAGACTGATAGGCAAATACTAATCTGATATCTACGATGTCTCTGTTGTGGGTTTGTGAGGAGGCTGTTCAGTTGCAGATGTGGGATTTGCCTCTCCATTGTTGCCTCTGTGGAGAGGAGAGATGGCCTGAATGATCCCCTGCAGGTGTGAGCCAAAAATGCCTGTTTCTGTTTTGCTCTATCTTAAAACTATCACAGTCTCCATTACAGTATGTGTTTTGGGTATGGCCCATGTATTGTTTACACTAAAGGCATATTTTACTAAAATTTGGAACACTAAGCAGTAATACCCGTTACCTCTGCCAGACTTCATCTTCTACATTTCTTGGACTTTTGCCCTTGCCAGCCATGAGCTTTCATTATAGCTTGCCATAACTGGGGCCACTCTTCTAGCATTAATCAGTAAGGCACAAGCTGTTAGTTACTTTAAATGTGTAAGAATAATTCTTCCATCACAGTCCAGCCTACTGCCAGGATTTTTGCTTTAGGCTATAAAAAAAATACAACTGGCACCATGTTTTAATTAAGAAAACCAGATCAAATATTCATCACTAAGTATTTACACAAAATAAAAAGAGATCTTATCTCCTGCTCAGCTCCCACACAGAACTCACGTCACGGGGGCAGATTTATGGGGAAAATGTTGCTATTGATATATATACATATGCAGTGCCTCAGAAAGAAACCCTTCAGCCCCCTCCCCTTCATGGCTCATGCCGATACAATACTCCTTTGTTCTTGCACAAAGGGTTCTCCTGCACCACCACGGTGGCCCCTTGGAACAAAGGTTCTCCCCTGCACGTCAGGGATGAAGGCAGAATCGCAAAGTGGCTGCATCAGCTGACACAAACATCCTGTAAGAAAACCTTCCTAAGAAACGCCAGCAGTTATTTGGATGGCCCTCAAAGTTATTTGCTTTCTCCATTACAGAGCTCTGGAAGAGCCCAGCCAGGATCATGCCTTACTGTACTAAAAAAAAAGCAAATAAAAACCAAATCAACCACACACTTTGAGCCAAATACCATCATTTCAAATGAACATGCGCTTAGGAACATAACTGTACACAAATTTGCACCATTTCAACAACTATGACATAGTAGGAAAAGAACATCCTGTTAACGTCATAGACCAGAATGTTAGACAGGCTATACCTGTGTAACTTAATTTATACATGTAGAATAAGCTATATGAGTAAAAAGTGACAGTAGGCATATAATTATGTTTAAATAGAAAAGGACTGCACCACCAAAACTATTTTGGCAAAAAGTTCAGAACTAGTTTGTGTGGTTATTTGATAACACAACCAATTCAGAAAGAGTTGAAAACACTCCTAACTTTTCCGCTCTGCAGGTTGCTCAACTTAGGGGCATCACTCTTTCATGACAAGCAAAATTCCTGCAGGTTCAGCCCTGAGCCTGGCACATTCATTCCAAGAGGTAAAGCAATTGGTGCTTCACTACCTGAGCAAAGAGATGTTACTCCAGTGTGTCAAGAATCCATCTACTTTATATCTGGATAAAGTGTATTAACATGTAAGTTGAGCAAGGGAGCCCATTACCTGGTCTGCAGAAATACAGGAACTTGAAGGAACTGTATCTTCTATTTTAGCTGATTAGTTTCCCTTAAACATGTGTCAGCTGTGTTATTTTAGTACTTTGAGTAGTGTTCCATAAGAGATGTCCTTCCAAAGAGCAAGAGCTATGATTAGTTCTACTGAACTGCACTTTACAGAAGAGTTATTAATGGAAGTAAACTGATTTTGCTTAAAGGAATTTGATACAAAAAATAAGTTAACTTATATACGCATGTGTGTATGCATGCATATACATGTCTGTGTAGATGGATGAGACAAATGATTTTTTTGTTGTTGTTGTTCTCAAGATAGTGGGTGAACTCACAAGAAAAGTTTTGTTATATGCATGCTTTATTAAATTATTTGATCATAAAAGTTGTAGAGATTAATGTATAAGTACTTCTGAACTTCACAGAGGATACATATGCTCTGCCTAGGTTGTGATAGATGATTCTTATTGTAATAGGCTTAACATTGAGAGCATAACACCTGACACCCCCTGGTCTGACAGTATTCTGCGGTTTCCCCGCTTGCCCTGAAAACCCCTGTGCTTTAGTGAGTTGTGCACAGAAGTAGAACACTCATTCCAGGGAATCACAATGCATTATACCAGCAGCTGGAGAGTGAGCCGCACTTGAGCAAAAAAATGTTCTCAGCTCAGGCTGACTGTTATGGTTAGCAGTAAACTATTTTAGAACATAGCAGCATAATCTAAATATTTATCTGCAATATTTAACCTGGACACTGTGCAGGTCCTGAATGTGAAGAGGGTATTAAGCCCATGTCCATTTAGCACCGGACAGGAACTCGGAGTTTGAGAACGCTCAGACAGATTAATTGGTAGTTAAGTGAGCAGTAGCAGGGTGGAGAGATTGCTAATCTCACCTTTTCTCAGCTGCCCTCTCCCCTTCTTGTTTCTGAAGCACTTCAACAGATAACATTATTAAGTCAATCAGATAGTATGAATGGTTCCTACGAACAGGACAGATACTGCAGTTCACCAGCACTTCCTCTGACAAAACCACAGCTCCAGTTTCAGAGCTCACTGTTCCAGTATCTACCCAGTGAACACATTTTGAAAGCATGATTTATAAAAAAATCTATTCCTTTCCTTAGCACAAAATGGTGTATGGTAAAAACAAATATTTTGTAAAAAGTTCTACCAAAGTTAACAAAAAGTGCATGTACCTGGCAATTTTGCCTTCAACAGAAAAGAAAGTCCAGAAAACACTGAATATCCAGAGGACTCTAGGTTTTGGAAGCTTGCATCTATTTCAGATACCTGTTAATGATAAATTTTACAGTGAAAAATAGTTCAGAGATACTGGACGCTACAAGTGACAAAGGGAAAGTATAATAAAGAAAAGAAGAAATAGATTAGAAATTACAAGAGCAATACAGAGTCAAGGAAAGGACAAGCTAAGTGTGTGATTGGAAATAATACTGTATTAGCTCCAGATATGGCCAGGGACCACTCTTACAAGCATTAGACACATCAGTACAGGAGGGCAGAAAGACCATCTGGCTGGCACTAAGTAGCAGGAATATACTATCCAGAGAGAAACACCAGTCTTTAATCTGGCAGCTGCAATTGTGGTGGGGGCACCCAGAATCTCTGCTGACTGCCATCACGTGCATCCAGTTAGCTTCCAGTTATTGCAAACAGAAAAAATAAACACCAAATCACAGTACAAATACTACTTTGAACTTTCCATGGAGAATACTGAGGTAGTATTCAAAAGCTAAGCAATTTTGCTTCACAACAGATCTACATATATTATTAAAACAGAGATAGGTTAACTGATTTGCCTTAAGTTTGAGAGTAAGCAAAAGATTCACCTGCACACCTCAGGAACAGGATGAGGGCTGCCCAGACGGGATCATTAGTCCTTCTGTACAATCTCTTATTCCTATACAGATACATTCCAGATGAAGCTCTACATCATTTCTAAAGGTGCCATCAGCACTCAGCAGCTTGGCAAACACATTGCAGTGGAAATCAGAGAAGACGAGACACTTATCCTAGAACATGCTCTCAATAGTCCAAGCGCTCAGCCCTTTGTTATACTAATATTATGAAATAACAGATACTGAAAGAGAGGGAGCGAAGTCATTTGCAATTCTGTTTACACCACAACGTGCAACCAAGAAAATTTATGCTCTCACCAATTTTCATTCCCTGGAGCATGTTAAAATATGCTGCAGGATTTCTCCTAGGTTAGTCAGTAGCCATCAACAGGAACTTCTTTCCAGGCTTTATACATTAAAAAAAGATCTGCTGTTTCCAGTTCATGTTTTTACTTTCTAAAGAAAGTATCAACAAATCCTCTGGTGGAACAACCTCCAAGCTTTTAGAGACCAGCTGCTGCACAACATGGGCTGTATTTTTTTTTAAACACTATCCACAAAACAAAGTAGCCATGAGATGAAAAGCTTAGCCATAGTTAGACCTAAAAACCCAATCCGAAGAGATTATAAAATCCTAATATGACAATATTTCATGGCGCATCCACCCATCTGCAGTCTTGGGCTTCTTATTTCACTAAGCCACTAACAGTCACCCAAATATTGCTAAGCATTTAAGCTGGTCTGAATTCATGCAGATTTAGATTTGACTGTCATACAAACCCAGGCTCTAAGGGTTCCAAACATCATCTGTGCAAATCTCTACTTTAATCAGTATCAAATATCTACGTTCATTCAAAATAATTTGCATACATGTTGCTAAAGTTACACGTATAGGAGCCATGAAGAATAGGCAAGTTAGCTGCATCGATGAAACATCAATACTGCTGATACAAAAAGACATTTTTGCCCACAAATTGGTGTCACTCTTATAACTTAAAAAACAAAGTTTCACCTACCTATGGTGTAAACTATTTCATAAATGTATGGATACTTTCCAGAATTTAAAGTATCCTCTTGTATCAACAAAAAGCTGGAAAAATATCCCCAAAGTCACACTCCCTTTTCAACAGGAAATATATGTCATCAGCATGAAAAAAGATTACTGATAATACTTGGTAATAGAAAAGAAAAACATCCAATATCTGATCCTTTTCTTATTTCTCTAGGAATTGGTCTGGAAAAATAAAATAAGATTTTTGTTTGGTTTATTTTTCTGCCAGATCAGTTCCCTAATCTAACGTGCCACAAGAACAGCTGTGCTGGCACAATGCGGGCAGGAAAGGTGTCAGAGTGCGTAAGCCAGCACAGTAGCAAAGAAAAATGTCCTGTGGATTTTGCTGGGAGCAATTGGAAACTCTTAGAAGTCAGAGTTGACTAGTCAAAGGGAAAAGGTCACAAGAGAGTTTGGATTTGGGATACAGATGTTGCACTTACATGCTCTTTAGACAGATGAGGTTTCCTGAAAATGCAGATTTTTTTTTTTTAATCTGGTATTTTGGCTATTCCTCCATTAGACCATTAAACACTAATCTTAGTCATACATTGTTCACCAGATGAAGACAGACTCTGATGTTAGTTTGCTTAAGTGTTTGAGAAAGCTGCGTCTAAATATTTGTTCATTTTACAGCAACTAACAATCTACATCAGCAAGCCAGAAACAGCATTATCATCACTGACATTGCTACTGCCACATCACACCACAGCTCTCTTCATTGTCCCCTACTAGTTTGGTCCCTTGTCCCAGTACCAGCACTCTGCTGGGGACACTCAGGAAACCATACCCAGCCTCACCTGGCCAGTGCTGAAGGTACAAAAAGCAGGCAGCAGCGGCTGCACATCTCCCTCCTAATGGCACTGGTGATCTGTGAGGTCCAGCCTAACCCTAATAGCATCTAATCTGGATTACGCTAGAGGACTGATACCCAAAATTTGCTCCATAAACTACCCCTTTCATTTTTCAGGAGAGGAGCAGGTACACTTCACGGCACAGCACCACATGTGGTGTCTGGTCGACAAGTTACCCAGCACCCACTCCTCCCCGCTTGTAGCCCACCCAATGCAGGCAGGAGGCCAGTCAAGCTGTGTTAGCCTGTATAATGGACAACTTTCTTATCTGTCCTACCCACAGCTAACAAATAGCAAACCTCAGTCTTCCTGTGGCTGTTAATTCTGATGGAGCTTTTGTTTCAAGTCATTTCTCTGCTCTTTCTGGGAAGTCATGAAAAGCATGTGTCAGCACAACTTGCTGCTGAGGACGGCATTAGAAAGGATTTGAACTGACTCCCCATGGCAACAGACCGTGAAAAGGAATTAGCATTTGCTCCCCATTCCTCAAGAAGCCTAAATGGAATTTGTTTTTCTCCTATTTAAAGAATTATTTCCAGGAGGGCGGCATGCTGCTGCCTCTATCACTCAGCAGGCACCGCTTCAGAAAACACCTACCTTGCACACCCTGTGTTCAGCGGAACAGTCATCCCCCCAGACACAGAACTAATAAATATGAATAAGTGTACATGAACGTTTTCCTTACACAGCTTACCAGTACTCTGCACACCTTTCTGCTGCTTTTGCCAGCTCTCTGTACACCAAGTCACTGATGCCAATCATTTTTTGCTTTTGCTGCACAAAGGTTTTCAAACTCTAGATGTTGAATGCAAGAGTCTTTCTACACTGGAGATTTTAATCTACAAAGAGAGAATTCACTTCACCACATTGGCAATGCTACTTTTTTATGCATCATCAACAACACATCTTCAGATTCTATTACACTCCTTGAGATTCTTTTATATGTTCTCCAATTTCTTCTATAAACTCCATCACTTCCTTCAAAGTAGGCAGAGGAACATGCAGCAAGCCCAGAACTGTCAGCCCTAAGAGCCACCCACCCCAATATGAACAGTCCCAAAGTTGGGGGAATTGATTAATCTCAGAGGCAGTTAATGAACTCCCAGAGATTCCTAGCTCATGTCTCAATTCTCCAGGTAAAAACTGGGACAAGGAAAAAAAAAAAAAAAAAAAAACCACACCACTTTACCTCCCATGCTGGAGATGATGAATTTCCACAGACTCCAATGACTTACACTGCTGCACGTGGCCAAGAAAAGACACTCCCATTCACACCACTCAGTCCGGTGGTGCTGACGCTGACTAGGGTGAACTATTGAAAGTGTCAACAAAAGGAGACCGATGGTCTCCCAAGAACACATCCAGCACTGCCTTTAGCCGAAGCTCTGGTTAGCTCCACTTCACCATGTGCATCTCTGCCTGGAGTGTGAAACATAAAAGGCAAGTGAAGGGAGTAGATGTTCTCACAGAGATTCAACACAGCAAGAATTTACGGAACAGCTGTCAATAACATCTTTAAGAACTTCTGAAAATACCTGGCACAGACTTTAAGACCTTTTCCCAACAGCAAAACGATGCTTTAAAAGACATGAAGTCATGATAATGAATGTGAAGTGTAAGCTTACTTTGTTCTTACCTATCATTATTTTAGAAAATAATAATTCTGTTTCTAGAAATTAAAATAAATGTTTCTCTCCCATAGGTCATTTCACAGCTTTAAGAAGGACCTTTTCTTCCTCAACAGATCAGCAGAAACATACCCTGTAAAAAGCAGGTGGTACACAGCACACCAGATCACGCCTGAGAGCATTCATCTCTCATTAGGAGTAATATTTAATAATTTGGACAAGTCATTTTCAGACACACTGTTAATATATGAGACCCTATGCCTTGTAATGGGCAATGCTACCATTTCAATAGCTGAAACAGCTATTGCTGAACTTACAGATATTGCTATAACCTATGAAACCTTGGATGTTGCTCAGCTGTAGCATAGAATATTTGAAACAATGTGATAAAACATGAAGATAGAAATAAGATGCCTGGAAAGGACTTGTGCCAACACAGCCAGCCGTGTGAATGGATGATCTGCATCTTGTATGATATTTGGCTACTTGTTGATTGATATGTAGTCCCCCAAAGAGCAGACATTTCATACAAGACCCTTTGTGTATGTCATCAGTTGACACAGCTGGTAATTGCCACCAAATTTCTTGTGGGGACACTACCAAGTTCACTGCCAACCAATGTGTCAATCACCCACAGCTGGAACTAAGACCAAGCAAATACATTGATATGAGGCTCAGCAATGCCCATTTTAGGCCCATGCAGTTACAGTCAACATATCATCCCATACTCCATCTCAGTGACACGCTTGGTCATGCTTGGTATGCATGGGTACGTGAACTTTGTGTCAGTTCCAATAAATCAAGTCTTTAATGGAGCATGGACTGCTTTACACAACTGATTGTCTATACAGGAAGTTTCCTGCAAGCAACCTTGAGTTATTTCAAGTTGAAGAGACTCACATGGCCATCTCTTGCTGAGAATGATACACTGCTTTAATGCACACGGCCAAACGCCTTTGAAGCAGTTTTGCATTGTTCACCAGTGGACCTGAGCCTCCGGAGGGGCTCATGTTGCATCCCCAGCATTGTGTCCTTGGCTTTTTCTAGCACTGCAACAGGCATCTGCTTCCAAACCGCTATCAGCAGCTCTGCCCACCTCTCCCTTCCACTCCTCTGTACCCCCACTGCTCCTGTGGAAGCCTTAATAAGTGCCTATCCACAGTAGCAGATATTTCCTCACCTTCTAGATCTCCCAGCCTCCCTTTCCATCTCTCAAATGCATGCTCCACATCACTCTCAGCTACCCAAGTACAACTAGACAGCGCTTCTGTAATGCCAAATGACCATCAAAAGGCTTTGTGAGTCAGGAAAGCAGAGGACAAGCTCAGATCTCTGAAGTAAGGATAATGCCCTCAGTGGCCATGGAGACTGGAACAAGGAAATCACCTTTGCTACAGAAAACATTCTGGTTTTCTAAAATAAACAAAAAAGAAAGAAAAAGAAAGGAAAAAAAAAAAAAGAGTACACACCCCCCTCCTGGCAATTAGATCAGTCTGCACTAATGTTGGCCAGCCCCAGCAGTACTCCAGTGGAAGCACCTTCAGATTACGGACTTGGAAGCAAAGACAGATTTATCCCTAGCAGAGTCCAGACCCAGTGGTTCAAACCAATTAATCTCTGGCACGTTGCTCAGCCCTGCTCCACCGCCCGGGGGAAGCACGCTTTGCTGGTTAGTGGCTTTAACACCCTTCCAGTACAACAGCTACGATGATTGCTCAGAATATGCTCTGAATCCCACTATGCCAAGCGGAAAACATAATAACTGTCTTTCTAAAGCACCTTCATTTCAACACATTCAAGTAAATTTGAAGCACTAATAAAATAAGTTTCTGTAAGACCCTATAAGGCAATTACACACAGCAGTCTTACCTCCTCTGAAGACAATGGGAGAAAAAACTGTCCTATTGAAAATAATACAGGAGGTCTCTAACAGACCTGGAAACAGACCTCTGCTTTCCAAATTTGGAGTGTTTGTGATTTTTTTTGTAGCATTCAGACTTCTTTAACCTTATTAAAAAACCCAAAACAAACAAAACAACAAAACAAAACACCACCACACCACCCTGTGTAGCTGTGACCCTGGCTTTGCCATCTAGATTATCAATTCAAATTGAATTAGATCTTGGGTGACACCTTAAAAAAAAAAGAAAATCCTTATTCAGATTTCATTAAAGGAAAACCATTCTATTTATAGAAAGATTACTTTGTAGAGCCAACAGAAATACACAGCTTCAGTGTTAATGCCTTTCCTAGAAATAAGGAGAAGCTAAATACTGAACAGAGGACTAATTTTCATGCTCATAAAACTGTTTTACCGCCACGGGTATTTCTTGACAGTGTTTTAAATTACAGATCAACTCATGCAAAAGTGGGATCTGTTAATAGCAGGCGGCCTCTCCTTTGCTTTTATGGAGTGAAAATTTTATTCTCCTTTACAAATACCGGTGATTTTGATCAAAGTCATCGTGGGACACCCGCCTCAAAGGGTGAAAGGACAGAAGCATTAAATCAATTCCCTAGGCAACCTCCCAAGCTGAGCCAGTATTGTTAAAATAATGAGTTGTGCACCACTTGGTCCAAAACCACCAGCTGATCCCCATTTTTATAGACAATAGGTAGCATAAAAACAGAAAGCATCTGCAACCAGTCAGATAATTTTTCACAAATCATGCATCTTCAACTGATAAAACTTAACATTTTTTTCTGTAACAGCCTACTGGCATTTTTAAACATAGAAAAAGCATCCTTCAAAGTTAAAAAAAAAAAAAAGTAGTGCTCTCAAACTTATTCCAGGCAGCTAACATTTAAAGAAACAGGAAGATTTTTAACAGCGTACATCACCCTGCTGTCTCTCACCTCCCCAAAAGTCCACATTTTCTTTCCATGTACTACGTTATCTTTAACTTAGGTGCCTTGTTGCAGGGTTGAATCCTGTCTGCCTTTTCAGTAATGTTATGTGCAGCTATTCTTTCACATTTCAGAACAACAGGCACCCAAAGTTTTCGTTTGCTTCCTCTAAGTTTTGTAACATACGGGCCAGAAGACCCAAGGACAAGTAAATCAGGAGAGTCCACTGAAAACAGGCAAACATTGTGCTTTATAACTCAGGAGTTAAAGCACACTTTAAACAAAGAGCCTATGACTAGTTCATCAGATAAGGCTTATATCTTTCTCCCTGAAACTTAATACCACTTCTTCTAAAAACACTTTTCAGTCAGCTAGAGTTGAAGTTCCCAGAATTACATAGTTGCTTAATTACAACAAAACGTGCATGGAGTATAATTCCCAGCTCATTGTACTTTCTTTTTTTCTTGAAAAATGGTTTATGGAGTACCTCAAACAAGGTATTTTTAGGAAGGACAAGCAAAAGGCTTGACTCTTCTCAATTCGCACCTATTGCAGCACAGGGTCGGGACCAAGCGTGCTCCCTAAGCGTTGCACCCTGCAACACTGTTTGGGTAATGTCCTCCGCTCCTCCCAGCGGGGTCAGGATTTTACGTTAAGCCTCATTTAACACGGTCTGGCCTGTCTAAGGCATACCAAGTGGCTGCAGCTTTCTCTGGTTTTAGCTGATCACCGAGGCGGGTGCTGCAACTGTTCTGATGCAACCTTAAAGCAGAACCTCCCACGCCGTGTGGCAGAAGTAGGTTTTACCTCCAAGAGAGGGGGCAAAGAGCCTGAAAGACGACTGGAAGTTTACCCGGCATGATTCATTATTTAACCAACAGAACAAATAACGGCCAGCGCAACCGCCGGAGCAGCCCCTTGTGCCTCCGGCCGACGCCAGACACCTCGGAGCACCAAGGAAAAGCCCTCGGTACCCGCAGGGCGCTGCCTTCTCCCGCGGGGACCCCAGGGTGCTCCCGAGGATGCCCCGGGCCGGGCGCGCCTCCGCAGCTCCAGGGGAAGGAAAGGTCGCGGGTTCTTTATAAAGAGAGTACAACAGCGTCCCGTCAGATACACGGTGTCTCACCGACCACAACAACGGTTTATCCGGGTAAAAAAAAAAGTTACACCTTGTAAACCCTCATCTTAACTTTCGGCTGCAAACACCGGGAAAAGCCGGCATTAACTCCCAACACGAAAGCCCAGCGGAGGTTCCCAGAGGGGCGCGGACAGGGACAGGTCCGCGCCCGCCGCCCTCCACCCCCAGCCCCAGCCCCGCCACAGGGAGCCCCCGCGGGGGCCGCACCACAGCCGCCACCCGCCCGCGCCTCAGGGGCCGGGAGCTCGGAGCGCCCCGGCAGGGCAGCGGCCCGCCCAGGGCCCGTCCCGCCCAGCCGCACTCACCGCGGGGCACCGGGTTCGGTTCGGTCCCGTCCCGCCACCGCCGCAACCTGCGCTCCCGTTCAAACGCACGGCGCTGCCGCCCGCCCCGCCCCGGCCCTGCCCGCCCTCCGGCGCCGAGCGCAGGGGAAACCCGGAGCGGCGCCGTGCCCGGAGCGGAGCGCGCTCCCGCCCGCCAGCGGAGCGGCGGCTGCGGCCGGCGATCCAGCCCCGGTGTTGCGGCGGCCCCGCGCCCGCTCCCATTCAACCTGCTCCATTGTGTGTCCGCTCCGAGCCGGCGGGGCGCCGCGCCGCCCCTCAGCGCTGCCCGGGCCGCCCCCGCCCTCAGCGCTGCCCCGCCTCACGGCTGCCGCGGGGCCGGGGGCCCTTTCCCTCACCGTCCCGCTAGAGTCTCCTCACGGCGGGACTCGCACCGGCCCGGCGGGGACTGAGGGAGCGAGGCGGCCTCTCGGGGCGGCCCCTCGGGCTCACCTTCGCCGCGCCGGCGGCGAGTGCCATGGGGACGGGACGGGAGGGCCCCGCCGCCGCCTCAGGGCGCCACAGGACGGCGGTAACCCCCGCACCTGCCGCGGGGCGGGGCGGCACCGCCCTTCCTCACAGCCCCTTGGCGGGACGCCGGGGAGGCACCCGCCGCCCCCGGGAGCCGGAGAGAGCCTTCGGGGACCTTCCCCCGAGCAGGCCGGCATCCCCCCGGGGAGGGAAGTCATCGGGTTTGACTGACTTTTTTTGTTTTTTTTTTTTCCTTTAAAAATCTACGGTGAACTTCAAGGGCTGTTCCCCTGCCTTGGCTAACGGAACCTAACGGCAGGGAAGCGATAACCGGTACTTTAACAGCTCTGATTTCCCTGACGGGAAAGCAAATTTACCGACGGCCAGCAAAAGTCCTGGCGTGACAAGAACGCACCTTTCTGCTGGAGGAGGTTAAGTCTAAAACTGTACTTTCAAAATTACAACTTTTTATATCTGATAGTCCCGTGGGTGGCTGAGGAGTGTTTCATAGGGAACCAGCAGGTGTGAGCTCTGACAGACTGGGAAAAGAGCGGGGATATTGCAATGAACAAGAGACACAACCTGAGGAAGGTGACTCTGCTCTCTCTCCTGTCCCAGGGTCCTTGGCAGGGGGAAGGACGCCCATCGCTGTGTGGCGGCGAGGCCTTGCTCCATGCGCAGGGCCAAGCTGCTTTGTTAGTCTGTCAGGAAAGGATGCTAACAGCACCGTGCCCACCGCTTTTGGGTGGGCTCCAAGGAAGGCTGGTAATGTTTATGACAACCATTTGCCTTACATGCTGCACCAGCAATAAAAAGCCTGTGCGACGCTGAAGATATTTTTCTTAGTGGGCCATTTGGAGGCCTCTCCTTTCACTCCCTATGATCTCTTTAAGATGTTGTATTGCTCACAGCATGTTCAGAGTTGCAGGGGCAAAGGCACAAGAGCTAAACAGTTTAATTCTTGTCTTTATTCCTAATCACACAAGAACTGCATCCTCTGCTTGGAAATACTCTTGCATGCGTTGCTGCTGTGGCTGCAGAAATAGGACAGAGCTCCTCAGAGGCAGTGTGGGGTGTTTTTATATAATGGAGAAAAGTGCTTTTTCTCCCCCTGACCTCCCAGTCAGTTCTTCAGCTCGATTCTGCAGAGCTATTTGTTTCTACTCCTGTTACCGGTTTTTCAATAGACAGGCCTCCCACAGAGACAAGATCTGCAACCTCTCAAGCCTTGCACAGATGGAAAGCACAGCTTTGAACTGAATTGTGCTTTTTTGAGGGGGGAGGGTGTGTTGTTTTTTTAAAAACAGATAAGCCCTGGACGATAAGGAAAACAGCATTAACAAACAATTAGAGGAGTTGACTCTCATGAAATCAGTTGTCACTGCAATCTCAAATCCCGCACCACTCGGTTACTCTGTGAGACCAGTGTTGTCCATTACAGCACTGATCCCACACACGAAACTGCTTCCCTGGGTTTGTATTCTGACCAAGAACTGTAATAAGAGCACGTCACCAAAACTTCTTGTCCTGTGCAACAAATGTGAAAAGAGATCAGAGGCCTGAATTCAAAGATTTTAGATATCCCCTCTCCATAGTTCCTTCTGAAATTATTTGTTAGACTACCTCATGGCCACAAATACAGGGAAGAAAACTTAAAAATTTAGTTGAAATTAAGAGGAGGCTAAATAAGTGATAAAGCAGCTGTATAGCCACCTTTTAAAAATCCTTCACAAGCCACAACGTAATGGAAAGGATACAACAATTTGCTGTAATTTAGAAAAATCTCTAGGGCTTTTCTGAACTCCATCAAGGGTAAAAACAGGCTAAGAGGCAAGACTGCGAGGGAACAAACTGGGTTCATATTTGCTCATACCTCACCTCTGCTTGCTAGAAATGTAGCATGCGGTTTCCTGAGATTTTTCTCTTGGCTTTACAGTGGATTTTTGTGATAAATCCTCCTATGACTCATTTACAAAACAGACGTGCAAAATCCAGGTAGAATTATATTTAATTATTACAGAAAAAAAACATTATAACTGCACAATTATGCTCAGTTTGGAAAAGCTCTTTTTACTTACCAGATATAGGAACAGGAACACCTATAATCACCCATGAGAAGTGGATTATTGCTGAGACTGAATTTGTGGTTTGGGGTTAAAAGTCAGCTCTGAGTTTTGCTTGGAGGATGTGACGGCCGATCCAAAATCCCTGACCAGCTGTATGACTTCTACGTCCAAGTACCACAGCAGCAATTGTCCCAGTCCTTTACTGTATAATGCGTAAAACCAGATGCCTTTTTTTTTTTTCTCTTTAAACAGGCAAAGATACCTGGTTTCCAGCTCCCGTCAAGGTCTGCCTCTGCCCAGAGAGCTGCTTCTCCTCTCCCCCACATTGGTTTCCAACACAGATCTGCGCTGCAGGTACTTCATGGCTCGCTGTGCTTTGCAAAAACCAGCCTCATCCCTGAGAGGGCCCAGGAACAAAAGTAATACAGCAGCACTGACATCTAATCTTACTTGAGGAAAAGCTGCTTTTTTTTCAGGATCTCAAAATTCACAATTTTTCTCTGAAGTCAGCAGAGAAAATGATGATGTAGCAACTAATTGTCAGACAAGCAATGCTCAGCTACTACAATTTTTTTGTACCACACTCTTATCCCTAGCATTTGATTGGCAAGGAAATACACAGAAAGAAAGAAAATCTGTAGAACACTTCACTTTAAATAAATATTGGGACTGCAGGAGGTTAAAGAAAGGTCAAGTGCTTGGTATATAAAACAAGTAACAATGAACATAAGAAATTCAATCTTTATTCTGAGAATATTTACAAAATAAATAATAATACACTCTTATACTTAACACATTTCAAAAGTAAAAAAAGAATTTAAGTTCTTAGCACAGTATAGTTCACCTTTTCAAATCTCCTGTTAAAGTTTTATTTTCATCTGATTTTAGATATTTATAGAACATCAGAAAAAACAGCATAAGTTTTTCCTCTTCAGTTGAATGTTGTCTTCTAAAAATTTGGATTACTGACATAGTAATTTATATTCTTTGATATACCAAGTGATTTTTTTTTCCCAAGAAACTTTAGTTCTTATGACCTTATCAGCTTTTTAAGATCAGCCATAACAAACTACTTTTTATCTCAGTAACAATGCAACCCATTATTCAAGATGAAAGATTTTTAAAACACAAATTATACACAAAAGTAGTATAAGAATAGAATTCAAACAAAATGCTTGTGTGTAAAAACATACCACAAGCTTTGTAAAGGCCTGAAATGGAGTTTTCTAACCAATGTGGGTTACATAGTAATGACATAACAGAGAAGCATTTAAGGCCATACATTGTGAACTAACACTCCGCACCTCTTAAAAAACTGGACTGTTGACTGCTTTTGCTAGTTAGTCAACACAGCTGTGTAGGTATTTAGCAGGTGGAAAACTGGACAACTAATTTACAACATTATTGTGGAAAAGTTTGGTTTCAGAAGATTTTAATTTGTGACCTGCATACTACTACTAAAATTCAATCCCACGTGGATTATAATATGGCATTAGGTAACTTCATGGGTTTTCTGTTCAAGACAGGGACCCTCAAAATTATGGCACTGTTTTTTATCATAAACAACTTCTTTACATAAAGCACATAACATAGGTAACTGGCATTCCTCCAAACAAGTCTCCCTTTTTACCTTTAAATAGATCTTCTTAACCAGCTCACAAATTGTTTCAATGTCTGTACAAATTTATTGTTGCTTATACGATCTCTAATTCTTTCAGAGTAGCTTTCTTCTTTCCATATTCCTTTATTTTTCTTCAAGGCCTTTAACTCTGCTCGAAGCAGTCTTTTGTGAAGTTTCCAGTACAGGCGGGAATCATGGTGTAGTCCTTCAATACGTGCTGTTCTGCCAAGCCCTTGCCTCAAGATCTCTTCATTTAAGCACACGCTGAGAAACTGACCCTATAAAAAGGCACAACAAATACGATATTCACTTCACCTTTAAAACAGTTCTATTTATTTTTTTGTGTGAACTCCCTCTGAGATACAAGCTTTACTTCTGGCTAAATCTACTCTCTGGCAGAAAGAGTTAAAAGTTAAGAGGAATCCAGCTGACTGTTAAAACATAATAATAATGCAAGACATTTACAAGAATATTTGATGGACTAAACATCAGGGTAATCAGAACTACATGATACAGCCTAGCACTATCTGACAGAGAAATACACTTGTGTCATGAATCAGGCTGCAAAAATACTGGTCTTGCAATCAGATTTACAACTACAATATTTACAATTCATATCAAGATAGATAAATTATAAATAATAACATGCCTTAAATGTACTCAGATAACTGAATTGCATAACTACAGTCAAACTCAAGTCTGCAGATAAAAAAATATCAATTTTTGTCACAATATTTACCTTATTTACTAAAACAAGGCATTCAAGTGCCAAGTCCTCCCTTCCCAGAAGCTGGAACCATATCATTTGTTTGGGTTTTAACTCTTGCTGTAACCAGGCCATGCCACTCGGAGCCAACTCCACCCCAGCAAGTCTTACCAGCAGAAGACCTTTTGATTGCCCTGATTATAGAAAGAGAGAACTTTGTTACTGAATGCAGCAAAGGAAATTTCATGCTTTGCACAGCCCCTCGGCTGTTAGTAACGAATTTATTCCCATGGACTTAAAAAAAAAAAAGGAACCCATTTTAGTTCCCCAAAGCATTACTTATTCGCAAAGAAGAATTTGGTCTCATCTCTCGTTCAGTAAAAAAATTAATTCAAGGTGGCGTAAGTGGTTTAAGCTAGCTTGTTTTATTTTGCATACAAATAGAAAGAGCTGCTTTCATTATCAGTCGCTATTATTTTATTTGAAGGGGCAGAAACAACAGGCAAGAAGCATTAGCGCCTGCGGGCATTTGCAAACAGAGCATCAGCACCAGTACAAATACTGTACTGGCAAGCTCTTTTACAGGTCTCCTTGCAGTCTTTCCTTCCCCAGTTTCCCACCTGTAAAATATGGAAAGACCAAAAGGCAGAGCCAGAATTGTACCTTAACCCTTCTTCTCAAGCTTGCTCTCTGTGTAGACATGTTAAGAACAACAACATTTCATTCCTACCCTTGTTCTTCACATCCTTTTACTTACATTTTCTCTGTATCGCTGTAATGAAAGGAATGCTAATGGGAATGTGTTCAACTTCCAGGCCTTTCTCAGTTATGTGATGTAATTTTCCCCGCAATTTCACATTCTTTTCTACAAACTGCACAGGTATATCCAAAGCACTTGTAAACTTTGTTGTCTATTGATGGAAAGAGGAGCAAGACAAAGTTCAAAAAAAATTTAGAGCAGTTACTATCACATTAAATCCAACATCTTCTTAAAACAGTTTGGCAAATTACAGATTTATTATTAGACAGCATGGGCAAATATATATATATTTTAACAGTAATCAGCTGCAGAAGCTGCTATGTGCCAGCCCTTCCAGCCAGTTACAATGTTCCCTGTTTTACAGGACTTGCAATATTAGGGGTGGGCATGAAAGCAAGGTTTAGAGAAAGAACAGAAACTGTCAGTTTTTGAGCAATGCGTATTGAAGTTCACCTCGTTCACCATGAAAAGAGTGTTTTAGAAGCGGCCTGAACTGTGCTAGAATAGGGGTGATGGGAAGCCCAGACGTGTTTAAAGACGCTAGCAAAGAACAGGCATTCTGGAAACAAAAGCGGAGCAGGGAGGACAGAAACAACACAGACTTTGATAAGGGAGTAAAAGAGGAGGGGGACAAAAGCAGGTGTACACCTTTGAAAAGATCACAAGAAGATTAAATTTGATACCAGAGCTGTCGATTAATGGGAGGATTCAAAGGGACGGTTACATGATCACACAGGAAAACTAAGCTTAGCAGCAGCGAAGACACCCAGAATTTAAGACAGCAACGTCCAGAGGTCTCACTGCAAGAAGCCTTTTGTGGAACACTGACCTGTACAGCTGTGAGAAGTACTGACCTGCTGAGGGGCGACTGCTTTGACACACCAGCCCTCGGGGGAAATAAAACCACCAAAACACCACGACTAAACTCAAAGATCTTTCTACGGTATGTTATTTATTCAGTAAACCTTCCCATTTGTGGTCCGTAAGGTCTCCCACTAGGAATACAGAAATTCAGGACCTTGCGGGCAGAAAGCCAGAAGGTTTTTAAGAACAGAAGTTGTTCGAGTCTGATCTCATTTGCACTGGAAGCTCCAACAGCCTGGTTAACGCGTGTACAAAGCCTTGGTTTAAAACAAACAAAAAAGAAAAAAGGGATTCTGGCAACATTTATAGTTCAAATGTTGGCTTTCTGGTAAGATTTTACAGTCAAAACTTTATACAAATGTTCTCCCATAGCAAACTGCATTTGGAGTTGCGCAGAGGGAAGAGCAGAGGAACTATTATTTTTTACACAGCTGCAGACCGCGGGAGAACGGGTCGCTCCCTGCCTGCGCAGAGGCGGCTTTGGCCGGAGCCAGCGGTGCAGCACTAGTGCGTGCCCCGAACTGATCATTTCGGGAAGTGAAGGGAGATTTAGGGTCATGTTTAAAAACATTCAAAAAGCAGTTCTGTTCGTGGAAGCACAGAGAAGAGCCGCGAGGAAACCACCTCTATGTCAGCTTTATTTGGACTAGAGGATGCGACCATTCGGGCTGTACCCCGGCAGAGATGAGGCGCGCGTTATCTGTGCAAAGGACCGCGGGAAGCCGCAGCTGCGGAGGCAGAACCGAGGCAAACAAGTGTCGGTGAGGAAAACAAGGATGGCGGGGGAGGCGTCTCGGTTCGGGCCGGGGAGACGCCGCTTGAGCGGAGACAGGCGTGAAAGCGGCGGGCCTCCACCCGCAGGGCGCCCGCGGGGCCGCGGCCCTGCCCTCCCGCACTCACCATGCGGACGCTGCGGGCCAGCACCAGCACCCCGGCCACCGCCATCCCGGTGCTCAGGCTCTGCGGGCAGAGGAGAGCGGGGCTCAGCCGGGCCGCGCCGCGCAGCCCCCGGCCCCTCGCCCCCCCCCCCCGGTCCCCCCTTACCCGCAGCAGGCTGAGGTGCGCGTCCGCCCACTCGGAGAGGCGGGCCAGGCCCTCCGCCGCCCCGCTCCGCCGCTCCGCCATGGCCGCCCGCTGCCTCCCCGCCGGGCCCGCAGCGCCGCCCGCCGGCCTGGAGAGCCGGGGCGGGGACGGCGGAGCCGGGGCGGGGACGGAGCCGGGCGGCGGGGAGAGGGCTGTAGGGTCGGGCCCTGCAGCGGGCCGGAGCAAGCGTTGGGCCCCCGGCGCGGTGAGGCTCCTGCGCCCGGGCAGCTTCCAAGTACGACGCCGGCGAGGACGCAGACGCTTAGTGCCGACCTCGGTCTGGTCTGCATTTAAACAGAACTGGTGATGGCCTTAACTCCTCAAACCTGTAACACGCCCCCTCTGATCCTGTGAAATGTGCTACCATGCAGCTCCCTTGTTGCACCTTGAGGCGCTGTCTTAAGAGAAAAAACCAACTTTGGAACATTCCTGGATTCATCATTGTTGTTTATTCTTTTCCCTTAGTTCAGAACTAACAAGTATTTGTAATTCATAACCAAATGGCTCAAGCCAACCGTTTCCCTCAGCTGAATCAAATGCCCATCTCTGCAACGTACCTATATGGTCTTTAAAGAAATACATGCATTGTAAGAAAATAATCTGACAACGATATAAAACTGGATTTATGTTTACACAAGTCCTCCATTTCAACCCAGTTCTAGGTTTCTACATGAACAGGCGATACATGAGACGATACCGTTAACGGTCACAACTCAGGATTTCAGGAAAAGCACAGATTTAGTTGGGAATTTATAATCCAAGGCAGCAAAACCCATACTTGAATCAAAACATTTTATCTAAGGTTCAAACTAAAACAATTCTTAAATTACTGGCTATGAGGTAAGTTGGACAAGTAAATATTATCCCTGTAATTTTTTTCAAAGAAAGCGGTATAGTTGTTAGTTTTACTTTATTTACCAAGTGTGAACATTTTAAGATTAAGTAATAAATATAGAAATAGTGCAAACTCTTGTTTTCAGGAAAAACGTAACTTGTATCCAAATAACAATTTGGAAGCATACTGCTGACTGCTACAATTTGTATGTTGGGTAAAATGCTAAATAAATAGCCTTGTCTCATGGGGGGTTCAAGAGAGTCAGACAATATTGCTGCCTGCAAAAACTCAGTTGCTCCATTCCCCGCTGCGGGGAGATGCTCTGCTTTCCACAGTGGACCCGACAGTGCTTACGCAGCGACAGAACTCTCTTTCCCTTTTTATCAGATCAAAAATAATCTGAACACCCTCTCTTATCAGCCAGTTTAGAACAGCATTTATCATGTGAAACTACACCGAGAGCACCCAGAAGACAATGAAACAAAACAACTTTACAGAAAACGAAGAACCGTTGACAATCAGCACCAGGGTCTGTAACAGAGACGAAACGTGGAGTTGGTATCTTAAAATAAGAACCGTCGGTTGTTGTGATGGATAGCACACTGGCAGTGCCAAAGTTCACAGGACGCAGGACTGGCAGGTTCGCTCCTCAGCCGTTTCCTCGCGGGGCCGCAGGAGGCAGGGCGCAGCAGCAGCAGGTACGCAATCCCATTTTACACAGCTTGTCAGACCTTAAACTCTGCCTTACACACACTCTTTCTGGGCACTGGAATTACAGAATTGAATTTTGGAGCACCAGTGTTTGCCTCTTAAGGGTTTTGGGAAATGACAACAAATTACACTCACGAGAGCAGGCGATGATGACTTCCCTGCATGGTAAATCCCCGTAACAACACGGGCACTGAAGGGGAGAGCTGTTCCCTACCTCTCCTCCCCCTGTCCTACTGCACCAACCCTTCACTCCCCCCTCTCCCCTGGGACCTGTCTCACTTCACAATGATCCTGCTCAGGAATTTAAACCAGGACAAACCCTTTACCTACAAAAACCCAATTTCTGCCATTTCCCTTTTGCCAGAGATAACACACATCTGACTCCCCCTGGGCCCGCTCAGGCCACATAGGACCACAAAGCCCCTGCAGTAACTAAGGGATCTATCGCAGTACCTGGTACCATTCGCCTGTTCCAGTTCCCATTTTAATAACAGGCTCTCAAGGAAGAGGCTGGGTTGCTTCCTTCTTCTTGTCTTTTTAAAAAGTTTTGTTTTTTTTTTCATGTTAAGGCTGTTTAAGTCTACAATAATTCTAATCTTTCAAAAAAATGAATTATTTCACTTTAAAATAGGGTTGGGAGAAAAGAAGTAGCAAGATCAAAAGTTTACTGGTTCTTTTCAGCAACCTGCTAAACACTGGTACAGCAGTACCATTTCTGGCTTGTGTTACAAAATAGCAACATAGATTAAAAAAACCTAATCCATCAGTTGTTTCTCCAGCTTGAAATAGGAGACAGTTATTTAATTTAGGTCACATTTCGTATATATTACTACTGATTTTGAGTTTATGTTTAATTTTGATGTTGTGAAGTTTGTCTAATAAGCAATCCTCAACCCATCTTTTTTAATAACAAGTTTCACTTGCACCTTCAGAAATAGCAAAACAAAATTGCAAAGTAAAAGCCTAAAACACCTATGAATTTAGTTTCCCGTATTCTGCACTTGAGAAGTTTTTCCTCAGTCAGAAAAGTAAAAAAAAAAAAAAAAAAAAACCTCTAGGTATGGACAGGATGTGATTAAAGTAAGTGGCCCAGTGTTCCAGTAAAGACACAGAACTGAAGTGCCTCATACACAGTCACTCCAACAGAGATGATCTGGCTAGGACTGAAAGATGCATCCACCCTTGATTACAAATCTCTTATATATTCTTGCATTCTTTGTGCTTATGCAGAGGTGAAATTGGAAGACTTTTAGTTTGGGGAGTAAAACCAATGTGATTTTATTTAGCTTGACTGATTTTGCTATACTTGAACCAAATTGTGTGAATGTGCTGTTACTGGACCACAGATCACAGCCGGGGGAGATCCACAGCTTGGGGTTTGGCTTTCCACCACCAACTGCCAAGGGTGTCACTGAGAGGGGAGAGGGAAGAGACAGCTGAGCAGGCTTCAGTGCCCAGGGAAGCACTTGGTCACACTGTCCTCTTCTGGACACCTTCTTACTCCTTAAGTCATGTAGACACTGTGTACACACCCACATCCCCTCCAGTCAGTCAGAAGCTGGTACTGATTCACTTTTTTCCTGAATCATACAGTAACAAAAGATCCACAACCCCTTCCGGGAGTCTGGAACACAAAGCTCAGGATGCAATACTTCCAATATTGACAAGGCAAGAAACACAGAATGGAAAAGAAAATCACGTACCTTTCAAAGGTATTTTTAATAGTTTTCTTTTTTAATAATGATGTACCATATACATCCAACAATGTCCAAGTGCCCTCTCTCTAGGTGTACAGTACACTTGCTGTACATCACTAAGGCACTCAGGAGGGAAGTCATTTTTGATAAACGCAACGGGAATGTTTCCACCACACAGCATCAGTAATAAATTTCTGTAGCAGCTCGACCACAGGATTTAGCTTGTTTGATTTAAGTCGTACACCAACTCACTGGGAATTTGGCAAGTTTGTCATCACCAAATCACTTTCAAAGGCACTGATCATCTTTTCTTACCCCTAGCTGGGAACAGTCACATTTTTTTCCACGGATTTGGAAATTGAATGTTCAAATCTTAGTGACATAGAGGAACCAACACTATCAATTCATGCCCTCAAAATAACAACTGCCTTCCGAAGGCCTGCATGCCCCCTCCTTTTGAAACCCGTCTGTGTGCTAGCTGCTGCACTATCCAGTTTACATCTTCAGGACTCAAGGCTTAGAGTATTGTGCGTTACTCTTAAGTCCTATATTACAGCAATTTTTCACCAAGAAAGTACATTGAATGTAAATCGAAATGCTTTGAAACAGTGGAAATAAATTAAACAAATGTAATTTGTTTATAAAAATATTTTCTTATAAATCTTTAAAGCTTATAAAAGCCAGAAAATACATTTAAAAGAATCTCTGAAACATCTCATCCTTTGAGGCGTAGTTACAGTTCAGAAAGTGAGAAGAAACAAAGCCCACAGACACTTTACATTTATCTTCCCACAAGGAATGCCGCAGTACAACACGCGTAACCTACAAGTCAAAATGCCTTTGACATCCTTCCTCGGGTCAACTCCCCGTGTTAGATCATTTCTGTTTGCAAATAAAGAGCTGGAACTTAGCTGACAATGCTGCTGTTTAGATAGACATGGCACAATTAGCTTTTCCGTAGTTACCATATGGAAATTCGGATGTTGGTTATACCAGCAGCCATGACTCTGAAGCTAGAGCTCGGAGATATGTATGTAGTACATAGGTGCCATTTTTTAACAATTACTTTCTGAACTTAACATTTTCATATTGGGAGGGCAAGTGGTATCACATACAAACATACCACCGTCTCAGCCACCCATTTTTTCAGTGATGTGGCATTTAAAAATACCTATATTCCTGTTTATTGATTATGGGATATGTCTTTGTAATAAAACTAAAATGACCTTACTAGTCCATCCAGTATTTAAACTGCATCAATGGGTCCTCTTGCACTTCCACGAAGACTGTCCTTCATCCTGCAGCTTTTTAAATTTTGGCCCAAGTAGGAACCACCAGCCAAATCCCAGAATGACACAGATGACGGATTCCACGTAGTAACCATCCAAGGTAGTAACACAGGAACCACCAGCTTTTGTGCAGAGCTGAAACAGAGAAGCAGAAGTTGATGCATTAAGTAGTCTCTGGGACATACAGAAACACAGACTTTTAGAAAGTAGGCATTAGATATCCACTGCTTTTTACCTGCTCTTGGTTATGACTAAATATATTTGTTTGCTCTTCCTTGTTTCTTATGGAGTTAGTAAGAGAGGCTTTCAAGCTCACCATCAGTATGAAAAGTAACAAAACTGTTATAAAACATTTGGGAAATGGAGCATATTGGCCCAAGGGGGCTAACTCTAGAAAACAGAAACTGTCTAGCTGTCTCATGCTGGCCTGGAGGTGCAATCACTGTTCTTAATCCCATGAAGCAAGATTTTTTTTTTTCCCTAGCCATCCAAACTGCTTCTTCAGAAATTACACCCTTGCATCTCACCACACTGAATCTGCAAATGGACAGTACAGAACGCTGCATATTTCTGGGAAAAACATGCCCAGGATGTTTTTTAATTGCAGAACTGGAAGACAAACTCCAGCATTTAAAGGGTAAGTGTATAGCACACGATCATGTCTGCTATTGTTCCACTTTCAATACTGCTATAATCCCAAAATAAATCAATCCTCTGAGTTGAGGTTCTGCCAGCATTTGCATTATTCTGAGACCTGTCAAGATCAGATTAGGAATAAGAAGGGAGTGGTGGTGGAACATTACCAACTGGGAAGATGTGAAAAAAGATCAGGGGAGTGAGGTGAAGGAGGAAGGACTTAAGTTCAGTAGAGGCCCAGGCACAGGGAACCTAATTAGCAGCAAGCCAATGCGAGACGGGCTGAAAAGCACACACTGCGGAAGCAGTTTCCCCTCTGCAACTAGTAAAAACTGTAACTCCAGTTTAAATGAGTCATGTTTGACTCCTAGAACACTTTGTTTGTTTAGAGAACCTCCAATCCCAAAGAGTCCTGGCATTCAAGTGTGAAATAAATCTCAGTCATGAGTATGGGAAAAAAACCCAACAAAAACCCCCAAAACATTTCCACTCTTCCAAAGAGTCATGTTAAAATTTCTCATTTGCTCGTGAGGAGGTGAATTTGAAACCTTGCTTTCCAGGCAGTTTTGCGTCCTGTTGTTTGATCTGTGTACGGTAGCACAGCATGTTCTTTGTTCTCTTCCACGGGGCTCCACTGGCTGGGAAGGCAGCCAGTCACACCGCTCAATTTCACGTGGAAAGTGATGATCAAAGACAGAGAGCAAAGTAATGTCACTGGAGAAGGTACCAAGGCATCCAGATAGGAAGCCTCCAGAAAGACAGAAGGAACAGAAACCTACCACAAAACTTCAGGGACTTGGGGGACAGACAGCCTGCCAAGAACAGAGCGCCTAATTACACAACTCAAAACTTAGCAAGGTTTACTCTCAAAAATGTAACTACACCGCAGAGAATGTGGCACCAATCTAGTGCTTCTACCACCAGCTTTTCATCCCAGCCCAGAAAGAAAGAGACAACTATTCTGCAACTGTAAATCTTTGGTAAAAATGTTAGTTATTAAGAGTGTACAAATAAAAACAGACTATTTTATCAGACAGGAAAATTAGCTCAATCAGTGCGAATTTTTAAGCATAAGCTATGCAGTACAAAGGTTTTCAAAGGCAAAAAAAATACTAAGAGAAGCAATTTCATCGAGAAATAATTGAACAGAGACCTTCACAGCCTCTGAAACTTACTTCTGCAGCAACTGTAGTTCCACAGGTCAGTTCCTGGGCCCCTGCACACTCTTTCACCGTTAGTGGGTCCACAAGCCAGAGTGCAACGGTGGAAGGCCAGTTCCCTCCCAGATTTGACACAGTATTTAGGAGCGTCATGTAGGTCCCTCCAATCAGCGGATCGCTGACTTTGGCATTGAAAGCCATTATTGCAACATACATGCTATACAGCGTGATCTATAGAAGAAGTAAGAAAACCCACAGGACAGTAAGGTCTCTCCAGTCACAGACAATGACAACTAAAAACTCTAACACAAAAACCGTTCTAAGAGATTACTTGAAGTTAGCAACATTGACTGAAGAATAATCCCAACAGCTTAAAATTGCACAAGAGTGAAATTACTTTGGCAGTCTGTCTCTCTACTAATACCAAGAAGTTGCCTTGCCACTTGTCTCAAGTCATGCTGAAATGGACCCCGCCTCCCATGCATTGGAATGACTCAGGTTATCAAACTGAAGTATGATAAGGCCAGATAAAATAGCCAGATAAAAATAACACTTCTGCATTTAAAATCAACTCTCAAGGCATTGCATACATTTTAGTTCTGATCCAAAGCCCGGTTTGTATCAGGCATTTGTTTTCCAGGCCTTTGGATCAGATCCATTACGATGTTCCTCCAAAATCAATACAGTATTTTTCTAGGATCCACATAATGGATCTGCACAATGTGCACAATCATCATCATGCCTATGAAACTCAGTCAGAATGCTGGGATTTCTCCAACTCCACCATGCTGTTGAGCTTCTGGGTTTGGGGAAAAAAAAAGCTGGGAAATGAAAGCAGATCTGGTCAACTAAAAGTAACTTCATAGCAGATGTTGAATGGAGCACATTGAAGAGGGACAAATAATATTTGCAAGAGTATCAAAAGTAAATATAGCCATAGAGCACAACAGGTCAGACTTAGAGGAATGCTAGTATAACTAAGGACAAAAGCAAACAATGGCATTTATAGTCCTCTTGTTGATTGATACGAAATGCCCTCTTGTCCCCCTCCCTTCCCACATGCAGTGTATGTTACCTGATGTAAAGCATAACTCAACAATACTACAACATAGTAGTAGACAGGAAATCCTCCTTCGTGTTTTACTGTAGGAGTCCACCATACCAAAAAAGCAAATTCCAGACCAAGCAGTAATCTGGAGGAATAAGAAAGATAATTTGTAATTCAAGTAATTCTGCCCATGTGTTTCCTTGATACAAAGCAACTATCAAACATTTATAAATACAGAATATATTAAAATAGTTATATAGAATATATCTATAGTTATATAGAATATATCTAAATAGTTAAAACTACTTCTATCTTAGATAGAATTAGATATTAAATATTTGACAAGCACTGAAATGGTAAACATTTTATACCTAAACAATTCTGTCTTCCATATTAACATAATTCACTACCAGATCTCCTATACTTGCTTTATCCCCTGCCCCTTCACACAGAAAGTTATTTTTTGTAGAAAGCAATGCACAAGACATCTAACAAAATTCAGCTGGAGCAAGATCTACTCTTTTCCTTTTTTTTGGCGAAAACATATATAGCCGCATAAGAACACGTTAAAGTAATGGCTACCTGTTACAGACACGTTACATGATTTATGGAGTAACAGCATTAATGAATTTGCTGGATTCACTGGTTTTAGAATTCTATAAGCAAACTCCTATATAAAACAATTAACACAGAAATGAAATGTCTCCTTGTCCGTATCAAAATAATTCAGCTTCTTTTACTCTCAGTTACCTCAGTAAGGCATACATCCAGTAGATGCACCAAACGACTTGTCAATGCGTTCTGCCACTCTTACGTTGGGACGCACACACAATTTTACAGATACAGTCCCGGATCTAGTCAGAGCGATTCATGAATAAGGAACTATCGACACTGGAGCAGGAGAGTACTGCTCTAATGCTGTTGTATATGCATCTTAAAAACACCTAATGTTCCACTTTCTTACATGTGTTACTACATGAATTGTCTTCAAGGCACAAGACAGAGAGAGTTCAACTTCCTGTGAGAATTCTGACATACTTTCTTGTCTCTGGAAGTTTAAGAGTTACACAAGAAATCCTATACTTCATCTGAATACACAAATTACTACATTTCTGTCAAACAAGATTTGTTTGTTTTTACCTAAAAGGCATAGCTTTGTAAAATGTGTTCAGTGGCTGGGGGCCTGCTGTGTATTTGCTGATAATCAGAGGCAATATTATCTGTAAAGGAACCATTGGAACGGCTAGCAGAGCTAAGTGCTCTTTTGGGACGCCCTCTTCCACCAGTTTGAGTCCTGTTACAGCATCTGCTGCTGAAAATCCAACCTGCAATATAAGTTAGACAAAATAAATTGGGGAAAGCAGTGAGTGATAGTTTGGCCAGAAATTCAGTTTACTCAGTATTAAGTAAACTGAGAAACGTGATAGAGTACAATTCACTTTTGTGTCTCATGTGCTTTCCTAATCCATTCTGAAACTAATCCATTCTGCACACTCTTCTTGTCATCAGTGCCAAAACTATACCAAGAACATTAAACATAGCAATGATATTCATGCCTGTGCCTTAATTGCTGTCAGTATCCACGATGGCCAACAAGAAGCTGTGGAAACCTAGTTTGTACAGAGTTGCAGATTCTGGGAATAGCATTTACATTAAAAGAAACATTTTTGGTACTTTTAAACGCAGACTACACAAACAGCCTAGCTGTTTAGAAATGTTTAAAAACAAATTACTTTAATACTAGATTGCAATCAAACTTCTCTTTAATGCTTGTATAAACACTTACAAAAGCTCAAACAAATGTTTTCTGTTGTACAACCTTACTTAGCAAGGATGATATAAACAACTTTGTTTCAAATTTCATGTGAAAGTTTGGAACTCTGATGACAACCGCTAGCACAACTAAGAACTAATTTACACCACAGGGACTCAGCAACCTTTCAGACACTCACATCATCAGCATCTAACAATTCATATACGTATTTACTTACTTTTGCTGTGAGAATCAAGAGACAGAAAGTAAGAACTGCCGGCATCTTGACTATTGAGAATAGCAGCCTGTATGTATCAGTGATGCCTTTTGTTTCTTCTTTTGTTGGTGTTAGTTCCTTGTTTTCCTTTTTCAAAAGGGCAACCAGTGTAGTAGTAATTAAAAAGACAGCTCCCCAGAAAAACAGGAAATCTGGAGGAAAAAAATTAAAATTTAAGAAAATCTTTCTAGCAGCCACCATCAACACTTCATTAACAATCCACTGAGTATCTAAAATGCAGTTATTTTGCAACAATATAAACCTAATAATCAAAAATTGAACAAAAACATCACTCATTGACCCTCCTAAAAACAAGCAACAAAAGCAAACCACAAACACATAGCTACATGACATAGCTCTTCCCTGCCCCTCACTCTATAACCACGTTTGCTTGAGATCCAAGAACAGCACCAAACCAGGTCACTTCCCTGGTGTTCTTTGTATTACTACCACAATGAGCATGTCAGAGGAGAAACAAATGAAGATGTTGAAGGATTACACATACAACCACCAAAAGCTGATCAAGGAGGAAAAAATGCATTTAATAGTTACAAGACGGGGGAAAAACTTCAGAGGAAGAAGCCATTCACAACTCTCCAGCTGATTTACTGTGTAGTCATGTAACTATTCTGTGCCTCAGTTCTATACTCTCTGTATAATATCTACCTACCAGCTGAAGGAAAGAAAGTTTTATACTTATGAGTGTAAAGATGTCCTGATGCAAGTTCTTACACAGTCGGCAAGTAAAGAGTCACTCAAATACGTCTAAGTGGCTATTATACTTGCTAACTCTTAAGTGCCCTATTTTAAGCAGATATAATATTTGCTAAATTGTGGATTTGAAGGCAGCAATAGTAAAAACACACCAATATTTTAAGGCAAGTACTTTTTGATTTAGTGAATGGATTAATCTAAGATAATCCTGTCCTCTACCTTTATGAAAGAGTCAAGAAAGAACTCAGTAACACGCAGAGGGTAAGACAGAAGTAGCCTTTTATCTTCCTGGTCACGAGCAACTCCAGAAGCCTCATGGTGACTTGAAAGTAAGCAGCAAGGGCTGGTGAAAGGGCAAAGACAGTGCAAAGGTTTAGGCAATTATTAGCTGCTTCTTATGCACAGGAAGAGAACAAGCACGACAAGCACGGAAGAAAACATGGAAAGACTACTTTAGCTATAACCTAGTGTTCTCAGTGTAAAAGAAAAAAAGGCATTTCAAAGCATTTTCTGCTGCTTCCACATCAGTTACTTTTACCTTTTCTAAAGAAAAGGAGAGAGGATCTCATAACCAATGCTGTCAGATTGCTCTCTCCTCTGTTAAAAAAAGGTACATATATTTTTAAGTAAGAGATGAGTTTTCAGAGAGTCATGCTGATCACAGCTATTGTCTACAAAAGATATACAGCAGTGGTACTCTAATAATAGCACTAAGCATCATCACCGCAGTGAGAGACCTACAGTGCGAGGACGGGAAGAGAAATAGCTTTGAACATCATCGCATGAATACTCCTGATCAGGTTGGCCCTGTCAGCTGCAATACAGCAATGGCTGGATTAGGGGGGAAAAAAAAACCAAAAAAAAACAAAACCACAAAGCCAAAAACAGCAGCCATATAGTCTACTAACAGGCTACAAGCAAAAGAACTTAGAAATTATAGTTTACACAAGGAATTTCTAGCATAAAGTTTCTGGCGCCACCAGTGCTGCCTGGCCCCATCCCTATTTTGTCTCTGCCTCTATATTATTACTAGCGAAATAAACCATTGTGTCAGGGCAAAGCAAACTTTTGAACTAGATCAGGGACAGACCAGGCTGATAAAAAAAACCATCAACAAGGTGTGCATGGGGGGACAGGTGCTTCATCACAACAGCTTTAAGTAATTCTAAAACTACACATCTCTTCCCAGGAAAAAGGGTGCTCCACGGTCAGTGGCCCAGGGAAGTCTGGGCTGCCTTGAAGGGGCACCTTCTTCCCGCACTCGTGCTTTGCCTCTCTTCCTTCACGCTGGGACAGGCACGCATGTGACTGCACGGCAAACAACTAATGCTGTTGCTTCTCAACAACTTGAAGTTCACTTGGGATCATGAAGCGTTGACTTGTTCTTTCCCTAGCATCGGCACTCAGCCTATGAAAAAAGCGTTCAGAGATCTGAACTGGCAGAAAACTTTTCACCTTTTCAAACTGTAAAGTTTTCTCCTGCTTTAACTGCCTGAACCGGCTCACCATAAGCCCCATTACAACCAGCGCTAGGACCAGAGAGCCACTCTCCTCATTCCAGTGAGCAGGTTTACAGTACTGCTCTACAGCTGCTTCAGGAGAAATGCGGACACAGCAAATTGTGGCATACAGTCACATGAACAAGGGAACAGAAATTTCTTGCAGCCGGTTTTACCAACCAAAAAAACATATCCTGCAACTATAGTGTCAGAGCTATTTGCTCTTCTTACTCCTTCCAGGTTAGTACTGCAGGACAAGTTAAACAGGTTGCGTTGGTGTTTTTTGGTTTGGGGATATTTTTTTTTTCTCCTCAAAGACAGCACTCCTGTAATAGTAACAAATCCATTTATACAAACAGTACTGAGAAAAGAACAAGACAACAAAAAACCTGGACAGTGGAGGTAAGTATAGACAAACCAAGCTCTCTTAACTACACTAGTGATTTGCAAGTTGCATCAGCAGTAAAAGACGTCAGACTGCCGCTGGAGCAAGAGGGAAGAGACACGCCAGCACTGATGAACTACAGAGCAAGGGAAAACAAAGGAAAGCAATAAACCAGCAGGGTTACTTTGAGGACTACTCTGTGCTTGTTGACATATAGACCAGACATAGGGTTATCAACTGGAAGGAAAGAGGAAGACCAGTCAGCAACTGTGATAGCTGCATAGACAAATGAAGTACAGCAGTCTTGGAAACTGATCCCGATTTATCAATAAGATAGGTACAGGATAGAAAGCGAAAACTAGCCTTTAAACAACAATTCAACTCAGTTTTGGCATACCTTTTCTCTTACATGATACAGGCAAAGCAATCAATGTAAGAGAGGGAAAGAAACTAAAACCATGAGCATTTACTCTTCGTTGCTAGTCAGGGTCACTTTGAGACTGCAGCCAGAAGTGGTGCCAGTTTTTCCTGTCCTCCCATAAGCTGAGCTGCCTAAACTCAACCTTGCAAACAAAACATGCACATTTTAAGCATCTTCTAGGTAATACGCCTAACATCAACCACGACATATAACCCTTCTGAAAAAAAACCAAACAACCCAAAACACACCAAACAGAAGACATCCCTATACTAACAGCTAGTTAGGGCTGGATTACCAGACTCCATTTAATTCATTAAAGAGAAAACAAAATCCCCCTTAATTTACTACAATAAAGCCTTCCTTCAGAAATTGACTACGTGGTCAACCCTGAACACTTGTCATTTCTACTTCCATGAACAATACCATCTTGGCAGAGTCAATTTTGGTTTTTTTAAACTTCCTCTTTCCTTCCTCCCAGAAGGAAATGTTCTTAAAAGGCATCCTTAAAAAGAGGCAAAGCTTCTGGTTTGTTTGGGTTTTTTTTAAACAATAATCTATTCCATGGTCATTAAACTAGGGGGAAAAAAATTGTCTCCAAAATGCTTAGGTCAGCCAAGATAATGACAAGGCAGGTTTCCCACACTCTTAAGCCCAGAGAAGCCTGGAAGTTCAGTGCATGTAGCAGTGGACTCCGCCAGCCTCCTGGCAGGCTGTGCTTGCTCATGGGCAGGGAACAAACCAAACCTGCTCATTTCACAGTACCAAACCACTGCTCGCCCTGAACGGAGCTTTGATCCAGGCTCAGGGAAGAAGCATCCCCATCCCAGCATCGGCACGCACAGGCCGGCGGCACCCAGGCAGTACCTGAGAGGGTAACAATCCCTTGGGGCTGGGGCTGGAACCGCAGGTACTTGTTGCAGAAGGAGGACGACTCGAGGGCCAGGAAGAGGACATTGCCCAGGAAGTAGCCGGCCGTCTGGCCCACGGAGTTGCAGGTGGAGGCGTAGCCCACGTTCTCCCTGGACAACATGGTCAGGGCCCAGCCATCCACCGCAATGTCCTGCGTCGCCGCCAGGAACTCGAAGAGGAAGAAAGTCACAGTGAGGGCCACCACGTCGGGGCCCCGGCCCTCCCCGTCGCCCAGCAGCACGTCCACCTGGGTGGACATGTAGATCATGAAGACCCCCAGGATGTACTGCGTGGGCACCAGCCAGGACTTGCGGCGGCCAAAGCGCCGCACATAGACGGCGTCCACCAAGGGGGCCCAGAGCAGCTTGAGGCTGAAGGGCCAGAAGACGAAGCTGAAGAAGGCCTGGTCGGTGTAGCTGGCGTTCTTGCTCTGCAGGATGAGGGGGACGCTGCCCGCCAGCCCCAGCGGGATGCCCTGCAGCACGTACAGCACCAGCAGCAGCAGGATGCTGCCCAGCTCCGCCCGGCACCCCCGCGCCCCCCGCGAGCCCGGCTCCGGCGGCAGCAGCGCCTCGGCCTCGCCGCCCGGCAGCCCGTCCTCGCAGAGCGCCAGGGCGGGCGGCGCCTCGCTCCTCACGTCCAGGCAGTGGTGGTGGCTCCCGGCCCGGCGCTGCCGGCCGCCCTCCTTGGCCGCGATAGCGGGCGACATGGCTCCGCCGGCGGCGGCCCGGGGGCCGCGCTGCGCCCAGGCGGGAGCGGACGCCGCCGCCCGCCGCTGAGGAGACGCCGCGCACCGGCTCGGCCGCCGCCAACCGCCGCCGCCAACCGCCGCCGCCACGCCCCTTCCGGGCACGCGGGCGCTGGCGGCAGGCGTGGCTGCGCCTCATTGGTGCTCCGCAGAGCTACGTCAGGTGGCCGCCCCGCCCCGTGCCGCTCGGCCCTGACTGACCGGCCGGGTCACCGCGGCGGCGGGCTGCCCCGGGCCGGCCGGGCCCCGGAGCCGCTGCCGCTCGGCGGGGAGAGGGGAGCTGCCGGGCTCCCCCGGGCCGCCCCCGCCCCGCCCCGGCCCGGCCCGGCGGGGAGAGCTGTCGGTGTTCGGCGTGTTTGATACCGGGGCGCGCACCAGGCCCCCGGTGCTTCCAGGCGCCCGTCAGCGAGCGTGGGCCGCCGCAGGCTGGTGAACAGCGTGGTTAAATGGTCAGTAAACAGCAGGTGAACAATAAAAATTAAGTTCCTTTTTTTTTTCCTCCTTTACTCTCCTGTATTAACAGAAATAAAAATCAGTAAGAACCAAGGTAAGCGAATGTTACTTTTTCCCCCCATTCTTTTATCCATTACGTATACAGTTACATGATAATTAGACCATCAGAAACACATTTTGTGTGTCTCGCTTGTCTTGTTTTCAATGCTTGAAGTATTCTACCACTTTTTTAATTGTTGAAAGACCCGTCACAGCCGTAATGCAATTGAAACATTTAGAACAAAAATTGCACGCTGATATTATCCTTAGGGCAAAATTGCTTGGAATCTGACAGCGGAACCAGATACCGGTTTGTAATTCCACGTGTAACTTGGATTCGGTTATTCAGTATAAACTCACACCTTTCCTCGCGTCCCTCTCTTTAAGTGAGAAGAGTAATGATTTTAAAAGTTCAGAGAAGGGTTTCCAAAATATTTTGGGAACGTTACCGGGAGACTTTCATTGATGTAGTTACCTTCATGAGTGTCTTTTAAGAATTTCCCCCCGCGCAGGAATAGAGGATGCGCTTTATACCGTACGATATTGACAGGCAGAAAAACACGTATTGTAAAATCTGAGTTTCTGCCTTCACTTGCACGCCTAAGGCGGGCTGAAGTGAGCCCCAGGAGCCCCAGTGCTGTCAGCTGGGTTCGACTGACGGCGGGGCGCACGACGTTTTTGAGCTGCGGGAGCTGCGCGGCCGCCCCCGGCCTCACACCCGCAGGAGCCCGGCGCGGTGACCCGGCGGGGCGGGGAGGAGGCCGGGCCGCGCTGCGGCCCCCGTGTCCGGCCCGGCCCCCAAACCCCGCTTTCCGACCCCGAGGGCCGCGGCCGGGCCCGGCCCCGCGCTCCGCCCCTTCCGCCGGAGCGGGGCCGGGCCGGGGCGGCTCCTCCTCCCCGCGGCGGAGGCGCAGCCGGGCGGCATTAGCTCATCTCGGCGCGGCGGCGGCTCCTCGCGGCCCTTTCTTCCCGCTCCCCGCCTCGGGGCCGTCCGCCCGCCCGTCGCTTCCCGCCGGCCGGAGGCGGCGCCGCGCCCCGGCAGCCCCCATGGCCCTCTGCAACGGAGACGCCAAGGTCAGTGCCGCCGCGCTCCCCCCGCCGCGGCCCGGGACGCTGCCCGCCGCCCGCCCGGGCCTGACCGGGCGCTTTGTGCCGCCGGGCCCGGCCCGGCCGCCGCCTCGGCCGGCGGGCACATGGCGCGGCGGGGCCTGGCCTTCCCCCGGGGGCCGCGGGCGGCCCTGCGGCGCGGAGCAGGCCGGGGTCCGCCGCGGCGGGGAGCGGGGCCGGGCGGCGGTGGCGGTGAGTGTGGGGGGCCCGGGGGCCGGTGCCTGCCTGCGCGGGCAGCTGCCCGCCTCCCCTGCCGCCCGCGCCGCTCTGCCCGCTCGGTCACCGCAGCGGTCGCTCTGGGGAAATTAATTAATTTCACAATCTGGGTTTTAATAGGATTTTTTTAAACGTCGGCTCATGGTGTGGCCGAGCCCGCCGGGGCCGGGTCTGTTCGGCGCCTTGCACGGCCTGTGCCGCCTCCGGGGCGAAATGAAACGGGGCTCCCCGGGGGTACGGCCAGCACCTTTCCTAGCAGCTAGCCACGCTGCTTGGCCGTCGCGTCCCGCTGACAGCGGTCACTCGTTCGGCCAACTTGAGGGAAAAGTTGGTTTGCTCGCTTGCCGCAGGAGCGAGCAGGGTTGCCCGCCCCAGCCCTTGTGCGGGGCCCGCTGCCGCCGTCCTGCTGACCCCTCAGCATCGCCCCGTGTCCAGTTTGCAGCAGCAGTGGCAAAAAAGATGTGCGTCGGCGTAGCTCTTGCACGCTGGGGTGACAAATTGACTTGTGTCTTAATGAAGTTTTTTTTTGATAATGCAAATTCTGAACCAAACCCCTGCAAGTTGTCTCAAGCCGCTTCTGTAGTAGGATAAAAGCCTTGTTCTAGACTTTTCATCTAGTTTGCAAGAAAATGTGACTCTAAGGGGTTTTTTTTAAACGCTCAATTGGTCCCACCGTAAGTTTTCTGACATGCTTTTCCCTGACCATCGACACAATCACCTTTCCTGGCCGGGGCTGCTCTTGAGGGCACCTCTTGTGTGGGATGGTGGCACCCAGAGCTAGCCGTGCGATGCAAAGCTCATCTTCCCCGAACGGCGCTCTCGCAGGAAGCGGGTAACGAGAGCAGTTTCCGCAGGGGGCCAGGTCCCAGCAGCCATTGGAAATCTGCATGCAACTTATGTAAATTAAAGTTTGAGATAGCGGGTTGGGGGCTCTGGTATCAGTCTTGAGGATTGCCTGAGTTTGAAGGAGTTACTTTCCTGTTGTACTTTGAAAAAAATGTGAGTAAGTGTTCTTATACCTGCCTAATTTTAATACCACGAGGAAACAATTAAACTCTTGTAAAACCTGTGCTGGCTTGAAAGTGCCAGATCAAGGCTCCTGGTTTAGGCTTGTCCTAAGTTATTAGTGTGGGTGAAAGCTCAGGGCTCGGACAGAGTGGCCGCAGCTGCAGACTGGGCTCTGCCAGGTGCTTCTTGGTACTCCAGAATATGACTGTTCTGTATGTTAATGTGCTTTATAAATTGCATTAATGAAAATCCTGCGAGTGTGTGGGTGTGTGAAATGCTGAGAAATTCCCTGATTCTGCAGAAGTGGGCTGTTGGGAACCTGCAAACTTAGTTTAAAGCGCTAGGTAGGTACACCGAGGAATAAGATACGCAGTGTCCTTAGCTGGTAATGCAAGCCTGATGGCAGGTTTCCTACCACAGCTCATTATAGAACTCAAGATTTTTTTTTTTTTGGACAAAAAAAAAAACCAACAGCAGTGGAAGTTTTTTCTTCCAGTGTTACCAAGCGGTAGAGCTGAAATGATGGATCGACGCTCACCCTTGCTGCGGCAGCGCAGTTGGAGGTGGCGATATGGTTCAGGTGGCACTCGGGACCTTGGTTCCAGGTCTTGGGTCTGTGAAACAGCGGGCAAACGGAGGTTTGCTCTGATACAGTGTTTTGATAGTGTAATCGCTTTATTTGTTTCATCAGTCATAGAGAACAGTAGGAATGCTTCAGGTATGACGTGGCTTTCAGGGTGACTTGTGATCTAAATTAGCTGAACGTAGACTTTTTCCCCCCCATTTTTCTCTTGGCATACGCAAGTTCCATTCTGTTTTTAGTCCCACTCTCGGGACATCAGAATGGTGCCTCTGTCTGCTCTGCCCCAATCCCTGAACTGCCTTGGACAGCTGTCAAACCAGCTTCAACAAAAGTTCTCAAAAATAGCAGTTCTGCAGATTTTTGTGAAAATAGAGCAGGAGAAGACAAGGAACTCTAGTTATACCCCAACTGAGAGGAGAAAGAACTTTTATTGGAAATTGGAGAATCCCCGCTAGGAAGAGGTGCTGGCTCCATAAACCCTGTCCCTGCAGGAGCTGGGCTGTCTGGTATCCTCTTCATCTTTCTCCTGGCATGTGTATGGTATACAAACGCATGAGCTAAGCTGCCATGTTGGCTGCACGTTAACAGCATCTGTTCCTTTTTTTATTTTATTAAATGACGTTTCCCTTGTTAAATTTGGGTTCAAAATATCTAGCCTTGGAACTGTGCCTTTAAATAAATAAAGCCAGATCTGTACTGACTTACTGCCTTTCTCCTTCCTCTTTTTCCATGTGATTTACGGTAGTGTTTCTAGTGGGCTCTCTTCAGAGCTGAACCTCCTTACGGTTCTACTTTAGCTCAACAGTGAACTACAAAAACTCTTCTGACACAGTCTGTGTGGTGATAGTCACCTGCATTAACTCCCGGGATGGGGCTTGCTGGGGATGTGCTGCAAGGTTGCCTACAGGAGAAAAGGACAGTGGGCAGTGCCCTGTGTAGTACTGGGAGAAAATGATTTCAGTCTGTAGTTTACTCTAAGTCCACATCTAAGGCAGCAGTGAGGTATTGGGCCACCAATTGAATGATTCTTTTTTTATTTTTCTTTTTTTTTTTCTGGTGAGGTTCATGTTGCCTTGCTCATCTTACATGTTACCTGTAAGGAGATCTGTGTTGCTCGGTGGATGCTGTGCTTTTACTGGATTTTAGCCCAAATGCCCTTAGCATCACCTGAGGAAAAACCTTCTGAACTGTGATTAGATGCTGGCTTTTGAGATTTTGGGAGGGTGTTATTGGAATCCCAGCAAAACTCGGGCAATGAGCTATTACTTGGAGCCTTAAACAGCCATCTTTCAGGGCCACGTAAACAATTAAGAAGTAACTCTGATGTTGATGCAGTTATCTGTGAAAGTGTTCCTCCGATCGTTGTGGAAAATGATGCTATACTTTGCAAGAGTGAAGAAGCAGGGATGGCTCAGTGAAGGGTTTTGCCAGCTCGGGAGCCGAGTGCTCACATCTGGGTGACTGCAGCGCAGAGGCTTGTCCGGTTCGTCCTTGTGACGAAGGGGTACGTATCGCTGTCCTGCTTTTGCTGAGGAGAACTAAGGAAGGTGCAGGTTCGTTTGAAATACAGACCTACTTATGCCATGTTATGCAGTGTTTCTCAAACTACTCCCAGTGTAACTTGGAGCTCTTTTTGTTTTCGCAGGCATGTCTCCCCCTCAGCTGTTGCTTGGGCCCACCTAACTAACTACACCTGACTGCTCAAAGCACCTCAGTGCCTTCAGGGTAGGGTGCTGAAAACAAGATTTATTTACTAGCTACAGATGTAAGTGCTCGGCCATCAGTCCAGCTGAGCTGATGGCAGCAATAGCTTGGTTTTAGTATTTTTTACTGTAAAATGTAAAAGCTGCCTTCACAGAGCTGTACTACTTTCTTCTTACTCATTCTGCAGGTTCTTACGGGTGGTCGGCAGGTTGGGAAATGCTAGGGTACAACGTGTGGGTAGGACTGCTGGCAGGTGGGACCCATCCGTGCAAGGGCTGGCTGTGCACCCGTGGCTTGCCCGGGGGTCTGGAGGGGACTGCTGCTGTCCCACCCTGGTCTCTTGCAGGTGGAAGTGGACAATCTCAGACACTAAGCTGAGAAGGCTGCAGAGCTCTGTCCCTTCATGGTACAAGCTACAACACATGCTCTGAAAAAATTACAGACTTTTAATAAGAAATAGCATGGCAAGGAATAGTGTTTGCCACAAGACGGGATTAGGAAAGAATAAGGATGTTGGTCTTTCTCACAGGAACTGCTAATTTAGAAATTGCTAGGTGAAAATGCCCAGAATTACTCTAAAAGTGATTCCCTCCCTTCCACTGGAAGGGAAGACAGTTCTGGTGACCTCTCTCCATCTGACCGGGGGGGGTTGAAGGGGCATTTGCTGCTGAAGTCTACTCTCCTCCAACTCGTGCCCTTTTTGTTGTGTAACCCAAGACTGAAAAGTCATTAAGAGCTCCCCAGCAGGCACACTCAGCTACCAGCTAAAGGAAAGAAATTAACTGACTCTAACCTGGATTTAGGCTTTTGAGGGATTTAGCACTATTTTTTCTGCTTATGTCCTTTAATTTAGATAAAACCTTTTCCAGCTAGTGTAAACTTTGGAAGTTTCCAGCGTGCTTGCCTTCCTTGACTTATTTGAAGACAGCTATCTGAGGTGTCTCTTGGTAGCTGAGGAGAAGAGCTCAAAGGCAGCCTTTGCTGTGTATTTATTGGGGAGAATGTGTCCCAGCAAGATGATGCTCTCCTCTGGAATGACCTGGGGTTCATGTGGGGGTGATTATCTGACCCACATGGAGATACCGTGGCATGCTGCGGGCTGGCCCAGCTTCCTTCGGAGCCTGGGCAGCCGTGGTGGGAACATCCTGTGAGCCCTGGGTAGAAGGATGTATTGCCTGGTACAAACATGCAGAACAACTCCAACATGCCATATTTAAAACTCTAAATGGTTGTAAGCTTCCAGATGTGTTTTGAGGCAGTGTTTGCCAAAGTAAAACCCTTCCCGGTTTTTCCTTCATCAAAATACATTGGCAAGGAAACAGTGTAAGCTTTAAGTTGAGGGAAGAACACTCCCAAAGCGAGCAATTTCTGTAAGCAGCAGAATTTTTTCTGCATGAATTTCTTAGTGTCTTACAGTGCGGTTGGGTTCACATTCTTCCTTGAAGGCCCTCTGATAAGGACACTTCCATGGAATAGCTGCCTTCTTTCACAATTTTTTAAAAAAGGAAGAAAATTGTCCTTGTGTTTTCTAGCCCTTTCAGATTTAACTGAAGTTGGCCAACCAATTCAAATGTGACGGGGTCAAGGAGCCCCATTGCTTTGTTCCAATGTGCAATCTTCTTGAATGCGGCATTTGAAAGTTGTTGGGGTTTTTTTTTGAAAAATCATTTAGCAGAGACATTTGTTCTCAATTTCTCCTTTTTATTCTCTCCAGGAGGTAACGTCAAGTGAAAGTTCAATCTATGAGGCAGTGTAATGGGGAAAAACATTTTTCTTCTGACTTTGCACTGTCTTGTTTTGCTTGAGAAAAAGGCACATGCTCTGCATTATCATAGGGCGTGCTGGGTTTTATATGGAACTGTAAAGTGGAAAAAGCTGCAGTGGCTGTAGTGGTGAACAGGGCATGTGACTTCTTATTTATGGAAAGCTCTGCCTTCATTAGCTTATTAGCATTTTTCTTCCCTAATTTGTACCCTGTTTGTTTTGGGGAATGGGGATGTCACGTTTCTGTGGCTGCTTGGGACGGATGTGCTGTGTTAATCTATAGCCCCTTTATCTTGCCAATGCATCTACTGGTCCTCATAAACCTGAGGATTTTTTCATTTAGGAGTTTCTTGGCTAGTCTTTATAATTTTAATCATAAATTAACATACAGGCAACCTTAGCAAGCTTTGCAGATGTTAGTTGTTTAAGAGATCTGGCTTAAAGTCTGTGGTCTGCAATGTGTCACCATAAAGCCCTGACGTGAGTGATGTTCGCAGCCGGAGAACGTCGGAGGAGAGCTCAAGGATGGGCAGCACCACTACGAGGGAGCCGTCGTCATACTCGATGCTGGAGCGCAGTACGGGAAAGTCATAGATCGTCGGGTGCGCGAGCTGTTCGTCCAGTCCGAGATCTTCCCTTTGGAAACGCCAGCCTTTGCAATCAGAGAACAAGGGTTTCGGTAGGTCGTTTCCAGCGATGCCTCTGCCTGTATGTTCTCCTCGTTCTCTCCTTTTGGTGTAACAGCATCTGTGGATGTTGGCAGCAGTGGTAATTGCCTGGGTTTTTATGTGCAATAGCTTTCATTGTAGTGATGTTAATGATTGCGTCTTTAGATTATCCACAGAAACACCTGAGTTTTGCTGGGGAAACTTCTGCAGCAATATAAATTTTCTATATTTGCTTCTTAATGCCTTAATGTCATTTAAATTGTTTCCACTTGTAAGTATAATTTAAGAGGTTAGATTTTAAATACGTATCTGCAAAAATTTACATGATCTTGCTGTTTACCTGTTAAACTAGGGTAGCTATTAATCAAGAAAACAAGTTTTGTGAGTTTCTAAAAATGATTTTCTCAGTTTAATTTTAAAAAAAAAAATTAAATAACTAACTTGGATACTGAAGATACTGTGGTAAATCATGCCAAGCTGTTTCTGGGAAGCAACTAAAAAAACTTAACTGAAATTACCACTCATTGTTTGCAGCAAGAAAAGGTCTCACAATTATTTAGTACTTTGTACATTTCTTGTTTTCTTAGGCTTACCAGGGTATGCCTCTCTTGTGTGGGGAAAATAAATACCCTGAAGTCTACAAATCATCAAAGAGCTTACTTGTCAGTTAGGTACAAATCCAGAAATATGGTGCACGTGTGCTTCTCTGTTGTGCCCGACAACAGATAAGACAGTGCTTTGCTGCAGAATTGCATTTTTCTAATCAATGATAATTAGTGAACCAGTAAATAGTGTATTTTAGTAATCAAATAGGAGCTTATTGATGTCTTCTGAAAACACAGAGAACGTAAAACCCAGGAACTGCTGGATGTGTCAGGTAGCTGTTGTGTGAAGAATTTCTCTTTCAGAAATGTTCTGAAAAATACCTTCCCTTCTCAGATCTTGTTTATAATTCTCCAAGGATCAAGTCTTTAAAAGATGCACATATCTAATTACTGGTTTAAAAGGAATTCCTGCACCTCCTGTGTGTTGGATTTGAGGTGTGGATCATGGTACTAATCATGTTTTGTCTCAGACCTGCACTGCATTGATGCAGGTTTGTAGTGGGAAGACCTTTTTCCCCTTTCTTTTCACAGTTGAAGGTTCTTCAGAGTCTCGTGATTAGACCTGTTGGACTTGTCATTCCAAATAATTGCGCTCTAAAATGCACAAAACCTTTTCATTCAAAAGGTCACTTCTCAAGGTTAAGATAATGGTTTTGGGTTATCGGTTACCCGGACTCGTCAATAAGCTTTGTGTCCACAGTCTCAGTCAATCATTTGCATCCAGGAAAGCTCAACAAATACTGACACCAGCTGTTGGGTGCCTTTATTCAGTGACCGCTGTAAAAATCAGTTTGTGGTTTTACTGCAAGATTTTGATACCTATTCCCTGTGCCATGGGAATAGTCAGGTTTCCGTGTTGCAGCTCATGCATTGAATGGGCTGAGGAGGAGCTGCGCCTTGGTCTGTGCTAAGGTTTGAGACAGGCAGCAAGATGGAACATTTTGCTAAATTGTATTTACATGTTGTGTTTAAAAAGCCAGCTCCTCAATTTTCATAGTTTCAGAACCATCTCTAGTGACGAGTTTCACCTAAATGTGACAAACATAAGCAGTCTCCACAAGATCCTGATCCTGGGCCGAGGAGGTGCCGCAGCTGGGGGCTCCGCTGGTGTTAGTCTGAATTCTGGCACTGTGAGCTCTGGCGTGAGTCCTGAGGTTGGGATATCAATGCACGCATTTTACTCTTGGTATTTTGACGTGGCTCCTGATGTGCTTTTAATCCATTGCAAATAGGCTTTCTGAAGCTAGGTCAGGTTGTTTTGGAAGTGGTTTAAGGTAAACCAGAAAAAGGTATATTCATACCAACACAAGAAGGTATGTAAGAAATGACATGGTGTTGCAGTAAAACTTTCAAAATCTACATCCCATGCTAGTTTTAGTTTCTCCTGGACAGTTGAGTGGATGCAGGTTCCTCTCTCACCCTCAGCTCTTAATTTTTTTCTGTAATACTTGGGCACATTGGATAACCTCTCTGTATTCTGTGGGATTGTAATTGGCGTGGAAAAAAGCAGATTTTTAAGAGACTACGTTTTGAATAGGACAGTGTATAACTGTTTTGACTTCTCAGAAGAATGTTCAATTTGTAGGTGCGGCTATATTTCCTTTAATTAATATTAAATAGTGTTCTGTACATATGGCACTTAAGCAAATGCTTCTGTACATGGAATTATTAGAAGCAGTAATACCACCAGGCATGAAGAGTTTTCAGTCCCTTTCTAGCGGCGTCTGAGTTTAGGAAATTCATCACGTCTCTGACTGAACAGAAGTGCCTGTACATGTACAGCGGGTACTAGTTGTCAAGACTGTTCAGTGTAAAACTACACCTACGTCAGCTGTATGCTTGTTCCAAAGCTCACTTGTAGATCCTGACATACAAAAAAATAAATGCTGCCTCTTCCAATTCACAAGCCGCTGTACTTTGGCTGTGAGGGGTGCCTCCATCCAGCCCTCTGCCTCGTCCCCTGCCTTGAAATGAGGAGCCCGGGCTGGCGGAGGTGGGCTGCTGGGGAGATCTAGCCGTGCGTCGGTAGGGGCAGGTACCCTGGGTATTGAGAGGTGGTGTTCGGTACGTGGGCTTGTTACTACGTGATTATTTCTGCCAGTGGTACAGATGTAAGTGCACTGCCTGTTTCTGCTGCTTAAAAATAGAAAAATTCTATTTTGTCAGTACTTGCATGACACTCTAAATAATGCTAGAAGAAAGCTTTACTAGATGCATTTAATCCCGTGTAGGCAACTTCTCTCTCATCCAATTTCTCATTTCTCGCTCTGAATAATGGATTTGATGTTGTCTGCAAAATAAACAGTACACGAGTCCAAGGTCTGGTATGCCCGTATCCGATCCTGGGTCAGGGCCAAAAAGCATTGCCCAACAGGCTGGTACTTCTGCAGTTCATGATCTTGCAAATCATCATGGTTTGCAAAGGTCTCTCTTCCCCTTTGAAAAGATTTAAATTTCTGTTATAGTGTGAAGTATTAACTTCAAACCATAAACACTTGCATGTATTGGACTTTTAATTCACAACCTATTGTTAATGCCATCTCACTTTGTAATTAGGGTGGATTAAGGGACATTTTCTCAGCAGCTCTGGAAGTTTGGGAGTCTGTTTTTTTGAATGCAACTCCCTTACAGATGGCACAGACATCGTGAAGTATATATATATCTTAATGCTAATACTCTGCATTTGATCCTAGCCATCTTGCTTCTCTCGTAGTTGACACTTGGCTATGAAGAATTTAAAATACAGTCACTTTTTAAGATGGTTTATATTGGACTTTGTTTAAACTGATGAAATACTTCTCTGGTAAGCTAGTTTTAACAGCTGTAGCATAGCAAAGTTAAGCTATATGTTAGGGTATCTGTGTTAAAATTTATATTAGAATATATAGAGTTCTAAGAGTGTTATGAGACAATGTCAATGTTTAAAACAAATACAGAGGTTTTAAAGTAAACAGTATATTTGAGTTAATGTTTTCTTTATCTTTTGTCTGCAGAGCTATCATTATATCTGGAGGACCAAACTCTGTGTATGCAGAAGATGCACCATGGTTCGACCCAGCAATATTTACAATAGGAAAACCAGTTCTTGGAATCTGCTATGGCATGCAGGTGCTGTTGAGAGATATGTTTGTCTACAGCTGTCTTCTAGGCCTCATTTCTGATACTAACTGAAGATGAACTGCTAAAGGCCCTGCTTTTCAAATATAAGCAGTATGCCACATGTGCAAAAGATACTTTTAAAGTGCTCATTGGTAAACTGAGCATACTGTGTATTTCTCTCTTGGCTCTGCCATATCAATAGCATAAATGGTTTGTCTTTGCTTAAGTGCTGTGAGTTGACTTCCACACTGCCTGGTCTTTTGTCACAATAAATATAACTTGGCAGTCGTTAACTAATTCTGTCTAGTTGGTATTGGAAAATGTGCCCCTTAGTAAACAAGTGAAATAGTTTTTCCCTTTGGCTTTCAAGTGTGGAATGTTTCTGGCATAGTTCTTAAAAGTGCTTAACCTGGCCCCCGCCCTCCCCAGCACTTATTTACCTTAGGACTGACTGGTGATCCTGCAGTGATCTAGTAGATCCAAGCTGAGTGAAGAAACAAACTTCCAAGGAGACAAGGGGTGGATTAGATGCATGACTTCTGCTTGTGCATCTTAGTTTTTTCCAGGGTTAGTGATTTAATAGGCCTTCAGAGGTGCTGAATAATGGCTGGAAAAACTCCTTTAGAAAGGCTGGTGATTACGGAAACAATGTTGGCACTCCCTGTTCTAAAGGGAAAGGTGTGTTATATTGAAATATGCCTTAAAATGCCAAGCAAATTGAAAACCACAGTAGCTAGCCTCAGGCAGGGGAGTTCCTTAAGGCTGACTTTACGGAAATTAATCAAGTGTGAGTATTAACGCACTGCTACTTCATTAGAAAATATCGAAATCAGTCAAGCGCAGTAAGTATAATATCAAACCAGGTCTAAAATGAAGCCTTAAATCTCTGAAAATTAAAGTAGTTGGAAGCTGAAACTCTAAAAATATTTTTAAGTTGCCAGTTATATTTGCAAGGAAAAAAAATTTTATTTTGAGACTTCTGAAATCTAAAATGCAGATATCCAACTCCAAGCAACAAGGCGAGGTTTTAGAAAGAAAAAAAACTGGTTGAGAATTGTACTGCTCTGGTATAGCAAGGATGATTTAAGAGTCACAAAAATAATACTAAGGGAATAGACTCAAGTTTTGACTGGTTCTCCAGAGCTGAGGAGCCAGGTTTTGAGAAGTTTAAGCCTATCTGAGGGCCCTTAACTAATGGATAGATAAATCAGATTTTTGTTCAGCAGCTTAACTGTTTTTATGTTAACTGGCCTCAGATACTCAGCTGATTTGCAGAGCAGCCATTTATAAGTGCAAATAGATGTACGCTATTGAATATGCATTATTTTGCAAATCTCTACCCATTGTCTACTGTTGTGGATTTCTACTGCTCGTTGTATGCGGCAGTGGTGCCCAGCTATGCTGACAGAAGGCTGGCAGCAGGGAATGAGCCCCATACAGAACAATGATTTAATTTTGAAGAGAATTCTTATCGTTTTGCAAAGCGATATATTAAATGAGTATAATCATGAAAAACTATGTTGGTATGTATTGGAGGGCTAGAGCTGTTGTCAGTCATAGGCAGACTGAGGTATAAAGTGGTACTAGATTGTACGGTGCTTTTTCATGTCGTATTTTTGTTTTGACAGATGATGAATAAGGTATTTGGAGGTACGGTGCACAAGAAGAGTGTTAGAGAAGATGGAGTGTTCAGCATTACTCTGGATAACACATGTTCACTGTTCAGGTACATAGATATTTTAAGTTACCAAAACAATATTGGAAATACCAGTCTGGAAATTAGTCTGGCTGGATGAGAGGAAACTTATTTTAAAGAAAATAGTGAAATTGCACCCATTCTTATCTGATAATTTCTAATAAAACTTTTTACAGCTGTGTTCATGAGTAAGCAAGTTACTCATTTAAACAAATGCTTAGGCATAACTTCTCAATTGACTCTGGAAATGCAGATATATTTGCTTGGAATATTGTGTAAAACCCTTATTTCAAAGTAGAACGTCTTCATTGAGGCACCGTAAAGTGTACCACAAAATGAGAATCTTTGCGTTAAGCTCTTATACCCTTCTGCTGTGCAGTGCATTACTGTTGTATTGGTTGGCACCCATCCAATTTTTGAAAATAGAAAATGTGAAGCCATTTGTTTTCTACGTACCTTTAAAATTGCTTTGTGATGTTTTATAAAACCAGAATTAGATTTCTTGATAGTTTGTCAATGCCTCTGAAGTTCCTTGTAATAATTCTAACAGTTTACTCATACCTAGCGTTCCAATTTTATTAACTTCCCCTGTAGGGCTAGTGCAGAACTTACACTCTGCCTGAAGTCTGAGGTGCCCAAATTGTCCTGAAAACACTTAGTTTTGAGCAAGAAAACTTAACTTCATTGAAATAAAAAGCGGAACTCCAAGTATCCTGATTGACTCTAGATGGCTCTACATGTCAAAGAGGGGTTACTTCAATATTGTTGTGTTTATTAAAAAAAAAAAAATCTTCTGAATTAAGATAAGTTACCTTTTGCATGAAGGATGTGTTGTACAAGAACTTACACAGCTTCCATTGGAGGCATCTGAGAGCTGGAGGTGACTGTTTCTGGGAAGGAAATGCTGCGTATATTTCAAATGGACCTGGTCAATTGAGATGTGCTTTTACTGGCATCCCTAAGGGCTTCTCTTGGAAACACAGGTAGTTAAGTCTTTGTTCTTTTTTAATTGATTCTAGTTTTTAATCTTTGTTTAGGGGCCTGCAGAAGGAAGAGCTTGTGCTCCTCACTCATGGAGACAGCGTGGATAAAGTAGCTGATGGATTCAAAGTGGTTGCACAGTCTGGGAACATTATAGCAGGTATTTATTTTATACTGAAATTGTGTTTTGATAGTATTCATTAAAGGAAAGAATATGGCAGACAGTGGTTAGAACCAAATGAGAACTGAATACCTCCATTATTTAATTGCCAAATAAGTGGATTGTTTTTAACAATTTCTGGTATGTGTTTGCATGTTGTACTGTCCTGATAATGAAGAAAGAAATAGACATGAAAATGAATGGTCTTGTTTTTAATTTGGTGGATTAAGGATAATTTAACTTTATTTTTACAGTTTATGTTGTTTCAAAGTGTGCATGTGTTGCTTCTCTTTAAAATATTGTGTGCTCTTAAGGCAGGGGAGTGGAAGACATACTGTAGTGCGCAGCGTAAGCGGTGTTTGGGTTTTGCACTGTAAGAGTACAAGTCAAACACTGTTTAATTATTAAAGCTTGATTAACTTGTTATTGTATTTAACATTATAGCATGAATGTTCAACTGAGCAAAACCAATGTTGGTACTTGAAAGCAGCGTTTCAAACATTACACACAGATTGTCATAGAAAATTGTAGGACCTTAGAATTTGGTTTTTGAAAGCTACTCTTTCCTAGGAGATCGGAGACACGGAGAGGTCTTAAGTTTGCTGAGCCACTTAGTACAATCTCCGAGTATTCACCTGGTTTGTTTTAAATCTTTCATTTTAAAAAAAAAAAACAAACGCTTAAGATACTGCTCTTAAATCAGACAGGTAACCAATATGAGAAAAACTGACCCTTTAAAAGATTTAAAGATGTTTTGTTATGGAAAGATTCTTGTCAAACTACTGCTAAGATTAAACGGAGCATTTATTATATTTTGGCTTGCCTTCAAAGCAATCTAGAGCTCATGCCTACTCAGATAGCTCTCTGAATTGTTTTGTTACGTAAAGTTTGCTGCATCCAGTGTGCAAGCTCCACCAGACCTCTGATATCTTTAACCCCGCTTTATGTAGGCATTAGAAACAGAGTTGTACCTTTCCTATCTGCAACACTTTCCTGTGCCATTTCCCGTGGGCTCTTACAAAAGCCTGTGGCTCCTTGTGCCTAAGCAAGCAAAGAAATGCTGGTACGGTGGTAGCCAGGCTTCCAGCAGCAAAAGAAATACAGTGATACAACGTACTTGGGAGTCTAACGCAGGTCAGTGGAATTAGGCAGTTTCCCTACTGTTTTTTTTAATCCCAGTCTGACCAACACTTACTTGGTGCAAGGTGCAGTATTGTCATCTCCTCAAAGTAACCCTCCAGAGACTTAAAAAAAGAGAGCGTTGGTACTCACAAATGTACCCCTGTAGGGACACTTGCACAGTTTGACCAGCACGACCCTTTTAATGTCAATGCAGCTGTGTCAATGTGGCTTGGATGCAGGGTTTTATGAGGTATCATATGGTGAGGAAAAATTAAATGTAATTGATTTCCTGTTTTCACAATGGTTTTCCTAGGATGCCTGAATGTTTTCCTTGGTTTCTGAGGGATTGTGTGTTCTAGATATGTAACAGTACCCTTGTTCCTAATCTTAACCAGAATCTTCAGTTTCAATTGGTGATTTGTGCCAAAATGTGGCAGACTAAATCACACAAAAAATGTGCGCTTGACTTTCTTGGGTATGCATTTTGCTTCCTTTTTTTTTTGTCATGCTCATTTCTTTGCACCAATGAAGGCATAGCAAATGAATCTAAAAAACTGTACGGAGCGCAGTTCCACCCTGAAGTTAGCCTCACAGTGAATGGAAAAATGATCCTGAAGAATTTTCTTTATGATATTGCGGGATGCAGTGGTACCTTTACAGTGGAAAACAGAGAACTTCAGTGCATTCAAGATATCAAAGAGAAAGTAGGCTCATCAAAAGTCCTGGTAAGTAGATTGAATTGAAGCTGAAAGATTATTTGCAAAAGCCTGATAGAAACACTGACACTTAAAGTTACTCAGGTTAATTTGAAAAATGCAGAATTGTCATGCTTTGGGTAGTACATTAAACAGGTTTTAGAAGGTTTGCACCATTGGGTCAATACATTGTTTGACTACTACTTGTTTTCTTCCAAATCATTGACTATAAGTCAATAGCCTGTTCTGATCCTTGTAGTTGCATCTGAGTTATTTGTTAACACTTTCCCTGTAGACCATTGACCAAATTTTGGTTTTTGTCTCATCCTTAGGTTTTACTCAGTGGCGGTGTGGACTCAACAGTGTGTACTGCTCTCCTGAACCGAGCTTTAAACCGAGATCAGGTCATAGCTGTACACATAGATAATGGATTTATGCGCAAAAGAGAGAGTCAGTCTGTGGAAGAGGCACTCAAAAAACTTGGGATTCAAGTTAAAGGTACCATAATTTTGTTACATATACCTGATACCACTAATGATGTGTCCCATCTCCTAAAATGTACATTCAGTGTTTTGTTTCATTGATTTGAATTGACCTTTGCAGTTCTCAGACTTTACATACCAAAGTATGGTTGCTAATTTGGAACAACATAGGCCTATTTGCAAAATTTCAAACCTAAAATATTAAGCCTTACTTACTTGACTGGAGCATACAATGAACTCATCTCTTCAGTTGTCGAGATCCAATATCTGCTGTTGGGGCACAGCAGAGCAGTGGATATGTGCCTCAGTCGCTGCTGCTCAGCCACTTTTCTGCTGATGGTTGAGTAATCCTTTTCAGCTGCTGCAAAACTCATTGCAGTTTTCTTGACTAGCTTGGTTAACAGTCCTCAATTGGGGCTTTAGTTCTTGTCCTGGGTCTCTTTCTTTTTAAACTGTGAGCTCATTTGGGTGACTGAATGCTATTATAGCCAAAATTACTTTTTCAAGGCATTTGTTTTGCTCTCCTGGCTTCTAAATAGGTGCATTTTAGTTGTTTTTGGAGTAGCATGTTGAGAAGCAATACATTATGGGAGAGCAGAAGGTACCTTGTCATGGCTGATGAGAAGGTTTAGAGTTTTTTGGTACCTGAAGTATGAGAAGGTCAGAGAAGACAAATTATGTATGTTTGAGTTGTGCAAACAATGAGACCTGCTTTATGCTGCCCAGCTGATTTATTTCATGAGTAATAGCTGCCTATTCCTGGGGCTGTGCGTAAGTACTGTTGTCAAGTGATTCTCTTGTGTTTTGCTCAGGAAGCATGGCCCTAGGTGAGCAATGCTTTCCACTAGCCTGACAGTGTGAAACAGTGCAGGGAGCTTGCACGTTAGCGTCTTGCAGATTGGGCTGCAATATCCTGATGCAGCAAACTCTAAGCTACCTGTTCTACACACATCAAATTTTTTTTTTTTTTACTTTTTTTAGTGGAAAATCTGTGTCTTATGCTCGCACTCTGTAGCCCAATAAACCTAGGCTCTGGCAAGCTGCCGGAGTAACAAATTGAGGGAATCCCTTTGCTGCAAATGCTCCTTCTGTAGGTCATGGAGTTCAGTGCTGGTAAAAGATGCCAAAGAGCCTCCTAGCTGATCTCTGCATTGAGAGCCTCTATAAATTAAGAGGCATAATGTACCATGAGTAAATGGTGCATCATTTAATTTTGGTTGCAGAAAGGCCTTGGGGAAATACCGTTCTGTAAACTATTTAAATAAAGCAAGTAGATTATCATCTAAGAGGGGAAGCAAAGACTGAACTTTCACGCAGTCGCCTAGCCTCATAATATGAAAAAAAAATGCCCTCTAGAGTAGGCTAATAAGAGAAATAAAATGCTTTTGTTACAATTAATTCTTGAGGTATTTAATGCAGTTAATAGTCAAAGGACTGGAATGATTTTTATTTTCTTTTTTTAAAGCAATAGAGTGAAATTTATTTTTTTGCAGCCTTACATAAAAATCTTTACTGGCTTTGCCAACAAATTCCTGTAATTTCATGCAGTGGTGAATGCAGCTCATTCATTCTATAATGGTACAACGACTCTGCCCATCTCGGATGAAGACAGAACTCCACGTAAAAGAATTAGCAAGACCTTAAATATGACTACAAGTCCTGAAGAAAAAAGAAAAATTATTGGTGACACCTTTGTTAAGGTAATGTTTATAATTGTTGTTTTGGAGGTTTTTTTAAATATGATTTCTAGATAAATCTTCTATGTCAGACTGTTTCATTCTAAAGCACTGTGCACTCAGTGGCATCAGTGGTCTTATAAGTTGTGGATGACCTAAAAAAGCCATTGGTACATTACCCTAAGCCTAAAATTTTTGGCAGTCAGTCAATAGTCGCAACATGGTTCATAAGCATTGTACTAGATCCACCGTCATGCTGAGATTTACTATATTGGCTGGCTGTTTATTGCTGTTGCATAAACTTCCATGTAATGTTTTTTCACTAAATTGATGGATAATGTGAATTGGGGCATGCTTCTGTTGCTTTGCTGAAGATGAGCCATTTTCCATCTGTCAGCAATCAATGTTGGTGATGCAGGGAGAATATAACATTTAACAGGCAGTGACGTTCCTGTAGTCTGAAGATATTTTTTCCATTTTCTATTCAACAAAATATGGGGTTATAGGACTATTTCAGCAGTGGGCTATTGTCATAATTAGTCTTCCTGTTTGTGCTTTTGCAGCTCGGTAGCATTTGTTGGGCAATCCATTATCTTCCTTTAGACTTTTGACAACCAAAAAGTAGATCAGAACACTTTTCTTCTTTTCTCTTCATCTTATAGATTGCCAATGAAGTTATCGGAGAAATGAATCTGAAACCTGAAGAGGTTTTTCTTGCTCAGGGTACCCTCAGACCTGATCTCATTGAAAGTGCTTCCCTTGTTGCAAGTGGCAAAGCTGAAGTCATCAAAACTCATCATAATGACACAGAGCTGATTCGAAAGTTAAGAGAAGAGGTAAATGAAAATGAGGATACTGGTGTATCCTTCTGGTTCTCAAAGATGTGAAGCTGAGTATCAAAAATGAACAACTTCTATGCGTTGCTGGTATAACTGTCCCATGTTGATGGGACCCGATTCTGATGAGGCCATTCAGATTCTATTGTAATATGTTGCAATTTATTAAACTTCTTTCTAGTTGCTGCATTCCCAAAGTAGTCAAAATTGTTTGAGTATTGTCCAGCATTGGATACTGAGGAAGATGTCAACAGATTGAACATGGATTCATTCAGTGTGAACAGTCGTGTTCTCAAGTGCAAGCTGAAAGCTGTTTCCTCACTCTTTTACTTTTTAACCCTCAAAACAAACCTGCATCCTAGTGAGGAAGCAGAGCAATGCCAAATGCCTTTAGCAAGAGAGTAGTTTAAGACTTCTCAGACAACTTTATTCTGGTTCAGCTGGAATTCATGATGTAACAGGTCACTTATTCCTTCTGTTGTATTTTGTTCTGAACACTAGTCAATGGGTAACCTTTAGGTACCGGTAGTCCAGATCTGGCACATTATGAATTCAGGCAAGAGCAGTGACAGCGCTTTAGTGAAAAGATAATCAGCTCCTGTTGAGAGACCGGGCCAAAATTCTCCTTCTCTTGAACCTCTAGTAACATTCAGCACTGCAAGCATAGTATTCTCCTCTCTCTTGAGAGACCATGAGAATAATATGTTTAAATGGGTTAAAACCTAGGGATAGTTCCTTCAGGTACCTACAGGGATGAATTCTTTCTGTTCTTATGCAGCTTCTGCATCACACTGCTAGTAACCTGATTGTCTATCTGCCAGCAGTACTCTGGTGGCACACAGTCTGTTTGCCAGTTGTCAATTTAAGAACCCACAAATCTTTCTGAAATGGCCCAACATGGACATCTGTGGATGACAGCCAGGAGGTTGAAGATAATATGAACACAGGAGGTTGAACTGTCTGAAGATAAAGAGCCCAAGTCCTGTCCCAATCGGTCTGTTTAGTCCAAAGTCCAGAAAAGCTTTTTGCATACCTTTCTTGTGCAGAGCTCTTAACTATTAGCATATGAAGCAAATATGGGAGACTGCCCTGTTTTGCATTTTCTAACATTAGAACGGTAAGTTCTCTAACTGTATTCTAAAATAAGAAAGAATCAACACATGAGACATCACATAATAACCCTGTTGGAAGGTGCTCAGTTATTGGTAAGCGCCCAACCATAGGAGAGAAAGTAACCGTTACTGACCCACACTTCTAATACTGTACAAAGTATTTTCCAGGCTTTTAGATTGGTTTGAACATCTAGGGAAGAGAAGAAAGGTCTGAATTTCTGAAGACAGTCAGAGCAGGCTTGACCTACAGCTATATCTACACTGATTGGGCCATTGATACTTCTGGCACGAACTTAAACTTCCTTGTCTTAGCCTCTGTCCTGCAACTGTTTTTACAAAGCCCACATTCACATGTACTTTTCTTTCTAGTGTTTATGCAAGTGTTGGCAGCTGATGCTGTGAAAAGCAGGCCAATTTGACTGCCATAACCTAAACATTGAGGCTTTTTGTTTGAATATGTAAGCTGGAGTGTAAATGGCTTTTTATTTTTTTTTTTTAAGGGTAAAGTAATAGAACCACTGAAAGACTTTCACAAAGATGAAGTGCGAGTGCTCGGGAGAGAACTTGGTCTTCCTGAAGAGCTGGTATCAAGGCATCCCTTCCCAGGTATGAGAGTTGGTCTGCGCTACTGAGTGAAGGGCTATGGATCACATCCATATTGTTAAGAATATATATAACCTGTAGAATAAATTTATGTTGGAGCATAAAACTTACCTCTAAACGTGAAAAAATTGGTGGATTTATTACTTAACCGGGATCTTTTTTCAGGAAAAGAACATTTGAGAGCAACTTTGTTATGTATAGTGATTAAAAGAAAAGTTTTATAATTGAGTTTGCCTTTAGCTGTACTTGTTTCTTTTTAGTTGTATAAGCCAAAGCAAGAATTATCAGTGAAGTGCAGCTGAATGCTGCCTGAGCTGTCAAATGTGTCTTACTTGAAATAATGGCCTATATCTGCCTGCCTTTCTAAGGGGCACTCGCTGTTTTGAAAATGATTGCGTGGAACATAACAGCAGTTCTCTACCAGAAGACATCAAAGTATATAATATAGCAAAGCCCACATCCTTTTAAGGGGGTTGTTTTTCTGTCTGTCTGTTTTAAAATTGTCCTGCAGGGTGTGTAGTAGTCACTGGCAGAGTGCGTAGGCTGTTGTGCTAATGCGCCGGCATCACATGAAATGCAAGAAACCGTCTTCAGACATTTCCAGCAAATTACATGTGCTTTTGTGTTACATAGGTAAAAGGTCAAATAGCTGTCAGGGGTCTTTAAAAACAGTGGAGACTCAACTGTGTTATAACCAACTCTTTCATCCCAGTTGCCTAGCAAAGGGAAGGAGGAGGTTCCTGTTCACTTTGGCTTGCCATCCACCACACTTCATCACCCCTAACTGCTGCTTTACACAACCAGCCACTTCAAGGTGTAGGTAAATAATGCTTCAATGTACCAACCAGAAATACGGAATAAACCGCTTTTGTATTTTTTTGTCTTGTAGGGTGTTAAGACAATTGAAGTATGGGTACAACGGCAAAGCATACTGTACTCAATGATTGACTGCTGTTCCAGATGCTGTCACGTTTTAGGTGAAAGTCAGCTTTCCTGTTATTTAGTATAATGTTTTTTCAACTTTGCATTGCAGGTCCTGGCCTAGCAATCAGAGTGATATGTGCTGAAGAGCCTTATGTGTGCAAAGACTTCCCTGAAACAAACAACATTTTGAAAATAGTTGCAGATTTTTCTGCAAGTGTTAAAAAGGTAACAAAATCACTAAATTCTAATATGAATAAAAGTAGTATGATCATTCTGTAGTGGCCTGCAATGAGGTTTAAGCTGCTAAAAGTTTAAAACTACTTACTTGAGCTCTTTAAGGAGTAATGCATTCCCACACAACTCACTTGAAGCCATTCAGTATAGTACAGTAGAATCTTTTGCACCATGACTGGTGCAAGCATTAAATGATTTCTGGAAAATGGAAGTTTATATACCTTTGAAATAGTAAATAAATTTTGTTTTAGTTAAACTTTGTGCAGATGAAGATTTCTGGAGATTTTTCTCTCCCTGAAATAGTTGTAACTTTCTAGATTTGCATGCCCTATCAATCACTGAATGCCTAAATGACAGTGCAGGAGCGAGGAACTACTGCTTGCCAGATGTCCTGAACAGAAATCTGAAGTTTTGAATCAATGGTGTTTAAGTTCTCAATCTCTTAACTGTTAGGACCTTTATGATTACTGTAAACTCACTTGAACTGAACTGCAGAGGGCTGGAAAGTCATTAGCAGGGGCCTGCTCTAAGTTGAAGTCTTAAGTTCAAAATAACTTCCAGAACACTGAAGGGGAGTATTTCCTTGAAAACTTGTTGAATCACAGTGTAGTGTAACAGGATATTGCTTTGTTCTGTATCTGAAATAAACAACAAAAATGAAAAGCGTAGCTTTGTGAAAGAAAAAATGAGCATAGGAAGAGAGCTTTACCTGTGGCCTTGGAGAGCTTCAGCTTAAACTACATGCAGTCCAATCAAATAAAATTGCTTTTGCTAAAATTTAGTTGTTAAATGAAAGGTATTTTTTAAATAGTTCCAAGGGGTAAATGTGGACTAAATTTAAGCAATCATCTACTTACAATGCAAATAAAATTGTTATTTATAAGTTCTGTTTGTGTGCTTGGGGGCTTTATTTAATTAAAAATTATTTTTCTGTGTCGTTGCACAGCCACATACTTTGCTCCAAAGGGTCAAAGCGTGTACAACTGAAGAAGACCAGGAGAAGCTGATGCAGATTACAAGCCTACATTCACTGAATGCCTTCTTGTTACCAATCAAAACTGTGGGAGTGCAGGTAAATGGATTCATTTCAGGGATGTTCTGAAAGCTGCTTCCTAGCAGTGCAGCAGGCTGCAGTGAAGCATAATAATTGCTGCTTTAAGATTGAAAATAAAGGGCTCGACTCAAGAACAGAAACTTCAAGTGACTGTGATACCTACGTTATTGTCATTTGTCAGTGCTGGTGTAATGCGAAGGTGTCAAGACATCTGAATAGACACTTAAGTAAATGCCAGGTATTGTATTTGAGGATATCATTAAGGTTGAATAATGCTGGTCACTTATAGGCAGTTTCTTCATGACTTCATAATCTTGTAGACCTCTGCTGTAATCATGTTGCCACCTTTAAGGCTGAGGAGTCCTAGACTAAGTTGGTCAAAAACCCCCTGCTTCCTACATTTGAACATGCTTGTTGCCCTTTTCTGTACTTTTTTGAATTGTACTGTATCGTTATCCTTGTCAGGAAAGGAACCAGAGCAGTGCAGGCCGTTCAGGATATGGGAACGCTTGACTCTGTGCAGTGACATAGTGTTTTCTTTCCTTTTGCTCCTTTGCTAATGCCACCAGAATTTTTGTGGGCTGTCCTTTGTATTTGGTTTGTGTTTCTGTCACCAAATGCTGAGCTGGCATTCTCATGGAATTGTGTGCAGTAATTTGGAAGATATCTTTACTGAGTAGTCATAGCTGTAAAGTACCTTTCTTTGCTTTATCAGTATTGAATTACATCTTTTATTATCAGCTGCTTAATCTTGTGTGTGTCTTCTGTAACTCCGTGCAGTCAGCTTTTCTTACTATTTTAAATAGCAATATCATCAGCAGATTTCTACACTTCATCACAGGCTTTCTTCAGGTGGTGACATCAAAATAACTATACACAATCAATCTCTATGCTCAGGTCACCTTATATGAACCTTTCCATTCTGAAAATTTTCCTTTTGCATGCTCTCGTTAGCTCACAAGAGGTCTGTCTTGTTCTGTATTTTCTCATTCACTTGGTATCTCTCAGTGTACTGATTTCACCAGCTTAGTGTCTGCTAAATGTTGACAGAAAGTATGGTCCTGTAACCTCCAGGATGAATGGGAAAGTATTGTGAACTATTTTGGCAGCAAACCTCATGTCCAATTACTATTTTTTTTTTTTTTTCATTTATAGGGTGACTGTCGTTCATATAGCTATGTTTGTGGGATCTCTAGTAAAGATGCTCCACACTGGGAGTCTCTTATGTTTCTTGCCAGGCTCATACCACGCATGTGCCACAACATAAACAGGTAAGTATTTTGAATTATCTTTATTTGTAATGATCTGCTGAATGTATAGAAGTTTGGCATGCACAAGCATTCTCCTGTTTAATCTGTGGTAGCATTTTTTATATGTTGGACGGGTGTATCATAGAGAGGTTATAAATACACAATAAATCAAAACATAGGTTTATTTCTGGAATTACTAGCTTGAAAAAGAAATTGATAGCCTATCTCATTTTTTTTAAGCACTTGATTAGACAACATCCAATGTAACTTACACAAAATCTTCCAAAAAAGATTTCAGGCCCGTTGATGAGTTGTGTTGTCATGTATTGTTTTTTTGCTTTGTGTCAAAAAGGGCATTTACATGGGACTGTCAGTTCTAATGGCACTTAGGAAAGCTCCAAAGCTGGGCAGTTTAATCTTAATTGAGCTCTGTTGTGAATATGTATTTTCTAGCTACTTGATTCCATAACTTTTCTAGTAGCTGAAGTTGCTTAGATATTAAATCAGTTCTGGAGAACGCATATCTTCCTTGCCTGGCTGTAGACTTTCTGATGAAACTGCTTGTAACTGCTTGTAGCAAAACTTAATTTTGTCACATAAGTGATGCCTACTGAAAGAGGTGTTATTCTTAAAGGCCAGATCTTGAATTGCAAGATACTTCTTTAAACTAAATGCAGAGGGAACAAAAGAAGGTGTAAAATCAGGATTGCGTGTGCAATTTCAAAGTATGTGCTGGATTTACAGCATTGCTGTCTTCTTTAAGCTCTTTTGGATTTAATACTACCCTCCTGAACATACCACATCTCTGGGAGTTCTGCTGTACCAGGGTATGTTTTCAGAATCTTTCATTGATGTTTATAGGGACACTGGAGCTGGCAGTTCGAGGAGTGCGCTGAAATAGTTGGTATTCTGCCCAGCTGTGCTTGCAGACTTTATATTACAAACAAAAATACAGAATGTAAAGCTTGCATATTTTTCTGCTTTGGATTTTAGACAAGTATTCTTGGTTTGTATCTACAAACTCAAATAACTTGTGTGAATATGTCATAGTAAATCCTTGTATGAGGCCCGTCAGACAATATTTTACTTTGCTTTTTGTTCTGCAACATATAAAACACAATGAATGAGATTAAAAAGATAAAGCTGATGTGACTGGTTTGAATTCAGAAGGTATTTTATTACAGATGTAGTTAGGTAGATTTATAAATTGCAGTGTTAGTGCCCTGTGCTGAAAACACAGCTATTCATTAACAATAAGATTTACTATTTAATGGTATTTTTTGGTGGTTTCCTATTAGGAGAAAAGATAGACATTGTAAGCGCTTATTAAGTAGCTTGCTTAGAATAATCTTAACTTTTACTGACATCAAAGTGAAATTGAAAAAACACCCTTTGTGATACCACTCTGTTAGTATTTTGGTTTTTCAAAGGATTATTCTCTTGAATAAGTAATATTGGGTCTATTGCTAGTCTCTAGCAAACCAAAATAAATTAGTATGTTTGACTTCCGAAGCTAGCATGCATGTCATGTTTATAGAATATATGCATGAGTCATGTTAAGCTCTAGTTAGTAGCTAAAGAGCAAAATCAAATATTATGCTTTTTTTCCCTAGTTTTATTTTCTCACTGCAATACTAAAGATGCAGTATTTAGGCAATCTGTCTTATTTCCATGTATGCAAAATGCATTTTTCTACCATCACATTTGTTTTCCAGGGTTGTGTACGTGTTCGGTCCACCGGTCAAAGAACCTCCTACAGATGTCACCCCCACTTTCCTGACAACAGGAGTCCTCAGCACTTTACGTCAAGCTGATTTTGAGGCTCACAATATTCTCAGGGAATCTGGTAGGAACTTCTCCTTATCCCATGGATTAGACTCTTGTTTAAAGATCCCTGCAGACCTAACTGGGTATAGTTACAGTGGTACTGTCAAAATCTACAAGCTTCTTGAATATCTCCAAAGAAGTGATAAATTAATGGGATGACAAGCAAGAGCCTTTTCTGAAAGTTGTAGAAGCTGATAGCTAAAGGACAGGAATTGCTAGCCTTTCTGCTAACAGAATTCATTTTAGGGGATTTTTGGGGACTGAGGCTTACCTCTGACACATCATGAAGCTCTGGAGGTGTGGCGCTTCACTGCAGCGTAAACTTCTGCAAGAAGTACCGTTAGCCAGCTGAAAGTCAACCAAATTACTTCTCTTTGATGGTCTCAGTCATCAGTCTTTACTCGAAGTAAATAAACTGTGTAAAGAAATTTGATATAGTTTCTAAATCATGTTTTTATTGTGGAAAGAAGGGAGCCCAAATACTAAACTTCTAATGGTGATGATGCTCCCTACCTGTGAGCATACCTCACAGGGATGGCTCACTACCATATTTCTTAACTTAAAGTAAAAGCTGTATTTGTAAACCCAACCACTTCAGGCTAAGCAGGCGGTATTACTTCAAACCCTTAATATCACAGGGTATTGAATGTTCCTTGGATATGGTACACAGGCAGAGTCTGGGAATATAGTAGTTCTGAGGTTCAGTTTTGGGGTTTTTTTAACTTAATTACATTTGAAGATGTGGTATGTGTGGGAAGCAGTTCATCAGACTTGCCTATATTTTGTATAGATCAAGTTACAAAGGATATCTCTTTTTGAAAATACATATTCTGTTTGCAAGGCTGTCTTACCGTAATTTGTACAAAAATAGCCTCAAAAGACTCAGAATAATGTTGTCAATTGTGTTTGTAAAACTGTAGATGTGTCTTGCTAACTTTTGGTGACAGTTGGCTTTGTGTGAATGAATCATTCCCAAAAATAAGACTTGAGTTATTTAGTGAAAAAGACTCCTTGTACCAACAGCTCGAGCCGGTGCAAGCAGAGGGTGAGAGCCTGCATCAGTGTTAGACTGGCTCTGCAGGCTGCCATGCACCTCAATCTCAAACTTTTAGATTATTTAAACAGTGAAATTAGGGGGTCTGTGTATTGGCTTTCAGAAGGTGATATTTTTTAAAAAAAAAAAGTGAGAGATGATTGTCTGGAGTTACCTATCAGCCACCAGCAGCAGGGATACTTAAGACCTTTTTTTAAATATGTCGAAGACACAGAGATACTTGTGAGTGGCTCTTTATTGGGCTTGATATGGGGATAGATAAAACCCCATGGTTATGTTATGTGGGAAGGAAAGTAGATATTAAATTGCATTCACAGCAAATTACAGGGATAACAGAGGTTATCTGGTTTTGTTCTGCATGCCTGCAAATGCTGAAGATTATTTGAAGTGGCAATTTGAGTAGTTTTGGTGTATGCACCACTAATTACATAATTGTATAATGAGTGTGATCTTCTGAGGTGTGGCAGCAGTAGCAAAAAGATCACAGGAGATGTAAATGTAGCTCCTAGTACATAGCTTGAAGTACATGTGGGAAATTCTGTAAAACTTCTGTCACGTTTGTGTCTTTAAACCACATTAAAGCACTTTGTACTGCTATTTTTCTGAAGGTTATGCCGGAAAAATTAGCCAGATGCCAATAATACTGACACCGTTGCATTTTGATCGGGACCCCCTACAGAAACAACCTTCCTGTCAAAGATCTGTGGTTATTCGAACTTTTATTACAAGTGATTTTATGACTGGTATTGCAGCAACTCCTGGTAATGAGGTTCCAGAAGAGGTAATACAGGTTTTCAAGTTTCTTTTCAACACGAGCTAGTATTGTATATAACTCACTCTGACTTTCTTCCCTCTCTCTTGATTGCTTGCTTCGACTTTGATTTTGTTGCAATTTTTTGTCTCTTTTGTTGTATTCATTAGGAAGAATACGGTGGTGTTTGGGGAAAAAAAATGTAACAAAATGAGAAGCTGGCAGATGGGTGTGGCAAACCTAAAGGCTTTCCAGCAGAGTTCAGCCAAAATACCATCAATTAAAAAAGAAAGAATACCCCAACCATTCCTGGGATTTTGAAATTAATTTTTTGCATTAGTAATTGGAAATGTCCTGACTTACAGAATTGCCCTTGATTGCCACTTCTGATTTTACTGGAACCTGCTGTTTAACATCTCAGTGTGCTGTTTTCTGTTTAGGTCACTAAAAGGATTTAGGAGTCAAGTTCAGGCATATTTTTCTGCAAAACTTTGTCCATGTCCAGTTTCAAGTACTTTGGCTCTCTGGGAATGCAGTGCAGATGGAGAACAGGATTGACTTTTTTTTCAGCATAATTTAAAAGCATATAAGCATTGTTTAGTAATTTATGTAACTGAAGTCTTCTACTTTAAGGCAGCCTATCCATTTAAAAAGAAATGATTCAAGGTTAAGTTACCATGTAAACTATTCCATTATATAAAATGAGGATTCATTTGACCTTGTAGTTTGTGTTTGAAAAACAAAACAAACAAAACAAACCCAAAACAAAACACCACCACACAAACAAAGCAACCAAACACCACAAAAACCACAACCAAACAACAACCCCCGCCTTCTTCAAAATGTAAAATGGTCACTTTAAGGCTAGGTCATAATGTGGTAACAAAATAGTAGAGGTTGTGGAAAATACCTGTATTTATGGGGAAAATAGTGATATTTGATTTAAAATTTTCTGTGTTTTTTCCATGGAGAGTAATGCATTGTTTAATTTATGCTTGCACTATAAACCAGCATGTCATGTAAGTGGTGTTGTTATGAACTGTGGGATATTTAAGGAAGCTGAACTTGTAAGGAGCAAAAGTATTCTAGATGAGAATTTGCTGATAACATGAATTGATTGTGAAATCTGGAGAGTAACGTTCAGTGGAAACTCCTTTGGATGCCACTTTCTGGGTTTTTTTTTTACCTTTAGAGCTTCCTTTTTTGTTTTGAAAGGGGTTTCACTCAGGCTGTTGCTTTGTGTATGATGGTCTGAGAAAAGTCTGAAAATGATAGTAACACAACCTCATATGTTCCTGCTGAACTCTCAAGAAATAGTTTTAAAACTGAAGAGCTGCTGCCTTGAGGGAAGTGTATTGCAATCGACACCCTGGTTTATTATCAGTGCCAAAAGCAGCAAGTTCCAAATGTAACCGCAGATATCAGGAAGCTAGAGGTTTTCTTTAAGCTGATTTTATTTCTTAATTGGTGGTAATATGCTAATAGCTATAGGCTCTTTCTCTCTTGTGTATAACAGAATTAGTGTGAACAAAGTTTTTGGTTTTTAAACTTTTCTGGAATAGTTTTAATCAGGTCTGTTTTACATGCTTTCCTCTGATTTTTTTTTTTTTTTCCCTCTACAATAGGTTGTGTTAAAAATGGTGGCAGAGATTAAGAAGATTCCAGGCATTTCTCGGGTGATGTATGACTTGACATCAAAGCCACCAGGAACTACGGAGTGGGAGTAATTAACTTTTTTCTATTAAAGTACTGTGTGCAGTCTAAATCATATCAGAAACCATTCCCAGTGTTGACATGCAGTACTGTGAAAGAGTGACTGGAGCTGCTACATCGCATCAGATTCCTCTCCTGGAGCATAAACCTGCAGTTAAGAGCTATGCTGGGGATAATAACTAAGTGGGGCTGAGGATTTGTACGGGTAAATAATCATGGCAGCGTTGCTGGTGCGCAGACAGATTCCTATTGCTTTTGCCTTTGTCTTACCGATTCTTCCTGTTTTCATGTGTTTTATTGTTAACTGTCATTTCAATGTCTCTTTGTTTTTGTACACTGTGTAAAAAGAGACAGTTTATTGACTTCTACCAAAAGCATTGTTACAGCCTAAAAATGTAAAACGAATTCTTTGTGACCAACTGCTTTTGAACGGATTTATTATAAATAAATATTTTGCCAAATGGAGTAGTGGGTACTGTTGAGTTGTGGAATTACTGTGTATCTGTTGTATACTGTTAAGCTTGTTCTATATTGTTTGACCTATTAGCCCATGGCAATAACGTTGAGCTCCAAGAGAGTAATGCTAAAATATTATGAAATGACCTGTCTGTCTTTCTGTACTCGCTCCCTCTTGCATCGCTCGGTAGGTGTGCGTGTTGGTAACACATGTGTATACACAGGCTAATCTTTAGTATACACTTACTGCATGTATGCATATGTCAAATTCCAGACAGTGAGGTATCTTGGTGTGCTTCTGGGGACTCTGATAGAAGCATAAAAATAGGAGTGAAGTTTGGAAAGCTGTTGCACCAGAGCTACTGGATCGGCGAATCCTGTTTCTGTCCTCAGATGCTTGCGCAACAGTCCCTTCGCAGCCTGCTGCCGATGCGGTTTCATTATACTTGATGACAGTTTATTTTCTACATGTTTGCTTTTACAGGCATTTTTTTGTACGTATTGTGCTTAGCTTGATCTTTAAGATCATTATAGTCATTAGTGTGGAGTCATGGTATCGGAGGTGACTTACCCAATCCGTATAGATCCCTTCCGTCATTTGTATTTTGCTGTTTATGTAGTTAAGTAAGCAATAATTTGAGATGGTTACTTTGGACACTTGTGCTTTTCTGATGTATTGAGGCAAAGCTATTTCCTTCCACCTGAAAATTTTGAGCGTGTCCTGCGATTGCTGTCTCTGGCAGTAACAGTTAAATTCGGACCTGAGCAGCTTGCTGGGTGCCTGCTGGGTACCTCCACCAGTAGAACCGTGACTCTGTATCCAGGCTCATCCCTCTTATCTTTTTTGTTTGGTTTTTTTTTTTAATTTAAGCAGTTGCATTTCATTCAGCTGCAAGATTACCATAGTATATGGGGGTGAAATACTTGTTTTAAACTGTTCAATAACATGGAGTATTTCATGGCTGCAGCTACTTATATTTCCACTTGCATAGATCTGTGAACTGGAATAATGGTTGAAAGTGTTTGTTCTATACTTTTGATTGCACACATTTTCCTGTTGTTCTTACGTTTACTGCCTACACATTATGGAAATTTAGTTTAATTTCCGCTTATAGGAAACGGCTAATGTGTAAATTTATTCTTTTGCCTGTGTGACTGAGTGGTGGTTTTTTGCTTGGGGAAGGAGATGGTGCGTTACAGCCCTCTGCTCTCCAAAACCCTTTGGGGACAGGGGCGTGCAGGAGAGCAGCGGACCGGCGGCCAAGGATGCTGCCTCCCCCTCGCAGCCCTGCTCCTGGCAGGTTCTGTCGCCTGGGCAAATTGATCTGAAGCGATATCTCAGTTGCCTCTTATAAAATGGGGGTAGTAATTCTCACCCACATCCGTCGTAACCTCTTTGAGCCCTTTGGATGAGCTTTTTGTGATGTAAGTGAAGTGTTATCGATATGAATGTTCTTTTATTACCGGATTGTGACCTGTAAGAGCCGTTGGTCAAAAATTCTGTAAATTGGTATTTGTTGTGACAGAATCTATTATGGCATGGGTTCTGTTGAAATCAAATTTTCTTTGTAGCTTATCTCAAAAGAAAACTCCTTAATGAAATTATGGCTTTAGAGTATATTTTAACTTTTTGTCAGAAGAAGCTGAGGGTAGTTGTTTTCATTACTGTGTTGGTATCTCAGCTGTAAAGGGTGCAATGACAAGAAATAATTCTTATTTTGGTGTGATGCAGAGATCCTTCAGCCTTTTAATGCTATAGCAGTTGTTGCTTATTGTAAGTAGGCTTGCTCTTGCTGCTGCCACCGCCAGTTTGTGTTACCTTTACAGCAAATAGGCAAAACAGAAGGAATTACTAAAAAGTAATGCAAAGAATATAGGAATTATTAAAAAGTAATGAATGCAAAGAATATAGGAATTACTAAAAAGTAATGCAAAGAATATAGAGAACCTCTTAAACCCAAACCATTCTCAGTTCTGACTGAGACACTTGGTTGGTCTCCGTGTAAATAAAAGTGTGGTATACAGTCCCATAGTTATGACGTAACTCACAAGAAAACTTGCGCGGTGATGGCGATGCCCGTTGGTTTGGGGCTTACGGTAACTGTTGTACCTCTGGACCACAAACTTGCAGCATACTTGGACAGAAATCTTTTATTCACTGCATGGTGCACACTTGGAAGTCCTTTGAGTTGCATCTTAACTGTAGGCATGATGTATACCTGTATCTATGTGCATACTGAAGTTTGACATACACTTTTACCATCTTTTAATCACCTGGGTTGCTTCCATGTCTATAATAAAATGGAGCTTGACAGCAATTCCTGTGCTTTTTAGGAACATACTTTGGTTTTGTTTTTTTTTTTTTTTAAGCCAGAAAGTTGAATATTGAAAATTTTAGGCATAAACTTTGCACTATGATCAAAATGTCTTATTGAAATGAAATTTGTGATCTTTAGCTCTCTTTCCCCTGTTTGACACCTGTGCCATGCATTGTAGATGTGGTGGGTTGTTCTTAGGAAGGTTGGTGTTATCCCAGCGGTTCTTGAGTGTTTTTATGGAATCCATGTGTATTGGACAGCCAGAAGTGGAGAGAAACAACATACTCTGTTCACATTTCTTAAAAAAAAAAAAAAAAAATTAAATATATATTTAGCACCTAGTTTACAAACTAATAACTGTAGCTGCCCTGTACAATTGTTCACCTCGAGTCTTCAGTAAAACATGTCAGCAGTTAGAGGAATTTGTATTGGGGGCATTCCCCATCATTCTCAATTTTTAACATTTTTCTGCTTGTGAAATGATAAAGTACTGTGAGCCTTAATTTTTATCCACAAATAAAAATATTATGTTTGAACATCGGTGTGACTTATTTTTTAGGGCTTACATGTAGAAAACTGCATTATAAATGGACTGTCTGTTTTGGGTTGAAAAAGCTGTTTTGTGGCAGTTGTGCTTTCTGGCTGCAGACCATCCTGGGGTAAGGAGATGTCCCTGCCAGGGCACGGCTGTCCCTTGCCATGTCGCAGCACAGGACACACCGCTGCAGAGGAACGAGGTTCTGCGTGGTACTTGCCTTGTCCCTGCTTTTGTACCGCGATACGCTATGGCAAATGTAACTTCTTCCTAAAAATGTGTATAGAGCCTTTTCTAGGGCTCTGTTCTAGCAGCCCTGTTAATGAACCGAAGTGGCGATGCCCACGCAGACCAGGACAGGCGGCTGCTGTCCCTTGGGGTGCTGGGGGTCTGCAGTGTCCTAGTGGGCAGCTCCCCCAGCACCTCGTTACCTTGGGGTTGCAGTTGGCTTTGTGGCAGACCTCTGCTGCTGGTGTTAAATTATTTTTAGCCTAAGCAGTAGGTCACAATTTCAAGACTGCCTGCAAAGTTCCCCTCTAAAAAGAAAAAGGCAGCTGAGATTATAGTTAGGAACACAACTTTCATGTGCAGTCGTAAGGAGTTGCTGTCATCTGCAGGGGAGAGCATGAGTGGGCACCAGTCATTTATCTTGCTTAAAGACCCTTTCTTGCAGCACACAAGCTATGCTCCGAAGTAAACAAACCTGACAGCTGTGATTTCGGTATAAATGATTTGGCCTGGAGTGCCATGGCGGTTCTGTGCTCTGGCTGTGCCAGGGGCTGGGGGCACTGCGGGAGCAGGGTTTGATTGATTCACTGCTTATGATCTACTCACTGATCTGTGATGTAAATAAACCCTTATCCCCCAAAGAGTGCAATAGCAAGTTGTTGTCCAGATCCCCCGACAGTATTTCTGAGCACCTGCAGAGCTGCCAGCAGCCCTCTGCTCCATCTCCTGTTGTGCCTCAGCAGCTGGAGCTGCAGCAGCCACCCCGCACTTGGGACCCTTGTACCTCACAGAGGCTGCAGGGCGTTGATACAGGTTTTGGAGGGATTGCCTTCCTGTAGGGAGTCTTCAAAACAAATATCTCATTTTGCATGTTTTTCTTCCATAGCTCAGTAACGATGGACACTCAGGCAAAACCCTCTGTGCAGTTTCCAGCCTTTCAGGAGAGCGTTGAGGGACTTCACAGAGAAGCAGCAGGAAGGATCCAAGGTAAGGACAACATACAAGCCTTGACTGAGCATCACCCTGAAGCGCTTTGGGAGCTGGGGATGCAGCAGGGCTGGTTTTGAGCAAGGCAAGAGCTGTGCAGTGGGGCTCGTTGGGGAGCCCGGGGCTCCGGGTGGCAGGCAGCAGGGATGCTCTCTCCTCCCAGTTCCTGGCTGCAGGGCCAGTGGTGCCACCAGTGTACCCCACCGGCTCTGGGTGCAGCCCCACATCCACCCAGGGAGCGTGGAGGTGCTCGGGCTCTGTGTCGCAGGAACAAGTTAGTGGGAGCAACCCCTCACAGTGTGAAAACAGCCAGGGAAAGAACGGTTGCAGAAATGAAGCCAGAATGTTTTTCACAAAATTGTAATTTTCCATAAAAGCCTTTTCAGAAACTTCACAAAATGAAAAGGAATTTGAGTTACTGGATTTTTTTTTTTGTGGTAGATTTGGAAGAAGTTTGTTTACCTCTCCAGCACAGGCTGTTCCTGCAATCCCGCACGCTGCAGCATCGTACCCTCTGTGTCATGTGGGAGTTTCCCCTGGTTTTCTTTCCTCAGTTAAATACTTAAAGTTGTTTTCTAGTGATGTTGTATCAGTTAAGTTACTTTAAATAGCAGGGCACCTATTTCTGGGGCTGCTGTTCTTGCCCTGTACTGGCTTTATTTAAAGGAAACCTTATTCTTCTCTCTCTCTTGCTTCACCTTAGTCCAGTACTGATCTTTCTAATAGAACAAAAAACTTCTATCTTAAAACATTTCTACTGCATTTTATGGTGAACAGAGCTCCAAAGCGAGGTTTATAACCTTGAATTTGAGGTTGGCTCAGCCACTGCCGGCTGCAGCTCGGCCGTCGGGCATCACTCGGGTGAGGGTCAGGGTTGCCCGCTGCTCGGATGTGCCGCTGCGGTTCCCCAGCACTTGCTGTGGGGCTGCTCTCGTTTCTGGCTTATTTCCTTGCTGAATTAGAAGCAGATTGCAAAGAGACTATTGTGCAGTGATGTAATAGCTGTTTGCAACGGCCTTTAATGAGATTCAGGCCATTAATGCACTTGGCTAACGCATAAATGTGAAAAAGGCCATACGTAAAGGAGTGAAGTGGGATTGTGAAGCAGTGTCACAGCTAGACCATTCCCATGTCTCTACCTAACGATCAGATTTAAAGCGCATTGCAATTCTTCCTTCTTAAATTTAATTTCCCATTGAATTTCATGCATCTCATCACAGAAGAGCAGTTGAGACAGAGTGCTCTTGCTGTCCCAAGGATAACGGCTTCCATGGGAGTGCAGCGCCGGGAGGTGAACCGCATCTCATCCAGGGGAGAGGATTATTTCTGTTTCTTTAATTGCCTGAACATGAACTGCAGAAAACTGAACCAGTGCTGTAGCTTAATTACTTCATTATAAAACAGAATAGTTTTAACATTTGAATGAGTTGGCTGGCTTTTGCACTGTTGATTCCTTTATGGGTTTGCTCACACTGGTTTTGAAAATAGCAAAGGCAGTCCTTAAAGACGACATCCTAAACTCATAAAGGTCAGGCAGATGAAAAAAAAACCCAACAAACCCACCCCAAGGCGGGGTGTGTAATTGCACACGGAAATGTTTATTTTGTTCCCGTAAGCATCACGGAGGAACCAGGCGTCCAGTGGGAATTCTGCTGGGAAATATTTCCAGGGTCATTAAATGCTTTCATTAGTAAGGGGATAAACCCCAGCTACAACCCCCTCCATGCCACACTGCTCCCAGGGACTGTCCCCCTCCCCACTCTGTGGGCTGCGAACACGGGGGCACGCTGCCCCGTCCTTTGGAGAGCTGCGGTGCCAGCAGAGCCATCGAGGCTACGTGGGGGAGCCCAGACACGAAGCAGCTGGGTGGGATATTTCTCTTGCCCGAATCCTGTTGCTGCCTGTCTCTAGAGAAGCAAATCCAGTGACAGCAGGTGAGAGGGGGCTGGCTCCTTACTAGGGCTGCGCTTCCCACATCTTCAGCCTCGCCACCGGTGGCTTCAGAGGAAGGGTTGTAGGTTTCCAGCGCAAGGGAGGGGGAATGATACAGATAATTCAACTTCCAGTGGTCGGTTCAGCTGTGGGGAGGCAGGGCATGCTTTAAGTGCTTCCCACATCACCACTGCAAGCTGCAACTACGTGAGGCTCTTCAGGTGCCCTCGCTTTGGGCTCGTTAGCTGTGTGTTGTGCCTTGTTACTCCCACAGGTTCCTTTTTTATGGATGTAATTGATTTAAATGTGTGTTCAAGAGCCTCCTTAGGGCTGGGATATTTTTCTTGTTGATCATTCCCCAGAGTTGTTTGGGATACAAAGGCCAGTATAAAGCTGCTTGCAGGATTTCTTCCTTTTTAAATGTTTTTTAGGGTGAAAAAAAAAACATGGAAAAATGTTCCGAGGTAAGTGTAAGCTTCATGGACAGCCTGAGTTTGAATTGTGTGTTAATTAAGAGAAATATTAATTAAAGAGAAAGAGTTTCTGCTCCTTACAGGGTCTGGTAGCAGGTGACAAAGCTGAGGGGCTGTGCCTGGGTTGGGGACCGTCCCCCCTGTGCATGTCCTGCTGGCTGCCCTGGGCCGAGCCCCAGGCCCCGGTGCTCCCCGGGGGGGCCAGGCTCGCCCTCTCTGCAGAAAAGGGTGGTTGCCAACATATTTGTGCACACACTTTCCTTAATGAAGAAGAAATAATTCAAAGCTGCCATGCATAATTTAGCATGCTCTGACGTGGGCTGCCATCCGACCGTGGGCTGGCAAGGACCGTGACCTGGCCACGGACACTGGAGTCCCTGCGCTCTTATTTCCCCAGTGGAAACCTGTGATGCCATAGGGGAAAGCGAAGCTCGGTGCATTTCTCTGCTGTGGCCTCCCGGTCCTGCAGACCTACCCGAGGTGGTGTTTGGCTCTTGTTCATGCAGCGCTCACACGTTGGGTTTCATGCCCAGGACTTTTGTTCTTGTGCAGCTTTTATCCTTTGAGTCTGCTTTAAGGTGTACCCTGGTGATTCAGTGCTGCTATTGCAGTTTGCTCCGTGGGTTAACTTTGTTATTGTTTGGGCAAGGTGACATGTGACAAGTCACTTATAAGTGCCCAGCTTATCTTTTTGTGTCTGATCTGCCTAGGGCTTGCCCAGCTGTCTGGGTTTGTTGGCATGGAGGTGGGATGCTGCTCAGGACATCAGGAATGTAGCAGGAATCAGCAGGTTTTTAGGGTTTTTAGAGAAAAAAAATGAGGTTTCCTTGATGACTGCAGCCCTGCAAGGGCTGTGGAGAGATGTCCACCTGCTCCTGTGGACCTCCAGATAGGCTCGGTGGCAGAGCTCAGTGGTGGACCAGGACTGAAGCAAAACTGTACCTGTGCAACAGGGAGCTTGCTGCTCCACACTGAATTTTGCAGGGGAACGGGGGGAATGTCCCTGCTGTGCAAAGTGGGGTGGCTGCTGAGCGGGGAGCCGGCACCGCACACACCCAGGTTTGAAGGTGGCTGAGTCAAGGTTTGGATTCAGGACGATCTTTTGTGCTTTGCAGAGCCGGCGTTTATTTTTAGTCACTTCTGTAGTGCTGATTGTCATGGTAACGCAACGGCATCATGCGGGTTCTCCGATGGATGTGCTGGTTGTGCTGCTCCGGCAGCACCGGACCAGAAGGAGGAGGCGTGGGGACAGGGCTCCTGGCCACTGTTTTTGGAGGGGAGGTGGCAGCTCAATGTCCCATGTCTGGTCCATCCTGTGGATTTGGCTTACAGTCAGAGCTGGGGCTCGCTGCCACCCCTGACTGGGGCTCTCCACCTCTGGAAACCAAACGCAATCCTCCAAGCACAGAAACCTGTCCAGGAAGAATTTTAAATGCATCCTTGGAGCATTAAAGTTGCTCAGCAGGGAATTAACTGCTCAAAACCTTGTCGACTAAAGCGGATCAGCTTTTTTGTCTGAAATTTATGCAGAAAAGTAAAGAACAACGTGGGTGGTTCTGCACCTTTTCGTACTGTTTGAAAGCAGATGCTGAACCATGGAGGGATCGTCAGGCTTCAAAGGCTGGTGCATGTGTCCAGGAGCAGAGCCAGGCACGACCCCCCTCGCCTGCCTGCCCTGGGCAGCCACTCGCCTCCAGAAAGCTCTGAACATCTGAATTCCCCTTGACCTTGGAAAATCTTCCCCTTTCTAATCATGGATTGCTTCATCACTAGTTGCTCTCAGTGCAATTCAGAGCAAACCTAGAAAAGCCATTTGTCAGTGATCTCACTGAAGACTCAGTAAGGAGAAAAAACCATGTTAATTAACATACCCTGAAATTTTTCTTTTTGCTTGGATGTGATAGGGCTGGTATTTGGCTCCAAGGTTATAGCTAAAAATTATTTGAGAAGATAAAAGGCCAAAGAGAGCCTATTTCCACTTCAGTTTTTTTAATTTCAGCAGATTGACTCACTCGAAGCTGAATGTGATCCTGTGCTCTCCAAGCTGCCCAGCTCCCTTATGCCCTTCAAGGAGGCAGCTGGGAACTTTCTCAAGGGGCTGCCTTTGGGATTGATGGAGTATGCCGCAACATGCAACTACTCCACCTCCATTTCATGAAGAAATACAGTGCTTTTTAACCTCTGCCACTTTTAATTGTGGTGGTCTTTCAATCAGATGTAACAAATCTGGATGGAACAGCAATGTAGCAATACAGCAGCAAATTGCAAGCGGCTGTAATTGCCCATGGGCCAGCTGAGATGCCCTCCCTGGCCCCGTCCCCAGGTGAGAGTGGGCACGGCGATAGCCAGCGCGGGCAGTCCTGCTCTCCCTCCTGTGCTGGTCAGCAAATGGATCAAAAATAAGTAATGCACCTGGTTTTGGGTGTGATTGCTGATCGAGATCTGCTCATCTGCAGGGGCTGGAGTTGCTCTCCCAGTGCATCAGCAGGGAATCCGTGGGCAGCCAGTGCCCGACAGTCACATAGCTCATTGCACGAGCTGGGCTTGCTCAGATCATGCAGGAGAGCCCGTCCCCGGCTCTGCTAATGGCACCGGGTTTCTGTCCCGTGTGACAAACCCAAGGAGAGGCAGTTCACCTCCATTTCTCATTGTGCCGGGGAAGATTTGCCAGCAGGTCTGAAAAACAGAGAAACCAGACGCTCCTTCCCCCGGAGAAACACCTGTAATGGTCTGCTCCCTGCTCCCGGGATGGGAACAAGGCGTCAAAACTCAGCGCTCTCCTGCGAGCTGGGAGACAAAATGCTTTTGTGCTCCCTGCCAGGAGAGGGCTGGATATGTGGAAATACAACAATAACACCAATTTCTGGTGTATTTGGATGTTGAGATTTCTCTTTAAAACCTGAAGTATGTATCTAAGTCTTGGTTATCCGGTAATGCCTGCTATTTTCAACCGTTTCCTCCCCCAAATGCTGTTTCTATCACCATGCCCGGGCTCCTTGCCCCGCGGGGGTCGTGTCAGGATGGCATAGGGCCCATCCAACGATCCTCGTGGGCGAAAGGCGGGAGGGGGAGCGTGGTCTGCGGGGGAAGCAATGCTGCAAATGTATTTGACATTACTGTTGGGCTCTGCTCCCCAGCAGCCAGGAGGGTCTTGGCCCCCCTGTGCTGCTTATTTGGGGCTTTTTAGGTGGGGGGATTGACCTGCAGAGGAGGATAACCTGCAAGGCTGGCATGGCTGGGGAACAGGAGTGCTGAGGGGGGAGCCCAGGAGTAGTTTTAAAAACTAAATGAAACCTGATGCAGATACATAGTGGTGTTTTAAACGTAATTTTGTACCCATTCTTTGTTTCCCAGGTCGTGCCTGCTTGCTGTGAATAGAGGGATGAACCAGGGGAGGGCTGCTCCTCCATCCCATGAGGGCTGACAGGATGCTGGATCCCTTTCCAGCTTATTCCAAGAAAATGAAAACAGCAGGGAATGCCCAACCTGCCACACTGAATTTTTCAGAGAACTTGCCTATGTTTGGAAGCACACTGAATTGGCTGATTTGGGATCCCTCCTGTCATGTTCAGGGATGCGAGTATTGCCCACGGCACAGGGGTCTCTCCAGTGCACTTCCAGAAGTTAAGAAATGTGAAGGTGGATCAGGAGAGGAGCTCGGAGGGGCCCTTTGGGCTGTCTTTGCAGGTGCTGCGGGGAAGCACGTTCGCTGAGGATGCCCATGCATCTCCTGCCCGGCTCTGCCCACGCTGCGCTGCCTCCCGCCCAGAGCAGGGGCTGCCTGCAGGCTGCGGCACCCAGCGCAGGGCAGAAAGCAGTGGTCCCGGGTGCAAAGCCGGCCGCTGCCGGCCGAGCAGCGCGGGAGGGAGTCAAGGCTCTCCCTGGTCCTGCTGTTCACAAGTCACTACGTTTAAATGCTGTCAGAGCAGGGTGAACCACTTAAAACCAATTAAGTACCTTAATGAATCTTTCCCTGATGGGGTTTCAATTACCTTAAGTAGAAGACAGTATGGAGCAGGAGTGCCGTTAGCCTAAAGGCTATCGTTTAGACTCTTGCTAATTGGACCATGCATTTGAAAATTATTGTACTCCTATGGGACGCAGTATATATGTTTACTTAGATATCACTTACAGATATTATCCAACTCAGTCTGTACCTGTGTAAGGCTTGCATTTTTCTCCTTAAAAACCTCTAAATACGACTTTCTAGGTTATTAACTGCTGCTAATTTTTCCTGCTTGAGACAAGCTATATCTGTGTATGCAAATAGATTTTAGGTGAATATATACATAGCTGAAAAATTTTGGGGAATACTTTTTTTAAGAGGCTAGCGTGGAATCTGAAAAGCTAGGGTGGATTTTAAGATCATTCTGAAAGAGGATGAATTTTAAATGAGTTTTAGTAGAATTGCTGGAGAATTACTGGTCAGAATTTGCATCCTGCATTCCTCTAGTTTGGAATGATGCAAAATATATTTATCGTGAAGAAGATCAGGACAGGCTTTCCTTGTGTAACATTGTGAGGCACAATTGTCGACCAGCACACAGATTTAACTGAAATGCACATCCTGATAGAAAACTGCTCAAGAGATTTAAAAAAAAAAAAACCTTTTAAAATGTAAACTGTGAGAAGTGTCCTAATTCATCATGGGAACCTAATGCTTTTCTGCGCAGAAGACATCTACTGGAGGTTTTTAGAAGCGCTCCTCTTATTTACATCTGAAAAATAGGAGGTTTGACTAAAACGGTGTCTGAGCCTGAGGAAAATGTATTAAACCCGTGTTCTGATCCTGGAGGTGGTGAGGCTGGGTATTACAGGGCCGTTCTGCTTTAAAATTGGCGACATGAACTATATTGTTTGGTTTTTTCAATGGCTGTTCTGTACCTCTGCACTTCTTGTTATTGCTGTAACCTCCCTTTGCTCCAGACAGCTCAGGATTGTGTGTTTAATACAGATAAGTGCAGGGCTTTGCGCTCGGCAGCAGAGAGATTAACCCACCCGCGCAAGCTGGGCGGCTGCTGGGGCAGTGAGGGGCTCGGTGGGGGCCGTGCCACGCTTGGGGACCCAGTTGAGCCCCGGGGCTGCCGGCCGGGAACGACCGTGCCAGCATGGAGGTGGTTTCCTTATCGTGTGTCCTGAAAGTGGCACAGAGATGGTTTCCCTATCATGTGTCCAACTCTAGGGACAGCAGCTGGAATCCAAATCAAATTTTATAAAGCATTTTAAGAAGAGCTATAGAAATTTTCAAAGCCTGGAGTAAGAGTATTAATAATAAGTTATAATTTGTAATAAATTGCAAGTACAGAGCTCATAAACATGGTTTTATACATTCATACAGTGTGTAAATAAGTTAGAAATACATAATTATAATCAGAACAGCTTATTACTTTAACCGATGATTGCCTAGAAAAAGCAATATAAAAGGCAGGCAGTGCCCCTGGCCCTAAGCAGGGATCAGTCTGAAGCTTCACTCACCAGGGCACTATGCCCTGGTCCCGTAGCCCGTGGCCCCCTGGCCACCTGCCCCTGCGATGGGTGTGGGGTGAGGCACCCCCCGGGCGCTGCCTTCTCCCCTCTTTCCCTGCAGGAAGGGAGCTCATGCAAAACTGGTTAGTGATTAATCACCAGCCTTCATCTGGGAAATAATATAGGGGCTGATGAGCCTTGGTCTAGCAATATTCATGAGTGGGATGTCGGTCTGTTAGTACCCAAGTGGGAGAGGATTTCTGGTGCTGGGGAGGGCTGGGTGAGATGCTTGTGGGGCAGAGGGCTCACCCCCTCCGGGAGATGCCCCAGGGCTGCCCGCAGCCCCCCCAGAGAGCCAGGCTGGAGGTTGTGCCGCTCCGGCACAGCGTGGTCACCCTCGCTCGGCGAGCTGCTGAGTGAAGTCAAGTATTTCAATACAGCCGCAGAAATGCGGTATCAATATTTAAAGCCAGCTGGCTAGCTTTGCTTTCAGGAAAGCAATCTTTCTGCATTTTTTATAAGGTGAGCCAGGGTGTCCTTACCTGCTAGAATATATAATCATCCAAGAGACAATATCCAATAGTGTTACTTACCTAAATGGGACATTACGGGAACATCTCCCCTCACAATAGCCTGCTGTATGACCAACAATGCTCCATTTAGAGAGGAACAAATTGTCAGCATCTGCTTTTAATTTAGTTTACTTTTAAGGTGACTGATACCTTTTAAGGCCTTTGGGAACAACAGGGTATTTCTGTGGTTAAGGAAATGATAAACATGGAAGGCTGAGTAAGCACAATATGCCTTTTATACAACTCTTTAAGAACTTTATTTTGCTTTTGTTAGCCAACTTCCAAGTGAAAGAACTTGAAGAATCTTCTAAGGCTTGAACTTATGTATCTGTAAAATACGCATGTATTACTTCAGCTGCTCGGGGTTGATTTAAAGGCTTCTGGAGTTGCTGGAAACCTTTTCCTTTTTGGGAAGTGCCAGAAAGCTTAATGACAAATGAATTAACATTTTAGAATAGGCACGGAACTAGAATTTGTTAACAGCTCAAATTTTGAGTCATTTTTCTAGTTTTGCAAAATTTCCAGAGAACATTTTAGTGCCATCTCTGCTAAATAGGTTGGATAACACCAGTTTCTGTGGAAGGTAAATTTTATAGGACTTCTTCCCAAAGGGAATGGAACCGCTTTCTTAAAAAGCGCCTAAAAAGGGCTTTTTTTTTTTTTTTTTTTATTGCAGCGAAACGCAGTGAGCCGGCAGAGTGCTGTTGCTGCGAGCAGGACGATCCCCACGCCAGGCTCCTCAGGGGGAGCATGGCCAGCAAACCTCACCCAGGACCATGTCTGGCTCAGGAGGCTCCCGAAGGCTGGGGGGGACCCGGCAGAGGCTGCCTGGGTGGCCAGAGGCTGGAGGGACCCAGGTCCAGGAGGGGTGGTGAGAGCCGGGCTGGTCCCGGCTGGCCAAGAGGGACCCAACAGTAGCCTGGGAGTGCCTGGAGGGGAGGTAGGAAGGTGGGGGATCCAAACTCTCCTGGGGAGTGGTGGGGGTAAGGCAGGGGACACCGGCCACAGCTTGGAGCCTGGGAGCTTCGGGGTGGACGTTGGGAAAAGGTTTTTCAGCAGAGGGTGGTGCAGCGTGGGAAGAGGCTGCCCGGAGGGCTGGGGAGTCTCCAGCCTTGGGGGTCTGCAAGGCTCGGGTGGGAAAACTCATCCAGAGCTGGTGACAGACCTGCTGTGAGTGGGAGATTGGGCTAGAGACCTCCAGAGGTGCCTTTTCCCTGATTCAGTGAAGCTCTTCATCCAGCTCCCCCATCCCTCTGCGACTGCTTGCAAGTCGCCTTTCCCCGTGAGACACACGCATCCTCTGTGCGGGGCGCAGGTGGGCGATTACTCTTCTTTTGAATGCAATAGCTTTATGCAATCCTGGTTGTCTTTAGAGGGTTTTTTCCTCTTTGCCTGCCTCTCTCTCCAAACAAGGATATGCTTGTGCTTCTAAAGTGGCTGCTGCGATTAGTGCTGTAATCTCCGTATCAGCTTTTACATTTCAAACCAGAGAGGGATATTAATTCAGTTCTAGTATCTGCTCCTTTCATATGTTTTCCCAAAACACTGTTTGCTCAGCAAACAAATGAATTGGGAAAAGTCATAACTTTGTTCTCATCTTAAGGGTGATCAAATCCCTGAATTTCTACAAATCCCTTGGAGAGTGGAAGTTCCTGCCAGATGGGGCGACCTGAGGAGCTGGAGCACTGCACCTGGGAGGAGGAGGAGGGATGGACCGGCTGGCTCAGCTCTAACGCGGCCGGGTCGGTGAAGCCACTGATGCTCCAAGGTCGCATCCGACAGGAACCATGCTGCAATTTGCTCAGGCGAGCCCACGTGGCTGTGGGTTTGCTGTCGAGATGAGCACACGTGTGACTTCAGCTACGCTATCTGGAGCCCTCCAATGTTTACAGCTTTAGCGAGCTGGACCTTTTTTCCACTACTATCCATCTAAATACCTTGTTTTGTACAAGTCTAGTATAGGTGCACTGCTTTGCACGTGTTTATATGTTGTTTTTTAAGAACTGTCCTCCTTATTCGTTGCAAAACGAAGCTCACTGGCAAGCGGGAAGCTGCTACAGATGTTTCCATGAGAAGGTTGCGGCTCTTCTTTCTGGTTAAGCTCCACAGACACATATCTAATTACAGCTTTGTGGCCGGCATGAGGTTATAGAGGGAGGAAAGTGCGTGCTGAAAATCAGTTTAAATGATTTGAGGGCAGCGACTTAGTGCTGGGGGGTGCTGCCTTCGCACCGAGGCAGGTTGCAAAATGCTGGCGGCGCGCACGGGTACTGTGGGGAATAAAAATGCCGAGGAAGCCCTGAAGCTGAGGAAGCAGTCGGTGCTGTCCCTGGGGAGCAGGGAGAAAGCCCTGAAGAGCTCCTCGGAAAGCGGGAAGGAGGGCCGAGCCCGGGCCGGCCAGCCGCAGCAGCGTGCCCGGCGGCTGGCTCTGCTGCGGGAGCTGGAGATGAACTGGTACCTGCGGGTCTGCGAGCTCTCCCACGAGTACACCATCGCCTACACCACCGGCATGCCCCACAGGTACGTGGCTGTTCAGACAGTAGCAATTTGCACTCCAGGAAATGATACTGGTGGTGGTGATGATGATGAGTATAATAATAATAATAGAAAGCTTTTTGGCTTTGAGTCTGACTTCTCTGATGATTTGGTGTTTTTTTTTCCTGCACCGCAATGGATGTGCATTACAGAGGTGAAAATTCTGCAAACTTGTTTCTTAGTTTCCATAACTTCTTCGGCACAAACTGCAAGTTATTATTCAGCCTCATTTCTCACGAGCTGTTTTGTCCAAGTGACTGTAGTTTCATTTGCATTTAGTTGAAAGGTTGCTGCTGTTGTGCAGGGACTGTGTGGGTGACAGGAGAAGATGGCAGGAAAGCCTTTGCTGGGTGCTGCTGGCCCCATCTCCCCCTTCCCTCTCCGGACGCAGGCAGCGGCTGCAGCAAAGAAGCTGCTCGGGAGGGGAAACCTGCAGCTGATGAATTTCTAATTCCATCAATCTTAAATGTCGTGGCTTCCAGAATCTGATCTTGCTCCTTTAAAAAAATATAAAGGGATCTTGGTATTAGTGGAAATTAGACGTGCGACTCTCTAATCTGCTGTGCTGAGTAAGACCCTTAATGAAATAGGAACCTAAATATGAATTGCCTGATGTTGCTGCCTCGGTCCTGCTGTCCCCGAACAGCAGCATCGTGGGGACAGGGCGACTGTGCTCGCTCAGGGCACTTTCAGGGACTGGCACAGGGAGGCTGTATATTTAATTCACTTCGAGGGACAGGGCTGCTTCCAAAGGGTTTTTAGTGTTTTACCCAGCTCTACACAACTGCACCAGTAACAGTGGGATTTCAGCTAAGAAGTCGGGTGAGATCTTCCCTAATCCCAGACACAAACTGAGGTTTTGCAGACACATTGGGATTAGAAATTAATAAAAATGTCATTAGTATAAAAATTAGAAACAGGGCAAGTGAAAGGAAAACAAGGTAAGACTATGAGAGATGGAGCAAGTAGCTAAGTGCAGAAATGTCTGACAAGCACAATGAAGGGAATACGAGTGGGTCTGTAGACCAAGACTGAGCAATTTCTTGGGCACAGTGCTCAATGGCCACACCAGCCCATTGGTTAGGCACCTGTTGTCTTAAATGGCGCGATAAAGTAAAGTTCTGGGGAATAACTTTTGGGAAAACTAAGTTTCTAACAATGCTGATCTGTTCAAGCCCTTAAAACTCCAAACCAGTGAAACTCTTATGTCTAAAAAATTCAGAAGAGCTTGTGGAAATGTTTCTTTGCCATTGTTTCACCATGCATTATAGATGAGCAGAGAGCTGGATCTGATGGGAGGTAAAACAAAAGGGGGATTTATTTTAGGAGGCAGGGATGAGAGTGAATAAAGGGAGAAGTCAGGAGTTCCAGCTGGATGAACTGCGCTCAGATGAAGCGTGTTGCTGCAGACCTGTCCACTCCTGCTGCACGGCAGCTGCAGGAGAGATCACAGCTACAGCCTTCGGTGTTACACTGCTGGGAGGAAAAAAATACGGTTCCTACGAGGCAGGCGTGGTTGCAGTCACAGGGCATGTTTCCCTCCACTGACTCTAATTGCGTTGCAAAGAGTAGAGCTTGAAAGCACTGCTGGCACCCTGCCACCTGTGGTTCGACTCGGTCAGCACCACGAGAACAGGATCCCCCATCTTCGGGCAGCAGTGTGTCAGGGTACCACGGGGCTGGGGCGGCCCTGGGGAGGCAGGGCAGGACCCCTCCGCTGCCCCAGCCTGGGAGATTGGGGACATTAAGGTCCATTAGGACCCTCAGGGCCCTGACACAACAGTTGCAGAGAAGGAATAACCGGGTAATCCAAATGTCCATGCCAAACTCCCCTCTGTGACATTGAATTATAATCTTTTAAAATATGTTCTGGGTTTGGGATCAGTCTTTGTTTATCTGCTTTGAAAGACTTAAGGGTTCGTTAAGTTCATGATACATCCATCACTTGATTATTTAACTTATTTTTCTGATGTATTTGGGATTGAAATGGCAGTCAGAAAATGGGTTGAGTTTTTAAAATAAAGAGCCTCAGAAATGTCTCTATGGTGTGTATCATACATTGTCATGATTTGTTCGCTGTGAGCTCGTGTTGGCCAGAAAAGGTTACTGTGGTCCTCCTGGATGTTATCTTGATGGGATGGCGCTGGATGCCCTCGTGCACTGGCTTTGGTGATGCCACAAAACCTGTGCTGTTTCTCCCATCACCCCTCAGGGATGAAGACCCTGAGAACCAGACACTTTTTCTGTGCTATTTAGCACTGGTGAAATAACTGTTTGTTTGGTACATTTATTTTTAGGCATAGTGCTCAGACATGTACCTGTGTCCTCGCCTGCTGCCCCGTGCCAAGAGGCACCCGGTTCTGTGGAGCTGGAGGTTTTGTAGCGGCTGGTAGCATCTCAGGGGCTTTGCTGGCTCCCCTCCCGCAGCCCCTCTCCATCCACGCACGGGCTCCTGAAAGCTGGTGCTTCTTCCCTGCCCTGGCTCTGATGTAGTTCATTCCTTTCTCAAGTACTTTCCCTTGTCTGTTTGGTTTTAGGTTGTTTTTTTTCTTCTTGGTGTTTGACTGCTCCATAGCTTTTGTTTTCTAATTAATTGTTGAAGCCTCAGGAGGCGGCAGATACTGGGGAAGTTTACAGACTGGGTAAACTGAACTATGAGAGTTTACAATGGACGATGAGAAAACAAAATATTTTAATGACTTGCATAAGAGACGCTTGCAGCATTCATCTGTCCAGGCCAAGGCCTGAAATAAACCCTGTGAGAATATTTGTTTTACATATATTGGCCTTGGATTGAATCCCAAACAAATATTTCTCATTATCTAAATATAAGACCTGGGAAACGGGGTCGGTGCTCTATTCCCACTGGCAGTCCTTATCCCTTGGAGTACTTAACCATTATAGGTTTCAGCAGATGAATAAGATTGCTGATCTTGGCCAGAATCCATCCTGGGCATCAATTAAAATGAGCCAGTTACAATAATATAAAGAATGGATGGGAAAATACTGCTCCATAGTCCTGTGGTCCTCTTGGGCAACACAACCCAGTTCATACTGTCTTGTACTGGTGGGAGTGTGATGGCACTGGGCTCTCCTCTCAGCAGACTGTAGGGTGGAAGCTCCTGAGGACCCCACACTCCAGCATCTGCTGGGCATTGAGGGTCTCTCTTTGCAGCTCCACGCATGGACCATGCATTTGTACAAGCCCGCCTGTGCGGATATCCCACCCCACAAGCCAAGCCTGCAGAAGCCGAGCGAAGTGCTCCTGAAAGGTAAAAAGCAAAGTGTGGTTCCCAGAGCCTGCCCTCCCGCCACGGGCTGGCCGGGGAAGCTGAGCCGAGCCGCTGAGCTGAAGCAGCTGGAGAAGTTCCTGCACCTGCATGGGCTGTCGCTGCAAGAGACCGTCCGAGCTGAGACGGGAATGAAGTACAGGTACTTCTGCGTGTCCCTTGCTGCGGTACTTGGTGGCTGTCTGTTCAGTGGCGAACAGCTAAAACTAGGGCAAACGTGCCTGAGCAACCTGTGCACACCTTCAGGCAGGCTTACAGAATCTGAAGTTGTCTGCTTTAGTAGCTTTTCTTCTCTAAGTTTTCTGGGCGCCATAAGAATTAGCACGACGTTGAGCAAAGCTAAATGCATGTGATCTATTCTCTTAAAACTTTGAATTTGATCTTTCTCTTCTGACATTAGTTGTTTGTGTCCATCTACTGAACTGCCTCTTTCCAGTTGGGGTAAAAGTATTTACTCTTTCTGATGTTTTAATGAAAACTCATTTATGTGCGTTAAAAGGATAATGGCTGAACAGCAAAACAGAAAACGTGGAGAATAGAGGTGTTCTGACTGTGGCTGGTGCTTCGATGTAGTGTCTGTCCCTGCTCTGCCCTAAAACTGGAGCAAATGGACTGAAAGCCCGAGAACGAGTCTGGCTGGGTTCAGGCTGGGAAATACATGTCTTGTGTGTTAGAAAGAGCGTGCAAGGGAGAGGACCTCATCCATGCAGGGAGCTGGGACAGCCTGGGGAAAGAGGGTGTAGGCTGGGGGACGATGGGCGAAGAATACATCGGCGTGCTTAGTTTATCAGTTGTCATTTTGTTTTGTTTCAAAAGAGATTCATTTTAAAAGGATGACTTCCCATATGGAAAGTAGATATGTTCTCTGTGCTTCTAATAAAAGAAATTTTTCTTCAAAATGTTTGCTTTCCCAAGAGATTGACTTTTGCCCATGGCCAGTCTGAGCTTAAAATTGAAATAAGACAACACATTTACTCTTTTTATGGAAACAGCACTGTTGTGTCACAGCTTTAGCTGCTGGCCAGGGAAATTTGTTTTTGTTTGGAGACACTGTCCGGGGAGGACCGAGTGTGTAAAAGAAGTGCTTTGGAGCCAGCATCAGAAGAAATGGCAAAGGGCTTTGTACCTCTGTCCTGCCTGTGCCGGCTGGGAATCCTTGGAGCAAGTTGGGGTTACACAGCCTTGAAAGCTGGTGGAAATAAGTAGAGAACTGAGCCCACAGTGTTTGAGTGATGAAAAGGGAAAATGTCCAAAGGCAATGGAACGGCATCTCAGGGACGCCATGCTCCCAGCGGAGCTATGATAGAAGTAATCCCTGGCGTCATTCTGGGTTAGCAGGAGCGATGCTGTCCCTGAGTGAGATACTCTGATTAACTGGGTTTTTTTCAGATCTGGAAGTTTGCCTCGCTTCTAATGAGAAATTCTTTTGCTCCTCTTCTGATGATCCTAATCGCGTGTGGCAGTTGTGTTTGAAACAGTTGGTGTTAGTACACACACGAAAATTCCTATTTATCTTATTTCTCTGCTAATTCTGCACTTTCTATGGTGTTGGTCCGCTCCAGACATAGTTTAACACTTACTGTGCCCTCGCTGAGAAGCACAAGTAATGTTGTAGTCAGACAGTGTTCCCATAAAGCAGTTATGGTCTGGTGTCTAAAGTTTCCTCCACCCGAGATTATCCTGCAGACCGCCCTGATGTACAGACACCTCCCTGATACTGAACCTGGCTGCTACCGAGTCAAAAATGCATCGGTCAAAACTCAACAGCAATGTTCATCTCTGCTTGCTGCTGCACAGAAAACATGCCCAGCCTGGAGGAGAAAACCTGCAAAGAGGCTGGGGAGAAAACTCCTGTGGGGATGGATACCCAACGCCCGGATGCACTGGAGACTGAGTTTTTAAGTTACAGAAAAACGTAATTAATGAGATATTCTGTGACTGTCGTGTGCTGCTGGGGTAGTTGGTGTTGGCCTTGAGGCTGTACCCAGTGCCGAGGACTGTGGTTGCACGCTCAGCTCCAGCACAGGCTCTGTGCAAATCATTTCATACACCTCTCTGTTTCTTGTCTTATAAGATGGAGTGGTCTTCATCCATCAGAGCCTTTAGTCATGGTAAAATGAAGCATGCACTTAATTGCTGTTGAAGCTGATGGATTCAAGCATATGCTTAATTTTAAGTACGTGTATTTTTCATAGTTGACAGAAACAGCTATAACATATTGTGTTTCACATATATCATACCCAGGAGAAAGAAGACGTCTCTGGGAGAGAGGGCTGTGCAGAGGGCTCTACTGCAGGGCGGGGGGGATTTTCCAGCAGTCATCACTTGCTGCTTTCTGTAGATTTTTGCTCTTCTAGCTTAAGAAGTACAGAGCTTGAATGTCTTCTTTTCCAGCATGGCTTGTTTTGCCTTCCAGGCATTTCTTCAGATATCCATAGGTCTAGTCTAAAGACAGCACAATAAAAAACTCTTTTTTTTTTTTTTAAGAGCTATTTAATTATGTGTGTAAAGTAATGAATTGTTAACAAGAAACACTTACTAAATACACATAAGCTGTTTTATTTATAGGATGATTAGTTCTTTTTCCTTTCATTGCTTTAGCAAATACATCTTAGTTCAGCCTATTACTGAATAACCGAAAGTGCAGCAGTGCATGAGCTTAGTTTGTTTCTGACAACAATAGTATTTCTCTCAGATGAAATGCCATTTGCAAAGCCAATTTGATGTCTTACTATCCAACAGTGTTCATTGCACGGCTTCCTTCCGTACACTCTTTGCTGGGGTCTGAGTTCTTAAAGACCGAACTACGTGGGCTGGGTCTGTCCTCACAGCTGGGAAGCTGTGACTGTAAAACTTCTCAATATTCTGCTCATGCATGGCAAAAATAGCGTCTCCGTGCCTGGGCAGCTGCAGTTTGAGAGCCCGAAGGTGAAATGTTATACGTATATGTCTGCAAAAGCACCCAGGCAGCTTTTGCAAAACATGCTGTTGGCAAATGTTATAGGTGGAAAGTATTTATGGAGGTCAGGGACTCCGGAGGCGCTGCTGGATTAACCCATGCAGCAGCCTTCTGAGCTGGGGGTAGAGTTTTCCATTCATATTTTATCTGTTTTATATTTAGTTGAGGTTTTGTTCAGGGAGGGTGAATTCTTCCCATCGCACGCAAGCCCCTGGCAAACTTGCTTCATTTGGAGCGAGCCCCCCTGAGGCTGTCCTTCAGGAGTTCCTGCAGCCGGAGAAAGCGCTGGGATGCTCTACCCCGTTTATGTTGCTTTTGTTGGTTAAGCTAATTAAAAACTTGAAATTTAGGATTGTCATGCTCTTGTACGAAGACTGGCCATCAGGTAGCCCTTTGCAGGATGGGCTGCTTTTCCTTTTCTTTTCCCCTTGCAATGGGAAATGTCACCATCGCAGAGCGAGTGCTCAGCTGGTGCAGCAAGGAGTTGGGCACGGTGACCATGGGGAGGAGAGGGCACCTGCGAATCGCCAGAGACAAACTGGTGGTAAACCCCACCCTCATTCAGCTTTTCCTTTTTCCCCAAATCACTTGCAGTATCATTTGATGTGTGAGGAGGAGAAGGTGGCTTGTGCTGGTGCACAGCAGGCGGAGGTGCTGGCACTAAAAATATTGCTGTGACCAGATAGCTGATATCTCTTAATTCTGAAAAATGAAAATACTTACAGTGGCTAAATACAGCAAGAGGAAATACCAGAGAGCTCTAAGGACAAACTGATGGCAAAAGGGCTGTAATTTGTATGTCTAATTTGGTGTCTGTCTTATGGTGGTACAAGCCTGTGTCAGGAAAAGCAATAAGGGAGTGAAATACGCAGTCTGCAGCGCCAGAATAAATGTTGTTTTTCAACTACATTGTTATTTACTTTCTAAGTATTTCTAGAGATTAAACATGCTAAACTTACTAGAAAGGCTCTCCAGTTTGGTAACCTCACTGAGGCAATTACGGCACTTGGGTAACAGGTTCAAATCTTGAAATAGCAAAAGGCTTTTGGTGAGTACCAGGATTTTGTGGTGACCACTGAAGGCACTGAGCAGCATGGGCCAAAAGATAAATACTCCTGCAGAAGAACTATTGCTGAAAAGTCCTCCCCATCCCTGAGTTACGTCAACACGTGGTAGACACAAAGGCAAACACTGTGTTAGAAAATGTAACGTGCTTAGCAGTAAAATACTGGGTTTTTTTATAAATTTCTGGGAGCTGACACTTCAAATCCTGCAGTCAATGCTGGCCATCCCATTTCAAACGGCTACAGTAAGCTGGGCTACAGAAAGCAGAGGGCTCTGAGTGATGGGATTGTCCCTGCGCTACATGATTAAACAAGCTTTTAGCTTAGGAAAAAGATGATTGACAGGGATTACAGCAGATGTGTTTAAAATCAGGAACAGCCTGTAGCAAGTAACTCACTGTCTCCCATCGCGCAGGAAGCAGGGGGAATGCAAGTGAAATTTCTGGATGACAGGTTTAAGACACGGGAAACACTTTCCCTGCATCTTGCAATGAAACTGGGGGACTCACTGTCATGGGATGTTTTGGATGCTGAAAGTATGAGCTTGTTCAAAACATTATTAGGTATCAGGCAAGGCCATCAAAGTCTATTAAATACAAAGGGGTGGATTTAACCTCTAGCACAGTAGATTTTTCAATGGCAGATGGCAGAAAGCCAGGACGATACATCGGGAACGGCATTACTGCATTTTTGTTCAGCTCCTTATAATCTTTTCTCAGCACCTGCTCCTGGGCATTGTCTGGGTTGTGTGGCTGATCTGCAGGGATGCTTTGCTCTGCGTCGGTATGGCTGTGCTTACGCTGTGCAGTAGGAGCTGGGTCAATGTGCAGGGGGTGAGCAGGCAGATCGCACCCTTCAGCCCTTGTCCGTTCTTCTGGGGTCGTGTTTATACCCCCACAGGGCTACTACAGAGAGGGGAATTTGGGAATGATCACCTTGCCATAGCTGCTTTTTCAGGCTCCCTTGGTCAGGCTCATTTCATGCATCGAAGCTTTAAAATATCTAATCTTTAGATGGCAAAATATATGAGAGCACTTGATGTGGTCCTATAATCCTGCACTGTAATCCCGTCCTAATCTGCTCAATTCAGAGCACAGTTGCATTTTATTTATTGGGATATAGCTTACAGCTTTAATGTTTTCCCTATTTCCTGGGCAGATTGATCTGCAGAGCCGCATCCAGCTATGTCCTTGTTTTAACAGCCAGTGTAATTTTTCATAAGTAGGTTTTTTTCTTTTTTATTCTGTTCAAACTATAGTGCCTGCTATCTAGTGCCATGGTGATGGCAGATATCCCCATGTCTATCCTTTTTCCAAATTATTTCAGTTTCCACTTGCTCCTTGGTTTTTGTGTTATTTTTGTAGGGTTCTTGCCCATACCGTGCACTAATGGGGGAGGACGGGATGAAAACAGGGGACGTGTGTGGGTTAGGATGTGAACAGGGTATCCGCATGCGCGTATGGTGTTTGTAGCATGGTATTTCCTCCTTGAGGTAAGAAATGCCATTTTACTCCTTCGGAAGAACGGTACGTACAGCCTGTGTGCAGCGTGAGCCCCATCTCCCCGGCTGGGTTTCAGCAGGAGGAGCTCTTTAGCTGCTCGTACCATGCTGGCTCCTGATCCTGCTGCTTTCTGCCTTGCTGCCATCGCCAGCGATGAACACGCGTGTGTGCCTGGACACACATGCATGCACACACACGCTTCCTTTTGCAATATAAAGTCCTCAACGAAGCTGTATAAAAGCTCAGATCCACCCTGCTGGTACTTCTAGGGTTACTCACACCCTTCCATAGGAAGCTCCCCATGCCATAGGTGGAAGACAAAGCAAATGTCCTCCCAGTTCACCACCACAGCAGTAAATCCCAGCTAACCCTTAGCTGCATGCAGAGCAGCAGCTCCTGGTGGTGCCCAGCAGGAATTTGCACGCTTGCTACTGCTTTTCACGCACCTTCTGCTCTTGTCAAACTCCAACTTGAAAGCCTGAGCTGCCAGATGCTGAATAAATCCCCAGCTCCTTGGGCAGGGTGCTGCCTGCTGAGCTTGCTCTCTGCTCCCTGCCGTGGCATCAGCGGTGCAGAGCGTATCCAGCATCTCTCCAGGGCGCTGACTTGAAAGTTTGGGATATTTATGGGTATATTTATATACAGGTTTGAAGTCTGCAGTCTGTGTGCGTGCCCTGGGATGAAACTCAGCCTGTGAGATCTTGGTTAAAACAGGTTTTTTCTGGATGTCTTTGGGCTGACTTTGTGATCTGCTGAGACTGGGACCTTGCTGTGCGTTGCACTGACGCAAACTGCTGAACAGTGGATCGAATGGGGTTGAGTTTAGGAAAATCCCAGCTAAATCTCCTCTAGCAGCTGTCAGGCTGCTGCTTTGTTTCAAAGCTCCATCCTTTAGGAAAACGATCATAAAACCAGGCTCTGGCAAGCCTTTGAAGAGGTTAGCGTCAATGCCAGGCTGAGAGCAGGGCTTTGTATCATGAACCATGGTGTGTGCTCCAGCACTGCTGATTCTGCGCTTGGTATCGCAGATGGCTGCGGTTCAGGTAGAATAAAAATGGATTTTTGTCTTCAATACAAATCCAATACTGATGCAATCGCAATTCTTTTGCTTTGCTTAATTGAAGTAAACAACCAAATGTGACGGCAGCTGCTCTTCCAACATCTTTCTCCCTCCCTGCAGTTATTCCTCCTGCCCAATGCCCTCCTTCTCACTCCAGGTCTCCCAGTATGAGCAGAAAATGCCCCTTTTCAGCCTTGGTAGCACAGGTCTATGGCCCAGTCCATCCTTAGAGAATTCCCTTGATTTTTCTCTTGGTTATTAATCCTAGTTTGTACACTAATGATAATTAATAGCGAATCTTCATTGCATTCAGAATTTGCAGGGCTTGCAAGCTTGGGGTAATGTAGAGAGGAAACTTTCCTGGAAATGCAATACTTTGTCCAGTGCAGCAGATGCCAAAGACAAAATACTTAGGATAAAAAGTGCCCTTCTGAGACCTGGGGAGTATCGGGAAGAATTTGGCAGAATCAAAGAGTAAGTGTCAGAGGAGGCAAAGCTACAACATGATTCCAATCAAGCTTAATTTTAACAAAGAGCTGTCGGATGCAGGGACCCCTCATCCTCAGATTGCAGTTTTCTCCCTTTCCTCAGAATTACTCCAGCATCAGGAAATATTTCCCAGGTAAGGGAAGCAGATGGAGATTTATGTTACGGTTGATGCCAGCCCTGAAGGAGGGGATGCCGGCTCCTGGGGTGCTGCTGCGGGGCTGTCCCACGGCACAGCTCCAGCCCACGGCTGCTTCCCACGACCCACTGCAGTAAATGACAGGGGAGTAACAAATCTAACATGGGGCAGAGTGAGCATGTGCCCTGCAGCGGTGCTGGGGTGGGGATCTCCTGGGGATTCTGCTCTCGGTACTTCTGGATATACTTTCTAGTGCTGTCTGCTATTAAATACTAGGTGTAACCACAGTATTTCAGGATGGTCCTTCAATCAGTGGCTCCCCCATCCTCTGGGCAGTCTGTTGTGCTGGTGCAAGTACGAATGGCTTATGTGTGCTCTGGGAGGACCAGCATCACCCCTGCACGCTCAGCAAGTGATGGAGCTCAGCAGGGCAACTCTTTGCACCAGTCTTTGAATCAGAAGTTGCTTTTTTTACAGTTTAAGGAAGCCAACGTGATCAACTGAAATGTATTTTTGTTATTCTGTGTTTTTCCCCATACTGAGGTGACCACCTTTCTATTTCTGCATCTCCCCATCAGGCAGAGGCCCCCATGGGTGCCCGGGTGGGACTGCAGGCAGCTGGGCTCCCCCCGGCTTTGCTGTCTGCTGCTGCTGCCGGGGGAGGCTGGCTTGAAAGGCAGCTTTTTCCATGGCTAAACTGCCTGCCACAGACCTGCTACTGCCTGATAAGCTTTTTTGTTTGTTTGTTTTCAGTGTACATTTTCATAGTTGCTTGGCTTCATCCCCATGCCAGAAAGACTCCAGAAGACAAGACAGCGTTTCCGTAATTCCAGTAGCATGGCTACTATTTTTTCCTGGGGTGCTTGTGAAGTACACGGGGGTCCTTAGTGTGTCTAAATAGGCATGGTGAGGCTGCTGGCGGGAGATGCTTATCCTGGCTGTCCAGCCTCAGGTAGGTTAAGCAGATCCCCCCGACAGCCCTCGGTTGCCCATCCCAGCTGTGGTGATGAAATGCACATTTTTCACTGCAGAAAAAAGACACCCCGTAGATTGCAAGAGTAATTATTCCTTTCCCCTGAGGACCTAATGAGCGGTTATGCATTTGGCAATAAGCAACGATCCTCTTGCAAATCCTTTTGTTAATTAAATGGGCGCCATTCCAGTATGAAAGTGGTTGATACCATTTGGAATGCGCTCGGAGATCAGGGACTGCTTACCTGGCCAGCACTGGCCCTGGGAAGTACAGCGGATCCTTGGCTTGGAAGTGCTTGGCAGTGCTTGGACATCACCTGACAGCGCCTTGCATTTAATTTACTAAAATGACATTACGCTGCTCTGAGGTACATTGTGCTCCTGCCTCGAGTGCAAAAATAAAAGTTAAAAAGCCTTTGCAGAGGGCTCTGGAAGTGAAAAGAGCAATATTTTTCCCCTTAGTCCAAAGGGAGTGGAGGGAAAATTAGGGAGCTAAAGAGTTCCCACGGTCCCTGGCTTTTGCCCGGCAGCAGAGTGCTCTGCCTGCACCGCTGAGCAAAGACAAAACGGTCTGAAAGCCTGCTCTGGCAAGACCTCCCGGTGGGAGAAGTCACCCCGTTCAGGTAAAAAGCAGATTCCAGAAGTCCTGAAATTATGATTTTTTTTTTTTTTTTTTTACTAGTGATGTAGGCTAGGAACTAAGTCGCGGAGGAAGTGCTGACGCAACGGTTTTTGCTGCATCACGTTCCCTGAAGAGGAGCCTGGCAGTGTGAAAAGGCAATGATAAAATTAATTGGACTGAAGATCAATTCTTAGTAATCTGCTCCATTTCAGCAAATGACATTGTTCTGGGTGATGTGATAATTCTCCTCAATGACTAATTCCAACAGATGCCTCTCATTATTTTGGGAGCACTGATCAATGTGAAGAGTTTTCTCTCGGATGGAGGGAGGGAGGTCTTGTGCCAGTTTTGCTGGATGTAGCTGATGGGATTCTTATCCTGTGCCACTCACTTTAATAATTAGAAATGGTGCTGCAGCTGAAAGAGAGAATCTCATCAATTAAAATTCTTTTTTAAAAAAATACTGTTTGGGAAGGTGATATTTTAATAGTGCTTCAGTATTGGTTTACATAAAATAATCACTGGTGGAGATGCTCAGCTTTCATTTAGTTTGCTCACAAAAGAGTGCAGGTCCCCACACTGGCCAGAGAAGGATGCAGCTCAAGAGAAAGCCAAGGGTTCCCAGGTGAGCGGGATGTTTGCTGAAGGGGTATCTGTTGGAAGAAAGTTTTGCAAACACCGCAGTCTCCAGTAGCTCGCCTTTATTCTGACCCTCTGCCAACTCATCTCAAAGAGTCAGAAGTTATTGCATGATAATTAGTCATCCATCTGCTATAGCGCGTCCCAGAAAAGGGCAGAATGGAGCTGTGTATTATTCAGCATCCAAGATTGAGACCTTAGCAACATATTTCTTCATATAAGTTAATTTAGAGTTTTAAGCTGTTACAAGTAATGCTGGCATATTATTTGACGTGTATGGATAGCAGAATAATATACATAATTGTCTAAATATACTATTCGATAAGCACAGACAAGTTGGAAGAACACAGCTTGGACTGATCTTTATTTGGAATAAATTTATCAGTTAACCTGGGAACAATCTGCATTTTCTGTATGTCTGGTCTAGAATATGAGTATGGCAAAATGGAAAACCACCTGTTTGCCACGAGCTGCCAGCCTCAATGCTTTTCTCTAGCTCTTCACCTTCCTGTAACTATTTCATATCTTTATGATAGAAAAACTGGTTGCAGTTGAAAACGTTTAGCTGTTATTTAACACCTCCTGCAGGGAGGCTGGTTTGAGGCAGGCAGCTGCGGGCTGTGCTCAAGGCAGGCGTTAGGGCCGACATCGCTTCCTTCGGTGCCCCTGGAGCCGGCTCTGCCCCACCGCGCTGCGTAGGGAGAGGGTGTGCGGGGCCTGGTGCTGCTTCCCTCGAAACCCCCTGAAATACAACAGAAGTGAGAAAAGTGTTGAGCGACCTGCGGCCACGTGCTGTCTGGTGTCCCTTAGCCTGGCACAGCAGCCCTGAATGCCCGGGGTATCGGTGGGCTCCCCCAGGACCACGCTGCTGCGTGGATGTAGCCAGGATACCCTCATCAGGGGCTCCAGCCTCACCCAGGGGGAAAAAAGCCAAGAAAACCTCTTGTGCCGTGCAATGGAGCTTTGTGCAGCTCTGTTTTAATCATGTTTAATCATGTTCAATGTACTATAATACATTAAAATACTGGTCATTTCTGGAGCCCATCTTGTAAGCCACTGGCTTTCAGTCATCTGAGAAATGAAATAGATAACAGGGAAAAATTAAATTACCTGGGTTGGAGTGGGGGGTAGTGCAGCTAATAGGGCGATAGGCAATATTCTGGTGGATGTTTTCCAGCTGCAGGGATAAGTGACTGACTAATTGAATTGGGCAGCTGGTAGGTTACATCCTCTTTCTAAGACACGGAAGGCTCTGGGTCTCAGTTTCAGTATTGATTCTTTCACGTTATATTAAGTGACAACTTATTTAATATTATGTAGAGGTGGCTAACTATAGCAAAGCTCTTCAGTAGTTGGTGGCTCCCTCGGTGCCTGGGGGCTGTCGACTCTCGGTGGGTGCTCTTGGTGCAGCCGATGAGCATCCGCAGGGCCGGCAGGCAGATGCCTTGGACACCCGGGGGGATTGGAAATTAGATGGGAGTCTTTTCCTGAGTTCCTCATGAGCGGATCTCTATATGATGTACAGATTGCATACATCATATAGAAATGCATGCAACAACAAAAAAAAGAGGGCTCCGAAACCAGGTGGGTTTAGGAAGGTGGAACAGGCAAATTTTCTCCTTTAGTGCTGCTTATGTTTAAACCCCCATTTCTGCAGGGCGACCTGGTGCAGCTGTGGTGAGGCTGTAGCCAAGCATTTCTGCTCTGGGGGCTCAGGTCCCGCTCGGGTAGAGCAGAAAGCCTCGGCAGCGCTGCCCGCAGGGAAGCCATCGCACACATTTATTACCCTGCTGGCATCTGGCTCAATTCCAGTTAGAATTAAGCAAAGCTCGTGTATTTTTCATGCCAGTTGTTGTTCGTTTATCGTTTTAGCACATCCTGAAGAATCTGTAACGCAAACGTGGGGATTATCCCTGCAGAAGAGCAGGGCAGCGTTTACAGTTTCACACAACATGCATTCGTGGGGCTGGGGCAATGCTGCCGTATTTATACCCTGGCCTTAACACATTGCATATGTTAGCAGGGCCAGCGGCCTGGCTCCATGTGCCCGCGCTGCTCATCGCTCTTACGCTCCCGGTTTCAGTCCCTTCTGGGGGGATGGAGCCCTCGGAGCCCAGCCGGTGGGCGCAGGGCTGGAGCTGGTAACAGATCTCGTGCTATCAGAGGCAGCCCAGGCTGGGTGCTGCAGCCAGCCTGGCTGAAAACCTGCCAGAATGACACATTTTAACTAAAAAACACTTAATGGGAATTTTGATCAGTCTTCCTCTAGTCCAATTACAAATGCAAATTAAGTTTTTCATGCGAAACCAGTTAAAATATGACAACTGTTTGCCAGATAAGCGCAGTGCTTTTGTTCTGCAGCTCATTTCCTTGCCAAGCTTCCAGCGTTGTTATCAAAAATAAACGTTCCTTGCGGATTTAGATACGCCCTGAAAGAGCTACACATTGCTGCGGGGTTCGTTGCTGCTGCTTCAGACGGGACCACGCCTCAGCTGAGCGGGTGAGCATCCCACTGCAGCAGGGCCTCGGCTGTTAATTGAAATTAATACCACAGAAGCCCTTTTCGGAGATGCATCCTAATGCCAGCTCACTCCTGGGCTCTTCTCCCCGCTCTCCTGGGTGGCAGCGCTCGTTATCTCGCCAGTGTCCATATCAGCCCAATTTATGGAGATGTAACGGAACTGCTGCAATCATAAGTAATTTGCCCAGCAGGAAACCTGTTTTCAAACAGCTATTGAGATGGAGTGAAATGGCCGAGAGATGCGCACAGGCTGTATTTATAATCAGAGCTTTTATGGCCCAATGAAACTTTTATTGGGACATAACACAGAATTTCCCTGAGTGCATCCTGCTGTGCTGCGGAAGAATTATCGTGTGGAAGTCTGAAAATCAAGGATTTGTGACAGCATATTAAGATAATTGTCACGAAGGCCAGTCTTGGACACTACTGCCCAAAAAGTCTGTGCTTGATTTTGGAAAGGCAGCTGTGGACAGACTGTGGTGGCTGTAGCGAGATCTGGTCTGTTAGATAAAATAAAGAAGGGCAGTTTTCGGGTGGAAAAGCTGCAAGGGCAGAACTCTGCATTCTCCAGGCCCTGCTTCTGGAGCGGGATCCTGCCGTCACAGCGCTGCCGGCTGCATTTTTATTGCATCCATGCAGCTTTCTGAAGTTTGGCTGATCCAATTCCATTGCACGCAAAGTCCCACTGAGCACCTGCCACAATGTCCAATGTGGTTAAAACTCTATCGTGAATGCGGAAATCATATTTTTAATGTGCCTCTAGCCTGGAAGCAGTGACTTTTTCTGTCCTGCTGTATCTCACCAGTCCCTGGGGGCTGCTCTGGCCACGGGTGCAGAGGGCAGGTCCCTTCCCCGTAGGTAGCAGAGGGAAAGCTGCCAGGGTAGAGGCAGCTACAGGGCGATACAGCAGCTGGTACTTAAGGGCTGTGCTGCATTTTATGCCCAAGAGTCAGGTTAGGTGCTGGTTTTGCTGGCGTGCAGTGTGGTGGGGTCTCTGCAGATGCCTGGCAGAGGTCCTGCAGGGCAGCGCAGAGAGCTGCCGTCAGCCTGGCCCGGGCGGCCGCCGACAGAGAAAGGCTGTGTCTGCCGCACTGGGAAAATGGTTTGGACTTTGCATTTAATATTGCATGTAATTATGCAGTGGTGATGCAACGCTGATTATGTGTGCTGCTGTAGTGAGCAACGATAACCGTAAACTTCTGCTTATGCATAGCATTGCGGTGGTATCGGGAACAAAAGCAGTTTGAGCTGCGTCCCCCTCCAAGAGCTCTGCATGCCTGCCTGCAGCACCTCGGGGAGCATCCACGGGGCTGGTGGGGACATCGAAATGCGCTGGCCCGAGGGCTGCCCTGGAAGAGATGGGGCTCAGACAACCAGAAACCCACTGTGCTGTGGGCTAAATGCCCTTCACCTGCCAGGAGCAGCTGTCTGAACGCTGCCCTAGGGTCAGCACAAGCTTCAGCCGAGGGGTATGGGCACGCAGACCCTGGCAGGCAGGCGTGGGGGTGCACGGGACCTGGAGCTCCTCCAGATTCCCATCCCAGGCACCTTGCTTGGTGGCACCCACTGTCCCCAGCTTGCAGGAGGTCCCCAACACCCCGCAGGGACACTGGCCCACCCACAGGGCTTGGCAAAGTCCCTCCACAAGCCCTGTGAGAGGCTTGCGGCTGCACAAGCGTAACCTGCTGTAAGCAGCCGGCGCTCTCGGAGCAGCCCCCAAGCGCACTGGAAGGTACCATTAACCATTTCCCCCCACTATATGATGTGACACAACTTAAACAAAAAGTAGATAAACTGAATATAGTTTTATGCATTGCTCAAAAGGAAGGCTTCTAGCAAAGAAACATTGCAGAGGGGCTCATCTGACATTGGTGCTGATGGGTGCTAGGTTCGCTGCTGTATTCTCTCGATATTGAAGAACTTCAGTTAAAGAGCTCAAACTGGCTGAGATGGCATCGTTACTGGTGACCTGGATTGCTGGTTAGCATGCAAGGATGTGGGTTTATGTAAGTGGCTGCATGTGGTTGGTGTCCAGCTCTCCTCCATACCACAACCTGCAGCCAAACACCACGGTGTGTCTTCCACGGTGCATAAACCTCTGGCTGAAAGAAGACGAAAGTGTACCCTAATTGTGTTGTGATTCATCGAGAACATCCCGAGGTCACTGCCTGGCTCACAGCCCACATGTATCCTTACAGATGTGCCAATCCTGCCTCCCTTACAAAGCAAAAAAGGGGTATTTGGATTAAAGAGGAGGCAGGTAGCTGCCGAGGTCCCTGCAGCGGTGAAGGGTGGTGTAGAGCGTGTGTGCGGGTGAAGCCTTTCTGGGCGCCCACCCACTCGGGCACAGAGCCGCAGTGCCTCATCCCAGGGATGTAACTGGGATGGACTTGTTTTATCAGCTCTTCGGATTTGTTTTATCAGCACTCAAAATGTAAAAGACAATTTTGTAAGAAATTAAGGTTAAGATTGAGAAACACTCAGATTATTTATGTAAAAGATGAGATTTTGTATACATCAATGAAAATTTCCAGTTTACTTTTTTAGATAGAAACATGAACTTTGCAGCTGGTGACGAAAAAAAGCGTTTTCTTTTCTAAAAAGCACTGAGAGGTTTTACTTGGTAAGGCATGAACAGTGCAGGATGGAGGCAGGGGGGATCTGCTCTGCCTTTTACCCCATGCTCACCAGCCGATGTAACCTCATTGCCCGTGCAGGGCGTATTGTTTAATTAACATATGTGGCTGTCGCAAGTACAGCCTGCTGCTGAGGTCTGAGCACAGGAAAGGCATGAAATGAAGACCTGCCATCTTAAAAGACTGACAGAGCCTGCCAGAATTTATAGGCAGCATATTGGTATTACTGAAAATACAGGTTTAGCTGGCAATCAGCTTAAATTTAATGAAATGAGTAAGATGCTAATTGTTATTTGTCCAGTGAATGCTCTGCTTTGGTGGAATGGCACAGCAGAGTAATTAGTGTAAACGGCCTATGGCTGCAGCCATTGAGAAGCAAAGTCTCAAGCCAGACTTGGCATAAAGTTTCAAAGTTGCTTCACCAGAAGGTGAAATTTAAAAAAAAAAGAAAGAAAGAAGCAAACAGTGCATTCAGCTTGAGCTGTGCCAGAGGGCTGGGTCTGCATCAGCTTGAAATGTTTCATCCAACCCAGACCAAAGGACCTCATTTTATGTTTATATTTTGGGCCGCAGAAGCATCTTTTTCCTGCTCATTACAGCAAGAGCCATGCTGCTGCCCACCCCTGGGAGCGGAGAGCCCCCGTGGCCCCGGCGCGGCTGGTGCTGCAAGCCCTGCTGGGGAGCAGCGAGGAAAGGCTTGTCCATCACCCGCTCAGCTGCATGGCCCCAGCTCCCCTCGGTGCCTCCACAGGGACAAAACCGGGCCTGAATAAAGTATTTTTTCCTTTTTGGAGTTTTCCATTCTGCTCGTCGCAACGATGCGCATCATCCCGCCCCTGCAAGGTCCTGGGCAAAGAAACAGACTGTTCAGGGCATTGAAATGTGTATTTGTGTAGGAGCCATAGAACATCTCCTGGCTTCTGCACTTGCGTAGAGTATCCTGCTTGCTGTAGGTTTGCCTTTGGCTCGTCTTTATTTTGAACCTTGGGATGGATGCAGTGGCTCCTGGGATGGGGGCTAACAGGGATCACAGGAAAAGCAAAGCCAGCGTGGTCGTGAGCATCTGTGCTAAAACAGATTTACTTGATGAAGCATTTTGAGCAAGTTATTTAATGAGCGATTGTCATCTTCCTCAAGGGGGAAATGCATGCGTACATCTTGGCAAATAGCTGCAGCTGTAGCGGTTTGGTGGCACTGAAGCGGCACGGAGAGCTTGGCCAGAGGCTTGTGGCTGAGCCTGAGCTGCCACCGCACCCCGGCACCATCCTCCGCTGAGGCTGTCACATACCTCTTGTTTTATAAGCTCGGGATTTTCATGATACAAAATTATGTTATTCTAAAGTTTTAGTCTAGAAGTGATTATCTTGTTCAGGGAAATGAAATAAATCCTGTATTTAAATACATATTTCTTTGGCAGAGACTGTAACCCCTCTGAATTTACCCCTCCCTGGCCCTACCGTGGCACCCAAGGGCATGGGCAGCCATGGCAGCGGGGATGGTGAGCAGGACCTGTCTGACAGTGACCTGGGCACGTCCCCAGGACCAAGTCACATCATTGAGCAGTGCTGGCAGAGCCAGCTGCTGGCTGCAATGGGAGCTCTCCAGTCACATATAGAACAAGACGTAAAAATACATCTTCTTGAAATATCTGTGCCCAAGCAAGAGGATGCTGTATGTCCATCAGAGAGAGGAATAATCCCGGTTTTGTCAATCTTGCTTTGGGCTCTGAAATGCAAAGCTGGACTCCGAAAGCTGAGTGGGTGCTTAGCCTGCATTGGGCTGGCTCTGCTGTCAAGGCAGAGCCCTGTGGGTGCCACCACCAACGCTCCAGCCACATCCCCCAGTCCCATGGAAACACAGAGGATGTCCTGAACAAGGCCCCACCGTGGGCCACCTTGGTGTCAGTGACCCCATGGCTTGTGCCCCCAGACGACACACTCTTTTCTGGGTATTTAGCAGTATTTATTTGTGATCTGTAATACTAACTCACTCATTAGGGGTCTGGAAACTCTCTCAAAGCTAAATCTTGTGTCTGAGACAGAGCCTTGCAGCGGTTAGTTCAGCTAGTTATTACTTAGCTTTCTGACTTCCACCCCACAGATCAGCCCTGCCTTCCCTCCCTCCAAACCTCGTGCCAAGGGGTCTGTCTGCCACAAACCCATGCCTGAGGGCAAGTCCAAGGGGACCGCTCATGGCTGGGAGTTTGTGGGTCTGCTGTATGATTACCTGTTAATCATCTTTTGGAAAATATCATAAAGTAACTTTCTTTACTCTGACATAATGCTTTCCATCCTCAGAGAAACGTGCTGTATAAACATTAATGAGCCATTAGATAAGTGAACTGCAAAGAGCTCATCAGAAGCCCTTCACCCTGTCACCCTGGGTGGTGGGTGGTCTTGGCTGGCTGCCGGCTGCCCACCCAGCCGCTCTTGCACTCCTCCTCCTCCTCAGGATTGGGGGGAGGGGGGGTGTGAAACCATGGAGTGCCCCCGCTGCAGGGGAGGAAATCGAATGTTTGTCATCCTGAGTTCAAAACAGGTCGTCATCGCCACACCAGCACCTCCAGCTTCTCTCTTCTTGCCACCACTCCTGCTCCACCTTCACATGCCTTGAGCAGGAGAGAGCCTGGCAGGTCACCAGAGAGGCTGTGGGGTCTCCAGCCTCGGAGCTACTCACAACCCAACGGGACAGGGTCCTGGGCAGGCTGGGCAATGAGCAGGAGGTGGGTGAGAGGACCTCTGGAGATGCCCCCACCCTCACCCCAGCCCTTCTGGGAGTCTGAGGGCAGATTTAGGAGTGGGGTGTGGGGAACCCCTGTGGACCATTTCCCACCAGCCTGTGCAGGGCTGGGAAGGGACAGCGGGTGACCACAGCCCCAGCCCTCGCCCGCCCTCCTGCTCTGCACTGCCACCCATGCACACTCCGTGGGCACCCTCTCCCGTGGGTCTGCACCCGGGGCATGCCCAAACTGCTGCTCGCTGCCCCCCCACCACCCGTCCTCCCCCAGGGCTGCTCTGCTGGGTGGCAGTGATGGTCAAGGGTCCTGGGGGTGACTCCAAACTGTCCCCATCCCTGCCTCGCCCTCCCACCCCTCGGGTGAGCAGCTCCCCAGCCCAGGGGTCCCCAGGCTGCCCCTGCCCTCAGAGCCCAAACCCAGCGCCCTGGGAGAGGTGGCACATGGTGGTGGGCATCAGCAAGCTACCAGCTTGGAGCTGAGCTCCCTGCTTTGTCTGCAGCCGACTGCAGCACGGGACGGGGATGGTTTGCTTCAAAGACTTTGCGCTGCGGCTTATTCGGCTGGCGATGCTGGCGGGGAGAAAGGATTAACCCTGGCACTGCTGTGAGCGTGGGTCTGCAGGCAGCAGCTCCGGGTGCCAGAAACACAGGATTAACGTGTTAACTCACTGGCACACTGTAGCAGAGCGATTTTTCTCCCCCTCCCTTTTTTTTTTCCCCCATAATTAGCCCATTTTAACATCGAATTGTTCCCTGCTATAAGAGGTCCTCTCCTTGCTTAGCGATGCCGGCAGCTATTTTTACGGGAGGCATCTGCCTGAAGCGCCTGCCTTCCCTCTGAGCACAAAGGAGGCCCGTTCCCACGCTTCCCGCAGGCTCCTGACGGGGTGATCCCGGGAGCCGCTGCAGAGCTGGGGCTGCACCGCCACCCGCGCCCGCTGCCAGCCCCAGCCCTCGGGCAGGCTGCGATGGGTGGGATGTAGCGGACTGCTGCATCTGGGCAAAGGAGAACCGATGGATATTGCTGGTCCTTAGAGACTGGCTGGCGAGTCGATGGTTCTTCAGCCGGCAAGGCTGCCTGTTCAGCAGTTCGTGGTCCCGCGGGTGCTGGAGCCAGCGCTTGCAGCATGCCTGCATTGATTTAAAATCGGCAAGCAGAAGCAAGCCTGCATCAAGACAGAGCGGTGGCTGCTGCTGACGGTTCATCATGAAGGAACAGCTTTATGTTTCTGAAAGCACCTGACTGGATGGATGCTTTTGTCTAAGCAGCAGCAAATATTGCAAGGGGAGATCGGAGAGCGAGCTGAAATCTGCTCTTGTGATTGCTTTGTCAAGTTCAGGGCTTCTCTCCTCCTGGCATCGCAGGGACGCAGCCCGGCTCTCCTGGAGACCCCCGCTGCCTCGGCTACTTCTGTGAGTTCAAGGTCAGCAGGTTTCCTCGGCAGCGTTTGGGACCGAGCCCCGCGCTGCTGGGCAGCCTGCAGCCCGCGTCAGGGCGGCCGGGGGCTCTGGCTGCGACCTGGACGGTGACTAAAGGAGTACCGAGGGCGCGATGCAAGTGTCCATCGCCTGCACAGAGCACAACTTGAAGAGTCGAAATGGTGAAGACAGACTCATCAGCAAGCAGAACACCACTACCCCGAACGTAGTGAATGCAGCCCGGGCAAAATTTCGGACAGTGGCTATTATTGCTCGCAGTTTGGGGACATTTACCCCTCAGCACCACATTTCATTAAAAGAATCCACCGCAAAGCAAACGGGCATGAAATATAGGTATGGTCACGGTATCATTCTTTGTTACGTTGCAGTGTAATAGCTCTTTACTTTGCCTCTAAAGAATTGCCTGCCTGGATGCATCTGATTTTGCAGAGGAGCTCTCTACTAAGGTTATTAATAGATTTTTAAACTTGTGCATAACTGAATAGCATTTCGGTGTTAATGTTTTTGCAGGCATAAGTATTTGTGATTTTACACAAAAAACACTTGCCTGGGTAGATTACATACAACATTGTGAATTTACGACAGTGGTGTTAAGATGGTTTCTATTAAGTGCTCAATATAACTTATATTGGTACTAATGAGCAGAAAAATCAATTAGCAAAGCACGTTTGAGGCTGGACAGGAAAAGTTCATTTGCAGTATGTTGTATAGAGCAAAAAGAAGTGTCTGCCTTGGGTACCATTTCATCATGGTGATCGCTTACTGACTTTTCACCTGGTTCACTTAGTGAAGATGAGATCAAAGCCAATTTTAGGTGAGATGCAGAAAAAAACCCATGGGCATTCTTATAAAATGCCTCATGCATCTTACAGATTTTTATTCCTCCTAACCTAGGCAGGAAAAATAACGAACGGCTGTGACTTCAGTCTGAAGTGCTCGGTGTGGGCAGCTGATAAGCTTCTCTGTCATGCCTTCAGCTGAAAATGAGAAAGGTTTCTATGACTTTGACAGTTGGCTTTTGCCTGTTCAGGATGTCCCTTTCAGCCACTAATGGGTGCCGTTATTGGGACCGGGAGAAGGGAACAGCCTGGGGATGCTCTGCACTCCTTGCCCGAGGCAGAGCTGCTGCCTCCATGAGCAGCCTGTGCAGAGCAGCCCGGCGGCTGGCACGAGGGGGTCTCCACGGGCAGGGCGTGGGGAGGGCGGCGAGGGCTGAGGGTCACCGGGCAACTTTAGCCGTGTGTATTCCCAGCCCACCAAATAATGGCCGATGCTCCTGCTTAGCCAGCTGTACCCGCTCTGGGGGAGCGGCGCGGGGCAAGGATGCAGTTTTGCAGTTACGCTGATTTTACGGTCATTGGGACTGGTGCAAAGCCAAGCTGGCTTTAGCACCGTTACATGAAATTCAAGCGTGTGTGCAGGTCAGCCCAGGGCTTGGTTTAGGCAATTCTGTACTTATGAAAATGTCAATATTAACTCTGCAGGAACCACAGAGATGGGGTGTACGGAAGCAGAGTGAATGGGATGCTCAGATGTAATTTGCTGTGAGTTTTTTGAAGGGCTGAGGTGGAAGGTGGAACCCAGCCTTTCCGACTGCTTCTTCCTGTCGTTTGCCCATGACCAACTTCTAGCAGGAGCATTGCACGCTCCTGCCGCTTGCTCCCTGGCATGATGTCGGCAGCAGAAGCGGTCCGGGCAGCACTCCTGTGAAAGCAGAAATGCTGATTAATATCTCCCAGAGCCAACTCCCAGCCTGACCTGACGGGGTGCTGGGGGTGGTGTGGCGGGGCAGGCTCAGTGCTCTGGGGGGGTTCCCGGCGGGGCGACAGTCCTGGCTCCCAGCCGCTGCGGGCTGGCCCTGGCTGCGGGGAGGGTGGTGTTTGGGGGATGGCGGCGGGTCCTGCCCGAAGAGAGGCAACTCTCGAAATCAATATAACTCATCCTTTAATCAGATGTCTGCAGCCTCCCAGTGGAGTAGGGGCCGGTGGAGCGGTGCCACCTGGGAGCTCCCTGTGAGCCCTCTCCCCTCCTGCAGCCCTGTCCAAGCATTGCACCTCCCTGCCTCAGTTTCCCCAGGAAGCACGTCTGTGGGAGACGTGTCTTTGATCATGTCATTCAGAGACATGATCTGTTACCAAGTTGTGGCTTCTGCTCATTAGGCTTACGGACACTGTGTACTAATTGTCAGCAGTTATCTCTGCTGATTTCCCATGGGTTCCCGGCACTATCAGTGTACCGACACGCCGGGTAATTGCAATTCTTTGCTGCCCACATGACACAAATGCTCCTGCAGCCTCCAAAGTTGGGCCTTTGTAAATCCTTTCTGGCTTATTTCTAGATAAGGTTTCAATACCGAGGGCTGAATTCTCCTGCGGTGTTCAGCACAGCCCTGACGGCTCCCTCGGCTTTGGCTGCCCGAGACCTGGGGAATTGCATCAGGAATAGCATCTCGTTTGTGACAAGGCTGATGTTTTATCTTTATGACTAATCCCTGTTTCTGCTCCTAAATCTCTCCATATCTAGAGCTGATTTCTCCCCCAGGAGAAGAAGTGAAGGGGAATTTGGAGGAAGAGCTGAGTAAACCTCCAGGCTCAGCTGTGATGCTGCTGAATTGAGATAACCTTTAGTTAGGGAAGACGCCTACCAATGGTGATGGAGCTGATATTTCGTGTGCATCTCTGGGCCTGGTTCCTCAGTCCGAGGGAAATCCAGTGCCCAGAGAAGCCAAAGGCTTTTCTCAACGGGTGTAATGATAATCCTGTAAAGTCCTCAGCTCCCTTACATTTGAAGCTGAAGTCCTTCCCAATTCATTTTCTGCTTGAATTATGTCCCTGATGCTAAGCTATACAGTGTGTGCTGCTTAAAATGACATGCTAGCTAAGCTGGCCCTTGTTTTATGCTAAAAATACCGATAGCCGCTCCCCCCTTAGACCCTAAGCGATGCTGCCACCCCCCTGGCAGGGCTGCCCCGCAGCTCCTGCTCCACTCCCGGGATGCTTCCCGACCCCGGCGCTGCCTCCCCCGGCTGCCAGGTGCTCCTGATGCCAGTGGGATTATGTAAAAGGGAGAGACAGCGACTACGCCTGTGACAGGGGTGGGGGCGGGAGAGGAGCCAGCTCGGGGGCTTTTCATCAAACGACATGTTTCTGGACCCGTTCCAGCTCAGAGACCGAACTGGAATATAAAAGACAAAGTTTACAGGAATAAATACATTCACCGGGGAACATCTGCAAATATTAGGACTCAGGTGCGTTCCTGCAGCATTCACGTGAACAAACCTCTGCTTTTCCTTCACTAAATCTCATTTCGTTGCCTCCCTGTCAGATTGTGGCATCAGCCAGACGGGACCTCCCCACACATCACCTCTGCTGTCACCGCCGGGGACAGCCTCAGCTGCCTCCCGCACGCAGAAGGCAAACGGGGAGAGGGGCTGTTCCCTTTTATCCTTTTTAATGCTCCAGATCAGTCCCACTGGTGAGCCTGCCCAGATGCTCAGGGAGAATATTTGGGATCACTTCAAGTCTTTCCTTGAAAATTATGTGGTTGCAGTGCTTGGCTTGGAAAATTGCAATCTGCTGCACCGCTGCTGAAAACAAAGGATGTATTTTTACATCCCTCCCATGCTGTTGGAGAGCCTGTCTCCCTCCTTGTGCCTGCCCAAGGGATGGCAGGCTGAGTCTTCAACTGCTTTGGACCATTAGAAGGTCACAGTCTGGGTTCTTCTCCCTCCTAATTTGCCATATTTTCTTTTAATTTGTTGTCAGCCCAGTTCAAGCTGTCAGTAAAGTGGATCCAGTGGGGCTATTTGGGATGTGCCCTGGCTACCACAGAGAACAAGTTCTCAAACTAAGACTTGTACCAGCCTTCCCATGCTCATACTGGTGGCCTTGCCATCATGCAGGCAGCAGGACAAAGCCTCGCCCCAGAGCATCCCGGCTCCCTGTGAGCCTGGTCCATGCCCAGGACATGGCAGGGAGCTCAGCCGCACAGGGCTTAGGGCTCAGCTCCGGCTCCATCCGCTGTGCTGCCGAATCGGGGCTGCCAGCAGTTCAAAACCAGCCCTTTATGAGAGCTCTGCCCGTGCATGGGCACAAGGGACCCAATTTACAAAGCTCAACTATCTATTTGTGTTCATAAATAATTGATGGCGGAAGCTTTGACCATTAACTCCAGTGTGAGCCTAAACAAAAAAAATTTAACTGCAAAGGCAAGCTGGTGGAGTTAATAGTCCATGCTCACCCTGCGGCCAGCGCAGAGCCTGGGGCAAGGTGCGGAGAGGCTGGGCACTGTCCCCCCGAGGGGAAACCCATCCCTCCTGCCCGATGCGGGATGCCCAGCCCTGTCTTACGAGCTGCTCGGCCATGGCTGCCATGCCCGTGCCACCGCAACGCTGGGGCTCCTGCCTGTGCCGCAGAGTTCTCTGAGGATGGGCATTAGTAATGGCTAGCAGAGCTGTAAGGAGGCAGCGGTAATTAAAGTTCATGCGGGAGGCCAGCCTGGGAACCTCGTCCCTGCTCGGTCAGGTCTGCATGGGGACCTGCCCTGCTGCTGCAGGCGCCGTAGGGGAAATGGTGTTTGTTGCAGTTGCTGAGCACTGGACGTGTAAGAATTGCGTGTCGCATTTTGCAAGGTCTGGAGAGGCTTTAGCAACCAAAGACCTTTCCCAGCCACTCGGGAGCTGCCAAGCTCTCCCCGGTGCCGGTGACGCAGTGCTCAGCTACCTGCTCAGCACCAGCTGCTGCTCTGGAGGGCAAAGCACCGGCATGAACCCGAATGTGCATGAAGGGTCTGGAGGAGACCAAGCTGGCCGGACACGTGGTGCTGCTGCCTGTCCGCTCCCTTCTTCCGGCACTACGGGTACGTCTCGAAATCGTGGGTGCCTGCGCTTACAGCAAGCCCGGTGCAGGGTGGCCTGGTCAATCCTTTTCTTACTTGGGATTTTTTCTGGCTCGCTGCCTGGGTGCTGCTGCTTGCCAGGCTGCAGGCTGTGGGACCTTCCAGTGTCCCCGTGGCATGGAGGCAGTGCCCTGGCCACATTCCAGCGGAGGTCATTACATCCTGCCGGCTAAAAATTCCTCTGCAGTTTGAAGGCATTTTTCTTCACTGTGTGCCTGAAATTGTGGGTTCTTGTCGAAGTGCATTAATAAAGAGCTGCTAATGCATTGCATCGCAGCGGTGGGTGTGTTCCTCTGGTGGCTCTGGTGGGATGTCTCTCTTCCCCCTCCTGGAAAGGTGGCTGCAGGCTTGACTTAGCCAGGGTCAGAGAGCGCTCCATTGGCTCTGCACACCAATTACAGACATTAAAAGGCACAATAAAAATACTATGGCACAAAGAATTCCCTATCCCACTTTTCTACCTAAATAAATATCCGCTGGCAAACATAATTAAGGTATGTAACAAGTATAAAACTCTCAATCCTATGGTTAACTCAAACCTTAAGAGTCCTTGCGGGCTGGCAGGTCCCAGCCTGGCAGGGAGCGATGCTCTGGAGCACCTTCCCTCCCCAGGGTCATCCGGGAAGGGAGAAATGCAAACCTGCTCCTGTGAAACATTCGGCAGCCATTCCCCCTCCCTGGAGAGGTTCCCGGCACAGCTGCTGAGCGCTTGCAGAGGAGGAGGAACTGCTGCCCGTGGGGGACGCAGCCCTGCAAAGACCCTGAGCCATGTCTGAGATGTGTGATTACCATCAGGAAAATGACTTTCGCCTCCAAGATTGCCGGTGGTTTCTTCCACTCCTTTGAACATACCCCGGGTGACCTGTGGGCTAGAAGCAAAAATTGCACTCCTTTTATTAAAGTGCAAATTTCTTACGTAGAAGCGTGGTATTATTAACGCTAGAATTGCGTTGTAAAGAACGCTTTGTATGCAGATCCCGTGCAACGTGCCTGCCTGTACAGCTGCTGTAAGTGTGGGCTTACAGGAGTCAAAAGCAAACTTCCAACCTGCTGGGTTTGGAAAAACACATGGGTCAGTTTGGGCTGCAAGATTAGTTTGGAAACAGAAGATAAATGTCTTTGCAGTATTTCAGGACTTGTGTCTTCTTTTTTTTTGCATCATACTACAAGCATTAACTGTAATAACTACTTCATATATTTAGGAATCCATGGTTTATTTAAGTCTTGCTGCAATTACGAGGAGTTTTAAGCACTCACAGGCAAATGGCACAATTATTTTGATATAAAATTATGCATTATTTCAGTAGCTCTCCACATCAGGTTGATTTTTATGGCTCATCATCTGATCTTCGTTTTATTGCTGTAAATTAAGACCAATCCAGTGAACAGAATGGATTTACACTGAATTCACAATGCGTTTTCCCCCAGGACTGGAGCTTATAGTGCCTAAAAAGGAGTCAGGAATAACTCAAAAGAAGGAGAAGAAAGAACCAGTTGAGTAAACAAAATCTGTGCTGATTTGTGCTGCTCTCAAATTCCTAGTGGCTCTCCAGGAGTTTGTAGCTGCTAAGTAAGGCTGTGGGTTCGGTGTGGTCTGGATTTTTCTCATCTCATTACATTGATGCAAAAGCCATGTTTTACATTGCAATGTTAAATTCAGTGTAGGCAAAGTGAGCTTTAGATTTGAATACACATTTACTTACCGTGTAAACTCTAAATGGTAGTGCATGGAGTTAGTCAAAGCTATACTCACTCCCTGGCTTTCACGTCTTCAGTAAATGAAGACTTCGCAGACGTCTCGCTGAGTGTAAGCACTGAAAATGTGCTCTTCCAGGTTTCAGATAGAGCAAAGTTGTCTTTTTTTTTTTAAAGCAGACTGCCCAGGTGGGGCCTGCTTGGCTGAGCATGGCTGCTTCCCAGCTCTCTGCTGGCGGCTTTGCTGCCAGAGGAGCGATGCCCAGCGCTGGGTGCTGCCGCTTGCCAGGCTGCAGGTTGCGGGACCCGGGTCTGCAGGCTCTGCCCCGCTCTCTGCTCCCCCAGATGCAGCGAAGGGATTTCTTCTGCTCAGGGTTTCTCCTTCTCCTCTCTCTCCGCTGGAGACCCAACCAGGCCAAGAACCTCCTTCATCAACTTTACTTAATTGAAAAATGCACTTTTAGTGTTATTTCCAAGTATTGTGATATTCTTCATGAAAATGTTTCTACCTTATTAGGCATTTTGAAAACATCTGTCCACTAGCTTAATTATATATCCTCCAGTGAGGTTGAGCTCAGGGAGAAATACGCAACCGGTCAGAGCGGCGCTGGCTTGCGCGTTAGCACAGAGCAGGGACTGTTACACAGAGGACGAGTGTCAGCATTTGACATCATCTCTGCCCAGCTACACCGTGATAGTCCCCACTTCCCCGGCGAGCATGGCGTGCAAGCTGTGTCTCATCCCCCAGTGCAGTGTCCTCCGCTCCCCACGGAGCAAGGCCTGGGGATGCCGGATCATCTGTCCCAGCCTCTGTGTCATGCTGGGGACAGGAACACTGTACCGTGGTGCTGGTGGCACTGGGGGGCACTGGGGGGCACAGCAACAAGCCAGGGCTTGGTCTGCCATGGATTCCCGCCCCCCCATTTTAATCCCAAGAGAGAGAGATGAGCTAAGGAGAACAAGATTGAATTCAAGGACAAATGGTGTTTTAAAGAGCACGCTTTTCATGTCAGTTTTGTTAAGCAGAAGCAAAATGATGATATTTTAAGGAAGCTTTTAAATAATGCAATCGTATTCTGGCGATGAGCTGCAGAGCCTCTCGAAGCTCGCCAGTGGCCAAGGCGTGCAGGGCACAGGGCAGCGGTGCAAGGGCACGGGAGCAGCCTGGGTGGCTGTCCCTGTCACCCGTGGGTGGTTGTCCCTGTCACCGGTGGGTGGCTGTCACAGCACTGCTGCTCCCTGTGCCACCCGGACCTGGGGTCTGCTCTCCCAGGGCAGTGGCAGCTGGTGGCTGTCCCCTGGTGTGAGGCAGCATGTGGCAGCTCCCTGGCTCGCGGCAGTGGCTGAAGCAGGTTCCTGACTGCTAAAACTCACCCTGCTCCGCTCTGCTCATCCTGAACCACTCCCCGCAGTGTGATATTTTCGATTTAAAATCTGCCTGACAACATTAGTCTAATGCTTACATGGATGGAAGAAAAGATGTAACGCAGAAACGCTGCTAATTTAATTACTTGTGAAGTGCACAGTTTAAGATATTTAAAATGTATTATTTTAGCATGGCTGCTTTGGCAAAATCCAGTTTGAATTTTGAGCATGCTTATTTTTATTTTAGACTAACATTATAAAATGCCATCTGTAGAACATGTTTGTTAAGAAAGTAATTCTTGGTAAGGAAAGAAAATGCTCTGCGTGTGACTTGGTGTGAGCCCAGAGGTTAAAGCTGGGGTGACATTTTCCCTGCCACACGTCAGTGGAGATCTCCCCTTTGCCTGGGGTTCAGCATGTGCTGAGCAGTGTGGCAGGAGAGGGATGGCTCCGTGGAGCTGTTTCTACAGCTCCTGCTCCAGCAAAACTTCCATGTGTTTCAGTATTTGGAAAATATCCAACAAACCAAGTTCTGGTGGTGCTTAGTGGTGGGTAGATACCTGATGTAAAGTCAGCGGATAGTTTGGATGGATCTTGCTAATGCACAGAGGGATTTGGCTACCATGTCCCTTATCCCGCCCCTGTTCTTTGGGGTGGTCCAGGTGATGCTTCCCATCACTCTGCTGGAGTCAGAGCAGTGTTTGGTGGGAGCCTCTGGAGGGGTTCAAAGGTGTTTGCTCCTGAACAAACCCATTTTAGAAGTTGATCGGAAGCTGCCCTCCATCTGCCTCCTCTGCTGTTGTGCTCACTGTAGACCCCTCCAGAGGAGGCAGAGAGGATGAAGGAATACAGCAGCCCCTGCAACAGCGAGGTAGCTCTGGGCGTGTAGGAGAGATCGCAGCCTTTTGGGGCAGGCTGTGCCCTGTCTGCTGGGTCACTCCGGGTGGCTGGTGGGACACACAGCACTGCCGTCCCGCAGCAATGCCCCTGCTGTTCCCCACAGCAGCATCCCCTGCGGGAGATGCACCATTGTCCCATCAGCAAACCAAAACTTGCTCCTCATGGTATCCGAATGTATCAGAAATGTTTCTCAAACTATTTTTGTAGCCCAGTAAAACCTCCTGGCAGGTGGGTGGGAGTGGGGAGCAGCGCTTGGTGTCCAAGATGCCTTGCTCAGGGTGGCCATGTGCTCGGCAAGGGCTCTGCAGGCACCACACTAAAGAGTTTTGGGAGCTATTTTCTGGCAAAGCTCTGCTTGGAGAACAAACAGAAATAATCGATGGGACACAGGGCTTGAGAAGCAGAAGCAGCATATTGAAAAATAAGGTCCTGAAGTTCCTGGAGGCCCTTCGTACGTGGCACCCCAACGAGGTCCTGGTGCCTTGCCTACAGCAGCTCCTAAAGAGGAAAGCTTGTGCGTGTTTGATGCCTAGTTTTTGCTTAAAGCCCACAACAGCGGCGTGAGAGTCTGTTGCAGGGCCTGCCAGCAACTTAAATTCAGCTGGATGCAATGCCTTTGGAGAACCTCAGATTCAATAAGTGAGATGGCCTCCTTGCACAGAAAGGGCATGAGAGAGGTGACAGCTGGGCGGAGGCCGTTAGGATCGCCTGCGCATACGCCCAGCTTGCACGCTCCTTGTGAAGGGGTTGTGTAAGTCGTCATAAAAAATGTGCCCTGTACGTTAACAGCAAGCTGCTTTAGAAATATTTTGGGTATGAAGTTATAAAACTTTTATGGCATACCTGTATTTTCCTGTTGGCATTACGTTTGCCAGAAAAACCAGGCACTCCCTGGTCACAGCTTCAGCTGCATCGGCTGTGAAACTGTACTGCAACCAATTTCACAAGTACTTAAAAGCTGTCAGCTTTGTCTCTGAAGGGGTAGAAGTCCCACAGAGCAATTAAACCAAAAATTCAGTTATTTTTCACAGTGGTCTCCCTGCCTCAGCCTGCTTATTTTTAGAATAGTTCATGCAAATAGCTTTTACCTAAATATTTACGCAAGAATAAATTACCCCTCCAAAGCGAAAATCTCCCCTTCCCGGGGCAACCCCGCTGGGGGATGCTCCCGGCTGCAGATGGGGCAGACCTGCTTACAGCTGTGCCGAGCACCCAGCGTTTGACCAGAGCTGCTCAGATTCCTTCCTGTTCCTTAGTCTTGTGATTTTGCCAGAATTAGCCTCTCCTGCCTGTGGAGAAAAGACATGTTTTCCAGTTTCAGCTTATTCAATCACTTCAGCTTAGTGACTAATACTTTCCAAGGTGGGTCAATGGATGGGGAAGGAAAAACCAGTGACGGCGTTTTAAATTTTTTATTTTGCCTCTTTCAGTCTGAAGTAGTACCAAAAGGAGAGAAACTGGCATCTATTATTTACGGCCCTATGGGATGTGTTGACTAGTGACAGTATAGTCAGCACCCTATGCACAGGTATGATTTGCTTACTAATTTCCTACATGAATGAAGTGGAATCGACCTGGGCATCGTAACAGAGTTAGGCACATGTTCCAGCTTTGCTGGGTCTTTGTCCAGCCCTCTGAGATCTGTAGCACCGTGGGGTTGGGTACCACTGAAGGGTGACTGGGGGAAGCGGTGGATTAACCCGTGCACAGATGTGATGGAGGGCTCCCTGGTCCTCTCTTATTTCTGGAAATAATTTGATTCATTCAAATCCTTTAGGAATTGCAAGATATTTTTTTTTTTTACAGGGATAACGTAATTCCCTCAGACATTTGAAATCCTGCACTTGAAAAGCATCACTGCAGAATGACAAATATTTTTTCTTTTCCTCTTGTCCTCGGGTCCCACGGCTGACGAAACATGTTGGGGGCAGGAGAGCCGCGGGCTGTGCACTGTTCCAGGATGCGGTTGCTGGAATCGGGGCTGCCCCGGTGGAGCTATTTCCCTGGGAATGCCAGTGCCAGTGCTGCCCCCGCTCCGGCATCCCTACCCCATGCTCCCCAACTGGGCAGCTCTGGGAATAGACATGCGCAGCTGCTGCCATCGCAGCAAACTCTCCGCAACCATTTCTGCTCCAGCTGCGGGCAGGAGGCCGCCTGGGCAGCATGTGCCCCCAGGGGCCGGCTGCAGCCCGGGATGGCAAGCGGCACCCAGCCACCTGGCAGACTGCCTCTCGGCCGGGCTCGCAGGGAGCCTGGGCGGGAGGGAGGGAGTGGGCAGGAGCGTTGCATGCGGGAGCCTCATTCATGGCACAGATCCCACGTGGGGAGGCTGAGCATGCCGGCACGTCTGCCAGAGCCACGCGCGGCAGCCCCTGCGCTTGGCTGCGGCCCATCTATTTTGCCTTATCTACATTTTAATGCGTCATCTGCAACTTTTCTGAGGATGCAGCCAAAAAAAATTCTGGGGAATTTCAGCTGAAGCGACCACCTACGCACCCGGTGGCCCTACGAGTATGGGAGATGAGTTGGAAAGTGTGAAGGGAGCCAAGAAACGGGGGCCAGATGCCATTTAGGCACCTGCTCGTCCCCTCACACTATCCACACCTGGGCTGGCTGCCCATCCTGCTGCCGAGCTGGGGTTTCCATTGTCCAGGACCCACCTCCTGGCTTCGCCGCTGCTGTTTTTCAGCTGATCAGTACTGCCCTGTTTTGCCTCTGCAGCTATTCCACTAGTAATGGGTTTTTTTTCCTATTTTGTACCATTGACCTTATATTTAACATCACTGCTGGAGCGGTGGGGATAGCCACCATGACCCCCAAACCCCGTTTTACTGCAGTGGGGACCACAGGGCCTGCCACGTTGCTGCAGAAACCCAGATGGGAAGGAAGATGCTCAGAGGAGCACCTGGGACTGCGTCGTCGATCCACTTCCACTCTGAAATAGCTTAGAAAAGCAGCGTTCCTCCTCGTGCACCTTCACCATGCTACAGCGGATGTGCACGATCCAAATAAAATCCTATTTTATTTTTATAACATCTTAGGTAGAAGAGATTACAAAGTGGTGTGCAAAGCAGCAAGCATAAGCAGTCAAACACTGCAAGCGTAAGATTGAACATTAAAGCAAATTTAAGAATGTATATGCTCAACCAAGGAAATAAATCTGCGTTTTCAGCTCACTCAAGTATCTGTTGGGCCATCTACGCTGGGCCAGCTTCTGCTGTGGCTTTGTATGTTCATCTATGCTTCTTATAATTTGAAAATAGAGTTAAAAATTTCCTGAGATTTGATGCTTTGCATAAATGTCAGTATTTCATCAGAGCCAGGAGTACCTCTGTCTTTGCTGCAGCTTTACAGCTTGAAGCTTTCCTTGACTCTTGCCCATGCATGGAGCCTTTGCTTGGATGTGGTGCCTTGGTCTGAGCATCCAAAGGTCCCATGGCCATAAGCTGCTGGGTGCAGGCACGGCTGGGCATCATGGGCACAACCGGGCACCGTTGATCTGTCTCAGCTGGGGATGTCTCTGGTGGGTGGTGGGTGAAAGCACTTGAGTCTGGCCTGCCCCGGCTGCGGCGGCAGGGCTGAGCTTGCCTCCAGCCTGCCCAGCACTGCAAAAGGTGGTTTTCCCAGAGGAAACCCCAAAGCTGCCCTGTCCCCCTTCGCTGCCACTGGGATGCACAAGTGCCACCAGGAGCCTCCGTGCTCCTCCGACGTGCCTGTATGGGGCGGCTTGGGTGGTCTATCAACTCGTATTAGGGTGACACAACTTCCATTTAGAAACAGGGACTATTTCTATGGGACAAACAGGAAGATAGTTTGTATTAGAGTAAGGAAAGATACTCAGTAGGACTTTGGTTAAAAATCACCATTCTTGCTTTCCAAAGACTAAGGTTTTAAACCCCATCCTGTAATAAACCATTTTCTAGGTAGAATGTGATGCTGACTTGACAGGAGGTTGAAAGCATCAACAGAAAGCAGCGAACACGACCAGTGAGGCATTGCCCTGATTTTTGTAGAAGTGCCCCAAATGAAGCGGGGTACAATGACTTGCACCTGCCTGTAACCAAAGCTCGCTGAGGACATGCAGGTGTCCCAGTGGCGTGCAGACCTTCCTCGCTTTGTTATCTCTGCACAAGGAAACGGGTTTAAAATACATAAAACAGTGGAAAGCTGCTTTTCTGCATCACTGCAATTACTGCTAATACGGGCGGTAATTTAGTGGAAACTGCTGTGCGTGTTGTGAAGTGTTTTGTTCGCAAAATGGGAGACAGAAACCATTATTTTTCTCTCTTCCCACCCACGCCACTTAGAGACAACCTCCTGCCATCGGAGCTTGCTGAGGGGCAGCTACTGCTTGTCTAAAATCTGTAGGTCTTTTTGAGCTGATGAGGCAGAATGAAATCCAGCCTTAAAAGCAGAAAACCACCCAAGTTAATTAAAGAAGAGAATTAACACCTCCATGTTGCTTCACCCTCAGTTCACAGCAAGACTAAGCCGCACTGGGGGCTGTTGCAGCCCGATGAATCGTGACAAATAGCATTTACATGGCTCTGAGATGTTAAGAGGAGCTGAGCACCCTTCGGTGAAGCAGTTTGCATCTTCCCCTGGGGAGGCAGGGAGCTCCAGAGCCCGAGCAGATGCTGACAGGTCACCTGAGAAACTTGTGAGGAGACCAGGAGATGGTGTGTTTTCCCAGAGCACTAAGAAATATGGAGTGTCTTTGCTAAGCCTGAGCTGTACCATATCCTCACTGCTCTCTGGTTTGGCATGGCCAGGCTAAGGAGATGTCTGCGTGTGTGCCTTGGGAGGAGTTCAGAGGAGCAAAAGCCCTGCAGATGTGGTCAGTGCTGGAGGGGTAGGTCTCTCCAATGTCACAGCTCCGGGAGCACCCAAGAGACATGTCACCCAAAACTTCCAACGGTTTTGCACCAGGAAGGGTCAGGAAAGGCTCAGGGACGGTGGAGAGGAGAGCTCAACCGGGCAGGAGGGGGATGGCCCCTCTCCTGCCTGTCCCTTCCCCTCCCTGCCACGTCACCCTGGTTTGTTCATGGCACCCCATGTCCTGGGGCCCCCAAAGGTGTTCTCCTGGTGCGAAGGACATCCCCTTCCCCACGGGGCAGGGAAGGGGGGTCCCACCCCACTTTGCTGTGTACAAGCAGGGAAATTCGGGCAGCCACAGCTGCCCCTCATTGCCCATTTTAATGCAGGGGAGGGGGGCCGGGTCTGCAATTGGCACCAGCTCCCTTTGCTCAGGGGGTGCAGGGTGGCTCTCTCTGGCATTTGAAGGGGGAGAGAAACGGAGTGTGCTAAGGAGGGTTCATTAACATGGGAAGCAGCCGAACTGGTGAGGGTTTCATATGGTATGAAGCAAGCAGAAGCGCTAGGGCCAAGCAAGGCTCTGAAGCTCAGGATTACACTTTGTTGTTCCCCACTCTGCAGGTCACAGGCGAAGGATGTTGGATGTGCTGCAGCGGGAGAGGGCAATTGGAAAGGGTCTTTACTTTTGTCAGGTTTTTGTTGTTACTTGAAACAGCCTCTTCTTTTCAGGGAACAAATTACATATTTTATTCATTTTCTGTGCAGAAAGGAAGGGTTCTGGAGCATTAATGGGGATGTTTCTAAGCAACGTTGTTTTCCCACTGCCAGCTTTGGGAAGTGACTTTTTTTTTTACATTTTTGTAGCAATAAGCCAAACTGTCTGCAGTTTATATGCAGGAAAACCTTGTCATAGTTTCCTCAGTTTTGCTTAATTGGATGGGGGGGGCTGTATCACTGCCGTGGGGCTCACCCCACCCATGAGGGTGCGTGCAGGCATACGAGGAGGGCTGTGCCGTGCTCAGGGTGCCCCAACCCCTCCTTTCTGGTGGTGGAGCTGGAAGACATCCATGAAGACACCTGCAGGCAGGTCTCTGCACCTGAAGATGCCGATGCCTGTCCCAGGAGCTGGCTTTGTGCCCTTCCCAATTCCCTCTGCTGCGTTCAAAGTCCCTCTCTCCCCTCTCGCCTCCTTCCCCCCATCTATTGCTCTCTGCATGTTTTTTGCAAGCTGGGATACTTAGAAATGCCTGGGGAGTGCTGGGTTTTGCCTCCCCTGCACACCTCCCTCGTGCCGAGGCCGTCGGCGTGGCCGTGGGCACCGTGGTGTGGGTGGTGGGAGCCAGTGGTGCCCTGAATGGGGGGCGAGCATTGCCCCCATGGACCTGGGATCCCCACACACCGTCGCTCCCTGGCAGCCCCTGGGGGCTTGTGAAATGGGGTCCTGGGGGTCACCTGCCACCGGGGATGCTTCGGTAGGACTGACTTGCGCAGGATCCATCCCCTCAGTTTTGTATTTCTGGTAGAGGTTGGCTTCTGTGGGCAAAAACACCAACACAGAGCAATGAAACTGGGGTTGGAACAAGCGAAAACCAGCATTATCTGATTTCTGTCGAGCTCTTCTAAGCCTGATGATTCTTCTGTGGGTGTGGAGTTGAAAATGTTTTAGTCATTGTATGTGTTATTGCAGAAATTTTATTTGAAACTTATGTTTTTCCTTAGAAAAACCTCTCACTCTTTCTCTCTCTCATTCCTGATAGATAGATAGATAGATGGATGGATGGACAGGCAGATAGATGGATAGGTAGATGGGTGGATAGACAGGCAGATAGGATGGTTATCCTGATCCCATTGTACTGTTGGGAATATTGGAAGAAGATAAGCTTAAAGCAGGGTTTGCTCAGCACACCTCAGACTGAAGCAAAGCTGCTCGGCAGCTTTGTCTTCCAAGCAGCCCAACTGTCACTTTCTGCTTTAAAATCTTAAACTCTTTGTTTTTAGCCTCTACCAAACACGAGGCTGTTTTGAGGATGTTTCCAGGCTGGCTGGATGCAGGGTGGGGTGGACTGTCATCACCCAGAGCTGATCCCGGCTGGGATCCCAGCTGGGATCAGCTTTAGCTTCACTAAAGCACAATGCAGCAGGTAAGCGCAGCCTGGTGTCAGACACCCAGTGAAGTGTACCCCATACGTGAAGGCAGATGGTTTTACATTGAACAGGAGCCATGTCCCCTTCTGCAAACCAATGGGGACCCTGTGGGGTTATGGAGGCAGAGGCTGATGCAGGTTCAGACACCTGATGGTGTGTCAGCCCTGCAGCCCTGCCCAGCACTGGGAAGGGAAGATTTGGGCTGATTTGGGGATGTGTTAATGGAAGTGACCAAACCCAAACTCTACCCGCTCCAAACAAGGAAGGGCAGCAGTGAAGCAAATCTCCCACCTGGATAACCAGGATATATTTTCTTATAATTGCTTTGTCCCTTAACAATAGGAGGAACCACTTGTAGGTTAATGAGTTGATTAAGCAGCACAGGTGGCTCAGGCCATAAATCCCTGCTGGGAGGGTGCTGGCTTAGTTGGCTGTGTCTCCATGCAGGGGGCTTGTGACAGTCCTCAAGCTGCTGCTCTCCCAGCTGTGAGTGATGGGAAGTGTCCGGTACCTGGGTGATGCTGTGTGTGGTGTGCTGCGGTGGGGCTGGAAGATTAACAGTGAAGGTTGTCTTAAAGAAGGGAATTACTCTTCCCCACTGCTTGTTGAAGTGCAAGGGGAAATGAGTTTGCTCTGCACCAGGGCTGGGTGCTGGGGTAGATGCTCTCTCCTGCTGGGATGCCTGGGGAGCTGGGTCTGTGTGGTTTTGGGGGCCCATCCTTGCTGGATGTGGCTCTGGAGGGATGGAGAAAGCACCTGCCAGTGGTGACTGAGGGGTGCTCAGCGCTGCCTGGGTATGGGGACTGAGCTTGGTGGCTGCTAGTGGCTCCCTGCAGCCTGGTGTTACATCTGCCTCCAGTGCTGCAGCATTTGCTGCCATTGATGCTCTCTCTTACTGATTCCCCTACACTAGAATTAATTAAAAGTGAATAATTACAATCGCTTTCTGCCCTGTACCACAGGAGACAAATACCATTCCTGCCATATGGCATGGGCTACTTTGTAGATGTGTTTTCTCCCCTGCCTTCTCCCCCTCTTCTTTTAATTACAGCGACTGTCAGCTCTGAAAATCCCCCAGACCCGACTGCGTGCTGGTGTGCCACGCCACTGCCCACACGGTGCCAGCGGCAGGCTTGGCTGTGGCCCGCAGTGATGCTTTGCTGCTGGGGATGGGAGCCCTACCAGCGGCGTGGGAGGATGTGGGTGTCTGTGTGTGATTTTGGGGGGTCCCTCTACCCTAATGCCTGTGGGAGGTACCTGGCACCCACGCAAATGTGGGGCTTCAAATGCAGGAGCTGAGTTAGGCACTTAATTAAAGCCCTGTCCTGCAGCCACCTGGGTGCACGGAGCGCGGCTTGGGGTGGGTTCAGCTACTGCTTGTCCCAGGGGAGACTAAGGTGCTCAGCCACAAAACGGGGACCTTCCCCTCTGTTGGCACCCAGCCGCCTCACTGGAGGGGTGTGAGGTCTGGGGGTGTCATGAGGGGTGCAGGGCTGTGCTGTTAGTGTTGCCTCATCACTGGCTAGTCATAAAAATGTCACCGTGGTGGTTTTTTTACCAAATCTTCTCTCTGGATACCTTCTGCCAGAGCCAAGCTTTGTCCTCCCCTATGGCCCCGCTGTTCTCTGGCTTCCCTCTTGTTTCCCACGGCTCTGCAGGATCCCCATGCCTGCTCTTCCTGGGAGCTCTCTGCTCCAGGCTCATCCCACCCGCCCCCTGTTCACATCCCTCCTAAAACTCGCCTCTTCCCCAGGCTGGACAGTGAGACTCTGCTGCAAGGACAGCCGGCTCAGCCTTGCCATGCTGCCCATAGCCCGGCTCAGAAAAGCAGGCAGGAGGGCATGGGGCAGGGCTGCGCAGGCTTGCACAGGTCTCACTGCTTGCAAGAGATATATAATTTTTATATATGTATCTATCTATTCCTTTTGGTCTTGTTCAGCTCTGACTGCACTGTCAGCACTTACCCTTCCGAGGAAATAATTAAACTAAAAGTTACCATAAAAGCCATTAAGGAGGCATTGGGTGAGTGCAAGAGGCAAAATGAGGATCGGGGAATTTTTCAGGTCTTTCGCAATCCTTGCTGCTGTACCATGTTAAATGAGGTTTAGGCTGGGCACTGCTGGTTTAAGGCAAGGACTGTGTGCTTCTCATCTACGTGCAATTTCATTTGAAAAGGTTTTCCTCAGCTTGGTGAGGCAAACCCTTAACGACCATGGGATTATAATTGGCCACCCCCATGTACCCTGTGAGTTAATTGGGACAGCAGCAGCATAGGGAAAGACTGTTTTTTCAGCAAGAAATGGTTTAGTGTTACTTAAAAAGCTGGCTTAAGCAGGAGGAGATTGGGAAGAGCCTTGCAAATAGCTGTTCCAGTGAAAAGGCTTTCCTAACGGTGTAATGGAGTGGAATTGAGGAAATAAAAAGCTTTGGTTAAATACTGCAGAAACTTCCCAATAGGAAGAAACAGTGGAGCGTGTCTGAAAGGAGGAGCTGGCAGCTCTGGTGAGCAGGGCAATCACTGCAGATGGCCAGAAAGGGCTGTCCCTGCGGCAGAGGAATGGCACAGTACACCCTGGGCTGCACCTAAATCTCTGCCGAGCTGGATTTTACAAGATGAGCCTATCTCTTATGTGTTAGAAAACAGGAAAAAACCCCTGCCACTACGCTGTTGTGGCTTTGTCCTTTGTGCCCCTTTTCATGCTCAGCCTGAGCCACTGTGTGCCTGCCTCTCTGCAAGCTCAGGGAGGGCCTGAGAACCTGTAGCAAGTTCCAAATTTACTTTTATAGAGATATTCTGTACAATTAACACTTGTATTATGCCGTTATATGTAGATTTCATGTTGATGAAGTGATACCCATGCATGCCCTGGGGTGCTGCTTCTGCATGGGGCGGTTAGGAAGGTTGCAAGGCAGCTTGAATAATGCTTTTGAAAGCAAAACTGGCAACTAGGGGAAAACTTTCCAACTGACTTGAAGTCTTCTTTCTTCATCATTGGAAGAATGATTTCAGACTTGCAGGTAGCCATCAATGCTCTATGATGTTATTCCCATCAAATATCCTTCCTGACAAGGAGTTAAATGGGTTTAGAATTGCTGCACAGTCAAATTATTCTCACTTTTCATTGCCAAATATTCATCTCAATTTTAAACCTTGGGTTCTTGTCTTTTTAACCTAAATTAATGTTTCAGACACAATCTAATCTTCCTACATGGCCACATTACAAGGAAAAATCCCCTGGGAATGGATTTCACCCTCCTTTGTTCCTGAGACTTGAAAAACTAAATTTTTTTCCCTGCATTTTTACTGTCAGGCTTCATCCCAGATGACTTTTGTTGCTCTCGTCACTGTATTTCTGCAGAAGGTGTTAGTCCCCTCTTTTCCCTCTGTGTTGCTTTTTGACTTCCTGACGCTGAACCAAAGAGTTCTTGAAGTCAAAAGTTGCCATCTTGGCCTTTCTCATGTGTGTCGAACCCTGGCTCCTCAGACATGTAACAAGCTATTCTTGCCCATCTTACCCATCATTCAAATCTGATGATACATCTCTCTATCGAGCATTTTCCTTGGTTTTGCCCATAACTTTGCTCACAGCAAAGTGGCTAACAAGCTAAATGCTTCCGGCCCCCAGCTTTGGGTAAGTGAAGGCTTTTGCAGCCCTGAGCATGTACATAGGGCTGGATCCGGGCTGTGCTCGTGGCGGCTGGTCTCCACGTCCCTGCACTGACTGGTGCCAGCCTATAAGCACCTGTCTTGTTCAACCACTTGTTTCTAGGAAAATAATTAACTTGGGCTTATTCAGCATCACAGCTGGGTCCAGAATCAAAATATCTTTTCTGAGTATAGTTTCTCCCATGCTTAAAAACTAAGCTGTGTGGTGGGTTTCGGTTGTGTTTTTTGTCTCTGTTTATAAATGAGCAGTGGCAGTGGGACACAGGGAGCCACGCTTGGTCCCAGACTCCAGCCGGGGCTGGAGCTGCAGATAAGGAGTGGTGCATCTGCTGGAAACAAGGGAGATGGGAATGGGCATTAGTGACCAAAGTGAATCTGAGAGCACTTCATGCCCTTGAGTCACAGGGACCTGATAATTGCTGCCCAGGCAGAGGCTCTGTTCTTTGCTGTAGACTGGGAAGAGGCACGAGCAGTTGAGCACAGATTTTCCAGGTCTCTGTGCAGCTGAAATCACCCCTTCACCTGCGGACCTGATGCCTGCTCAGCTGGGGCACTGCCTGCCAGGCCACCAGGCAAAAATCCCAAGCTCATCCTGGGCAAAATCCCTACAACACTGGGAACTGCGGCTCTGAGCTGGAGGATGATGGAGGAGCAGGCGCAGTGTATGTGCAACTCTCTCCACTAGCAAGAGAAAATGGGAACTTGATTCTCTTGGTGAAGACCTGCCAAGTGGCAGAGGGATTGGGAACCAGCCCTGTGGCTGTGCCGCCCATCTGGGTCCCGCTGCTCAAGTCATTCCTTACCAGCGGGAAGGTGCCGTTCCCTGCTGGCTGTGGGCTCCTGGCCCCGGCAGGCGCTGGGCTAACGCCTCCATCCTAGCCTTTTCCCCGCCAGGGCCATTCACACACACTGCATGGTTGTTTGCATGGTGTTTGCTGGCATTTAGCAGCAGCAGCCGTTCCTAGAGGCTGCCGGTACATGGGTGCCGCTGCCGGCGTCTGAGCGGCGCTCCCCGCATCGCTGCCTCTTAAACACCACCAAGAACCCGCGCTTCCTTGGGAAATGGATGTGCCCTATGCTTGGAAAAGCCTAGTCAAGGGAAATGTCGTCCCTCCCCACATGCTGTTTTGGTACCTCGGTGTATTTTTAACAACATCCCTGAGTTGCAAGCTGTGTTTTCAATGAATCAGGCATTCATCTCCCGCGCTCGTTAACCCAGCGCAATCTGGCGAAGCCGCCGGTGCTGTGGGGATGGTTGTGTTAGCTCAAACTCCCAGCTGCGCAGGCGGGGAAAATGTCACCTTTGGTTTATGCCAGAAAAGAAGAGAGTTCAGAGGCAAGGTGTTGAATACCTTCAGGTCTTGCTTTTGGTGCAAGTTTGGGATAAAGAAAATGAAGGCAGTTTCAGATTGGCACCTAGAAGCGATGTGAAAGGTGCCGTGGCAGGCTGCAGCCGGAGGGACAGGGTCCTGGATCGGGCTGTGCCGAGCTGCACAGCTGCAGATCACCCAAGCAGCTGGGTGAAGCAGCAGATAAAACTCTTGGTGCTTCTCTGCGTACGGTGGGGTTGGGCAGTGATCTGTGGGGAGTGGTGCAATTGCTCCAGTTCTGCAAAGTGCAAGGGAAGCTGAATATCAGCGAGAGGAGAAGCAAGATAGCTGTGCTAAAGAAAAAAAAAAGTATGTATAAGAGAGCTGATTTTTAATCAGCTAGGTTAGGCAAAGCAATCCTGAGAGACTTGAGGCTTCTGCAATGTCCTCTTTAATGGCTACTTCATTCCTTAGCAGTGCTGACTTCCAATTTGAAAAGAGCTTTTTTTTTTTCTCCTGAAAGAATGATTAAATAGCATCAGCGTAAGCCTCCAGGAGCAGTGTCGATGCCGGGTATCTGGGAGGCAGGCTGGGCTGCATGCTCTGTGCAGGAAAGCTCAGGGCTCAGAGATGGAATGACATGCACAGGACCCTATTTTACAGCAGCGAATACCCCTGCTGGCCCTGGCTGCCATGCAAGCGGGATGATGGGCACCACTGTTTGTGGATGCTCATGGCTGTCCATGGGGGAACCCCATCTCCTCCCCGCCTGGCAAGTGCCGAATAAAGACAGGCAACCAGGGCCATAATGCTGATGGGCTGACTGATAATTACTAACAAAAAGATGCATGAAAACACCACCTTCCCCTTTCCTCTAGGGAGCCCTGGAGCCAAGCGCTGCGGTGGGGTGTGGCTTTGCCCAGCCACCGCGTCCCATGCAGCTCGGCCCTGGGTGTGTGCAGAGAGCCTCGCTGGATCCAGCCCGAGCGGGGTGGTGGATGAGACGGGACGTGGGTTGTGGGGGCAATGGCCTCCGTACAGCACTGGGCAGGTGCTTCAGCATCCCCCAGGGAAAGCATGCGAGTGTCAGCTTGGCAATAGCTGAGTGCCAGTTCATACAATTTTGGATTTCTAGAAAAGATCATTTCTGGCTTTGAAAAAATTGCTGAGAGCTTCCACCACTGGCTCAGGAAAATCTGAGCTGTCCACGGCTGCTTGGGAGGGTGATGGCAGGACCCCCCCTCCTGGCTTTCCTGGCTGTTCCCCCCATCCCGTGCTGTCCCTCCGGAGCCCCTGCACACAGTGGGATTCCCTGTGGAAGAGAACCTCAGCTGTTCGGTGGTGCTCTGCCCTGGTACCCCTGGGCACCGGCACTCCAGCATCTTTGTCCAGGGAGGATGCTCAGCTTGTGCGCGGCCAGAGCAGCCGATGATGACTGGGCACCTTGGGCTTCATCAGAGTCAGGGTTTGCTCGTCTTGCCATCCCAATCGCTACCCCAGCCAGTGCTCCCAGCACAGCTATCCTTGGTGGTTTGCATGGGCTGCTGCTGGTTCAGCTGCTGGGGACTGAGCTGGTTAATTGTCTCAGACTTGGGATTAGCGCAATAGAAACACAAAGGGCTTTTACTGTCAGGTTACTTAGAAACCAACCATTGATTTTACTTGGTGATTTTGCAGCTTCTGGTCATGTGTGTCTGCATATATATATATGAGTGTGTGTGTAATATATCTACACATGTACATACACCTGGAAGCTGCAAAATAGATGTAAATAGATGTAAATGTATAAATATATATATATTTGCTTGGGGTTTTTTAGGAGGCGGTTGGTGTGGTTTTTGTTTGGTTTTGGGTTTTTTTTTTTTAGGAGGGTAGAGGAGAACCAGGTCTCAGGAACCACGGCTATTTCAGACAAATTACTGCTTTGCCTTAGGGCCAGTAATCAAATCAGCGGCTGTGTGCTTTTAAGCAGCACGAGGTCCACACCGGGAGGCGAGCTGTCCCAAGCAGGCCAAGTTTTTAGCTGGTTTTGTGGCTCCGTGTGTTGATGTGGCCACTTTGCTTTCAGGCTGCCTGCCCATTAATTAGAGCGTGCAGTTTAGCAAAGCACTCACAGGCAAACCAGGGCTGAAAACGATGGGAGTAGGTGGGGGCTGCGACCCAGCGATGCTCTCTAGGCTGGACCGCAGGCTCAGGCAACCTCCTCCTGCGCCACCGAGCAGCTTCTGAGCTCATTTTGCAAGAGGGATCTTGCACAGCAAAGACTTGGCGTTTTCAGTGTCGGCTCTTTACTATAGGCATAAAATTTTCCAAGTACCCAGGCCACGTGTACACTAAGTAAATGGCAAACACAGCTTTGGAAATTCAAATACAATATTTCTGCCCAGATTTGTTAGTGGACCAAACTCTGCAGAGAGCTGGTTATCGCTCTCCAGAGCAAAACCCCGTTCCCGTGTGTGTGCTTTACCCCCCAGGTCCCCAGCATGCGGAGAGACAACCCCTGATGTGGCTTTGTGGTACAGGGGGATGGGGGACCTGTGGGGAAGGAGGACAGGGACAGCCAGCCGGTACCTGGCCTGAGACCCTGAGACAGACCCCGCTGCTGGGGGGAGTAGTGTACCTATAAATGCATGCAAACACCAGAGAGTTCCACTCACACTATATGTATATATATGTATGTATGCATTTATATATGCATATATATATATATGAAGGGTATGTATATGCAGATATATGTAAAGGGGTGTATATATAAAGGGTGAGTGTGTGTATATACATTTAGATCTATATACAGCTCCATGGCCAAGCTGTGCCCTCGCAGCCATGTGCCTGTGCAGAGGCAGAGCCAGACTTTGAAAGGCAACGAATAGCTCAGTGAGAAATAGGACTTAAAAAAACTCATGTACAAAATAAACGTAAACTGTTTGGAAATGCACAGTAGCACTTGACTTCTCCAAAGAGCATTATGCAGCGGGTGGGCTGTCTCCAGAAGTAACGTGGAAATCCCAATCCTGCAAGCCTGGGCTCCTCTTTGCTGCCAGAAGGGTTGCAGCTCTGTCTGGAGCACGCAGGCAGCTGCCGGGTACTTGCCTTTTAACTTTCTGAGGGTTATGCTTTGTGCTGGTGAGCAGGGGACGATCGGCATCATTTGTGCTATTCTGTGCATGGATGGGTTTTGTTACGCAGGGGTCCAGCTGTGCTTTCACTCAAAAAAATAATAAAAGAGAAAAGAAAATGGAAAAGGAAAAAAAAAAATCAGGTCAGTGCCTGCCCCAACCGTGCTCTGAGCCCGGGGGCTTGTGGTGCTGGAAATGCAGCTCTAGCTTTTAAAGTATCTACTCGAGGACAAATCTCTGGCTCTCCTTGAATTTTAAATTTCCATTAGCAGCGCTAAATTTTGGGTACAGCATTGGCGTGGGAGGCCTGGGGAGAGGCAGGAGGGTGGGCACCCCTGCCCCAAGGGCTGCCTGCGCCATTCGGGCTGGCTGCCCTGGTTTCCCCGGGGATGCCTTTGGTCGCTCTTCCATGCGGGAAATTGTGCCATATGAGCAAATACCTGAAATGGCCACAAAATCAAGCGTGTAAAAAGAGAAGGAGCTGAAAGAGCAGGGCACGACCTGAGCTAATATTGGGTGTTTTGTCTGACCCCTTTCACCACGGGTGAGCAGGGCTTTTATTTTATTTGGCTTTAAATAATTCATTAGGAATAGCAAAAAGTGCAGTGATTGTTCGCAGCACTCTGCAGCGGAAGGTAGATAAATGGTCCCCAAATTATACCTTGATCTGGCGAAAAAATTGCACAGATCCGGCTGTAAAGTTAAAGCAAGAGGGTATAATTAAAAGGGTATTTTGTACTGCAACGATAGGTTTAAGTTAGGGTAGGGGTTTAATGTATGGCACATTTCATGGCCTCAGGGCTAATTATCTTGTCTCCAGCCTGGCTCTGGGAGGTGGGGAGAAGGGTGATAACTTTATCTCACTTAGGTTGAAAAGCAGCCGGTGTTAGGGATCAAGCTGCTGCCTCCCCTCGGGCTGGGAAATCGTGGGGTGTTTTGTTCCTGGGGAATCCTTGAGCTTGGGAGCCCCAGCGGTAACTGGATCAGGGGTTTGCTGTGATGGATGTGAATGTTTTGACAAGTGTGAGGGTGAATAAAAAAAACGTGAAGCTGAATAAAGCGAATACTTTGATCGGTGTTACTACAATGAATACCAAACGATGATGAAAGTGAAGGGAATGCGTGTGCCTTATTCATGGGACCCCAAATGGCATCAGATGTGAGATACATCTGAATGTATTTGGGTTTATTCCCAGCCCCACGAGTGCTCAGAGCTTTTCCCACAGCCTAGTGAGGCAAAGGATGATGGCAGTGCATCCACCCTTCTCCAAACTGGCAGCTGGCATCCCCAGTGAGGGAGAATATGTCCCTTTTGGAGCAGAATGGATGATTTGGACAGGGTCTCATCTTCTCTGGCTGCTGGTTTCCCACTGGGTTATTTAAGTTGTGTGTCTCCTGAGGGCTTAACAATATTTTCTAATTATTTTCTTTTCCTTCTAGAAACCTTGGAAAATCTGGGCTGAGAGTCTCGTGCCTGGGCCTGGGTGAGTAATCTCTGCAGCCGACGCGCTCACTGCAGCCACACGTTGCCCTGGAGTAGTGGTAGCTGCTTGTGTATTTCAGTAAAAAAAGCGTGCTCCCTTAGAGCCCCAGCCTGTGCTCAGTCTTGCAGATGGCTCACGGCAAAGGCCCTTATGTGTGTTAATAACAGCTCTGTGCATCAGCCAAGGTGCTCGCTTTCCACCCATAGCACCTGAGTGGAACTGTACGAGGGTTTATGGTGTAAAATTCTTCTGATATAATTCTTCATAAAAATCCTCCTGAGGGACAGCCCGCAGAGACCACATCTGAGATGTCTCTGAATATCCCCAAAAGCTTTAAGTGTCAGAGCTCCAGTCTCGGGGGATGCCAATCTGCCTCAGCTGTGGGCAGATTTTTATTTTATTTTATCCAGTGTGTGTACCTTGTTATTTCTGTTCCATATGGATTTGAAAACTAAAGAATATCTTATCAATATTTTATCTGCTCAATGTTTTATCAAAAAGGGCATTTGTAAGCACTGCAGCACATATGTGCTGGCCCTGCAGGTCCTGTAGCGATGCTGCGGTTCCTGCAGGCTGTAGTATGTTGCTGTTGGCCTTCAGCTGCCAAGTAAGAGTGTGTGCGATGGACTGGACAACTCCTGACAGCTTTACTCATGCAAGTAATTTCTTTGATGGCAGTTGAACCACTCACGTGAAGAATGCTTAAACATACATATATTTAAAAAACCAAACACTGTAGAAAGGAGGAGACTGTTTTCTTACTGCAGGCACCTTGCTGTGGTACAAGACTGGGGCATCAAGAGTGTGCAGCCCTCGGGGATGTGAAGAGTCCCCCCAGGGATGGATGCTCAGCTCTGCCGGGGCCCCTCCAGCCCCGTGTTAAAGGGGGGTCCTTGTTCCCCCAGGGGTCAGAGGTGACGGCACAGGGAGGTGGAGGCACTGGCATGTCTTTAGGAAGGTGGTTGGGTGTGCTGGGCTCCTGTGATGTTGCCTCAGGGGTGAGTGGGTAAAGGCAGGAGTGGGCAAGGACCTGGACTCTGCCTGCGTTTGGTGCCTGCTGTGGCGATGGGCACCCCTTCCACCTCCCCACTCTGTCCCCAGCTGGTGCCGGTTGTGCGCACGGGGCAGGTGCCCGAGGGGTTAGCTCATTTTTTCCAACATGCTTTGAGGTTTGATTTTAAAATAAAGTGAAATGTGAAAGTCACCCTATATCACAAGTCATATAAATAAGGCCTATTCCGCCAAGAAGAGCTCTTCTGGTTAAAATAGATCCAGGCTTTGAAAGGAGTTGTCTTCTTATCTGGTGCAGAGATTTTATTTATCATCCTTACAGTTTCACCAAGAGCTAATGTTGTTGTGGTGGAGAAAAGCTATGGGAAGGAAGTAGCAGCAGGAAAAAACGTTTTGCAGAGCTTTTCTTTAATTTCAAGCATGTGGAACTGCAGCAGCATCTAAATATATTGAGCCTTTGTGAGTGCAGCTGTGCGGGATGAGTGGGGGCTGAGGATGGAGCAAGTGGCTGCCGTGCTGCTCCGGGCAAGGCTGAGGGAGAGCTGCTGGGCTTCAGTTCAGAGCCGGGCAGCTCAGGCTGTTGCAGAAGCAGTGAGCCCTACAGCCCTTGGGGGGTGTGTGGGAACTGGGGAGAGAACAACTGGAAAGCCTGAAATTCAATTGCTGCCTTCTCTTGAATGTACAGGTATCTCTTCTGCAGCACAGCTCATCCTCCCCTCCCACAGCAGATCCGTCAGGTGTCTGCTTCGAGTGCTCGCTTGTTTGACTTTTCTAAATAGCTTCTCTTTTACAGTTCCCTAAAAGAGAAATGTGTTTCCCTAAACTCTCTGCAGCACGAAAATCTAATTTAAGGTTTACTAAAGTTTCAGAAGGCTCAGCAATCTTCCTTAAAAGCCTTCCAAAATCTCAGCAAGGTGGGAGTGTGCTTCATCCCATAGTATGAAAAAGTAAGTGGAGAAAGACGGGAAGCGGGACAGAAATCAAAGGCAGGCAGTGCTCAGGCAATGTGTACCCTTTAATTACTACTTCTCCCAGCTCACACTCTCTAATTAATTCATTTGCTGGGTGCTGCTTGCAGTGTGAAAAGCGTTGAGCGAGCGCACGAGGTCAGTGGGGTGTGTTAGCAACGTGTTTCACAAGCAAAGATGTTTGGGAAGGGTTGCTGTGACGGTGGCTGAGAGCGCGAGCATCGCTCCCGGGTCGCTGAACCTCCCGCCGGAGCTGGGTCCATTCTGCTGGGCTGAGCTCCCCCGGGACCCAGCTCCTGCAGCATCCCGGTGCTGAGCCCTGCTCCGGGCTAGGCTTCCACCTCCTCCTTTGGGTGAGCTAACGCCAGGCGAGGCTTTAATTGAGGAATCTTAACAGTCTAACCCCAGGCAGACGCACGGGCTGGCGTGAGGCCCTTGGCATGATGCTGGCTCTGAAATGAAATTGCGATGCAGGGGGAAAAATAAGGTCATGTCTTTCTTGTAGTTAATTCAGAGCAAATTCTGCCTGTGGAGGCTGCCTGTTGATTTTTAGAAAACATTGAGACAGCCTCCAACAAAGTGATTAGCCCTGACTCCAAGGAAATGAGCAGCAGGATGAAACCGGCCATCCCAACCCCCAAAATGCAATTCAATGTAAAAAAGCACAGAAGAAACTTTCCCAAATGAGCGGTTCCTGCAGCCACCGGCAGGATACCCTGCGCTCGCAGTTGGGTACAAAAACAGATGTTTTGTGAGCAGAAAGGGGTTGGCTGCTGCCATTGCCCCTTGGTGCTTTGTTCTGGAGAAAAGCTTTTGCAAACCCAGCAAGTAAGAGAAACCCAACGCCAAATGCCCGCCGGCCTGGGATGATGGTGAAGGGGTCTGATTTGCACCCAGGTTCTCACAGTGCGCAGGGCCGAGCATTTGCTGGTCGCTCAAGCGCCAGACCAGACCTACGTGCCAGATCTCCATGTGGCATCGTCCTCGCCAGAAGCAAGCCGGGGATAAAATTGTACTGGCAGGAGGCGAAGCTTTGGCTTTCAGCCAGGAACGCTTTTTTTCCTGCAGAGGTGACACATCTGCTGGCAATGACATTATCGAGTGGTGAATTTTGCATCAGCAAACAACCCAGCAATAATCACACCTTGCTAGGCTCTGGGATGCGATGGAAATGGAACCAAATTCAGTTTTAATACAGAAATTCCTCTGTTAAAGGTGAGGATATCCAGCTGGGAAATTGCTTTCCAGTGCAAGGGAACAACGTGATGGGTGAGGGGCAGGAGTGGGAGGTCTATCTGCCACTGCCAGGCTGAGTCGTGGGGGGGACATGTTTATAAACAGCCAGTTGGGATAGACAAGAGAAAGCTGATGACTTGGTAAGGGGAAAAGTAATGATTAAAAGAAAGTATCTTCCTCTAGTATATTTTTCTTCCAAAATACTCCTGTTGGCTGAGGTTGTGAATCATCCTCAGTCGTTGTTTGAAATGCCAAGTGCGCCTTGTGCTTTCTGGAGTGATTTTTTTTTTTTTTTTTTTTTTTTAAACCGGAGTTGAGCAGCGGGTGCCGTGCTGTGCCACAGCCCCGGCAGCTGCCTGGCTGCTTTGGGTGCAGGTGCCCACCGCCACCCACACCGACTGCCTAGGGGTGGTTGTGGGACGGGGATTCGTATGCTGCCTTCCTTGCTCCCGGCTCTGGCTGGGACCCTAACAGCACATCTCAATTGCATCTGATGCTTTAGAGATCACCTTGCTGAGCAAAAACTCACCTCCCTGGCTGGTTTTTGTAATTATCAAGGAAAAAAAATACCCCAAGGATTCCCCACCCATGTGGTCCCAATGATGCTTGCTGTTGAGGGATCCCAGGCCCCTTGGGTCCCCACCGTTGGGGTCTGGGAGCACAGAGGGAAGACAGGCAGATCCAGGGCAGGTATACCCAGTATTGCATATATTTACTACTTATATTTAAAGAGGTAAGGTGCTCGTTATTCTTACATGAGCCATTGCCAGCTCTCGGGCTGCTCTCCATGTACCCAAACACTTGAGCATTTTGCTTCTCCGTGACGCGTTGCTGCTCGGTGAGGCACGGTTTGTGTTGTAAGGTCGTAGTCACCTAAATTCAAGAAAGGATGTGCAATCCACAAAGTGCATAAATAATTCCTTTTCTTCTCACCTGTGCTGGGGACCTGTATGCATTCTTAAGCAAAAAAAAAATCACTTTGGGATAAACAGTCTCAACACATTTTTCAGTAGAAATGCATTTTAATGCATTCCTGTAAAAATAATACTTCTGAAGCTTTAGCATGGAAATTGGGCTTCATTTGGATTTTTTTCATCTGCATAAAGAAGCTTAATGATAAACTGAAACCTATTTTCATTTTTATCTTTATTGTGCAGGACCAGAGCATTTTACTCCAACGATAAGAGGAAGTACCTTTCCTGAGGTCTATAACCAGCAAGGCGTAGCGGGGCGGGGGGGGTGGCTGCCTGCTGGGGGGGCTTTGGGCTCGGCGGGTGCTGCTGTCACCCGATTATTGCCCTTATAGAGAGCAGAAGTAAATGCAAGATTAGTTAGAAATATGTGTGTTCTTTGTTCGTTTTTTATTTTGGTAGCATTAGCTGTGTTACGCATTTCTGATCTGTGAAAACTTGGTTTTTACAGAGCTTGGGCTATTCTGCAGGAAACTGAGAGTTTCAGTTTAAATACACAGTAAACACGCATCTTTAAAAATAACTTTATTTGTACTCAGAGAAACGTGATGTATAAAAAAAAAAAAAACCACTTGATTAACCTTTTTTGAGGGAAAGAGCAAGATTCTTCCAACGGAGCCGACTCTTCTTGTTTTAACCAGGGACTGATCAAAGCAGCTCGAGTGTTAGCAGTAGGCACGCTCTTTGCTTTCTGACTCCTGCTCAAGGATCATCTTCCACGCTTGCTGTGAGCAATGAGCGAACCAATACATTTTTAATGAAGATGTGGGAGCGCTTACGTATCTACTGCACCAGGCCCTTGGCAAATGCAAGCAGGCAGGCAGGGAGCACTTAATTTTTTCCCCCTTAGCAGCATCAGAGCCCGACCCTTCCCTGGCCTGGCGATCTCTCCTCTGTCTTGCCCAAATCGCACTGAATTTTCCAGCTCAGGGCCTGAACCCCTCTGCCCTTCTTATGGAGGGACAATATAAGGCAGACTTTTAAATTCTGGAGGATTTTGTGTGAGCCACGTGAGCTTTGGCCCATCCATTAAATGAGTAACATGTAATTTTATACGTAGCTGGAGCGTAGGTCTTGAAAAACGCAGGGAAAAGTTGTGCTGTAGATCAAAGTGACATCATGAGAAGCTGGCAAAAGGCAAAGCTAATGTCACAGCCTCCTCTTTTGTGTCTCAGCATCGCTTCCCATGGGGTGTTTTGTAAGGTCAGATAAGCAGCGCAAGAGCGATGTCTGCCAGGGTGAGTACATGCTGTCGGATTAGTGCCCATATGGGACCTGGTACTTCCCCAGCTCACTGCTGTCTCTTTCTTCCAGTAGCTTAGGAAATATGTATTCCTAATATATATACATATAAAATATATATAGAAATAATATTCCTATAGCTTAGGAATATCCTGTTAAATTCACACACTCTTTCCACCACAGATTTTTTTTTTTTTAAGCAGTGGTCATAAAGAAATAATGTCCCAAGTTTTTCCTAATAATAGACCTGAGTCTACTGCTGAGTCTAAACTGCAGCTACTCTTTGCGCTACCTGGGGAAAGCGCTGCTCATCGGCTGCGCTGGTGTCGGACATTGGCTTTATGGAAAAGTTCCTGGGGAAAAGTCACTTTGGATAGGTTTTAAATACTCCATGTCAATAGAAACACTTCTGATTTTTTGTTTCTAATTTTGACTTGTATGATGCTAAATGCTGAAGCACAAACTTAGGAAGAGTTTCATTCCCCAAATGATATGTTTTGGCACCATCATAAATTTTTTCCAATTTGTCAAATTGAAGCGTTGGAAAATGAACTCAGTTTTGCAAAGAGCTTCAAGTTTCAATAAAACCCTGTATTTTGGCAGCACGGGATCTTACTGGCGCTTCCCGGAGCGGGTTCATGGGCCAGTCTCAGGTCTGCACGCCTGCCCCCAGCCCTGCTGTCCCCCCGGGAGAGGGGGCTTCGGTGCCTGCCCAGGTCCTGCTTGCTCAGGGACGCAGCAGCCTCTGAGCCAGTTAACCCCATTTTAAACCTGTTTAATCCCAAGGAGCTTGAATTTTGGTAGAGCAAACTTTTGTCAGCAAAAACCTCTCGTAGTAACATTGTTTTGTTCTTTCTAGGGACATGGGTCACTTTTGGAGGTCAAATCTCAGACGAGGTAAGTAATGCTTGGTGTAAGTATAATGCATGAAGTAAAAACCAATCTGAGATATTTTTAAATGAAACCATGGCTACCGAAATCGGAGGAACCTGTTTCTGTATGAGGAAATGGCAGAGAGTTACTATGCAAAGCAATACAAAGTTTGCGCTTCTGCTACAAAATCCTTAATGAATCTGGCATTTCCAGAGATCAATTTTAATAAAAACCCCATCTATCCCTTAAAGCGATCTTTTTTTCCGTGCTGTTTGGAGAGATATTTCCATCCTTACCATTGCCATTGGCACCGTTCCTGGAGCAGAAATTGGAAACTATTTTTGCATCATGTATGTAATCAGCAACAGTCATAAATACAGGCAAGGGCTTGGCTTACAAGGAGCTGCCGGATGATTTATTTTTTTACATAATAAGATGAAACAAATGAAAATGAGCTTGGGTTTCCTACGCACTCTTGCCCGTACCAGATGGCTCTTAATCTCAGTTAATAATCCTCCCGAGTGCTGGGCAGCACGTGGGTTTCTCTCCGTCTCAGGTGTGCTGCGGATGCTAGCCATCAAAAGGAGAGCAACCTCCCAGCAGCCTTCCCTCTAGTACTGTGGCAGAAACCCTAAAATAACTTTTGCGGAAGGAAAATGGCCCAGGAGTCTGAATTCGAAGGTTTTTACTTTTTAAGTCACTTGATCTTTGGTGGTATTTCTTCTGCAGACGGCAGATCACTGCGTTCATTCCTGTTTCTTAGCACTGCAGGCTGAAGCAAGATGACTTGTTTTGACTATGAATTTGCTCCCTGGCTCTTCTGCCTTCCTTGTTTAGAATAAGTCAATGCAAGGTGTTCGTGCATGGAGAAAAGAGGACTTAAACACAGCCCCGTCCTTGGCGGCTGCCCACCCTAAGGATGTTGGCCATGCAGGGTGCCCTGGCCGGGCACCCGTCCCCCCAGCACTGCTAGCCCCCTCTGGGTGCAGAGTGCTCCCCCCAGGGAGCGGCAGGGCTCCCGGGGCTCTGATGGGGATCACATGAAATGACCTTCAGCTATTTGAATACCTCATGAAGTCTGCTGATGAACTGCAGGACAGTCTGTCGGGTAGCCAAAAAAAAAAAAATTAAACTCTTACCATGGGAATATCCTTTCTGTATTAAACTCCACAGATTTGCAGAGTATCTTCTATAACCCTATTAAATTCTTGGCTGCTTTCCTATTAGAAAGCCCAGGACTTCCCTATGAGAAGAGATTAATTCCTCCCAGGATGAGTCAAAGGGAAGTTGATGTAAATCTGTGTTTTGGTGCTGCTTGGGCCAGCGCATAAACCCCTGGGTGCCCTGCTGAAGGGTCTCACCCCCCAGGCAGGGGATGCTAACCCCCTCCCAGCCCCGCTGAAGCCCCTTTGCTGCACCTTCAGGGGCTTTTCCCTGTGCAGGAGGAGCTGAGCAGTCTGCCACCCCTCACCTCTCCATCTCTGCTTCCCCAAGGTGGCCGAGCAGCTGATGACCATCGCCTACGAGAGCGGCGTCAACCTGTTTGACACAGCCGAGGTGTACGCGGCTGGCAAGTGAGTGCCCAGCATCCCGCTCCGCTTTCCTGGGGCCCCTCTGCCTTCTCTGCTCCTTCCTGTGTCACAGTCACTCACGATGGATGGGGCTCTGATGGTGCTTGGGGATCCCCCTTCTCCCTGTGGGGACAGAGAAAAACCTTTATTTTTGGAGCATTCTTAAAAAAACCCAAATCCAAACCAAAACCAAACCCCCTTGCACCCAGCCGAAGCCTGAAATGTATCAATCGTGCCACTTGCTGTTGGCAGAGGGAGAAAAATGTCCTGAATAAATGAAAAGTCAGCGTGCATCTTAATGGTGATGAATGGCCTGTGCCAGTGACAGCTCCCAAGCACAGCTCCTGGCATGGGGAACCGCTCTGGCTGCAGCTCAACTGATGCTCTTAGTGCTGCTGCGGGACTGGGGGAAAAAAATCCATCCATATCTATTTGACTTTGGCTGATTTATACAGCGTTGTATTTAGTGTATAAGGTGGACTGGGACATCACGTCCCTGGTGTGGGGATGAAGTGGCTCTGCCTTCCCACAGCAGGTTCAAGCAGATGTAGGGCATGGGGGTGCAGGTCTGTCCCCGTGGGAGTGGGTGGACAAGACGCTTTATACTGATGGAGGGGACCTGTCCCAGCCGGTGCTGGGTCACCATCACCTGTGGAGAGGAGGGGAGAGCTGCACAGCCGAGAGTGGCACTGCAGGCTGGTGTCTGGGTGGTGTCGTCCAGGGGAGTCGAGGTAGATGGCAGCCACGATGGTGTACCTGGCACTGAGCATCCTCCTGCCTCCCCTCATGCGGTGCTCTCTCTCTTGCGCAGGGCTGAGGTCATCCTGGGAAACATCCTGAAGAAGAAGGGCTGGAGGTACTGTACCGCTGGACGGCGCTCCCTTCCACCCGCAAACGAGCAGGACCCCTGGGCATATGAGAATCCTGGTTTTTAAAAATAATGCATGTTAGGTGGTGCTGACCCAGGAGTGGGAGCTTGTGGGTGCAAAGGCCATGCACGGAGCAGCCAGCCAGGGCTCCTGCAGCAGCCAGACCTTTCAAGTGCCAAATAAAAACGCTCTCCTGTTTTTTTGGGAGTGCACACCGGCTTCATGAGGCTGCGATCATCAGCCTGAGGTGCTGCCCTGACTCTTGCATGAGACCATCGTCTCTGGGCACAGCACAGTTAACACAACTTCTGAGCGTATCTATCATCTTTTCCATGCACGGTGTACGGAGACAGATTATTTGTGTGTCAGCATCCTTATCTGTATACATAAAACTGCATTAAGAATGCAAAGCTGTGACGGGCCTTCATCTTGGGTAGCCTGGTAGGAGATGATACCTAATTTAAATGATGCACATTAGCATATGTTGTGTAGTTTTAAGAGTATTTACATAATCTTTAAAGACCTCTTGTGTGTGTCATATTCAGCCTTCAACTGAAGAGTGGGTCCCAGTGGTGCTCTCTCCAAAATCAGTATCCCCTGTGTTAGGGGGATGATAATTCAGTAGAAAATATTCTGGGTACTGTGGAAGAAAAAAAAATTGAGTCTAGCAAAAGCTGGAGAAATTGTGTTACACGTGTACAGTTATGCAGCAAGGTAGTTTGCGAACGATAAATCTTTGATTTAATATCACATGAGAATTTATAGATTAATTCAGTGAATGTATCACTCAGTTTTAATAATTCTGGGAATACTGCATGGTAATGAGAAGCACTGGACTTGGATACCAGGAGGGAATAGCACTGTAGCCTTTGGTTAAGGGCTCTGGAGATTGCTTACTCCGTAACTAAAAATGTATCTTTTTTTGGTCACTTCACTTGAATTAGCTTTGGTTTCTGGACACCAGCCTATGGTCGCTCCCTGCCTGCAGCGGACCTGAGCGTGGGAGAAGTGGCCTGTTGTAAAAGGGATTATAGTGACGTGTGAACACCCGCTCCGAGCCCAGGGCTGTGAAACCAGGCACGGCCGCCTCTGCGGGAAGCCAGAGTACTGCCGCATGTCAATGGGCAGCATCCTGCTTGGTTACTTATATTATAATTTTTTTTTTAACAATATTAATTTTTCTGTTCTGTTTGCAGGAGGTCCAGTCTAGTCATAACAACAAAACTGTACTGGGGTGGAAAGTAAGTCTTACAGTTACTCGTAATGGTGTTTGCTGCTGCGTGCTTTTCCCTTTTACAGCCGCACAACCAGGTGGACATTAATGGCACCTTGGAGGGGGGGTGGTTGTTCTCATTTTCTTTCTCATTTTGCCAAGTCTTTTAAGGAGTCAGAGCTTGGCAGAGGTGGCAGAGGCCGGGGTGCCGTGCCGGCTGTGCTCCCACCCCGAGCGGGGCTGTGGCTCTGGGAGCTGTGACCAGCGGGGCGAAAGCTGCCTTGCTCCGAAATTGCAGACGATGTTAATGAAGCCTCAGTGCTGGGCGGCTGGCTGGGGCACAGCCCCATCCCCAGCTGCTGCCCTGCCAGCATCCTTACCCCTCCGCTTAGAAATGTCGGACAGTTGCTTTACAGTTTGGCAATATCCATAGCAGGGCTGTGACCATGGTAAATTAACAGTGGTATTACTCATCCCAGATGCTGTTGTCTTTGAGACTGGGCAGCTGAATAAGGTTCAGGGTCTTTCTGTCGTATGAGTTGTAACTTCATTTTTGGGATGTTTAAACCAGAATACAAAATTAGCACTCCCCAGTTGTTAGCACCTCAGATCTCTAACAGCCGTGTGCCTGTTTTTCCTTTGCAGAGCTGAAACGGAAAGAGGGCTTTCGAGAAAACACATCATTGAAGGTATGTGTTGCACGGGGCAGGGGTCTGGCTGTGCCTGAGTGCCCTGGCACAGGCACGGTGGGATGCAGCCAGCCGGACCCCAGGGCAAACGCTCTCCCGTGAGCCAGGTCTGCTTGACCCCGGCGCTCACTGCGGTTCCACACCAGCCCTGTGCGGGGCCATTCCCAGGCGTGGTTGTGAAGGGCCCAAAATGCACCAAAGGATTATTCTGGCTTTTCTTAAAAAGAGAAAACACAAAAAGCCTTCTCTACCACACCTCTACGCAGCAATAACCTTTCATTTTTTTGCTATAATAAGCAAGCGTGTTGTCCTTGGCTGGCTGTGTGTGCGTTGCTTGCAGATTTATTGCTTATCTGTGGCAATCGGGGTTTGCCATGCCAAGGTTTCATCGCTTGCTGCCTCATGTGGGTTCCTGGCAGCTCTGCACCGTTGTCCCACTGCTGTGAGATGACGGGAGGCAGGAAGGCTCAGTGGGTCTGGAGCTGCTCTGCTGACACCCCACAGCTCTTTCCCAGAGGGGCTGGGGCGGTCAGCGGCAGTGCGTCGTCAGCAGACGTGGCCGAGGCTACGTGGGCTCCCTTGGCAGAGCAGGGAGGGATGAGGATGCGGGGCATGATGTCAGCTGGCAGAAATAGCCTCTGGAGGGGTGCCAGGTCCCATCTGCCGCGCAGCCGGCTGGGAAAGGCTGTGGTTTGCTCTCAGTGCTGCTGCTTCTCAGGTGCTCAATTTCTGTGTACGTTCTCTTGCCTGGCTCCTTCATCCGGTCTCGCATCCTGCTGAGTGATGCCATTGCCTGATGCCCAACCTTACTCATCCATCGGGATTTATTCACCCAGGTCTTTGCTGCGTCTAACACGTGCACCTCTTCTTCTGATCCGATTCTGATCTTCTTCTGATCTTCCTTCTGATTGCTTTTTTTGTTCCCTTGGATACAGTATTGTTGGAGAGGGAGCGAGAGCACATACATTTTTCTGTACGGACAAGTGTGTTTCACCCAATCTGGCTCTTCCCAGAGGGTTGTTGGGTGTCGGGTCAGACACCCAGGCGCAGCGACCACAGGCATAATTATAACTTGTACAGGACTTTACATGCAGGACACAAATAGAACAGCACCCGTAAAAGACATTTCTGTCATATTAAGGATCAGCAGTGTCAGCCATGACCTTGTGCCAGTGAGATCCCTGCCTGGGCTGGCTCCCGACAGGCTGGAGCAGACCCCAAAAACCCTCCAGGAGGACCCTGGGGCCGACAGTTCCCCCTGTGCAGACCACGAGTGGGTCCCAGACCCAGAAAAGCAGCCAGCAGCATGGGGGCCTGGGTCTGTCTTCTACATAAATCCTGAGTAAAATTAGCATGGGTTTGGAGAAAAGCTGCATAAAGCCATGGAAGGGAGGTTTTTGGGGGTGTCCAGCTCCCTGGGGGGCTGGGAAGCCTCTGGGACAGAAGGGGAGCATCAGGCTTGGTACCTGTGCTTCAGATCTCTGCAGAGGGATTCGCACCACCCGTCTCTTGTTGCTGTTTGACCCACTTCTGTCTGCTGCCACAGAGGGACATGCAAAATGTGTTCTCTGAGTTACTAGGAAATTATATGCTTTGTGCCAAAGCCTTTGGGGGAGCCCAGGGCAGCGGGCTGTGCTGCTCCCCGGGGAGCGGCTGCACCTTGCTGGGCGATGCCAATGCTGACTTGGCTGATCCAGGGCTGAAGCCCCAGGGGAGCAGCACCCTCCAGAAACCAACATGCCACAACAGCCGCAGCAATGAGAAGTGATTCTCTTTATTGCCCTGTATATGCTGGGGTAATTAGCCTTCTCTTTGATTTATGAGATAAACCTTAATTGTTTACAGTGGTGGTTGGTTAAGCTAATGTTTGCTGCCAAGACAAATTAGAAAAGAAAAATTCAGGCTCATCTATATTACTAGTGTGCCGTGGTGTCGGTAGTTTGATGGCACAGAGGGGACCAGCCTGTTCACAGTTCACACTGCAGAGTAGGCGGGAGGTATGCTTTGATCTTTGCTTATCAGAAGGTAGCATCCGTCTGCAAAAAATTGGGTTTGCCCACCAGAAACGGTGGCTTTAACTTGCATTTGGCCATTTGCATGTTTTCTCACTGGAATCGGCAATGGCCCATTTATCACAACTTTCAGCAACCAGGATTCGTTCTGTATACATTATAACATAGATTATATGGAAAATAGTATTATTATATTTACGTTCTCTACCCCTTGCCTCGGGTGTCACTGCCACCCGCACCACAGCCTGGCTAACACTGTCCCAAGCAGGTGAGGTGGGATGAACGTGGTCAGCAGCAAACTGGGTGAGCAGAGCAGCCTCTTCCCTGCGGTGCAGATTTGGTCATCTTCCATCTCAAAGGAGCTGTTTCTCAGTGATAAGGAGCATCTCCGGAGCACGGTCGGTTTTGCCTCATAGTAACCAGCTCGTACGTCTGGGATTGTCCTGGAAAGTTTTCATTATTTAGTACTGCAGTATTCAGCTACATTAGGATATGGCTTTCATATTAAGGTAATGCTGGAGAAAGCTTTTTATCAACATTTTATTGAACTTTAATTTGAATACCCCGTCCCATGAGGTGGTGTCCTAGTTGCTGGCGGCACTAAACCCAGAGGTGCTCAGGGAAGTTGCAGCCATGTCACAGGCAGTCCAAACCCATCCATTTGCTATTTCTTGTGGAGCTACTTCATGAAATGATAGAAAAATACTGGCAGCAGTTGAAATAACTTCACAGAAAACATAGCAAATAACGTTAAGGTCAATGTTAGCTATTTTCTATAAATACATTTGGCAAAAATGGCCATTTTTTTATCCCAAAATTCAGAGAACATTTTCAGACTGCTCTATTTTGGCTCATTCTTCATGAACATTCATAAAAACATTTTGTTCCTGGGAAGATTCAAAGAAAATAAGTGTTAGAAATCCTCTTCTCTCTCTCTCTCGCACACACACACATATATATAATGTAGGCTTTTGATGCCATTTCCCATCAGATCCTCATGGAGAAGCTGTTGACGCCTGGGCAGTCCTGAACAGTAGCTGCAAAATGGTGCCTTGACTTGCTCTGCAAAACTCTTTCTGCCCTATGCCATGCATTGGCGGGCACAGCTTGCTTACCCTGCAGAGAGGGTAAAGCCCTCCGTGGTGCTTTATCTGCTCATCATAACATATCTAAGCAAGAGCCACCATGCTCCCATCTGGGCTTGCATTTCTGGAAGGCCCCGCTGGCGCAGGGCTTCCTTAGGTGAGACAGGACCAACGTGACGTGCCCTGGGCTTGCACTGAAAGGCTCTGTGATGTGATTTAGATTAAATTAACTCTGAACAGAAGCGGAGTGATGAAGTCGGTCCCTGGCAGCTGCCTCCTGACGGGCTGGCCATGGACACGCTTGGTAACTGGTTGGTAACTGGTTCCCCAATCCAAATCTCAGCCTAATTAAAAAATAAAACAAATTATCATGGAAGGGGGGGAACTCTGCATGTGGCCAAACTGGTGTTTTCTTAATATGGCTGCATAGATGTGGGACAACATTATGCAGTGTCCTTCTCTCATGCTATATGGTTGTGTGTATATATAGTAGATATGTATATAAATATAACAAGCTCTATTTTTCCTAATACGGTTTTGTACCTGTCAGCTCTGTGCTGCCACACTCCTGCCTCTCTCTGACCATGCAGGTTCTTGTCTCTGCTTTGCTGTTTCCAGGGCTAAAGGCTTCTCTCCAGAGGCTGCAGCTGGAGTACGTGGATGTCGTCTTCGCAAACCGGCCAGACAATAATACCCCCATGGAAGGTGAGTGGAAGCTTGAATTAAAGGTTTTAATGTGACTGATCCTGGCTTACAGGCTTAGACTGATGATGGTAGGAAATGTAAAATAATTTTTATTAAATATTCAGGTGGGGCAGCTTAGATATGAAATACCTCACTTGTGATGTCCTGGAGCCCTATATATTTATACTTCAATGAAATGAATTTGTACCTCTTGAAAGGAAACTGAAGTTTCCTTTATGTACCAGTGGTGGCTTTAACATTGTTTGTTTCTCTATTTCTTTTTCCTGATTCCTTTGGATAAAGTGAATTTATGTTTGCATTTAAGGCAGGTCTTTGTGTCAAATGAAACCTGTATATCCCTACCCCTGGTGCAGTCAGCTCTTGAGAGGGGAGCGTGCCAGCGCTGCCGTCCCCATCCTTGTTCACGTCCCCTGGGCTGCCCAGATAGCACATGCTTCTCCAAGCGCTAAAACCAAGGGTGTGATCCAATACGTGGCCAAAACCAAGAAATAATTGGCAAACTTGGGGATCGTTGCCACAAGTTCATGAGTAGCCCGAGCTGAAATGTAGCATTTCTGTGGGCTTGGCCAAGGGGCTGTGTGAGGACATGGCCCCTTGGGGCACAGCGGGGTCCCCGCAAGCATGGAGAGCAGCAATGGCTGGACTCAGCCTCGGCACCACAGCCGCTCGCCCCTCGGTCCTGGTGGGGAATGGCCCTTGTTAAATGCACCGAGGGGGGAATGAATTTAGGAACTTGCAAGACCTGTAAATATCTGTGCGCTTTAATTACGTTTCATTGCTGATAACTATATATTCGTGTCTGGAACATGGCCATATATCCCAGTTATCCAGGAACCTTCATCAATATGTTTTGGGGTCAGTGCCCTATTTAATGGGCACCAGTTCCCATTCCTTCTCTTTTCCCATCAGAGTTAACACAACCATTCACACTGTAGCAGAAGATTAGCTTCACAGCTAAATAAAAAATAGCAAGAAGAAAGACTTGCAGGCTGCAGAAGCTGTCATGGATGAGTACATGTAAATCAAACAAACCTGGAGCTTGACAGGCCCCTCCGAAGCTCCTGGCTTGACTTTCAGCGGTCGTGACGCCTGTTTTCTTAACGAATGTGGGGCTGTGTGACCCGGCACGAACCGTGGGTGGATGGCAGTACTGCTGCCCCGCAGACCAGTGCCAGCAGCTATGGGTTCAGGGAACTGGCCTGGGATTTTTAAGACCAGTGCAGATTTTGTAGCAGCTGATGAGGTCAAGGAACATGACATGTTGTATCTCGGAGGGAGAAATGACCTCTCTGCTCAGTCAGTTGTCATCTAATGAGGCAGTGCAGAATATATTTCCCATGCCCGCGCAGCACAGCTGATCACAGGCGTTTACAGCTTTTAAGATGCTACAGATACTGCTAGCAGTGCTGGAGCTTGGCAATAAGGTATAAACTGTGGTGCTTGGTGAGATTTTGAGCGGGGTGAAAAAAGGGACATTTTTATTATGAATGGTGTGGTGTTGATTCTTTCTATGTACTTCATGCTTTTTTTATGGTTCACCTACTAAGCCACTTCTATCCCAGAGCATCTGCTGAACCATCTGTCGGTTCTGCACTATCTGGCATGCACAATAAGTGCTGAGCTACCTCCACAAGACATACAATCCCTGCTCCATCTCCTTACGTGCCTATGCTTTTCCCACGAGCAAATAGCTGCTTCTGATGGAGGGCAATTTGTAGGTAACCTTAAAATGTTCCCTGCTTGTGCTACTCATGACAACATGTGAGGGTCCTGCTCGAGCAAACAGTGTGGTTGTATGCTGTAAGGTACAACCAAATAAATCAAAGGATAAACTTTGAATATTCATTTTGTTTTCTTCACTTGCTGCATGCAGGCAGGTGAGGTTTCTCTGTTAGCACTCGGGGTCCTCCATCTGCTGTGATGTGTGTGTCTGTGGGCATCAGCAGGCAATGGATCAGCAATGTAGAAATACTCATCTGGTCCACCCCAGCCAGAGCAGAATCGCTCCCCACTCCTCCAGGCTGGTCACGGCCCAGCTCAGGCTGCCTTAGGAGGCGTGGGTAAAGGAGATCTAATAAGAAGATGAGAGTTTAATACAGATTTCTTTCTTGTAGGTGACTCTGGTCCCCAAAGTGGCAAGCAAAGCTTGCTTAATCTAAAAATCTGAAATGTATTTACCTTTCTCAAAAGTCTCAGAGCAAATTAAAAAAGCTTTTCATGGTAAAAGCAATGCAACATTAGCTTCAAGGAACATCTGGAGATGAGTACCCTGCGCAAAGCTCTTTGCATAACCCTGCAGTGAGGTCTGGCAGGTCCCTGACCAGGACAGCCGTGTCCCTCCTCGCCCCTGACCCGGTCTCTGCTCTGCCAGGGCAGGCAGGACGAGGGGCCGTCCTCTCTGGGGTCGGCCATCCACGGGGCAATCCTGCCTCTGGTGCCCGGGTGGCTCTGCCGTCGCACGGTTGCCCTGAATGGGGACCCTGGGAGGTGGGTAATGGGAAGGATCTGTGCTTCCCTCCTGAATTTCTGCAAGTTTCATGCCTCATTAGTCAGGCTGGAGATCTGATCCCCCAACTGTGCTAGCAGATGCTTTTTTTCATCCCGAGTGGCTTTTCCAGCAGATGAGCAGGGCAGCTCTGGCTGCGGGGAAGCAGGGTCCCCAGTGTCCCCTGGTGAGACCCCCCACTGTCACTGTGCCAGGGGACCGGGCGCCTGCTGCATGGCCAGCCCCCAGCCCCGGCACGCAGGTGGGGAAGGTGACATGGTTCCTATCAGGGAACTTTAAGCTACTTCAAAATTATTATTATTATGCTGCTGGAGGCTGTTTTCCAGGTTTTGAAACATTCATTTGTGTTTAAAAAAAAATCTCCCCTTCTTAAGTGATGTCATTTCTGCCATCCAGCTGGCAGGCTGAGCGGTCCAGGCATGTGCTCTTCACAAACCATCCCATCGCCATACCCATGGGAGCAGTCTCTGGTAAACAAGAAGAGATGTATATATATATATTTTCTGAGTTGACTTTGGTTTTTCTTGAAAGGAGTAGATGTGGGAGAAATGAAAACAACTATGGACTGAAATGTGTAAGAGGCGTATGATGAAATGCTTATCAAAATTCCTAAATGGTAGCATGGCAAAAATAGAAAACTAAACCCAGTGAGAAGCCGGTGCTGCCAAGGAGGGAGGGATTGCTGTACAGCTGCCTGTCGCACACAGCACGCCGGCGGGGGTAGCAGGGTAGCTGCTTGATAACAGGGCATTTTGTTGGACTAGTACATGTCCGAGAATAAAATGTTTAGAAATAGAGAAAAGTGTGGCTTTGGCCAAAACGAAGGGGGGAAAAAAAGCAACCCACAATATCTGGCATTTGAACTCTTCATCGGGGAAAAAAACTCCTCAAGCCAGTGTTTCCCTGGAGAGGGAGGAAATCTTCCTTTTCAGAGGGAAGGCAGAAGCCCGGCACAAGAGGCACGGTGTCTCTTGTACAGCTCTCCTAGGTTATAAATGGAGACTTCATCATCTTTAGCTGCTTGTCGCTGCCTGCAGAAGAAATCTCACAATAACGTCAAGATTGGCAGTGTAATCTCCCCTCTGCCGAGCTCCTCTTTTTTCTTTCCATAAATAGGACGAGAATCCTCATGATATAAAAGGCAGCTCATCTTGATCTTGAGACATCAGTGCCCGGAGTCATTGGCCAAGTAACAGCAGACACGCCAAGGGATGTAATAAGCGCACAGGGCTTCTCCATGCAGCCCTGCATCTGACCAGAGTCACTTCACCATAGTTTGATGGGTCAGAAATTCATGGTGCATACATGGACTAGTGGGTCCCTGCCGCTTTCCCAAGGGAAGAGCACGCTGAGATGTGGCAGCGCCCGCTGACGGCGAGGTGCCTTGTGAGGCACTGAGCGTGGTGGCTAAGTACTATTTTCTTTTGCTTCTCGGAGTGATTTTAGCCCATTTTTGTCTGTTTAAATGATGTACTGTTAGCAGCCAGCGTAGTGCCAGTGCCCTGGCAGCTGCTGCCTAGCTCCAAAGGGCAAGGAGTGCTGAACCTCAGTAAGAAGTATGAATTTATTACTGTAGCTGGGGCAATTGTTTATGCTCTCATGGTTGGTCATGAGGACTGTGTCCCCAGGGCTGCAGACCCCACCAGTCCCCAGACCCTCCCGCCCTGGGGACCCCTCTCAGTCCCCGGCTCCTCTTGCAGCAGTGATGTGATGGGCACTGCCTGGGCCCCCTGCAATGCCATGTACCCAGCAGGCTGCTCCCAGGGAGAAATCAGGCTTAAAATTGAGCTGCAAACAGTAATCAGGGGCTATTTTCCTTACAGCATTAACAAGGCATCCTACCAGGCTCTGTAACCTCCTGGGCAACCGTGAGGGACAGACAATTTTTTTCTCCTTTTCTTGCAAACTGAAGTTTATGATGGATTTTCAACCTCCCTGGCAAAAGGCAGGGCTGCTCAGCAGAGGTCTGATGGATGGAAATTAAAGATCCTGTCCTGGCGCATGTAGCTTTGCAGGCTTCCATCTTCCCAAAGGAAAATGAGGACCATAGGGCTGCTGTGCTAAGGAGCTGCGCTGGGTTTTGCAGAGGTGCTGTCCGCTCCTCCCGTGGGCGGTGGGGCCGTCGGCAGAGCAGGGTTCAATCATCCAGTTTTGTAACTTTATCCCCAGCATTCTAATATTCCTAGTAAAAAGAAGCAAGACCTAATATATGCTTTTAGTAAACAAATTTAAAAATAAATTTAATTTTTTAGTGTATTTTTCGACTGTGCTGCCCTCTTGTGTTAAATTTTAAAAGAAATATTATCATAAGGCGACGGTAGGTAATAGCCAGTTGGTAAAAGCAGTTTTTAAACAACTGCAGGATAAAATTCTTTATATTTGCACTGTCAACGCTTTTTCATCCATGCTCAAGCAAGAGAACACAGCAGAAGTAGTGTTTAATGCAAAGCTGCTCAGGCTTGTCAGCGTACTTGGCATTTCTAAGTGGCTTTGGGAGGATTTGGTGCTGAAAAACTGGCCTCTGTGCAGTTCTCATCCTTCTTTTTTCCCTCCTTTAGAAATTGTCCGAGCGATGACACATGTAATAAATCAAGGCATGGCAATGTACTGGGGAACGTCACGCTGGAGCGCTATGGAGATCATGGTAAAGTTGATTTTTGGGAAAGCGTTGACACTTGGTAATTCTGCTTCCAAGCTGCAGAGTCTGCCGAAAGCCATGCTGGGAGCTGAACCACAAACGTGTCTGGGCTGGGGATGTTTGCATTTTACTCCATCCAGCATCTTGTCACCTAAAATAATTTTAAAACCTGATCCAGAATGAGTCCAATGTTAATTAGAAGAAGATGGGCTGATCTGGGGGTTTGGGTGTCTTGGCTTGTTTAATTGGGGTTTGTTTCATTTTTTCATTTTATTTGGCTGACTTCAAGACTTTTGGTAAAGCTCCTGTTTGATGTCCGTGGCCACTGATGCCCCGTTTAAGACACAGCTCCTGGCAGCAGCTCTGTGACCTGTGGGACCGTCGGAGCTGCTGCTGCAGCGGGAATGGTCCCCACGCAGGGACAAGCCCCCGTGGGTGGCACTGCTCTGCACGTGTCATGTCCAGAGGCGCAGATGGGAAATACCCCTGCTTGGCCGCAGGGACCTTATATCAGGCTTTCCCTGAAAAACCCCAGACTGGGGGAAGCAGTGTCCTGACAGCTCATCCTTAATGCTTTGTCAGAAGCATTTGTCGTTGCCCAGAGAGGTGGCAGATGCCCCATCCCTGGAAACATTCAAGGTGAGGTTGGACAGGGCTCTGAGCAACCTGATCTGTTTGAAGATGTCCCTGCCAATTGCAGGGGGACTGGACTGGATGACCTTGAAAGGTCCCTTCCAACCCAAACCATTCTATGATTCTAAGAGATGCCAGGAGCATGCTGCTGGTCCCTGCTTTTTGCATTGGGGTCAAAACACAATAAACAAGCTCGACACCGACCATCCCAGCTGGGAAGTTGTTTGGCTTGTTGCTGTGCCGGCGCTGAAGCAGCTTTGGGCTGGAGGAGGCAGAAGGTGGGTATGTGCCCTGCTGGGGCGGGCGCAGGGGCAGCGGGGAAGCCGCGCAGGCAGGGATGGGGCCGCGTTTCTGCCTCTGCAGGGCGGCGTTCACAGGGATGTGCATGGCCTTGCTAAGGGATAGCAAAACTTGAGTTCGTTGGCACCCGCACACTCAAGGAGTGTTGGCTGGTAGGTTATGTCCCGCAAGATGCTTTTACTTAATGAAATATTTTCTCTACTGATTTCTTTTCTCCAGGAAGCCTACTCTGTAGCCAGGCAGTTTAACATGATACCACCCGTGTGTGAACAAGCTGAGTACCACCTTTTCCAAAGAGAGAAAGTGGAGGTTCAGCTGCCAGAATTATATCATAAAATAGGTAAGACTGAGACTGTTGTGCCTTTCGGCTATTTCATTTGCAGAAAGAAATACAGAGCAGGCTGACCTGGGGCTTTAGATGGGAACAGCGCTCTCCTCCCCTGGATCTAAAGGGGACAGACAAGTATCTGTCTAATGACTTAAAAGAAAAACTGGCTTACTGTGTCTCTGATAGAAATAGGTGCTAGTTGCCATGGCTGCTCTTTGAGACTCAAGGCAGCATGGGTGCAGGAGGTGCCCGGGCTGAGAAGCAGGAGTTCAGGTACTTTGCTGCAGCAGGAGCAGCCGGAGCCAGGACGGGGCTGGAGGCTCTCACAGTAAGGTTTTGGATGAATAAGCTAGTCGGTGTCTTCCTTAAGGGCATCAGCGGCATCTTCCTGGAAGACACTGACTGAACATCTCTGACAGTGGCAATAAAAACAAGCAGCAATTGTTTTGCCTTTTTTTTGTTTGTTTTTTTTTTTTTTTTTTTAATTGAAAGTCCTGGTTTTTTATACAGCTCTGATTTCTCCCCATCTCCTAAAATGTCCTTCTCTGCTTTCTCTGCAGGGGTTGGAGCAATGACGTGGTCTCCACTAGCCTGTGGGATCATCTCAGGGAAATATGGCAACGGGGTCCCTGAAAGCTCAAGGGCTGCACTAAAGGTATTTTTTGTTGCATGTTTGAGAAAAGTGTGGTTTATGTGCTGTTTTAGTGAGGGCAGGAAAATAACAAAGGGAAAACAGATCCCTCATGAGAAGGCTGGCCTGTGTGCTGCTGTATTGATAGATCAGCTCGGTTTCTCTGGCAACCACACTCCAACATGCGGGAGAATCTGGGTTATAAAGATGCTTCAGGTTCCCCACCGCAGTGAGCTGATGGCTGTGAGCTGGCTGTGGGGCAGCACAGGACTGGAGCCAGGCTCTGGGGGGGCTCTGCAGAAGGATGCTGTCGCCACCCTTACATTGCCCAGACATCATCAACGAGAAGGCACAAGCCCAGGGTTTCTGGTGTGCTTGATGCTCCCAGCTGATGTTAATCAATACAGCTGCTGTGACTTCAAAACCTCTTAACTATGTGCAGTGGGTAAAATAGACTTGGACGTTATTTTTCTGCCCCCCCCTTCCCTGGGCACCAGCCTACCAGACAGCGAGTGCATGGCGGGGGAGCTCAGCCCCGCAGCATCCCTCCAGGGAGCCCCGTAGGCAGGGCAGACCCCCAGCGCCCCATGAAACCTGTGGGTCCTCGGCGGTCCTGCCCTTTGCCGGGCAGGGCAGCAGCCCGCTGTAACAGGTTTAGCGTTGCGGTGTCACCACAGAGCTTGGTTTCTCCCATGATTATCCTGATTTTATTCTTTTTGGGGGTATGGGGTCTCCTCCCATATTGTGCCTGTGGCAGACATATTATTTAATGGTTTGCAAAATGGCAGAGCATTAAAATGTCACGGATTTGGGAAAAAAAACAACAAAAATGGTATTTGAGGCTCTGTATCCGCTGATGGGCAAAAGCCAACGCCGCCTGAGAAGTGCCAGCAGACTGATGTACATTCCTGGGCTGGTTTTTGCCCAGCTTGGTGCTTTTTAAAGGAGAGATGCAGTCTACACTGACTTGCTTACAAAGGGCAGCATTTTCAAATGTGGTATTTCATTGCACTTGGGATTTTTTTCCAAAATAAAATATATTATTAACATTTGGTAAAAGCTAGCTATGAAGGTAGCATTGCAGAGAGGGATCCAAATTAAATTGGTGAGAGTGAAGCAGAATCAAGTTTCAAGTCTGGAGCTGGGAGAACTGGAATCTCAGCTTTGTTTAATTAATTTTCTGATCTTGAACAGTAATAGTAAAGCTTGAACAAGATCAGATGTTCTCAAATTTTTTTTTTGGAGGGGAGGTGTCAAAATCTTCTCAGGTTGACTCATATCTCACTTTTTTCCACTCGGTGGTGGGATCCAGTGGTCTAAAAATAAAACTGAGGAGGTTCCAGGTTCCAGACAGAGTCCATCGGTTGCATAAAGCCAGAGAGATACAGACGTAGGCTCTCACAGGAGACAGCCTGGTCCTGTTGTAATTGCTTTGGGTAGCAAAGCATTGTGTTATTCAGCCTCAGTTACCTCCTGGGTTGGATATGGCTTTTTAAGAGCTGTTAATAATTGCCTTAAACTTGCCATTGTGGAAGATTAAAGCTAATAGTCGGCTGCAATGTGATTCATCTCCAGTGCTACCAGTGGCTGAAAGAGAAAATCATAAGCGAAGAAGGCAGAAAGCAGCAGGTGAAGCTGAAAGACCTGTCGCCCATCGCTGAACGCCTCGGGTGCACGCTGCCTCAGCTGGCCGTCGGTAGGTGACGGGACGGGGGGCGACCGTCCTTGCGCCTTCGCCCTTCGCTGTTGTCACGAACGCATCGCCCAGCTTGCATCCTTGTGTGCGAAGGGCAACGCTCTGCGGTGCAGACAGAATGTTTGTGCCTTACGGGCTGTTGAGAGAGGAGTGCAGGTGAAATCTTGTACAAGCCCCTAAAGCGACGGGTACTCTGTTAGTGCTCCCATCAGTTGCTGAAGTATCAGTGATGGTTAGGTAAATGGTAACACAGATATAGATGTGTTGTCTTTCAAATAGGACAAGGATGGCTTTGTCTTTGCCTTTATCTATAGATCTACTTCTTTATTTAAAAACATTTAAATGATTATTTACTATCAGGAGTTATGGAACAAAATGCCAGAAACACGGGAAGACTGAAGATGGGCAATGCAATGCGACACCTCAGTAGGAGAAGGCTAGCGCATTTCAAGGAACACAGTAAAAGAACAAAACAAAACAAAATATGCTTTAACTTTTGGTCAGCCCTGAAGAGGTCAGGCAGTTGGACTAGATGATTGTTGCAGGTCCCTTCCAACTGAAATGTTCTATTCTACTCTATTCTAAAACCCACTGTAGGGCATTAAAATGCCATGTATTTCTTTTGACGTAACCCCTGCTCCGTTACCCTCATACAAAAATAATGTGGAGTGGGATTTTTTGAGCGGTAAAGTTAATTACTTAAAAAAAGATTGTTTCTAGCAGCATCATCAGGCTTTGATTGACAAGAGGGCTAGTGTATGTTGGGCCATCGTCAGGGGTCCAACCCCGACCTGCCTGCTTCTCTGAACAGTCCCTCCCCAGGTGGTAGCCATCAGTTGTTCAGCCTGTTGGGCTGACAGACACAGGAGAGTGCTACTTTTTAAAAAAGAAAGTTTTTTGGGTTTTTTAAATAATTATCTTTGTGCTGCTGAGAGCCAAGGCTGAAAAATATCACACGTCTGTTAGAAAAATGATCCCTAGTTCAAATAGCCAAGAGGTGAATCCTTGTGATTCCTGATAGGGACAAACCAGACCCCACAATTAAGACAACTGCTGGACCAGGAACCCGGGTCAGGTGGGATGCTGGAAGATCTGCTATATGGTTTGCTATCTGACCTGTGCATCTTCTTCCTGGTAGTGCCGGAGGAGTAAAGTGAGAGTTGAGACAAATAATGTTGTCATTTTTCAAATAGAAATAGAAGCTCTGACAAACATTAGAATGTGGAGTAATGCCGCTTCATGAAGCCTATGTTCCTGACCATTTTGTGACTTTATTCCTAGCATGGTGCCTGAGAAACGAGGGGGTGAGCTCTGTTCTTCTAGGATCTTCCAACCCAGAGCAGCTGATAGAGAACCTTGGAGCCATACAGGCAAGTGCAGGTGGTGGTGGCACCTCAGGAGAGGTGGGGGGTTAGCTACCGCCCAGCTCCCTTTGCGGGTAACACCAGCATACCCCAAGACTGGCGCCCTCCTTCTCTTAATACAGCTTTAATACTTTGTATTTTGTTTCAGGCATCTTCCAGTTGTAGTTACACACGTTAATTAGGCAAACCTATGGTGTGTCACCATGATTTACCACTGTTTGTGGAAGTTATAGCCGTAACCAGCAATGAGAGGGTGGCATCAGCAGGTTTAATGTATCTGAAAAAGCAAGTGACCTGATTCCAGGACATGTTACGATATATTCTGCGCCAAGTCTTCCACAGGGCACACGTCACTTGCACCTACCTTAATTATTCTCTGTTGCTTTTCACAATAAGAGCTTCCTTTGATGTTCTTGCCACCAGCTCGCTTTCTGCTGCAGCCAAGTATTATTGTGTGTATGAAGTTTAATAGCACTTCTGTGATTCTCTTGCAGGGTAAAGACACTACAGTAGGTTTTTCTTTAAGGGAGAAAGGTATTAGATGAATGTTTAAATATCTGTCACACAAAAAAAACCAGAGGAAACATTATTTGATAAAATCTAGATTTAAATTTGGAAAAACCTTTAATGGAAGCTTGATTAAACATCAATTTTCTTCTACCCGTAGGTCCTTCCAAAGATGACATCCCATATTGTAAATGAAATAGATAATATTCTGGGAAATAAGCCCTACAGCAAGAAGGACTACAGATCATAATGCAATGCATGAATTACCTGGACTGCATGGTTTAAAAAGTGCTCTGTACAGAAGTACAGCCCCGAGTTAATATCCGGTCATGAGAATCATTCAGCAGCTTGCTGCTCGGTGTCTACTGTCACTGGATCCTTCGAGATGTGTGCTGTTGCTACTAATCTGCAGTGAAATTTAAAAGCACAGTTGATCTCTCTTCTAAACAAGAATAATCTTGTATTTTCTTACCTTCGACTGAATTCATTAATTTTTACTTTACTCTTAGCACCTCATGCTTGTGCTGTGAAAAACACTTGTAAAGCAAAAAATAATTTATAACCTTCAGGTACTTGGTAATTAAAGAAGGATGTACAGATCTATTTTTTCAATGAAGAAAAGCCAGATACAACTTCAGGTTTTAATAAAACCACATTTGGGAAATCTCAACTATAAAGTTTCTTCAGGTTAACAGATAGAAGGGGCAAGCTCAAATTTTCCGTTTTCTTTTGTATGCTGAATATATGCTTTAGATTTAATTTGTAGTTAAATAAAGGATGTAAGACAGAGAAGTAGTTAGAAATTAGATAGCTCAACTCCTAACTATACAATTATTTCAGCTGTGGAGTGCTCCTGGGAAGTATTTCTGAGTACAAGCCAGAAGAGCACGGTTAGAAAACGCAAACATGCATGTCAGGTTAATAAAAACAACAGCTGTTTGCAAAATTCTACTTCTACTTAAACCTTAAGCCAAGAAATCCATGATAAAATACTGGGGTTTTCATCTGTAGAAACCTGCCTCTACTTCTGCCTGCTTGTAGGCATAGCTATTGCAAATTTCAATACTCATGAGCTTTTAAGGATATAGATACTTATATATAATACATAGCTGCTGAAAAATACCAGAAAAAATCAGGTACGTACTTTGGTGGAAGGTCACGTTTGCTTTAACTTGTTCTGGAATCGGGCATAAGTAAATGCATAGTATTTTTAAGACACATTTTAAACAGGTAGGTTTTTTGTGAGCATTTCATCCCTCTACAGGAGTTGCTAGTAAGCACTTACATATTAATTTGCCCATCTCAAGAACCATGTCATATTTTACCATGAGTTTGCTTTGTAAAACGCACCTGATTTCAGTCACTATTTCTCACTGGTATTGAATCACGTACGTTGGGCACACACTTCCTAGGGGGTACAGCTATGTACAGTATTTGTAGGACCCTTGTATCCCAGTCCCCTTAACTCCAGGATATCTGCAGAGCGTGCGCAGCCTTCAGCGGGCCACGTGAACAGATACCAATACTTGAGTTGTCTTCTCCTGTATTTAATCCAATGAGCTATGGTATGTGTAAATGAACTTAGCTGCTGTATATCCAGAAATGCAGTCTGACTTTGACTTCTGCGTGGACACAATAAAAGCATTTTGTGCATCTAATTTTATACTTAGAGACCTGTTACTCATAGCGAGACCGATTTGGAAACAGCAATGGTTTACGTTGAAAATGGATATGTATCGTTCCACAGGGAAACACTAATCTTCAGCTGTACCCAGGTCGGGCAAGGGACAGTGACCTTGGGCCAGAGGAGTGGGTACAGCCGGGGAGCGAAGGTCTGGTCTGGTCTGGCTGCGCATCTCGGAGAAGGTACTTCTAGAAGTTAGTCTCCTAAGGTGGACATCCATCCTAGGTAACATTTTGGCCTGAATTAAACACAATGTGAACATCCTCGTGACAGTTCACTGAAATCCCACTGCAGTTCAGTCACCAGCCTCTCCAAAATGAGCCCGGGCTGGTCAGTCGCAGCTGGTCGAGGTGGAGACCGCCACCGAAGCCCTTCTCACCTCCCCGGGATTACTTTCACTGCTCTGGGCCACAGCCCCTAACTCTGCAGTATTAGCTGTGAAAATTAACCATTGAAGTGTTTTAAAATCTGCTTCACGGGCCGCACAAAGGCTTTGACCATTCTACAGTTAACAGCTTTCTTATTTTAACAGTATAATTATTTTCCCAGTAGCAGACTATTCCTTTTCTTACCTCTGGAAGTACAATTTAATGTTCTCTCTTCCCCTTCTCAGATGCATGGGACTCCAACAACGTATTAAAAATGTATTAATTCCTAACCTTTTCTTTGTTTAATTGAAAACGAGATGGCATTGTCCCTTACTTAGAGCAAAAGCTTAAGAGTCAGCTTGCCCAGTGCTCTGAGGGCAATCTGGGATGCTAAGCAGTAGCCTAGCTTTAGGCTAACCTTCAGCATTATACTGAAGAAACCAGGTGCAGCTTGTAGTGGGGATTGCAAGGGAATACACAACCAATCAACCTCAAAAGCAAACAAAAAACTAAAAAAACCCCACCACCAACCAATAAAAGCCCAGCACTTTTCTCTGAAGAAGTCCACAGAAAAGACTGGGCTTTCTGTAGAAAACGACCCAGCCCACCCACCCGCTTTTGTTTCAGGCTGTCAGCGCTGCAAAGTTCTCTCTCCAGAAAAATTCTGACACACGCTATGCTCCAGGCCTCGGCAACTGTCAATACCAAAAAACTAAGGTAAGATGAAAAGCTGTTAATAAAAGACTCGGCGAACTGACAGTAATAGCAGATGAAAGCGCTGCTTCAAATCACTTTGCTCTAGACAGCAGACTTCCTGGAAAATACGCCTGCAGCTTCCTAAAATGCCCGATAGGTCAGTCTTATCCCTAACGATGCTGACAAGTAAAATGAGTGTATTAGCGCTGTCTGCTCACGTGTCTGAATTTAAGTACTGTGTACTTTTGGTAGGAGCTGAGCAAATCACCAGTGACCAGCAAAACAGTGACGTTCAAGTCCTGTTGCTTACAGGGCGGTCAACCTGGCCTCATGCTTGATTCTGACCGTTTTTATAGACGTTTCTTAGAAATTTGTTTTACATGTGCTAAATGCTTAGACTAAAATACATATGTATTATATCCTTTATAAGTGATAGGCCAAGGAAAGTAAAATTACACAAGCAATATGGAAAGGCTCCTTTCAGTAGCAAATAAGCAGGCAGAAGCGATTAAGAAAAATCCACATATTTTGAGGGAAAACAATCAAGCTAATTTGAAGACTGTTAAATGGCTAACTAGAAAAGTAATTCCAATGGCAGCTCTAAAGTGCACCAAAACCACTGGAATTTTCATGATGTAAGCACATGAACAGCATTACCTTTACTGGGAAGCAAAGTAAATTATGCAGTGGAGAGTTGAGACTGAAGACCCACATCCAATCCCAAAGGATGCTGAAGAGAGAGGTACTGTAACAGTCAGCAGGCACTGGGTAATTAGGTAACGGTTTTGTGAGACTGTCCCGGTTGCATTTGTCAGAAATAGAGACATTACAAACTCAGCATACTCTAAGGCAAGCCAGATACACTGTCTCATGCACTTCAGAATCTTCATTTTCCTATATTTTACATAAATACCGATCTTATTGAAGGAAAGATTAGCAAAGTAATTATTACATTAAATCTGATTATAAGCTTTCTCTTTCTTCCCTGTTTAGGATTCCAAGTCTGTAATGGCAAAATCTGTAACTTCTACAATACGATTCCATTAATAGTAGTAGGGTTTAGCATTTAACAAAACAGCTGCTTCACTGATAGCATGAAAAAAGCAAAAGGATTGTCTGATAAACCCATTATAAAAAGCCAGCTAAAGCATTTTTGTTAAGCCGTGCCAGGAAAACTGGCAGGGTGGGTTTTTTTGGTTTTTTTTTTGTTTTTTTTAATTTATTTATGACTTCAGAGATGAATGGAAAAAAACACTTCAAAAGTATTTTTCTAGCAGACACTGTTTAGGTTTTGTCCTGACTCCAAGTTACTTAAAAATGCGGAGTATTTCCAATGAAAACAATACATATGCTGACTTGTAGAAGACTCCTCTCTTCTGGAAGCAGAAAGAGTTGACAAACCTACACACACTGCTTGCTCATGAAAATACCCTTTTTTTAAAAAAAAAAAATTAAGAATGGAAATACAAGGAATTAAATGACAAAAAAAGCCTCTTTTTTATTAAAACTTTTCAAATTACAATGATAAATGGTGGATTGTCACTTTCTACGATCAGCAAGTTTGGCTCTTATACCAGTCACCAAACTTACAGGGGAATTCTCTTACAGGTTTTAAGTACAACTGTTTGTGCTGCTGTGTAGCAGTCCCTTACGGTGTACTTGTCTAATAGTCTGTAGTACCATCACACCTATGCAGTGCTTCAGAAAGGTTACATTTGGTAACTGCTCGCACACCATTTCTTTTCATTGCTAAGTAAAAAAATTGATTAATTCAGTTATTGAATAATACCATGTAAAGATACCAAAAGTAAATATAATTCAATCATTTTGGATTCAAACCCTCCCCCTCATACCCTCAAGCAGTCAGACTATAAAAAAAGGTATTCCTATTCCACCCTTAAACTTTTGTATGGCAGTTGAACCCTCTCAAAGAAATAAATTGCTGTGGGGTTTTTTTGTCTACTTGGATCCTGTAGATAGCAGAGCAATCAGTCCGGATGAAGCACTTATAGAAAGAATATAGTTTCTGTAGGGAAAAGGTTAAGGACGTATACTTGTAAAGATACCCCTTCTTTGTACAGAACATTTAGTAGAAGTTTTATGAAAAACAAGGTATTGAAATGGTCTTTCTCTGCAGGAGTTTTAAAATGGCAACATCGTAACCTGAAATACAGCTTACAATCAAGGCTGTTAGCAGGACGTTGAAATGTATTTAACTTCAAAATTAAAAGACACCCATAAAATTTAGCCTGTTCTCTTGAAAGTAGTTATAAATACGGTTAAATACTGCAGATCTTTAATGAATATATGCGGCCTTGATTGGCAGTACTTACTTAAGTAACAAAAAATTGTACTTGTGAAGTTACTGAAACTAAACAATCACGTCAATGTAAGGGCACCTGGCAACTAACACTGATGCAGCGTTTCTGTAAGAACATGAGCTGCTTCCTCGTTCCACAATTACAACAGAAATGACAAAGCCGTAAGAATTTCTGGATATTGTCCAAGTGATGTCCTTAAAACATCTCTTGTCAGACATTAAACTTTTATGGAGTTGGGAGATTTTTTTTTTTCCTGTAATCTCTATTTTTATGTTACAGTGTTTCTAAGTTGAGGTACTGCAATGAACTGCACATATCAACTGAGTAATCTCACAACCCACGTGACAAATATAGGTACTAATGACAAGAAATAACAGTAGGACTATGGTTGTTTCAAGTGTGGCAATAAAGGATACACAGTGGGGTTGAAGTTCTTCAGCACAAAAAATGAAGCAATGATGACCAAGACCAGAAAGAGAGTATTGTTGTAGAAGATGGAAAAAGTTGTTGCTTCATAATCTGCAACTTCATTTTTCTTCCACAGAATTCTAGGAACAAGTAGAGACCTTATTTCAGGCATATTTAAATCAATGCATACCCTGGCACACCCACCATTATGAAGCAATTGGCACCCGGAGGTGCAGTAAACCACATACTGCTGCTCTTGTCATAGCCAGCTTCTAAAAGACAGAGCGCAGCAAGAACTACCAGTCAACTCATCAGCTGAAAGACGAAACCCTGCATATACTATGCGCTTGTACACTTAAGTGACTTACACTTGTTTTCCTACCAGGCGCATCAAACCTAGCCCTTTATAAATAACACTTTTTGTGAGTTTGTATCTGTTAGGTGCTACCCGCGTGCCTGGCAATTAGAAGGGAAGATACAGCTTTTTGCTCCAAAGTGCTGACAGTTCATGTCCTTGCATCTCGTACATAATGGGCGTCTACTCTCATACTAAATGCTTCCTGATACGCTCGTCAGGCATAGCCTGGATATTAGTATGAGCTATTCCATTGGAAATCTGCATACTGACACGTGCCAGTTATAACCGCGAGGGGTAACAAGTAGAACCAGTGATTAGCAGCGCGGTCCAGCAGTATATGGAAATGCTATTCTGAAGCAACACGCATGTCGCTATGCAAAATACATTGCGCTAGCCTGTCCTTAAAAAAAAGGAGCTTTTCTTATTTCTGAAGACAACTGTGATGCTTACTCTTCAGAGTGTTATTAGAAGGCTTGTACATTAACTGGTTTTGCTTTGCAGCTCAAGGACAAAGAGATTGCCTTATAGGACCTTATTGATAAAGGTTTCAATGTTTGAGACCTTTCATTGATAACTTGCCTCAAAAAAGGCTTTATAGATGAACAAAGAGCTGACAGTACAGCTTCTACTTACCAGAATACACAAAAAAAACCAATGGCAAAGCAACAGTCCCTAATATCCTACCTAGAGCCTTAAAGATACCAGGCAGTATTACAACAAGGGAGAGAAGGAAGAGAACAGAGAGGATTACCTCTCATCCTTCTCCTTACGAGACATCTTCCTATTGTCTGCCTCAGACAGCTTGCGAGTAACTTCTTTGGAAACAGCATCTTCTCTTTTCTGTGCTACTCTGTAAGAAACACCATTTAAGTTGAAAAATGAAAATAAAAAAACACGGGGTTATAGAAAGTTGTATTTACAGTGAAGAATAATACTTCGCCAAGACACTGAACAGTTTTGCCAAGCTGAAGGGACAACAAGTAACAATCCAATTACTAAAAGTATTAGTCAAATATAGTTTGTGGCAATACCCACTGAGAATGAAGGTAGTTTTGCTATTTCATTGTACGCTTAGCTGACAAGGCTAGTCTATTCCATAATTGCAAGAGAGATGACAGAAACCAATTAGGAGATACTGCTGTGTAAAATAGTTTTTGGAGTAACATTTCAGGCATTCTTATTCTTTAAAAAAGATGTTGTAAATGCTGGTTTTGTTAAATTATTTAATAATAAATTCTACTTCAAATAGCCACCAAACTTACTTGTGTTTGAGAACAAACTTGACGTTCTTATACGCAAAAGCTACTAGATAGGTACTGATGAGGGTCATTACGCTATACAGGACTGCGGACTGAACAAGATCCATATGCCATATCCTCCAGTAAAGCCCTTAAAAGAAAAGAAAGACATTTTGAGTGGCTTCTCTCTCCGAGAAAAACATCCCCACAGCAGTCCTACACAGCTTACTAGCTCTGTAATTTAGCACTGGCTCTACCAGACCAAAGCCAGTTCCTGCAAAATCACTTGGGGGTCTCCGAACTGGATTAAAAAATACTTTTGAACAGAGAAATCTGCTTTGCTTTTGGCTGAAAGGGGCTTTATGAGACCACGTCAAAGCCCGCTGAGCAGCAGCCCAGCGCAGCCAGCCTGCCAGTCGCACGCAGCGCTCAGGCTGACACGTCAGTGCTCGACCAGCAGCTCATCCATCTTTACAAACCACGGAACAGCCACCCTGCCCGCTGTTCCGAGCGGGACCGGCTGGATCTAACACGGCACGGGGGCAGCCAACACAATCTCGCCTGGGGTCGGCTCAAAGCCGGCCAGGCCCGGTGCAAGGCGAGCCCCAGCGGCCCGGGGACCCCCACCCGCAGCCGGCAGCGGGCCAGGAGCCCGAGGCGGGCTGCGGGAGCCCCTGCTCCCCCTCAGGGCCTGCCGCAACCCCTCAGGGCCTGCCGCAACCCCCCCCCCCGCCCAGGCCTGCCGTTCCCCCATCTTAGGGCCCCCCCCGGGGCCTCCCCGCCGCTCACATATGGGGATGGCGGAGACGATGAAGGCGTTGCCGAAGAAGAGCGCGGAGGACTTGGCGGAGAGGTTGCGGCTGAAGTCCTGCAGGAGCAGGTCCTCCTCCGACTGCTGCCGCCCGCCGGGGCCGCCCTTGGGAGCCATGGCGGGACGCGGGCCGGGGCACCGTCAGCGCACCACGACTGCTTCCGGGTCCGGCCGCCGCCAGCGGGGCGGGGGCGGGCCCGTCCCGCAGCACTTCCGGGGGGCGGCGGGAAGGCACCGCCCCTCTCGGGCGCGAGGCCGTGGCGGCCGTTAGGACCGTTATGGCCGTTACGCCTCCGCGGCGGGTCCCGGCCCCGCCGGCCCTTCGCCCCGCCGCCCCGATGCGGCGCCGCGGAGCCCCCGCAGCGGGGCTGCCCCGGGAGGCCGGCCGGCACCGCGGCCCAGCGCGGGGGAGGCCGCCGGCCTGCGGGAGCGCGGCTGCCGGCGGCTGAGGCAAGTGAGTACCCGTCGGGGACGGCGGGGGACGCGCTCCCTGCGGGCTGAGGCCGTCACGGTGTCACTTGGGAAGGAGCGGAGCACCGCAGGGGAGCGGCCTGTTTCCCCTTGTGTTTTTATTATCGGGAAAAAACCCAAACTCCAGCTCCCGTAGAACCGGTACGGTTGTTGCACGTTGTTCTTTAACACATTCAAGTCTAGTTATACTTCTCAAAAGCATTTCTGTGTTGTTTTAACTTTCAGAAGTGTTCCCTAACCTCTCCCCCACACACACACCAGCTTGGGAAGCCGTGGAAAGTGGGACCGCAGCTTTTTTTAACGGTCCATCTGCAGTTTGTGATAATACCGTGTGGGAGCCCACAGAAATTTGGGGGATTAACAGTAGCATCTCGCTTGAAAGTGCAGAGGGCTTGCCGACGCGATACAGCTTTAGGGACGTCCCAATGGCCTGGAGTGACTGTAGCACTCCTCCTCTCCTGGGACAACACTTTTTCCTTAATATTTGTAACTTTTTTGAGGAAACTTTGTTTAACAAAGCGTGTATCTTTTAAAAATTTAATTAAAGTCATTCTTCCCACTTATTTCCCCCCAATTACTAATATTCTTTGCTTGCAAGAAATACGAGGTGTGTGCCACGAGGAAATGCTAGCTGGAAATGAAGTTAGGTTTATATGATCAAAAATCATAATTCATTATGATAGAGTTTTGTGAAGTGTTTAAGTGCAGTAGGACTCTGCTATTTGACCTTGTAATAAATTTCCAAGACCAAACTGAGAGTGGATTTTCATGATTCAAAGTGTATTGAACAGAGCATGCTAGCAGACTGATATCGCTAATATCAGATTATCTACAGGTAACTATGGGAGTTACGCTTCTGCTCGCGAGACCTTCCTTCTTGGCTTGGAAATATATCTACAGCAGTGATTCCCAAGTTGGGTTAGCTGATGCATCTGCCAATCAGATGAAGTGTGGGAGCTCTGAGTACCAGCAGAAACACCTGTGAGTACTGATTGATCGATGGCAGCGGTGGCAGCCGTGCCTGTGCACAGAAGGCAGGCCTGCAGCTCCCTGCCTGCCACGGCTGGGGACCCAGCCTTCCCTCCTCATCCCCCCCCTTGCTCCTCATCACGTGGGCAGTGGTACCCGCCATGGTCAGGAGTAATGCCACAGGCCACGTACCAGCGATGGGTATTCTGTTGCTGGGAACCGTGTCCTACGGGATTCGTAATCAGCAGGTCCTGCGTGTCTCCCTGTAGCTGCAGTTAACTGGCATGTATGGCTTTCCTCTGCCTAGATATTAACTTAGGCATTGTCCTTCATAGATGCTTTTAATGCTATTGAGCAGTTGGTGATGGCTGCCACACCGAATCAGATTGTAATATTATTTGAGCTGTATTTTCTCTATTTCTAAATATTTCTGTGGCAGTCTTAAAATGGAAAATAAAACCCCAAAAGACAAATTAAAATTTGTTTTAAAATAATAAGGAACTTGACTTTTTTAATGAAATAATTTTCTCTGTGGAAATTATTGAGCTCATCAGAGATGTTCTAGTGGATTGTTATTTCAAGATTTAAGCACCTAAAGATGCATGTATATATTTCACTGGGCTTGCAAAATTACCTGACTTTCACTGATTCATTTCTTTTTTATGAGTATCTGTTACACGAAACACATGGATGCGTCTTCCTTCTAATGTCTCTGGTCCTTATGCCCTGCATCTCTGGGTTGTGTTAACCTGTTCTGAAATGGCTTCAGCGGTTTCTGGCTTCCACTGGCGGGAAATGCTGTTTGCCCACTAGATGGCATTCTGAAATCTGTACTGAGGATGGTACTGCAGCAGGAGTGGAGATCAGTCTTGATTTCTTTGTATAACACGTTAAAACTAAATGCATAGTAGGTAACATCACTATTTGATCAATGTTACCGATCATAAGAATTTTCTTACTAAATAACACTGTTAGAGTTGTATAAAGTAGTTGGAAACTGTGGGAAGGATTAAGATTGTTTCAAGATTCAGATGTAATCATTGACTCTGTTCTTGCACAGATTTCTTCCTTCCGCTCATCTAGGTAAATTTGTTTTGTGTTGTGGTGGAATGTAATTAAGTCTAACTTTTTGTTCATGGTTTGGGTTTACATGGGAAGGATGCCGTCATTTTGGAACAAAATCTGCCTGGTGACCATCTGTCTCTCCATTAAGATGAAATATGACATTGTTTTAGGCAGTGAAATGATGAAAGATTTTCTTGAAAAAACAAATGAGCACTTTGCTTTTTTAAACATCCTGGCACTGGCAAGCTGTAGCTTTAAGCAGAACCCTGCATACAACAAAACTGTCACTGAAGCTTCGTATTCACTTTAAGTATGTCATAGTTGCTTCCCCAAAAGTGAATTGGGCCACCGATTTCTGTCAAAACAATTCAAGTTGTTGTTTAAGTGCATAAATCTGCATTGTGCTGACTGTGTCGTGTCTGAATCCTCGTTCAGAAGCCTTTGGCATCAATAAGGCATCAAAATCAGAGAAACAATGGCTTCATGACCCAAAAGCAAAAGTTCTCCTGATAATAGAAATATTAATGCTGTTATCTTTGTAACTTACGAAGTATGCTTCTTACCACATTTCTTTCTAAAACACAGAAGCAGTGATAAATATTCTGGAAATACAATGGATTATCTTTACTGCTCTCGCTTTTTCTCTAAACCTTTAAGCTGGACCAAGCTGAAAATTTTAAATGAGGGCAGTGGTATTTCCCAGCAGGATTTATTTTGTCTGCTTTATTGTTGTCACTTATTTGTGTGAAGTATAGACTCCAAAACACACTTGCATCGGATTGGAAGGTAGAATCTCCAAGGCAGGTGATTAACAGTAAATAAGTCTGCTTTTTAGCAAAGTTTTATTTGTCATCTTCTGTGCTAATATGAATCTTAATGTCCCAAGGTCTAAGAATGGTTTTCAGTAATAGGACTATCTTACAAAAAAAACCAAAAAAAACCCCCAAAAAAACCCTAATGAGTCCATAACTTATTACTAGGGTTTTTCAGTTGGTTAACTTGTGCCGTCTCTTCCTTTAGGTGTTGAAATCCTAAAAGAATCCCTAATGTGCAGAAGAGAAAATTCCTGTAGGACAGCACAGACAGGGAGCAACCTCAGGTGGGTCAAGAACAAAACCAGAAAGCTGTTGCAGTGGCTCTTTCCATCATCGTAACAGCGCTGGGAGTTGGTGCCCTAGGACTGAAGAGCTGTGAGTCCTCGTAGCTCCAGTAGCAAACAGCAGTACAGGATACGGAGTTGTTCTGGCCCTATAATGGTTCCTTTTCTCCCGTGTGTCTCCAACAGGTCAGTGCAGGAATACCTAGGATGTAACTGACGTCTGGACTGTGTGTGGGGTGGGAGGAGTTGGGCAGTCCTCAGGTGGATGCCAGAGATTATGTAGCTGTACTTTTGTAGCCAAGTCTTGAACATCTTGATTATTATTGGTCATTGGTCAGTAACTTTGTGAACGTTTGTTTATTTCTCTCTCCCCCTCTTTTTATTTATGCGTTCCATTGAATTAATATATTACAGAATCTTGTGTAGCAGTTCTTTCAAACTATATTTGCTGTGTTTCTTCATGTTGCATACAGTGACCTTTCTGTCAGATTCTGATTACGCTTGCCCCACTATGTCTACCTATAGCCTTGGGAAGACACAGAGATTGTTTCTGCGAGTAAGACTTCTCAACAGTATTGAAAATTCTGTATTGCTTTGAGCTACAGTTCTTTCTTGGCATAGCTCTGCTAAAAAGATTACAAGCTCTTACAGCTTGATGGTTTATACAGTCCTTCTAATCTAGTTCAAAGCTCTTGATAACTGGTTTTTAGCTTGCAAAACTTGTAGAAAAAAATCCCTTGAGGTTAATACATTGTGTGTGAACAGAGCAAATGGGACCATTTTTGCTGTCATCTAGTGTTAATATTAGGACATTCCAGTATTTCTTATGGCTAAGTGAATTGCTCTGTCATTAGTTACTGTGGTAGCTGACATCTTGTTTAACAGAAGAATTCTTAAAAACCTTCAGACAGAAATGTGTCTTTTTCAGGGCAGTGATCTCTATCACATTGCAACAGTAACAGTTGTATCAAAAAGAAATACTGACTGGTGAGAATCCTCTCTGAGTCCCACAGAAAATAATATTTGTGATTAAAATATATGTCACCCCAGTGGTGATTATAGCTGATCTCTGTGGTGGTGTACAATTCTTGTTCGTAAAAGTAACATAGAACATTGTGTGCTGTGTGGAATTGCAGTGCACACCCTTAATATCTCTATAACAAAACAAATGTTCTCAGCATGGACTTTGATACACCCTCTCTGTTCTTTGCTTTTATAACATTAGTTTCTCAGAGTAAGTCTTCAGAGATACATTTAAGAGATACCTGATATTTTAAAATTGCTTATTTCAGTGGGTTATAGAATGTGAGATAGCAATGAGTCCAGCTGCCTTTCAGAAAAGGAGAGTCTTATTTCTTTGATGTTGTCTCCAGACGCTTGCACATGTTTTTTTCAACAGTACCAGTGGTGTATATTCTGTTATACTTGGGTGTATGTGTGTTTTCCTCTTTTTAAGTTAGTCTAAAAAGGATATTGTGCCTTTGGCCTTGTGTCAGTGTTTACTCTGGATTTGATGTTTCACTGTGGAGTTGAAGCATCTGTGCAGTCTCTTGCGTCTTTTTCAGTTCATTATCAATATGCTAGTACTATATTGGTTTTAGTTTAAGTCATACCACAGCCAGAGGAATGACCTCACTCACAACTACATTGTGAACCTACATCCAAAGCTAAAGCATAAACTTGGCTGACCTGGCAGCCATTGGTTTTGCTGCCTACTTACCAGTCATTCTGTTTTTGTTTGCTTCTCTAAAAGGGTTTTTGTTAAGCACAGAAACAATATCTATTATTTGCTTTCGGTAACCACTTCACTGCCAAGTCCTCTGGGGGTGATCACTTCCTTTTGCCCTTATTTAATTGTTCTAGCTGAACCATTTCACTTCACCTATGTGGAAGACCTCTGTCTGCTCTGTTGTTTTAACTTAAGTAATTCACTGAAATTGAGAACGTTTCCTAGTAGTGTAGGTACAGCCTAAAAAGTTCATGACTGAGACTTAATCTTGCAGCTGTCTATTGCAGTTCTCGGGGGAAATTCTGTATTCTTATTCTGGCTAGAAGAAATCTGGACAGATTTCTTTCCATGTTTCCTCTTACATCCTCCTCCCCAACACTTGTTAGTTGGGAAATAAATTCCATAGTTTTGAAAACTGCTAGGTTTTCACATTCACATCTAAATCTAAATTCCAACTAACTTTCTCAATGGCATTCGTTTCAGTCAGTGGACTCAACTATGTCCAAGAATTAAATTAGAGCAGAGCAAAAGCTTCGCTATAGTTAAGATTGAAAAACCCCTCTTTGTTCAAAATTGAACTCTTCTAATATTCTAAAATCCCTGTGTTTACTTGGATGTATTGAAATTTATCATGCAGTAAGGGATTATTGTTCTGAGTTTTGGATCAGCTGCTAGGGCATTGTTGAAATACAAAAGAAAAGCCTTCTTTGAATAAACATGCATGACGCTCATAAACTGAGTGGCTTCTGCTATCTCTGTGTCAGCTAGGTGGATGAGAAGCTTTCCAGTTCTTCTCTGTGTGCTGTGCCTTTTTTGAAGCACTCTGTGGTGTCTGAGGTTTAAAATTGGGAGACATAATCTGGCTGTGTTATTTTTCAGCCAAATCAGTTCCTCGATGTGGTAGCCCCCAAAAAAGCACAGCTGGAGGGGCAGTCTGGGCGTTGGTGCAGAAGGGCACTGTCTTGAACCAGTGTTGTTTCCAGACACAGTTTTAAGAGGATAGCTTTCTTATCTGGGTAGGAATTTGGAAGAATCTGTGACTCTGTAAGGGGAGGAGAATGTCTGAGTTACCCTTCTCTGTGTTAGGAAAAGGGAAGATAGTTGCAGTAATCATTGAGGTGAACAAACTAGAGTATATTACCCAGTGCTGTTGCTTCATGAGCTGTTCTCTTTTACCTTCTGAGGACATTGCATTGAAATAATGGATTGCTATACTCACCTTTAATTTCTAAAAGCTGGAACTTTCTGGATTTCTGTGACACTTGCTGTATCTGAAGGGAGCTCAGTGTAGCATATGTGACCCATTTTTGGTGTCTTGAAATGGTCTCATCTGCTCCAGTTTCCTCCTTTAGCATTTTTAAAGTTTTGGTTGATAGGTTCTTCTGCATGTAGACCAAATGAATGCAATAATGTCTGTAAATAGATTCTCAGGGAGCTGGTTTGCTCAGCATTTATCCCAGATAGAGTATGGAACTGACCACACTTTTTAAAAAGAGTATCATATGCAATATTTGGAAAATAACTAAACTCTACAGGTAAGAACAAACCTAATTCAATATTTGGGGCAACTGTTTCTCAAACATCAAGATCTGGTTCCCATGTTGCTTTGAGATCTGCAGGTGTATCCCGCAGATAATCCAAATAAAAGCTTCTGAAAGCAGGAAATGCAAAATTACAGTGTTTATTTCATCCTTTTGCATATCTTTCACTTTTTATTCTGGTCAAGCACAAAATCCCCTGTTTCGGGTCCTATGGAGGTTTGTGCAGACTGACGCTGCACATGTATGCTTTCCAGGCAGATGTGATCGGAGGATGGCAGTCAAGCCATTTGTTGTGGGGAGGCCACTGAGGAACCATAACTTTCACCTGCTCAGGAGGACTCTTGATGTGTGTGCCACCTATCATGGAAGTACTGTAAGCTTTCGTACAGGTCACACTGGCCTTTTATGATGTGGTGGAGAAATAGAGGGCGAAAGTAAGCCTGGAAGCTGTGTCATTAATGCCTCAGCACAAGGGCTGCACTAGGAGAGACTGAGGAAGTTCAATGAATGAGCTTTTAATGTAAGCAGACCTACCCAATTGTGTTTTGTGTGAGTGGAAGACAATTGGTAGGCAGTAGGACAGCAAAATGAGCTAAGGGTGTGACTTGAGGCGGTGGGGCACTGGTGTAGGGCCCAGGTTTGTTGCTGCCTGCTGGGCCCATCCATTTAGTTGCTGCCTGTGATTATATATTTAGGCAGAAGGATGCCAGGCAATCAGAAACAATCATTTTAATGTGGGATAGTCAGTTTGTGTCTCTTTAACAGCAAGCAAATTACAAGCAGTTCACATGTAGTCCCCACACTAGGGATATATCAGGTGATCTGCAGTGGGATTATGCCGGTCCACTTCAGTAGTCTGAATCCCTGTTAGTGGGAGGAAGTCAGCCAGATGGAATTTCTGAGTCTGAAATGTGTCATCCTGGCACCCACCCACCCACTATTGCTCCATCCTTTAGCAGTGTAGGAGGATCTCATGGTGGTTGGTGTCACTTTCCACTTGTGAGTTATCTCTGGGGTTTCCCATTCCTGCAGCCTTGAGTTCAGTAAATGTCTTCTGGATCTTAGCCACAGGAAAATTTTAGCCTATAATGTGTAGTCAGAAGAGTTGGCCATCCATGTGCTGATGGCTCCTAAAATGCTGATATCTAAAGTAAGAAGGATGAACTAGAAACTGAAGTATCATGTGACGAATGTTTGGATGAGTGAATTAAAGGGAGTGTTTCTGACTACATCTTTTGAATGGTTATTTGTAATCGTATGTAACACAGATTAGCCTTGGACATCGCAAACACATGAACGCATCATGGTAATACCCTTTTCACTATAATGGTCTGCACAGATTGAAGTACATAGGAACCATATCCAGTCAGCTTTAGAACTTTAGGTAATGGTTGAGCTCAGGTATGCTTAATAAAAAGTCTGGAGATCAGAAGAAATCCGATTAATACTCAGGATTCTGTAAGAGTCAGGCTGGGTGTAGCAGTGTGTTGGGGTTTAACCCCAGTTGGCAACTAAGCACCACACAGCCACTCGCTCACCCTCTCCCCCAGTGGGACGGGAGAGAGAATTGGGGGAAAAAAAAGTAAAACCCACGGGTTGAGATAAAGACAGTTTAATAGGACAGCAGAGGAAGAGAAAATAATAAAAGAATATACAAAACAAGTGATGCACAATGCAACTGCTCACCACCTGCTGACCGATGTCCAGCCTGTCCCTGAGCAGTGATCGCTGCCCCCTGGCCAGCTCCTCACAGTTTATATACTGGGCATGACATCATATGGTATGGGATAGCCTTTGGCCAGTCTGGGTCAGCTGTCCTGGCTGTGCCCTCTCCCAGCTTCTTGTGCACCTGGCAGAGCATGGGAAGCTGAAAAGTCCTTGATTTAGTGTAAGCACTACTTAGCAACAACTAAAACATCAGTGCTTTATCAACTTTATTCTCATCCTAAATCCAGAACACCACTATGCCAGCTACTGGGAAGAAAATTAACTCTGTCCTAGCTGAAACCAGGACATGGTGCTAGCACTGAGAAGGGTGTCACTTCCTAGCTGGGACAGAAAGCTCTCTCAGGATACCTGTCACAAGGAAGCAAGGTCCAGGTATGTGCAAGTGTGCTCTGCAGCAGCAGCATTGGATCTAGGGACTCTGGTGTGGAGCTAGGCCTAATGAGTAGGACAGCAGCCAGTTTAACTACAGACAGCCACTCGGGTGTCTGCAGTGGTCTAGTTCTCCAGGTTGGATCTACTGAGCTTAATGTAAAGCCCATGTTACGGGAAAGCAGTTCAAAACCCGTGGCACAGCTGTACGAACTGCTCTTAGCAGCAGTATAGCTACATGCCTGCGGTGATCTTGAGCGTGGTACAGATTTGAGCTAGCTCTGGAGAGAATTGATTCAGGTTCATTTACTTCATGCCATATTGGTATAGACTGGAGATTAATCCGTCCACAGAAAACAGAATTAGGTTTGTGTTTTCTAGCTAGCCAGTCATGGCTAGACTCAACCTGACCTATATGTTAGAGGAAATTCTTCCAAGTTATGTTTTTTTTCCTAATTTAAAAAACCTTAGGAAATGTAAAAGAAAAAAGTCTTCATGAACAGAGTTAATATAGCAAGGCAGTATCCTATACTCTTCTAGAATGCTGAATTCAGCAACACACAGATTGCTGAATTCTAGAAATAAAGCATTTATAGTGTACTCCCACACAATAATTCTTCCGTAAAGAAATAATCTTTCAAATGCATATTCTTGTTCTAAAACATAGAGCAGAGCATCTCTCCTACTCATAGTCACTTAAGGCTATTTCAGACGAACATCTGCTGAATAGAGCAATCATTTTGCTGTTTTCTGCATGATATTATCTAATGCTGTGGTTTTATTTATGTGTTCTGCAGCCTGCAGCTTGTATCTGTCCAGCTGCTCACAATATCCACAGCAGGGAGGCTTTGGGAGTCAACACAGACAAATTGTAGGCCATGCAGCACTGAAGGAAGACATGCAGGATTTCTAAAGCAATGTGTGTGTCTCTTCTAGTTGTTTGCTTACATGTGTATTGGGCAAAATGAAGGACTTATCCCATTTTCTTCCAGATGGTTTGGTATCACTAATCGGGGTTAGAACTTTACTGTGTTGCTACAGCTGATCTGGAACTATGCCTAGCCCACTGGATGCACATGATATGTTTGCGAATAATTACCATTATTATTGCCATGTTCCAGAGGCACAATTAAGTTTGAGAATCTGAACATTAGCAATATTTCCTGAGCTTCAGATATTTGTTCTTCATCTCCTGCATCTTAGAAGAAAAATGTCTTGTTGAATTTAGTGTTAATTTCTTCCATTCATTTATTTTATTTTTAATTTAAGATGTGAATGCTGCTATTTTCCTCTTTGCTGTTTGAATCATGCAGAGCTTGGGAGAAAGGGCAGTCAAATTTATAACACCTCTCCCTTTTATATTGTAAGGTTTGACCTTTTCAAGGGATGTCTACAGAGATCTTCATTCACACCTTCCACTTTTCAAGGGTGTTGCAGGTTTTTGTAGAATCAGTGTTTTGCTGAGTAACTAAAGCTCTAATGAAGTTTTGCTATAGTGAGCAGTTCTTCGCTGTTTTTTCAGATGTAAAATACTACGGTACTGTTACCTTCCAGGTGTCCCTTTATAATCTATTGGGATTTTTGGTTGAGGATTGGATGTTATTTGCATGTAGATAGTAAACTACCTGTCTGTTAGATAGAACTAGCTGTTAATTTTAGAACTGTTTAGATTTTAGTTGGCCACCACTGCATTACAAAGGAACATTCTCAGTCTGTTTAGTTTAAATAGGAGTCAGCCTAAAGGAGTAAAAAAAAAAAAAAGCACTGCCATCCACACATTATGACTTACCTTGTGCCAGGATCCCTGTGTTCCAGAATCAGCGTTTTAGAATTAACCTTCAAAAAAATCTCAAAAGTTACATGGTATTATATGAATCAGTTTGTATTGCTTGTATTAGTTGATGATGCATGGTAAGTGTTGCCTTGGCCTAACTAAATCTACATGGTTTATACTGATATAAGAGACTTCCACAAGAGGGTGCACCAGTCCAATAAAATCCCATATAAACCAAATGAGCGTGTCCCCATTGTGGTTGTATTTTCTGTCATTTTATTTATTAACTCATGTATCTAAATCAACTTCAAAATTGGATGGATGCTTTAATCAGTTTAATGTCCCAGAGCGTCTCTCCAGTCTGTAACAGATACATGAATGGATACATGATACTTTGCAGGTGAGCAAGTCAGGAAGTTTAATTTTGAACAAGAGGCACTGTTTGCAGAAGTCCTGTTCGCACTGATGAAAGGCTGTCTTCAGACTTCAGTCACAAAATGCTATTTAGACTTTTGGGTTTTTTTAGTGTACTGAAATGTGTTACCTGTTCCTAATTTATGCCTGATGCCCTGCAAATCTTCACTACGTGCATTTTAAGAATAAGGTTTGGGGATTTTTAAAAATTTTTAATTTTTTTTTAGTTTTGAAGCATGATTAATTTTCCTCTCAAACTGGTACAACACTGGATAGTACAGCTGCAGAAGAAAACATCTAGAAAGATGACTTCCTGAGAGACGGCTGACTTGAGTATGACTGATACAATTTTTTTCTGTTTCTATTTTGTGATAAAATTATTTCTTGTCTTATAAGATAGATGGGAACTCTTAGTAACACTTCAGCTTAAGTTGTATAATGTTGCTGTACTGATATGCTAAAAGCATTAAAGTGTTCTGCTGTATGCGTAGGCCAAAGTTCTAGGTCCATTCCTCTAAGACTGCAGTCCTAGGATAGTAAGATACCTCTGCAGAAATGATTAATGCTAACAGATTTTCCAGGAAAAGGGCCCGCTTTTGAATCATGCATTCCCTGTTCCAATACATGAATCATAAATCACTTACAGAGATAAGATTATCTGATAGTCAGCAAAATAACTAGAAGTGTGGTGATATTCATATGTGTAATATATGATTTTTTTTTCTAAGAAATGCTGTTTTCGCCAAACTTTCAGGTTTTATTGAGTAAGAGAAACAGAATGGTGTGCTTTTAAAACCTTTAATTAAAAGAAGGTGAATTTGAGACAAAGGAAATTACTATTTTTTGTTACTGCTAGCCACAAATGTAAAAGTTGGGTCTGGATTCAAAAGGTTTCATTTACTAATAGTGATGAATTGGAACTACTCTAGGTTTGATACTTTTCTTTTGAGCAGTGTAAAAGAAAAGAATATGAGGTTTTACTAAAAAATCACCACCACACAGTGAATATGTCATTTAACTAGCAATAAGACTTTTATTTTAAAGACTATAAACTAGCCACCTTCTTCCATTTACACCAGTTCTAGATTATCATGTGTAAGCAGATGAGGATGGGTTTTTTGGGGTTTTTTTACTTGCTTGTGGATAGTAACAGAAGAATAATTTGTGTTTATATTTTTCTAAAAACACTGTGGTTTTAGGTCACTGCTGTCCTCCAAAGAGCCAAATGCATCTATGAGTCAGATATGCAATACTGCTTGGTTATCTAAGATTCCTGGCTATATCTGATAGCAGCAGGGCACAAGGAGGAATAGTAATTACTATAGTTACTTACTGATCATCTTGCTCTGAATATAATGGCATTTTCAGAAGCAATTCTTCATTCTGGCAGTGTGTGGAAGTCAGCTATTTTTACAAACATAATGCACAACACATATGCCCCCCTCTGTGCCCCCCAGCAAAGTAGGGTCCTAGCTTCTTTTCCTAGGCTATGGCATGAAGCATTTGCCACTCCCAGGAGGTCCTCCTTCTGACCTGAAGTTACATGTACCAGCCTGGCCAAAGTTTGGTCAATGCTGAGCGTTTCCAGTGGAGGGAGACTTTAATTAATAGTAAATTTCATCTCAGTGTGTTTGGACCTTGAAATTTCTGCCCTCCTAATCTTCAGGAGAGACCAAAGTGAGGTGTAGCCCAGGAGGTGTCACTCCAGCGAAGGCTAGCTGAATACAGGTGTTGAGTAAACCTTTGCTGCCCTCCTCTCTCTTCCTTTTCATTAGTGAAAACTGGCTTGCGTTATTTCACCTCCATACAACCACAGCAAGCACTTCTTTCACTTCTAAAAAAAACCAGTTGAAATTACCAGTCTTAGTATTAAGAGGGAGGATAGAAATATGCACAGAAAATAAAAATCATAAATATTTAATTATGCAACTTGTAAGGGAGAAAAAAGAAATCTATATGTAATAGGTTGACATATCATATTATGAAAAATGGACTGTTGCAGAAGTCTTAATAGGTATGGAAGAGTTAGCACATCTTGATAACAGGGTGAACTGATCAGAGGTTCTCTTTTCCCGTCTGTTAACTTTTAAAAAATGTCTGCATCATTTCTTTTCCCTTGGTACTTACTGACTTGGTGGCACATGTCCATGTCAGAACAAGGGTAGGGCTTGAAATGTTATTTGAAAGTGATTAGCATTTGTCATCAAGTATTGGTATAGAAAAGAACCATCTCTTCGGCTGATTTTAAAGCATTACAGTAAAAATTAGCTACATAGATGAAATCCTGAGTTTCATATTGATTTCTGTAATAAATGTACTTTTGTTCAGTACTGTAAAACATTAATAGGTTGTTTTTCCACTGCTAAATCAAAGTCAGGAGTTTAGTATTTTTACTAAAATAAAGGTGGTATAACTATGCAGTCTGTTTTCTACAGCAAATAATGATAACGATTCAGTAGCTTACGAATAATAACTTTCATTCCTTTTTCTTATTTTCAGCATTCATGTCTGCTGCTACATAGCAAAGAGGCATTTCTATGTTCTCTTTGACTTTGAAGTGCTAAATGGTGGATTCAATGTGTCAAGTGCTGTTGTGTGAGTCAAGGCACCTGTGTCCTCTTCCAGGTGCCACTGACTTGTTGCTTAACCTTGGATATGTCTCATTTTGTATTTTTGCTTAATTGTCATAGCAGACAATTAAGATTAAGAAAATATTAATAATGCACAGTAATGATAATATTAAGAAGAAAAAAGCCTGGGACTGTAGATCTCAGTCTTTTATGTAGTAATAGTATGTACGGATTTCTTTACTCGTATGTAGTGGAAAATCCAGTGCTAAAAAGCAATTTTTAAAAAAATGTAAAATGTTATGTAGGGATTGATTAAATTGGAGAAATGATAGAGAAGTTCTTGGAGGAAACTCTCGTACTACTGAAGTCAACTTCATTCTCTTCTTGATTTGCTCTGTAAAGTGAGGTAGATTATTTTAGACATACAGAGTATGAGCACATTGGGAACGGTAGCACTGAGATTCCTCACAAGAGGCATTTTTTTGATGCCTTGAAATCAGTGAAGACCAGCTAAGAACAGTGTTACATGTAATCTCAAAATAAGTTAACTTCCAACCAATGTAACTTTCTGTAAGCATGAGTTTCAGTCATGCAACTTGTGTTGAGTAGCAAGATCTTGGAATGATAGCAGTGGTTTTGTGATTATCGTACTATCAATTGCACGAATTATCATACTATCAATGAAAAGTCATCTTACAGTACTGATAGTTTTGCATGATGACCTTGAATCACTTTTTCTGGAAAGGCTGCCTTATTTTCTGGAAAGGCCACCTTAGATATTATGGAAAGGTGCCTGCCACGTAACACCACATAACATCCCGCCTCTTGTTTTCAGTAGTTTCAACGTTCACCTGCTCCATAATTGAGAAAACAAAAATGTAAACATGTTAAAAGTTTTGGACAGTTGACGGAACTAGATAGTGCAGTTTAGAAAGATATCCTGAAGGCAGGGAAGTAATTTTAGCTCCATTAGCTTCTTCTCCTGGTTACAAAGAATCAGGAGAAAAAGGTTTTAGAACATGTTCATCTGCATACTGCATTGTTTTTGCTCCCAAAAATGTCAACCCACAACATCCCCAAAACTGCATCTGCAGGGGTTCATAATCTTTAATGAGAGGGCTTCCCCACACCCACTGCTAGCCACTGCCAACAGTTTTTTCCCCTCTGATTCGATGGCAGATGTTTTAACATAGCTCAGTTTTACCTTTATGTGACAAGAACCATAGCTTTTTCCCCATGTGTTACTGCAAGTGGGCACACCTAGGATCACCATGGCCCTCTTTTTTAACTTTCCTTCAGGAACCTTTACTTTCCCTTGAAAAGTAAGTTGACAGTAGTTTCTCTTTGTTTCTTCCACAATGTGTACCTTAAAGGGAGTGCTCCATTAGAGCAGCCTAAGGTAAAGGCATCTTGAGAACATGTGAAATACAACTGTGGAAAAGGTTAGACTTTAATTTCTGGGTCTTCGTATTAATTGGGTTATATTGGAACCTTCTTACCATTGCCTGATTTTAAAATGGTGGTATATACCACTCTTAAACTTCTTGGGATGGGACAAGTTGTGGAAGACAGAGTCTAAAAGCTTTCTTTTCTGCTGGATTATCTGGCAGAAATACATTAAGCTAAAATAAGAGCTTGTGGCTGTGACTTCCTCTCCCTCCTTGCTGAAAATGCAGAGAGCAAGAGTCTATGCAAGATAGACTTGGGATTTAATGGCTTCAGAGGAACTGAGAAGATGCGGCACACCTTTTGTGTGCCGCCTTGTTCCACAGCATCCTTGCAGTTCCCACCAACATTTGTTGACTTCACTTCATATAAAACATCAGAAAAGGACAGTTAACCTTCCTGTAATAGGATGTGTTTTAAGAAGTTAAGAATGTTCATTGTGCAAGTATTGAGGTAGAAAAGGAGGTCTTGTTTCTGTCACTAGAAAAAAATGTGTTGGAGCCTGAGAACTTTTTTTTTTTTAGCATGAACATTTAAGTCGAAGACATTTCCCTTCTTTCATCAGCAAATAAGTGAAGTGTGCATACTGATTATTCCATTATTTGCAAGTCAGAATTGTAAATTACTGCATTCACTCTGATGCAGTTTACCATCTGAAAGAAATAATTAAAGCTTTCTTTCTCTTGCTTAAGATTTAAACGTGTATTTAAAAATGAGATCATGCTTTCATGGTGGTCATAGTTTCTTTATATATTTGTGTGGGGTAGCCTCAGAAGTGGGTGTATGATCTGCTGGTGTGCCGTGATGTATTTCCTTTAATTATACATTTGTTTTGAGAAAGATGGTTATTCCAGGCCTCCTTCTTTCCTCAGTTACATCCTTACAATCCCACTGCAGTGGGAGTTGTGTGTACCTTAGTGTGTAGTTCAGCCATATGTGCTACTTATTTATATCTCATGCATGAAATAAGCTATTCCAAACAGATAATTTCTGTTCTGGTAATAGAAGATAAATGCAAGCGTGTATGCAGCTCTTTCTCACTAAATGAGGATATGACACATTGCCAGTCACCGTGCTTGGTAAAGCTCTTGTTTTGTCAAGGCTAGACAGCGTGCAAGGCTCTGCCTGTCTGGTGTTTCAGACACTCAAGAGTTCAATTAATTTACAGATGATAATTTGTTTTCAGCTCCTGTAGATATGGATGCCTGAGCCTCTGTTGTGTCATTCTATAAGAAGTCAGCTCCAGCTGCATGAAGCTCAATTTCTGTAATTTGTTTGTAGAAATGGCCTGTTCTCCCTGCATTATAAACGCAGCTGTGCAGCATTTTCAAAACGCACTGTAAAGCTTATGTCATCTTAAAATGACAGTTTCTTTCCAGATGCCTGTATTCTCTGTATACATAATTTCTGAGCATTTATATACATAAGGAATGAAAGACTGGCTTTATTTAAAAATAAAACAATAACACAAGTAATACAATAGGTGTTCCATCAACATAAATTTTACCTTCTGAAGGTATTTACCTCTTTCAAAGTTATTTTATCTGGCCAAATTAGTGTTGCAGATGCACTTAATTCTGGTGGTGCCGAGTCCGTGTGAACTGATGGACATGTCCCATTGAAATTTCCTGCAGCAATACCAGTGTGTGATTCACCAGGGAAGCGTCCCAGGCCGTCACGCCAGCAGCTGAACTAACCCGTCGTGCTCTCGCACACGCACCGCGCGCAGCCAAAAGATGACAGCACGCTCGTGGCTTTTGGACAAAGAAAGTTAACTCTGCTCTTAACGAATTCCACTTACAAAATACGCCATGTAAATAAATAGTAACTGACTGTAATTCATTCTGTTCGCTGTACTTCATGCTTTCTTTTTCAGAGTCTGTCACAGGCAGTAACGAGTACAGACCCAAATCCTGGCAGCCCTGTGCGAGAAGGGGGCTGAGCTCATGCCGTGTAGGTACAGAAAATGAGTCACGGTGACTTTGTTCCAGGATGGGCTTCTGGTTTGCTTCTTAGTCATTAATTAGCGTTCTTTGAGTAACTTACACTGTGAAAATCGGAACCGTTTGGTAGTTGAGAGCGCTCTCTTTGGCTTTAGTGCGGACTGTTCATTCCCAGGTGCTGCGTGACTTTTGAGCTGCAGGGGCTGACAAAGTTGCATGTTCTCGGAAGCGGCTCCCTCCTCGCGTGCAAGCGCACACGCACGCCTGCCTGCCGTCATCGGCCTATTGCTGGTTATTTTCTGCCTGAGGAAATCCTCCTTACAGCCCCGTGTGGGTAAGGCGCTGGGCCTCGCGAGGTTTGCAGGCGTGAAACTAAATGCTTATGGCGTGGTAAATCAAACGCAAAGGAATTTCTTGTCCCTTTACTGTTGGGAATGATCTCGTCACCGCGCTTGCAGTTTTCTCTGGTGTCAGTGGTTAGGTGCGGGTTCAGTGCGGGGACTTTGGACGGGCGAAGGGACGCGCACGGCTGCCACGCGTGTGGGAGCCGGGCACGCTTCGGCTCCGGCTCCGGCTCCGTCCCGGAGCCCCCGGGCGGCCGGGGCAGGGGAGGCCGCCGGCGCCTGCAGCCGGGGCGGGGCGGCGGGGGCGGGCCGGCTCCTCGGCAGAGGCGGCGGGGAGCGGCTGCGCCGCCGCCTCGGAGCTCCGCCCCGGGCCGCGCAGCTGCCTGCCGAGCGCTCTCGGGAAGCGATACTTAAAACAGCGAAGAGAACATGTGAGGAGCGCAGAGGGAGCTGCGGGGCGGGATGGGCGGCGTGCCACCTACCGCTGGGCGGGCAGGGCGGCGGTGAGCCCGGGCTGCCGCTCCCCGCAGCGCCGGGGCTCGGCTCCGGCGGCTCCCCACCTCCCTCCCCGCGCCCCCGTCTCTTGGTAACCCCCAAGGCAACTCGAGAAACAGCCCGGGACGTGCGACCTGAGACGCAGGCGTTTCTGCATTTTTAAGGTGGAAATACTGGCGTGCGAGCGCCTGGCTGCAGCAGTCAGTTGATTTATTTTTTTTCCCCCTCCCACCTAATCTTGTTTTGAAGGTGTCCTTAAATTGGGGCAAAACGCCGGACTCTCACTCCAGGGGAGCAAAAGCCGGTAGGTTTCAGTGGGGGAGCGCTGCGGGGGGAACCTGGGGAAAGTTGCGAGGTCTGTCCGTCCGGGTTTGCTTGCTTTTGTTGTTGTTAGGTTTTGTGTTTGGGCTCTTGCTTTTATTATTTTACGTTTTTTAAAATTTATTTGAGGACTACTAGACTTGCTTTCTTCAGCAAAAGGAGGTGTGGTTCGCGTGAGATGGGGAGTACTTAGGGACTGAAATCTCCCACCAAGGGATCTTCCTCTGTTGAAATATGTTGTGCAAATATAGCATTGCTCGTGGTGATTCTCAGTGTTGTTTCTAAATACTAGCAACTGGTTTGGGATGGTAAAATGCTGAAATAGAAATGCCAACAGATCCCGATATTCTTCATTCCCACTGCTTTCTATTTTTTAGAGTCCTTGAGGGATTCAGTTCTTTAAAAATAGCAGCAAAACTTAAATGATAATCAAGTGAGCAATACCGGTATTGAAATAGCATTAAAGATATGGCTGAAAATGACCAGAAGTCACTTATTTAGCTCCTCGGCATAGCAGGACCCCTTAAACCCTGGGAGATCCTCTTGCATATCACAGGGGCTGTTAAACCTGGTCACGGTGAAGTGAAGCATCCGATTCCTTTTGGAGTTGAGGATTCTTAAGCCTTTGAAGTTACCTGAAGGTTTAAGGTACCCTTGGTGGTTTAGAAAGAGAATTGCCTGGTATGTCGTGGAGGAATAACAGAGATACCAGTAATTTTAGAGTTTGTTTTAACTGGCAAACAAATATACTGGTTGCTTTAAATTTACTCTAAAAAAGGGTAACCGGAGAGGTACAACTTCTTTTCTTTTTCCTGGCAATCCTGACGTGCTGTTTCCCAGGGTAATGCAAAAGCCTTATAAATGAATATTCCAAAATAAGGAAGACTCAGTGAGAAATTTTCCAGAGCAAATCATCAGTAGTAAGAAATTATTGCCAAATTTTATCTGTTTTCTGAGGTTTGGTTTTGTCATGAGAAGTTACTTTGCTTGGAATGCATTTATCCAGGAAGTAATCCTTAATGTGCTCCTCTCTAAGCTTTGAGGCTATGTGCGAGGAGATTGAAGAGGGTTTAATTAAATGTAATCAAATATTGCAAGATTCCTGATTAAAAGGTATAGAGCTTGCTTTCTGGTGACGTACGAGACATACTATTTATTTGTACTTTAGGAAAAAAATATGTTTCGTCTTGCAAATAATTGACTTTTTCCTCTGTTCCTGAGTAACTAGCACCCCTTTGTTTTCTTCACTGCCCGGGTTTAATTCTTGTTGACTAGCCTTGCAAGAGGCAAATGAGCTTGGTGTGTCACAGCAGGGTGACGGAGTGCAGCCTGCGCGCCTGAGTCAGAGCGAGAGAGCGTGTGGGCATGTGAGAATGGCTGTGTGTGAAGTGGGAGTGTCTGGACATGTATGAGACTGTCAGTGTCAGATGCGGAGCAGGAGGAACAGGGTGTAAGCACTCGAATTCCTGTGTATAAAAAACCCCAAGGATTAAATCCTGGCCCCTGCTGAAGTCAGTATGAAGTTTGCCGTTTGTTTAAGTGAAGCCAGCAATTCTCTGACAATGCTGCTGGGTGGATGTGTGAGGTTGTATGAGGGAAGATGGATGGGAAGGGAATGGGAATGTGTACATCTGCCCGTTTATCTGGTGGAAGAAGAAATGGTGCATGAATGTTTAAAGTGTGGTGGGAACATTCAGGGCTGTACGTCTGCTAACGCTTCTGTTGTCAGGTCTGTGTGTGAGGGAGGCATAAAAATGAACAATGCACTGTTCACTTTTGTGGAATATAATGAACTAAAGTGCTGTTTATTATTAAACATCGTCACAAGGAGGAAGGCATCAGACCATCCCCCTTTCCTGCCCCCCCTCAGGGGACTGTGTGTGCGTGCCTGAGTGTCTCTGAGATTTCATGTGTGAGAAGACGATGAGCGTGTGTTTGGGATTAATTAGCCTGAGTTTAGCTGGTTTCATGCTTTACGTGCCTAGGGGCTACCCGCAGTCACAGAGAGGGGAGGAGTTTGCTGTTGCTGGCTCGAAATCCTCTCCAGGGGTGATCTTGTTCGTGTCAACCATGAGCAATTAGAGAGATTAACTGTCTTGTTTTCCTTTCTGCCCTAGATTGATTCTTGTGAGGTTCTGGGACATTTGAAAGTGATTCGGAGAGAGCAAACTCTGTGTCTGATGGACACCGAACCAAAGCCAGCGTGTGTTGTGCAGCAGGCTCACTGCCCAGGAATGAAGTGCCCTCCTTCGGAGGACTTTCCTCCTCAGATAAGACTGTCTGAAAAGATACCACCAGTGAAGCCTTGCTTCAAGAAGAAGCAGCAAGTGCAGAAGAGACTGGACACAGAAACTCTCCGGGCTTTGCGGCCAATCTTTACCAGTTTGCTGGGAGCCGGGACCTTGGATAGGGTCTTTGTGCCCCGAGGCCAAAGTGGCGGTCATAGTGATTTATGTGAACCTGCTGTGAAAAAGACTCTGGACCTCGGTACTTCTTGCCCCCAACCAGAAAGTAATGTGACTGTGCTGATGCCAGCAGCTCCAGATGTGCAGAGTCAGTTGCCAGTAGCTCGTCCTTCTTCTGGGCATCCTGAGCAGGATGTCCAGTCAGGAGAGCAAGGCTTCTCACCAGAAACTACTCCTGGAACTGCTGCTGATAATAGTAATGAATCATTCCAGGATCATCCTTTGCACCCAACCGCTAGTGATGGTGCAGCTTGTCCTTTGTTCCCAGACAAGATTCTGGAAAGCTACACATCTGGTTTATTCCAAGACAACAGCTGTCCGATGCAATACAATTTGAGCCCAAGCAATAAATTCAGTGCTGGGATATTCCAGGATAAAAGCGAAGAAGCTTCTCTTGATCTGGTATTTGAGCTCTTGAACCAGCTGCAATATCACACCCATCAGGAAGATGGAATAGAAATCTGTGTGGATTTTCTCCAGGGCACTTGTGTTTATGGCAATGATTGTCCCAAACATCACACAGTCTTGCCTTATCATTGGCAAGTGAGAAGGACAGCAACCCAGAGCTGGCAAAGTGTGACCAACGATTCCCAGGAGCATCTGGAAAGACTCTACTGCAACCCTGACAATGATAGGATCAAAGTGAAATATCGGTAGGTAACTGAATTTACTCCCTTACTAGCAAAGCCAAGGGTGCTTAACTGAGCAGCGGTGCAGAAATATAACAGAATGTGCGTTCTTTTTTCCTGATGTTTTGTATACAAGTGTTTTATAAACCCTGTGATGATGTTACCAGAATAATATCTAATAAGTTTGCCACAACAGAAAGTTCTTGCACGCCTATTAAAGCTGCTGTTTATCATCTGGAAAGTATTCTTTGAAGCTGAAGGACTTGAAGTGTGTGAAATAAGAAAACTTCAGTTCTGTAGAGATTGAGAGAGTTGACAGAGACTGTTGTCTAACGTCGTACTTGTCCTTGACATTCCGAATTAGTCTTTTCTCTGTATTAGAAAAAGTGGCAGCACGAATGAGCCTTTGAAGCGATTGAAAGAGGAATGATACAGCAGTTTCTTTCTGTCACTGTGAATCCAGATGGACTTTATGCACTCCAAGCACAGTTTTCATAATTACATTCTAAGCAAATAAAATCAGATAGGTACTCTGTTAAGTCCTTTGACTGGAAATTTCATGTAGTTGCTAATACATGGTGATGTTTCAGCTAATTCACTGTGAACAACCTGAGCAATACCTTCAGAAATGCTGGTCATCTACTTAAGTCGTCTTCTAAAAATGTTAAACCATTTGTTAGAAGTTTTTTGTTTCCTTTATACATCGTAGTGTTTATCTTCTCATTTTCTGGAATTAGAAAGCAGCTTTCAAGTTTCCCTGGTTACGTTATCAATTTAGGCTTGATCCTGCACCCTGAGATTTAAAACAGAATTTCTTCAACTTTTACAATGCAGGTTCCATTTTGAATAGAAGTGGGGAGTGCTGATGTTTACAAGTTTGTCAGATCTATATAGTCCGTATTTGTATGAGTGCAGGGTGTAGACTGCTCTCTTTTTTTCTGGAGGAAACATACAATGCAAATTTCTCCTATCTTATCTGCCCTGCCATAACCTGTAAGCCTGGTGCAATTCATTCTAGTCACAGTCAGTTCAAAGAGACACTTCTGTAGTTGCGTAGGAAAAACTTCAAATTGCCTTTGCCATCTGAGTCCTTGTGGATTTGTTCTCGCTGCCTTTTCTTCCTTCCACTTCCTGAAGAAGTATATCCCTTCTTCCTTAATGTTTTAATTTTCATTTACTATGCTGAGATTTCTCGTTAGGCATCAGAGATCCAATCTAATGCTTAAAGTCAATGTGAGTCTTTACTTTCACCTAACTGGATGTTGGATTAGGCACTAAAACTCAGGCTCCCTCAGCCTTACGGATTCATCCTTATTACTGAACACAATACCAGAATATAGATACCCCACACTGAAAATGAAAGTTAAGTAGGAAATAAAAATTATATGTTACAGGGAATAATCATTTTATAGAATTGTCTTGAAAAAATATGCCAGTCTGTTTAAAAATTTTAAAAAATCTTGTAACTGCACAGCAGATAAAATTTGCTGTATTTTACAACAGAGAAACTTCCATTTTCTCCAAGTATTCTAAATGATTTCTGAAAACAAACCAGCAAATGTAGAAATAAGATAAGCCCGTGCAAGTAATTTAAATTTGAGCTCTGTGCAAATGAGCAAAAAGTTTTCTTTTTGAAGCCTGTATCACAGAATCCATTGCTACACACATGATCTACATGTTCTCAATGATGAAGTTAAGAATGATTAATTTTAAAAGAAACAATGCTTCATAATTGCTTATTCATCTCCAGCCTGTAAAATTGGCTGAATAGCGTTGTCTGCCTTTACACTTACTTTGCAGGTTTCCAGTCTAGTGGGTATTTTGGTCTCTTGGTACACACAGTTTCTGTCTGTCTGAACTGGTCGGAAGAAACTCACTGCGTGTGTTGCCAGACACATGACATTCTGTCAACTGCGAATGAAGTCAGAGAAACAGCGTGATCTCAGAAAACCCAGGTGTGCTGGGTCAGAGCTCTGCTGCTGGTTCTGCAGTCAGCATGAAACTCTGTTGTCGAGGTGGAGGCAGATTCTTTGAATACAAACTAGACTTCGTCTCGTGGAGTTGAACTGGCTACCCAGTGAGTGTCTGCCTAACTGTTTTCTTCAGGTAAAAGTAGTCTACCGAGACTAAAATTATTTTAAACAGCAGTATTTTCTAAATATATTCTGTTTTGAGCTGCTAATTCTATAGCCTGTACTCTTCTGCCTTCTCTTAAAAGACGTTGTGAAGACTTTTGCTTCAGTCAGTGCTACAAAATCATGCCCCAGTGCAAGGCTGGATGACTGTTGTAAATTTACAATATCTGCTTACCATGGAATGACAAATGGGCAAGTTCTGTAACTCTTGTATGTATTTCATCCCTTGGAAGAGCTTCATGTTTGTGGATAAGTATCAGTGAGAACCTAGGAGTGAAACTTTAAGACTAGAGCATCTGATTTCAAACATTGAATCTGATATGCATTAAAACTTAGACTTAACGTGGTTTTGAATTAGATTTTGAAGTGGGGGGTAAATGTTTTACTACATATTGTCGCCAGTTTCTTCTTATGCAACATCATCTGGTATCAGAAGAACCTGCTAAAGCTTTTGATGTGGACTGCTTGGACTCGGTGTGACTCTTCATGGAGTTCACTGGTGATCACTGCAACCTGGCTTCCCTTATGTTCCTGGGCGATGTTGTGTCTCCTGGCAACAAGATGCAGATAGCAGCGTGTTGAACGTTGCCGAGAGGCTCGCAAACATGCTAGAACAGCTCATCGTTCACATGGTTACCGCATTATTTGGCTAAAGCTATTAATCTCTTGTGGTCAGACTAGCTTTACAGGCCTATCTATACAGATTGCATACAACAAGGAAATGTCTGTTCAGCAGTTTGCGTGTCCAAGAAAGGCCGTGCAGAAGCCAGCCTGACAACCAGTGGGTGGTAGTTGTTTATTCTCCTTTGTTTTAAACATAGTTTATATGGCATAGTAAGTCCTCATTACAGTCTGCATGCATAATATTGCCACTGTCTGCTGCTCCAAGAAAGCTGGGCCGTTGAAGAAAGTGTTGGGCTATTGGCTCAATTAGAGAATGAGCTCTAAATTCAAATATTATGTTCTTCAAGTGGCTATTTATATAAATCTTTCTTCATCTCAATGTTACTGAGATGAGTAATGGAAAATATACATTCAGCTGTTGTCTTCCACCTAAGGAAACATGATCTTAAAGCAGGAGAAGCAGTAAACCTTGCTTAGTTACTTCTTTGTAATATGACTGCCTCAGATACTCATTGCAGTTTGGCCTCAAACTGAATATAAAACTTTATCATAAATTGTTTATATTTTTGCTTTCTTAAAGTCTATCAAGTATTTAGAGCCAAATACCAAGCTATCTAAACAAATGGGGGAATATGAATTCAAGCAGGTTAAAATACTTAGCAGCACTCAGTTTTCTTCATACATGTGAGGAGAGGCCCTGGAGAAGTTCCAGCTTGCAGCTAAGTATTTGAGAGAACAATGCCAAGTACTGCTCTCCAGCATGAGAGTACCCAAGCTGGGATATTTTAAGGTGCTCTTTAGTAAGGGGAAATACTCGGCTGCAGAACTGAGCAGGTTTCCCCCCAGTACATACACACCTGTCCGATCATGCATATGTTGCTTTTCAAAATAAGCAACATCATTACTGATTATAAGAGGATTTGTTTAAAACAACCCTGCAGTTCCTGACCCATCAGTTCCCCTCTTTGGCTGAAAATTCCACCCCTTCTCTTGGCAAAGAGACATCCCTGTGTGCCATGGGAACCGCAGCATCTGTTCAACTACCTGTACCCTGGCATATCCCAACTCACGTGAAACACCACCTTCTCATAGTTGCTTTGGTTTCTTTTTTTTTTTCCCCTGTAATTTCTGTAAGTTTTATGAAATGGCTCCTTCTAGCTAGAAGAGAAAGGCCAAAATGAAACGGCTCCAGTCAGGGAGAAGCAGGTGGACCTCCAGTGGTACGTATTCTGCCTGGGAGCTGTTGACTAATTACTCGGTGTACATGCATGGCTCTTGGATGAAGTCAGAGTAAATACTACGTGTTCCCCAGTGGGGTTGTCGATGGGTGTTTGGAGTCACCTGGGAAGGAAAGGTAAGGAGAAAAATAAATGTCAAGGAAGCTAGTTTTCCTTCGTTCTTGTGGTCATGGGATAACTTGTTTCTCTGATGCTGCTAAGAATATGCTTATATGATTTTAAAATCATAGAGCACAGTGGAAGCATTTCAGTTGTTCACAGACGTCTGCATGTCGTCTGACCAATTGAATAGTTAAATTTAGGAAGTTATCTTTCTGATCTGCACAGCTGCCACAGCGTACGAGATAACTCATGTGTTATTGATAACACCGGAGATGAGAAAACAGCTGAAATTCACTGTGCCTGGCAATTTTGTGCATGGTGGTTCTTGAATGTACACAGCTGAATGGTTTTGAACTTCTTTTAATTCCTTGCTAGAAGGAATGCAAGACAGAGACTCTAAAAAGCATGTGAAGTGATTTTAGATGTGTTTGCCTTGTGCTTTATAATAGTACGCTTCAGCGAATTCCTATTTGCTCCACTTTATAGTATTATTTACATATGAAATAAAACTAATTGGCTTCTAGCCACACAAGTCTAGGGAAGTTAGAAGTGTTATGCTGAGCTGCCATAGGAATCGGCAGTCACTCATATATCCCTTTTCTTGTTTCACGTCAATAAACAGATTACAGTTTGGAAACAGCTGTCACCTGGCTTCGGGTTGAGGTCAGTCTGTTCCCTGTGTACTTACCGTAATAAAACAGTCCTTTCTGAAACAAAGATTTATAATTGGTGAAACAGATTGCTCAGAAGAGTTGCTTACAGGTATTCCAGCAGGCACAGTGTTGTAGCATTGTCTGCCTGCCCGTTTCGGTAAGGATGGGGAACAGAAAGAGTCTGTTACAATTATTTGCTTAGCAAGAGCAGTGATCATGAAGTTCCTTCCTAGGTGGTACACGTATGTGTTGAAATTGGTAGGGATTTGAGCTGAGTAATAATTGCAAAATTTGATACTTCTAGTCAAATGTATAAAGGAGTCCTTTTTTTGGGAAGCTCCTTGTGGAGGGTGTGACATGAAACATTGGGTGGAACATCAGACGCTGAAACATCCAGAACTGGTGGTCACTCGTGAGTGTTTGACTTGTATATGACCATCTTACATGAAGCATTGATGAAGCTGATGCTGTTTCATTATTTATCACAAGTCTCAGAAGCATTTTAAGTCCTGAGATTGGATTTAAAAAAAAAAAAAGCAGCAGGCATGTCTGTGCAGAACATTTTTGAAAAATGAACTTTAGACTCTATCAAAGTGCTTTAGAAGGTGTTCATATTGCAGTTTTGTGAAAGCAAATGCCTCTCGTGACATGGAACCCCTGTCCTAGATCAGCTCTGTTGCCGCTCAGAGCTGTGCTTGTGCTGTCGCTAGAACATCTACTGATATAAACATTAAAACTAAGGAACAAAACTCTATGCAAAACACCTCATCTGGTGTGGATAGGAGACCTTTGAAACCAGCAATCTACCTCAGACAAGGACATCCATGTTTATCCTCTACTGCAAATAGAAGATGCAACTTGGATTTGAATTATGAAATATGGTACATGCAGTAATCCGTGGAAGATTTGAATGTGTTTGACACCGTCATTGCTACAGATTTTTAGAACTTAACAGTAGTACGTGCCGAAGGACCATTTTAACCCAGTACCTCATGTCCAGAAGTGGCCAAGAGTGGGTTTCTTGGGAAGAGCAGAACAGAACAAACGTGCTTCTCAGTACAGTCTTATCTTCCAGCAGTCATGCCTCAATGACTTCCTGATCCAGAGATGGTATCTGTGTGTGAGAGAGCTTGGTGGATTTTTTTTTTCTCCTCTGCTAGAAAAGATCTTGGGCCAGACTTTAATCTAAGCTGTATATATATCTGGACCAGTATCCCAGCAGCTGTTTCAGATTTACAAACATGCAAGTCAGGCTAGACCCTCTCACTGTGAAAATTGCAGAAGATTGCTTTTCAAGCACCCCCAGACACCAGTTGTAAAGACAAGAAAACCTGCCTTTCCCGTTTTTTAAAAAATAAATATAGGAAAAGCAGTAAAGCTACTACTATATTTATAGATCCCCCTCTGATGATGGAGCCCTTTAAGTGTAGAAGTAAAGCTTTCTGTAGCACCTTTCTCTTTTCTGAATCTTTCTCACTGTACACCTCCTGCATGGCTTACAGTCACGGCAGAGAGAAGCAGCGTGACATGGTGAGGGAACAAATCAAGTAAAATATGAAACTAATTTCCTGCCCTGTCACCTGCTGCCCCTCTCTTCAGTTTAAGAATGATGAGATGCTGATAAGATCAAGACTGCGGGATTGTGTTTACCAGCTTGTTTTTGTTCTTGCCCTGGTGCTAAGTATTGCTTCTGTGAGGGAAGGTTCCTGTTTTTCTTTCACACTCTGTATAGCGATAACTAGGATTTGGCTGCATTTTTATTGCTGTATTGTGAAGAGCTGTTTGAAGAGTGTCCCTTTGTGAGTGTTACCTGGGCCCTTGCTTACTGTTACTTCCTATGGAATTGCTATTGGTTTTGATGGGAGCAAATTTGGTTGCTGTTGTCCAAGATCTGATGTTTCTATTTCAAACTACCAGTACCTCTGCTTAAAAAGAAAGATCTTATTAAGAGGATGTACTTTAAGTGAAGTTCAGTTTCATACAGTGGAGTTCAAACACTTGTCCCTCACCCTAAGCTGGACTACAGCCTGCAACTTCAAACAACTGTTTGCTACCAATAAGATGAAATATTGCTGATTTTGGGTCACCAGAAAATGTAAATGCCTGACTTGCATCTCCTACAGTTGCTGAGTTCGATTTGACTAATCTTTCAACCAGAAGTACAAAAAGTTTTCATACCTGTTTGGCTCTTTTAAGCTCATTTATTCCCCTGAATGGCTCTCAGGTTGTTGCCATTGCAGAGAGGAACTGGTGTAGTCATAGAGAGAAATCAACAGTTTCATCATCTAAGAGGTGTTTAACTCTCAGTCTTGCTTTGTATCACAGCTGTTCTGATGGGAACCGAGTTTCATTTCCTGTACAGACCTTTGTTGATCGCTAGGTTTCTTTTTTTTCTGAACCCTGCTTGCGGTAAGAGTCATGACATGTAACTGAACTTAGGAGAAGAGTTCGAAACCACATGCATTTTCACAGCATTTACAAAAATATTTCTCCTAGTCATCTATTTGTACATAACATCTAGCGAACATTTGTCTTATTGAATGGAGAGAGCACAGAAGATTCATACATTAGACCGAAGTTCTTCAGAAGAATGCAAGGAAGAGTGAGCCCAAATATCTTTATTTTAGCAGGCTACATTCATCTCACAAAAGACTTCAATGTTGTAACTTGCTAGTCGAGGTACCTACTCAGTTCAGTGTCCTGAAGAGATTATGTCTTTGTGTTATTTTTTTATAGTTAGGGTACAGAGAAAATGTAATTTATTTGGGAACCAGGTTCTGCTATTGAGAGCACTTGTGCTTGAATTTTATTTTGAACTGTGCTGTTGTACAGCACCAAATTTGGGGTTGTGTGCCATATTCTTAAGAGAGTTCAGTATGCTTATTCCTCCGGTACAAATAATTCCATTGAACTGCTTTATTTTATAAACAGAGACCTTTGTTTGGTTCGTCGGTGAAGAGAAGTTCTTAAGAAATCTCTGTTCCCGCCTCTGTCGCAGATTCTCTGTGGGACTTCGGAGTCTGTTTTAGTCTCTCTCTGCATCTGCCTTTCCTGGGGGCAAATGGGGATAGTAATTTTCTACCTCAAAGCAAGATGAGGCAAAGTTTTGCGGTGTTTGCAGAGAGTGTTAATAATTTTTTCTGTAGAAAAAGACAGCATTGGTTTTATTGCTGGTTTCAAGCTGTACTGAAGGCTGTTCCTGCTGCATGATGCAAAGAGGCAGTGGGAGTAACACTTTGCCCCACAAAGGTATTTCAGTACATTTCCTGCTTTCTAAAACGTCTGACAAATGCCTCCATCATCTTCCCGCTCTTCTCCAGACTGATATTTCCAGATAGAGACTTCGAGGTCCATGAGTAACAACACTAAATTTTTTTTTTAATCATGTTAGCTACAAACTCCTCCTTTTCCTTAACACAAACTGCCCGAGAAAAGTATAAAGAGTGATGGACCCCCTTCATGGAGCTCGTCTTTTGGAGACGGTGCAGAGGAAGTGCTGGGATGGGTCTGTTTCACCTGGGCACACAAGAAAGGATTTTAATTGCTGGTTTTGTGTGTTTGTTCTGCCTCTGTCGTCATCATAGTACCCAAGTGTTTCATCGCCATTGTATGCGAGCATCTCCCGGAGGTGCAGTTAGCTGCGCAGTCACGTGCCCATGATGTGTTACGTGTTCCGTCGTGCTCCCTTCAGGGCACAAAACAAGGTGATGTGTGCCTTGCTGGTTTATTGTTGGTTTTTCCCTCTCCCAATCTATATGTTATCCATAATCTATACGGCATGGAGGATACCCTTTACTTTAGATAGTGTATGCTGTACTCAGTAGTAGTAAATCATTATACTGTACTGAAGATAGGGTGATGTTACGCTAAAGAACGTATCAGACGTAACCTTGAGCATCTCGCATCCTTACTGTTCTTGAACCCTAAATGTGGGGTCTTTTGCCTATATTTAGGCCTCAGGCAGTGGAGAAGTACAGTTGTCACATTTGCTTTCATCGCTGGTGTCTTAAAGCTGAAGCCAGGAATGTAATCACACAATCACTTGCTGTAATCACAAATAATTTTTTTTTCCATGGCTTTGCATTATGTAAGCTGGTAATAGGCTTTTTAATATACAGAGGAAGTGCTTTAGCCAAAGAGCTATTATTAAACAACTTTGCTAAATATATTTTAGGATTTCAGAGCTTAAAAGCCAGTAAATGTTGTAATTTGAAAAAGTTAATACATCTGAATAGAGAAATGCACTGTTATAGAATGTAAATGAGCATTGGAGTAATATATATTTTATGTGAATCAAGTTTTTTTTGCAAAAGAGTATCTTTCCTTATTCCCAATGTTATAATTAGGAAAAAAAAAATCAGGTAGGCTTTGGGCACATAGTGTGTTTTTCAGGTGTAGTCACTTACATAAAAGGCATTTGTCTAAAATTCTCAGCTGTATACAATAATGCAGTGTTACTGTGAATAATTTATTGTTAGGTAGAAAATGTGTGTGGAGTTTAAAAGTTTTTAGCTAAAGTATTCAGGGGAAAAAAATAAAACGCTGTTGTGTGGATTTCAGGGTGTTTATGTATTTTGGCCACTTAATTTTCTGTTAATGGGAAGTAGCATTCTCAACACTTTACCAACTTGAAAAATAAAAATACCATTTTTAAAGCATCCCTAATTTAACAGAAGTTTGAGTTTCAGGAAGATTCTGCTATGTTACATCCTGAAACTGCTGAACCTTGCCCTATTCACAGCTTAGGGAAACAGGTAGAGGGTACCTTACCAAGAAATCTCTTGACCACATTTTTTCTTCAAGAAATAATTAACGCTTTTTGGGGTTTTGAGCTGCAGGTCTTACTCTGAGAGAAACTGTGAGTAAACCCAGGTAGCAACTGCCCAGAGCTGGTGTCCCCATCTTTAATTGAAGAGCGATGGATTTGTATTAAACAAGCTGAAAGCCAGTGCTAGGTGCCCGGGACCTTTGAGAGCTCTGCTCTCTGTGTCACGGGCACGCACCGAAAGGTGGGTCGCTCCGAAACACTGTGACCTTTACAGTCAGACAGACTGAGCAGTTCTATTTAGGAATGGGAAAACAAGAACACTTAATGTGTTGTATCATCCGTAGGCTTTCAAGAAGAATGTTTGAAGGGGTGGTAATTGGCTGTTTCGGTGCTGGATGCCTGGGTTCTTGTTACAGCAAATTGTTAGCTTATGTCAATGAGCGATGGCCGTCCTGTCCTTCTCAGTTTGCTTACAGGGGAGGGGAATGTGATACAGAAGAGGCAGAAACAGTGAGCTACAAAAATGTGAAAAATTCCAAACAGCAGACAATCATTACATTTTTCAGTACTGAGAAATAATTTGGCATGTTCTATAAAGGTTTCGCAGAAAAATGTTTAGCTTTCAGAGAAGCGATTTTCACTGTAAGCTGTCATTAGCCATCAGCCTTATAAATCTTAAACCGAGTCTTATGAGATATGTAGATGCGCACTTAGCTGTGCACAGATTCTGTTTGTTGTAGGAAAAAACTTCCCGCAATTTGTTTTACTGGAATTGCATGTGAAGCTTTCACGTTGTTATAGCACTACTAGTAGAAAGCCATGTAAAAACCCTACAGTTCCCCACCTGCTTTGCAGTTAGAAGATGTCTGCACACAAATACCCTTTTTTGCATATGCACTGTCAACCCGGAGTTTTAGGAGTTCATCCTGAAGATCTGCTTGCTCTGCAATAAAAGCATGAGGAAAAGCAGTCTCATACTGTGTTCATCTCGAAAAATGTTTTTCCTTCCACAGGGTCCCTCCCATTGCATTACTTTGATTCTCCTTGCTTTGCTCCAGAGCTATGTGTGTCTGTTGGAGACTGTATTTTAACACAGTTAAACCCATTAATACCTAAGTCGTATCAGAAGCCAGCCATGTTTCAAATGCCTGTGGAATTTGTTTTGCAGTGTTCAAAATTTTACAGACCTTTAATTTTTTAGGATATTAATCAGTATGCGATTACTTTTAAGAGTTCATCATGCTAGTGGATAATCTTTATTGTGTTTAGAGCGTATATTGGTTTTCAGATTCTCTTTACTTTGCACTGCATTAGCATAGTACTACTGCAAACATTTTTTTATTATTGGTTTTCACTGTAACACATGCAACATACAAAATTATAATAAGATTAAATAATCCTCTGGGTTTTACCACTTTGAAAAGAAAACAATTTACTTATAAAGAAAAGGTTTTCCATTTCTTCGCACTTTCTTGGAGGTCACAGATCTTTGGAGCAGGGAGAACCGTGTTATGGTAATTGACTTGAAAAGAGATCGAAGTGAGAGTGAATGCTCCAATTGCGAGGTTTTGTACTGAGAAATATCTTTTGGGGTATTTGTTTCATACAACATGCAGCACAGTATCTGGGGGTCTTGATTCAGGACTTGGATTTGTAGGTGCAACATAACCCCAAAACAGCGAGTCCAACTCCTCACACCAAAAGGATAATATAAACAATATGAATCGCTAAACGTGCTTTTCGCAAAAATGACAGCTTTATTAGGCACTGAAATACAGAATTGTACGACTATGTTTTGATAAGGCAAATGTCCCTAAAGCAGCATTAAAAATATACGCATGAAGAAATTAACTCAGAAAATCATGTTTATGGTGCTGCCTGTGAATACTCTAAATAATAACACAGCTTGATATTTCAGAGAGATGATTTCTTCATGATTTCACACATTGTTTTCAAATAAAGCAGATTGTAGCTTGTTGTTATGGAACAAAATGCCTACATACCAGGAGGGTGGGGTGATCTGTTACTAGTTTTTTCATCCCAGAAAGTGTGTGCGTTTTTTTAAGCCTTACATTTACCTTCAGTCCCTGTGCACTGGTCATTTATTTTGCTTAGTGTTAGTTTTCCTTCTGACTAGATCTGTCTTGTATCACTTGTATCTGATGTTTGTCTTGTCGTGCTATTGTTACACGTGATTTCTTGAGTCGTGTGGGTGCCCGTGCACTAGCCACTGCTGCAGCGGGCTGTGGAAGGGCGGCTTTAATTACTACACCCAGCTTCTCGTGGTGGGCTGCAGCTTGGGTGGGAAGACACGGGTTATTAAAATACACCTCCTACGCAGAATAGCTGGTTTCCTCCTGTACTCATATTCTAACCGTAATGATTTGGTATGCCGTTGACGCAAGTAGGGAACACACTGTTAAACCTTCTATGGATTTGGTGTGATAGTGTCGTCTTGACAAAATTTTCATCTTAATTAGTGTGGTTCTATGACAGGTTTTAGAGAACCATGTGCAGGGAACTGGCAAGATGTTCCTTTTCAGTAGTAAGTTCTCAGTGTAAAGGGGAAGAAAGCTGGTTGGAGCTGTTCCTACCGCAGGTAGGTCTGCTGCGGCAGGGACAGCCGCCCTTCAGGTGAATTGTCCCTGAAATGAGTCGGACAAAACCCGTGCTGGTTGGGGCTTGGTCTGGGCACACTGGGGAAATTGCAAAAAGAATTATTTTTCTGTCCAAAGAATTTTAAAAGTAGCTCAGGGAGTTGCATTTTTAAGACATTCGATTTGACTTTTGGGACTACTCTATGTCTTTTCTTTAAGTCTATATGAACGCTTATTGAAAACAAAGAGAGCAATCTAAATGTACCCAAACAGCAGTGGATCAGATCCCCTGATTGTGAGCCCATAGGAACAGACACATTGTCTTTTTGTCTATGTCAGGAAAGCGCTTAATGCTTCAAACTGTGCTTAGCGCTTCACAGACCCAAATGCAATTAACTGATGATGATAAACACTAAGAAGAGCTACGCACCTGTACCTCCTATTGAGAAATGAAGGATCATTCCAGCTGATCAACATTTTTTAAAGTGGGAACTCTTCAGTAGTTTTCTGTGAAAGTAGTATAATAAAACTCTTCAGCAACTGTACCATTAAGAGTGTGAAATAACTAGCAAAATTGCAGCCATTCTCAAGCAAATCTGTATTCATAAAATCATACAGATGCTTAGAATAGCTGTCACTTGATGTGGCAAATTTCAGATAAAGTACTTTGATGTCTGTGGTATTAATGTGCCAAAGTTTTTAAAGTAAACTGTAGATTTCAAGTATCAGCTTGATTTATGTTTACTGTTAAGAATTCAAAGAAAATATTTTATATAGTCTCAAAAGCTGCATTTCCAGTTGCCAAAGATTAGTAACTGTTAATGAATAGCAGTAAACTGACAATTTGTAAAGAGATTATAAAAGTAGAAAACTAATTATGTAAACAGCATTATTTTGGAAATATGTTAATCTCAGTTCTAAAAAAGTTACTTTTGTAGGGAATGAATATTACTGTGATTTCTTTCAATTTCTATGAATTTCTTAAGTTCTTGATTGCTAATAAACCAGTGATTGTGTGATGATCAGCAGAGCTTTAGAACTCCGTGCTTAAGAATTTTCTTTAATTTGCTGTCTCTTTCTAACACTGACTAATGAAACAGCGTTAGAAACTGTTGGCTGAGCCCTTCCGCAGTCACTGTTAAAGATGACTTCATGAAGTGTAGAGGAACTGCACTTTTATTTTCTCCTTTAGATGAAGGGTATACTCTGGTTCTTTATCTGTAGCCCCCTGTTGTTGTTAGGTCCTTTTGAAAGCGCCAGTCACTTTACCTGAAGTTTCATATTAGCATTGATTTTTGTAGCAGCAATATAGCTACTCGAAAAAAGCCACTATTCCTCAGTGTAGGCTCCATAATTGTGAAATCATGTTTCCTTTTCATATTATGCTAGTTCTCTTCTGCTGCACGTGATGAAAGATACTTGAACTCTCTGGTGGATTGGCAGCAGATGCTCCTCATCTGGAGCCATTTACATTTTCTTTTCTTCCCTGAAGCGCTAACTTTCGCAAGAATAACCTTTTGAATAGTATGTGGCTGCTTCATCAGATATGGCTGTGTGATGTATTTACTTAGTATGCTCAAAATGTCAAGGAGATGTATATTGATTTTTGTACCATTCATGCATACTGAATAAATGCCGCTGGCCTGGGAAGACTGCTGGGTTTGAGTTCTTGTCTTTCTTTGCTGAAGACGATGTTTTTGAAGAGTTCCTTTGCCCTCACAGCTCTTCGCGCTTGCTCCTGTGTTGTGCCTGCTTCACACTCATGGGACATCCTCATGGTCACAGGGTTGTATGACATGAGCACAGCCAGACCGAGGGTATCTCTGAGGAGGACTATGCCAACTGTAGTTCTGACTGTTTTGTTATCTCTGAATGATCTTTTTAAAATGGATTACAAAAGGTGAGAATTCTTTGGTTTTCTTGTTCTTTCCAGGGGACATGAGTTTTGGGTGGATTTGAATGTCATGAAATTATATGAAACTGTTGAGTTTGACCAAATGCGGCGGCTGTCCACACCTTCCTGCCCCAGCTCCAGCTCCAACTACTACACGGTCTGGAAATACTTCTGCAGGGACCACTTTGGCTGGAGAGAATACTCTGAGGTATTTAACATGTTCCAGAATCCTGCTTTGGGATTGTAACCCAAAACTCTGTGTACAGTATATACTATAAACGATATATACATTTTTAGTCTGTTTCCTCTTTGAACATTCAGTAAAGTTACTTATTGTTGAGGAAGAAGGTCAGTGTTGAACTGAAAAAGCAATGGAAGGAGACCTTTGCTCTGCTGGACTGCACCTTGAATTATCCCTGAAAACATCGGAGACGCAGAGGCTGACCAAATTGTCAAATTTGAGAGCAAACTGGCCCATGTCAGTACCAAGAAAGTCCTTTCTAATCGCTAGAAATCTGGTTTTAGGACAGAGGGGACAGCTTTATGCAGCCTTAACACCACTGCCACTTAGCTTTTCAGTTTTTAGTTTATTTACCTGTCCCCAGAGATATCGCAGTGCAGGACATGAGCCTCCAGAGTCACTGGATCCAGCCCTTTGCTGTCTCGTAGGCTGCACTGGACCCTGCTGCAGCTGGACTGCCAGCCCCTGCTCCTTAGGGACCTTTTCCTAAATGTCTAGCTTAAATCTGTTCACCGATGGTTTATGCATGCTCGTTCTAGTGTCACCACTGCCCTTTGGTCTGCAACAGCCACAGTTTTCCATATCAGGTTTTAAATAGGCCGCCTCTCTTCCGACTCTTTAACCCCAGTTATAGGCACGGAAGTCATATCCACTGTCAAACAGGATTGTGCTAGACAAAACCAGAATACTTCTGTTCATTCAAGTAAGCCCTTTAAATACCTGTGGTAGTTAAGAGCTCATCTTTGGCTGGCCAGAGCTGTACATAATACTGTGAATAAAACCTCATCAGTGTCTTACAATTTTGGCAGTGCCAGAAATACCTCCACCAGTGTAAACTAGATCATGTTCATCTTTTTCATGCGTCATGCTGACTTTATAAGCATGGTAGAAGGCTTAAGGCAGAGCACTGTGTACAGTTTGGGGCTTTGCAAATGAAAAAAAAAAAATGCAAGAACTGGAGAGAGTCTGGAAGAAAGCACCACAAAACCCAAGAAATTTAGGATGTTTGACTCGTGAGGAGAGGTTAAACGAACTGGGTTTCTCTAGCCTATAAAAGAAAAAAAAATGATGAGATATATTAATATATAAAAGATTGTTCTACAGCAGACTTCTGCTTTTCACATTCAGCGGGCAAAGACAAATAGTAATTTGTGGCAAGGGAATTTTAGGTTAGATATTGGGAATAGCATTTGACATGTAAAAATATGATAGCACCAGCACCAATTACGTAGGAAAGTTGTGAAACCTGCCTTGTTGGCAGATCTTACAAACAGGTAACAGAACATTTTTCAGCAGTCTAAATGTACTTGTGCCTCAGAGCATGGGAAAGAGAGGAGAGGGGAAGGGAATAGAGAGAGGAATTCTTTGAGGTCTCTGGCAAAAATATTAATTTTTGAACATGTAATTTATCATGTGTATGTTTTTGTTTTCTTAATTTACTTGAAACAGCCTGTTGTAAGATTGATAGAAGAAGCCAGCTGCCGGGGTCTGAAAGAGGTTCGGTTTGTTACCTGGCATAATCAGTATATCTTAAACATCAAAGATGGATTCCAGCAAAATGCGTGTTTCAGAAGAGAAATCAAGAGGAGGCCCCTTCTTCGCTCATGCATTGTGCTGATGCCATTTCTACAGTATGTATTCCAGCAAAATGGAAACTTTGCATTTGTTCATCGCGTTGTTCTGTCCCTAAGACTTGTATTCCTTAAGATGCGACAAGGAAACAGGCATCACAAAAATCAGAAGAAATAATAAAAAAACTTAGTCATATTGACAGCTCTCACTTGCCACTTTTCAAGATAAACATTATCTGAGGAACTCCTTACTGCTAGGCTGTGTTTGTTATTTAAAGGTTATAATGTACCTTGTGGATTGCAGAACGTCAAGAAGCACAGATGTACTGCAAGTTTGCCAAAGTATTGTCCAGCTTTCAGCATCTCACCAGCTATAGTGATTGCCAGGCTATCAGTTCTAGGGCCCATAAAAATGAGCATTCAAAAACCTTTTATAATTTTCAAGCACAATTAAAGCATGCCTTGTTTTTATTGTCATCTCAACTGGGGGTGAACACGCTCGCCCATCAAAGGCAGAGTGAGGAAGGTGTCGCATTGTGGTAATTTTTGATTACAACTTGTAAAAATGCCATTTTTGTGATCTCACCAGCACAGCTGGAAACATTATTGTCCAAGTTCAGTAGTTAGGAACATATTGTCCTGTTAGCAAAGGGGTGGAAGTCATTAGTCTGACTGGCAGGTTAGCATGCTGGGCCAATCAAAGGAGCTTTAACTGCTGCAGTAGGGCTAGAATGCTCATTAGCTTGCAGAGTTGTTACCGCATCTAATTGCGAGGTGAATGTGAATTTGGTCAGAGCTTCAAAAGGTGTGGTTGTTAGAAGCATTTTTAGATACGGTTTTAAAGGAAGGAAACCCAAAGTTATTAAAGCGATACTGGGAGGAGGCAGGTAAAAAGACCAAGTGTGGGCTTTCTGGTTATAGCAATTCTGATTATCATCTTAATGAAAAATAAGGATTTCAGGTATTCTCCTGATGTTTTGCTACCAGTGACTATTTTACTACAGTGTAAGTCTATAATTTTGAGATATGCTAAAATTATTCAATTCCCACCAATTTTAGCAGACCCTTGAGGGTTCTACAGTCACAAGGGCGTGACCGTAACTGTGCATGCCAGCTACAAAATCTATAAACTAAGCTCTGAAATTTCTGTTGTTCTGCAGTAAACCTCATTCTTTTATTTCCTTCACGAAAAGATCTTGCAATGCTTACTTAAAAATCCACCAATTCTTAGCAGAGAATGAAAGTATATTTTAAATATTTACAGAAGCTATCCTTAAGAAGTCAGTATTTGCCTCCACTTACCACACAAGGCTACCTGAGATTTTTTTATTTCCCCCCACTACCTGCTTAAATCGGCTATAAAATTGGGAAAGAATACTTGAATAGAAACTGTGGGAAGTGGGTGATAGTGGTTGACAAATGTTGACTTTTTAATGGCTTCCCTTGCATAATAAATGCTTACAAATAATTTACACTAGTCAGAAGAAATGAACAAAGTACACCAAAGGATTGCAGTGTTTTTATTGTGTTTGATGTCTTACTCATTAATCCATAACTTATTGTTAAACTGTGCTTGGTCTTCCAGTCCAAGTGTGCGTGAATGAGGTTCTACAGTAATATTTTTTGCCCATTGACTTTAGGAGGGAAAAAAAAATGCACACTGTAATATTTCAGACTGCTATTTTAATAATTCTTCTTAAAAAAATCCATCTTTTGGGTTTCTGTTAAACGATTAACAAACAGTGAGAAGAATTTTGAGTTGGAGTCAAATCCATGCAAATAAAGTGAGGTCTCTTTTTAGCTTTGAACAGCAGGTGAAAGCCACGTGAACGCTTTTTTAAAGAGTATGTCTGCTCTGAAAAGTGTGAGTGGTGTTACAGTTTACTGTCTCTCTGATCCAAATCAAACATATCCATTTAAAAATAGACTCTTCCCCCCAACTTTTTTTCTAGACCTGAAAAGCTCAACCTGCAATCAGGAAATCACATGAAATTATTTCTGGGTCACACAAAAAATCACACACAGTTTGTTCAGGCTCATATATCAGTAGCATTAAACGTTCCAAAAGGCAACCTTAATTGCCATTTCTGTAGGTAAAATGTGAATAGCAGCAGAATTCTTATTTATCTAGATAATTATGTTGGCGCTGCAGAGAAAAGCAGGCTAATGAGCAAGGACAATCAGAAGTTGCTTTGTGATTGTGCTTCGGTACCTTGAGAACAGATTGGCTGGGGGCAGAAGTCACGATTACACGGCTTCCCAGGCAGCATCATGCCTGAACAAAAGAAGATTGATTCCTGAAGAGTCACTCTGGAGAAAATGGCTTTGCCTTTAGCAAAGCTTTGAGAGTTTGTTTGTTCTCCGGTAAACTTTCTTTTTACAAAGAAGGCATAGGGAATCGAGTTTGCCTGTCGCTCCTGTGTGCGAAATCCAATTGCGTATACGCGGGGAGGCAGGATTTGGCCTTGGATGTTGTCAAACCTCAGCTTGCCCAACATGAATACACAAAGGATTCACTTTCCCCATTTCCTCCTAGTTAGAACAGGTTATCTCCTTATGCTTTGGCAGTGATATGTTATCAGAACACAAGTGACCTGAGAAATTTCATGAACTTTAATGTTCATTAAACTTTAATGAAATTTAATTTAAGGTCGTCTGTGGGGTTTAGAGACAAGATTCACCTTGTGTCTTTCCAGCCAGGCAGTGGGCACCTCTGACTTCGTAGTCTTCCCTAACAAGAGCTGCCTACTTTTGAGGGCACCTTACCTGTTTGCATTCATTGCGGGTTGGTCCTGGAGTCAGTAACAGCTTTTCCTGTAAAAATACTTTGGTAAAACACTCATCTGGTGAAGTTTTGAGATAGTTCCATGTGTTCTTGCAACTGAAAGGGAACCTCACCACGTTGCAGGAGCTGAAGAGCTGTGTACTTAAAGTGTGAAAACCAGAGCCTGAACCTGCAAGCTTTACATGTTCAAAGTATTTTCAGTGACGTAAGTGGGAGAACTCCAATACGTAAGGATTATTCAGTTGAGTAAGGCTTGCTTGTTCAGATTATGATCAGGTGAGCATAAGCCACAAATGCCACACTCTTTGTCTAAATTTAGCAGCTTCAAGAGTGTGAAAAATTCCACAGAGGTGCAGGTATTTATTAAGAACAAAGTCTCGCCACATCACAGTTGGTGCCCTTAACTGGGTTTTACTGGTGCCTGTTCTTTTTCTGGCATCTGTGCTGCTTTCCTGCCACGGCCGTTACAGGCAGCAGCTCCCCTCCTTCACCCCTTCCTGACTCCTTACCTGGCAGCATTCCCAAGAGGAGGGGCTGGTCTGGCGCATGAAAATAAGCAACTGCAAATGCAAATCTACATCTGGCCTGTGCAAATGAAAATAAGCCTTCCTCAGCACGACACTGGGTAGTGCTGAAAACGTAGCATCCCTTCTACATAATGCAGTGAAATATCTGCAAGTTTTGCCTATAAAATGTTCTTAGTTGGGGTTATTCATTATTCATACTGTACAAGAAAGCATTTGTTTCTACTCGTTGTATTCTAAGGAAATTAGGCCAAATGTTGCCACGTTATTCGTCTTCTCTTATTCTGTATATTAAAATCACAAATAGTTTATAGCTAACATACAAAATAATTGTATTTGGTAGTGTTCTGCCTGTCTGTAGTTTATAACCCCACTCCAGAATGTGAATAATGACAATAGGAGGCTCTTAAACACTACCAAGCAGTAAGATTTCCTTACGTGGAAGAGCATCCCTGAAAGTCAAGATTTTGTTACTAGTTTGTATGGATGGAGGAGTTATTAAAATAGCAGAAATAGCTGGCATGCTTCTTTTAAACAAGCATTAAAGATACGTAAATTGTTAACAGCACTGAAGAGCAGCAATTGCTTAAGATACGTTGGTGATGAAATAAATGATTAGAAGCTCTTCTGTTTGTGAATGTTTAAGCACAACCTTTTTCTCCTTCCCCAACCAGGACCTTAGGTGGCAACTCTCCAGTACCCTCCCCATCAGCTGAACCGGCTTCCTCGCATGCTCCAGCTGCTGTTACCTCTCCAAACTTCTATCCTGAAACCTGGATTAGCATGGATCCATCTCAGGACTTCATCCAAGTGCCTGTTCTGAAGGAAGATAAAAGCTATAGAACCATTTATAACCTGTTTCACAAGACTGTGCCCGAGACCAAATATAAAATCTTGAAAATTCTGAGAGTGCAAAATCAGTTTCTTTGGGAGAAATACAAAAGGTAAGATAATGCAAATACCATTCTTCTGCAATAGTGGAAAAATACCTTAAAATACGTAATTTGGGCTGCAAAATATAAATTGATCATTAAGTAGAATACATAAACTCCAGATTTTCTGAAGAAAAGGAGCATCTTCAGTTGAAAAACTTTATCTGAAAAATACTGAAAAATATCTTACCCTGAAACTTCCTGTGTAAGAGGTTGAATGTACTATCTACTGATAACTTCTGTAAAACGTATCTTCACAGAAACTTCAAAATAAATCTAGGATATCTAGTTGAAAAATCTTGCAGTTCACTTTCAAGCCAAATTAGGAGGCATAGTTTTCATCAAATAATCTCTATGTTGAAGATAGCATTAGTGCCTTGGTGCCGCAGAACCTGGCGACCCAGGGTCTTACAGTGGTCTCGCAAAGATGAACTCCTCTGTCAGCCAGTCCCATTCAAACCAAAGATGCTGTGCCTGAAAGTTACCACCCAGTGACCACCTTGTAACTGATAGGAGATCAGATTTGTGGATTCTCTCCCTTCTCAAGAAATGCAGAATCTCAGGAGAAGCCGAGGGATGGGCTGTGTGAGCAGAGACTGACTTTCTTACAGTATTCATGCTGGTCTAGCGCATCTTCACCCACCCCATCTCTCAGTAATTCCTCTCCATGGCCTCTTCTGAAGCTGTAGAGGGATTTAATTTTTGCACAGCCCTTGTTTTCACTCTGAGGAAGATTTCCTTCCGCACCCAAGGTGAAATACAGGCAAAGATGAGCAGGCATTTCTCAAGCTGCTCTGCCTTTGCTGCTGTGCAGGTGAGAGAGCTCTGCCTCCAGCAGTACCAGCTCAGGACCTTTTGAAAATACTTATTTCACACAAAAGCTTTACTTGAAAGTGGAAGTCCCACTCTGCTATCCATACAGAAATGTTTTCCTATCTCCTCTTACAGCTCTACTATTCCAGAGGATAATACTGATACTTTAAGAGCTGTAGTTAAAACTGCTTTTCCCTTGCAGATCTGCAACGAATACTCATCTTCACTTTCCATTTTCTATTCCAGGAAAAAGGAATATATGTCAAAAAAAATGACTGGGCTTGACAGGATAATGAACGAAAGGCATTTGTTCCACGGCACCTCCCAGGACGTGGTGGATGGAATTTGCAAGCACAACTTCGACCCGCGCGTCTGTGGGAAGCACGCCACCATGTTCGGACAGGGCAGTTACTTCGCCAGAAAGGCAAGCTATTCCCATAACTTTTCCAAAAGGTCACCCAAAGGCGTTCATTACATGTTCCTGGCGAAAGTACTGACAGGAAGGTACACGGTGGGTAACCACACCATGAGGAGACCTCCACCGGTGAACCCCGGCAGCATTACCAGCGACCTCTATGACTCTTGTGTGGACAATTACTTTGAGCCTCAGATTTTTGTCATTTTTAATGATGATCAGAGCTACCCTTATTTTATTATCCAATATGAAGAAGTTAGCAACACTGTCTCCATTTGAAAGCTTGTGCTGCTAAATTATTCATTTTAATAAACTCTCTTATCTGGCATTGGTAGCAGTTTTTGTGGAAAAAAAATTTGGACATTGCAGAACTGATTCAATTACTCGCTTGGAAGGAACTAAATCTCAAAATATAGAAAGGAAGATCTGAAGTGACCAATTGTGCACTTGCTGTTTGATTATGTATGTGCAAATTGTAAATATTTTTCCATTGTTTATAGTTGAAAATCTGTGCCTTTTGTTATAAAACACTATTTATGTTAGTAAACATTCATGTTTAAAAATGTGTGTGTGTATAATTTCAGTTGCGTTCTGTGCGTATTAGAGCGGCTAGAAAACCACTTAGGCCCTGATCTCGAAATTTTAAGGATGGCCATTTCTAGATAATCAGAACCAGATAATTTTCATCCCAAGTATATTAAATATGAGATTCTCCCAACCACTATTTTTTATTACTATATTTCAGAGAGATTGGGGGAGATTACAAAACTAACATTCTGCTCATACTTTGGATTATTGAACAGGACAACACAAATAAATACATCATTTTCTAAAATCAGCCCTAAGTAAAATCAGGAAGAGGTTAGTATGGCACGCAGTCCACGAGGGTTTAAAGCCGGGTGGCTTCCCAGCAGCTTACGGGACACCCAGTTCATCACTTTGTGCCGCGGTGGCGGGGATGGGAAGGTCGCCTGGGCAGCACCGAGCTGCCAAGAGCCAGGTCTGTGCCGTCAAACCCGGGCACGGCCGGGCACGTGCCAGCAGCCCCCGCTGCTGTCAGACTTCCCCAGTTACAGGGGGGTCGCTCTGGGGAACCGATTTCTTGGAAAAGAAACCTCAAACCAAGCCTCTGAGGTTTTAAATTTGATCAAGGATGAAAATCTGTGTTAATGTCACTTAATGAGGCTGATATTACATGAATTTAAAAATGATTGATACATTAAAATAATTGTCCAGATATAATCCTCATCTCATCAGGATAGTTTTGGGTTTTCCAGGCAGCTATGCTTGGCGCAGTGCTCTCTGGTATCTTTAGCAGTGATGGAGAAAAAGAAACAGTAACGCCTGATGTTCGGGGGTGGATGGTGGGATAGGCAGGCCCGTCATTCCCGGCTCCCGCCTTGCTTGGGAGGACGAGCTCTTCCGAGCGCCGCGGGCTGTGGCGCGCCCTGGGGCAAGTTATCGTATTTGTGTTGCGAAGGGGGGAAGAGGGACAGCGCATGGTGCGGAACTGCAGAGCAGAAACTGGTACCGGGGGGAGCTGACGGGGAGGGACCTGGCAGTCGACAGGCGCGAGCCCAGCAGCACCGCCGTGGGCTTGCACGACTCGCCGGGGCTGGCGGGGGTTTGGCGGGGCTCCCGTCTGCTACGCTGCACCGTCTCGTGGAACTGCTGAAATCGTGGCACTGGGGTTTTTTCTCTAGCTACGCTTTATGAAAAAGCAGTCTCTGAGGCGGGATCAGAAATAATTTCAGAACTAGGATTTAAAATTTAAAAAGTAAATAAGAATTACCTCCACTCCAAACCTTGGCATATTTTGTGTTCTCAGCTCAGTCCGTTTTTCTCTGAGTCACCTCCGAAGCACCGTGGCACAGTGGAGCCCATGGCAAACGCTCACCAGCCACCGGGCCGCCCCGGGAGCCGGCTCATCTACGGGCTGTCACCTCGGCTCATCCCACCAAAGCCATTAGAAGCTTCTCGCAGGCACGCTCAGGTCCCTGCTACCTTACCGTAGCTGTAACAGGCTGGCTAGCATTACGAAATATTAGTTACGTGGCAAATGCCATCGTTTATAGCCCAGCAAGATTAACTTTGATGCCTTATAATTGTTCACCTCAAGAGTTAGATGTACCTGAGATGCCCTGTCCTCATGAGGACCTTCACGAAGCGTTACATATCTCATTATAAAAGCTACACGTGCTTTATGAGCGCAGGTGTGGCCTAGGAGCGCTCGCCTGATGTTGAGGAAGCTCTGGTGGCCCCGTACCCCTGCCAACCCGAGGAGCTGGTCTGGGGGGTCTCTGGGGTGGGAAGGCAGCTTCAGGCTCCGTGCTCTTTGCATCTGCCGCTCAGCAGAAAGCCTTCTTCAGCTGGGCTTGGAGCTCTGCTTTTGCGATAACCCACTCGGTACCCACTTTCTCTCTGGGGCCTAATAAAAATGTGTTTTGCCATGGGAATTATTTACTCCCACCAGCACTCCTGCTTGTTTCTGTCCCACTGGATCACTCCTCATTACCTGTAGGAGATCAAACCAGCTGGGAGGTGAGAAGGGGAAGATCCAAGCAGCTGGTTCCCATTAACTCCCAATCTCTTCTGAGGCTCCTGGCAGCGCAGGGGAGAGCTCAAATTTGAGGGGGTTTGTCCTGGAGGAGGAGACTTTGGTGTGGTGGGATGGGAGCTGCCAGCTGGGATGTGCACCACAGCAGAGCTGGTCCTGGCTGTAGCTTGCCTCCCCAGGAGATGATCTTGGAAAGGTAAGGTGGTTTGTGGAGGAAGAGATTGTGGCTGCTGATGAAGTAAAGCTGAGGTTGTCTCCTTTTAAAAGCTGCTAAATCTTCTGGCTTGCCTTCCCTTTTTTCTGATGATAATCAGGCTTTCCTGCAGCAGCTGCAGCAGCAGCTCGGCAGTCCTGCTGCTGCGAGGTGGTGGTGTGCTCATGGGCGCGTTGGTCCGGCCATAGCGGAGCTGGGGTAGAAAGGTGAAGAAGCTCCCTAATGGCTCGTGTGCCCTGCAGACGCCTCGCTGGAGAGCACCGCTGCTGAGCCTTGCAGCGCGAGCGCTGCCGCCCACCTCGCGGGCAGCCACGGTGCCTGGCCCTGCCCTCGCTGGGAGCACGGGGCAGCGTCTTGGGGGGCGGCTGGGGCCGGGAGCCGCTCCGGCAGCACGAGCTGGTTGTCCGAGATGGTTACATTGCATTTACAGCTGTATCTCCATGTGCGTATTTTAGAAGTGTCTTTACATTGGATACCGAAGTTACTTCAGAGCTGAGATTTAAGATTTGCTTAAGAGACCAAGATTTTTGAATAACGGTTGATGTTCTTGTGACTTTTGTGTTCAGTACTTCCCCCATCAAAGGCTTCTGACCAGGATCAGGGTGGGAGGTGGGACCGCTGCTGAGAGCGGCGAAACACATCTGTCGGGGAGGGTGCGTCGGGGGCTCGAAGCCTCACGCTGGGGATCGGAGGCTTCCCTCCGTTCTCAAGCCATTGCCAGGGAAATTGGTTTTATTTTCTCCTCGGGTGTCATAATGGCTTTTTGGTCTTCTGGGACCTTCTCCATGCTGCTGGTTTGCTGCCGGCGGGGTGCTCCTGCAGGCCCGTGCCCGCTGATGCTCCCGGAATGGATTTCCTGAACCTTCACCTTTTTAGACTTTCCTTGTGAGCATGTTGAAATGGCTGCGGGGGTTGGTGATTACGAGCTCCGGCTACACACTGCTGACAATGTATTGAAAATATTTATGCTGTTTCTGTGCCAACCTGTTCCAACTGTATAAACCATCCTGCAAAGGCTTATCGCATTAGCAGCTCCTCAGCATGAGGCATGTAGTGACGTGGTCCTGTGCGGAGGGCACAGGACCCAATTTCCCCTTTTGTGCCCACGTAAGTCTGGCCCCGTAGCTTGTGTTGCTGCCGCTGTTGGGAGCCCAGCCGGTCATGGGGATGTGCTGGCCAAAATTTGGCACGGCTGGTCCGCAGCAGCGGAGGACACGCAGAGGCGTGCTGTATCGTTGCGTGCTGCCGATGCATGGCAAGGTGAACATCGATAACCCTCCGGTGTCCATCCTTAGCTCTCCCGGGGCTAGTGGAGGATCACTCTTGGCTTCCAACCTCCCTGCGGGGCAGGACCTGGGCAGGAGCGATGGAGCCGTGTGGACGTCGGGGCAGAGCCGGGCAGGAACAGAGTGTGCCCCTAATCACTGAGTTGGCTGTTAATTGCCTCCTACGTGCATCATCGCAGCTGCTTCCGTAGCACCAGTTGCTCAAGGTGTGTCTCAGCAGAGTACTCGGAGAAACTGGCTATTACTAAATGCTGCTCTGGACCTGCCCCGAAGAGGAACATCAGGAGAGAAGGGGCCCGCTCCCAACCTCGCTAATGGGAGCGCTCCCCCTCGCCTAGGGGGGCTGCTGCGATTCTCCCTCTGTGTGTGTTTATCTACAGAAAACTGATACATAAATATAACTGAAATGAAACCCTCACGCCCATCACAGATGCCTGTCACCAGATTTCCCACCCCTCCCACTTCCCCCTCACTGTTTGTTATTGAACTCGGCTTTTGCCTGTGTCGGCACACAAGGTTTCAGGGCAGGATCTGACCCCATCCGTGGGTGCGCAGCACCCTGCGCAGGGCTGTGCCGCGGCTGCCCAACAGGGTCTGGGGGTTTCCCGTGGTATGAGCAAATCATAGTGTTTTCTTGCCCTGTTTTTGGTGGAGTCACTTGTCAAGAATTTGAAGATGAAACTAGGTGAAAATGAGTATTTGTGATAAGGATCTCGCTGTCATTATTGAAATTATAGGTGATGACATGTGCTTTGGGCAAAGCCACGTCATTGTGAAAAGCCGATCAGCACAACTCATGGCTGGGATGGGGACGGCAGTGTGTGCCGAGAGGGACCTTCTGGGCTGCGCTCGGTGTTTCCAGATCCACGGGAAACCAGCGTGGGCTGTAAGATGCAGTGTGTACCCTGGGCATCCCGGGGGGCTCCGCTAACTTACACGGGTACGTGGGAACCCTGGCAGGGTCACGCTCCCAGCTTCTGGAGGCAGCAGTTGGAGCGCTGACTTGGGTGACAGTGAAAGATGGGGTCACATCTGCTTTGGTCGCTGGTGGTGTCTGGGCACGGCGAGCGATGACGGAGGGCTTTGTCATGAAACAAACTGTCCTGGACAGCAGGATAAAGGCGTCTCGGTGACTGGGAGTAAGGAACAGCTTGAGCGTGTGCTGACTTGGAAGCTGGGCAGAGGTCAGGAGGCTGCTCCTCAAGGAGACGTTTAAGTGCCAGCTGCCAGAGGTTGTGTGAGAACAGCCAGACCGCTGTGATTCCCAACCCCTCTTCCTACGCGTGCAGGCACACTGCTCACTGATAGCAACCACCCTCCTAACAGAGGCTTGAGCCTGCTTGGGCTGTAAAACACCCTGGCAGGGACCCCAGCTGTGCATCTGCTCTGTATCTTGTACAAGTGGTGTTTGGGGCTGTCAAGCTTCTAGATTTCTTCAAAGAAGAATAATCTTGGAGCGGGAGATGTTTCCTGTCCCCCCCTCCCCCTTACAGGTGCTTGAGGACTGCTGTGCAGACCTCCCACCTCCGGGCATAGCAGCTGTTGGGATGGCTCTGCAGGAGGTGTTTGGGGAAGTGGTTCGAAGAAACGTGGTAGCAGTGGGTGATGGTAGTGGGAAGGTTCCTCAGGAGGTGTCCTTCAAGTGGGAAGGAACCTCGGGAGGTGTCTAGACCAACCTCCTGCTCAATGTAGGGTCAGCTCTGAGGTCAGACCAGGCAGTTCAGGGCTTCATCAAGCCTGCTCTTGAAAACCTGCAAGGGTGGAGGCTGCCCAGCTTCCTGAGCAACCTGCTCCACCACCCACAACATCCTCGGGGGGGTAAGAAAATCTCCTTGTGTCCAGGATTACACTGCCCCATGACTACATGCCTTGGCTTCTGGTGTCCATATGTTGCAATCATTTTCTATAATTTCCAAACTTGTTGCAGGGGAGTTTAGAAGTGGTAGCGTGGAAGAGCATGTGGAGCACTCCTCCAAGACTGCATTCTTTGGCATATGCAGTGTTACGTCAGGTATCTTCCTGGAGAAGCAAAGGGAGATGGGTATGAGAAGAAAATATTCATTAACCAAAGGCAGATCGGAGCTCAACCCAATCTCAGGGTGGTGTGAACCCAACAGGTTATGGCACAGAGCTGCCCTCTGGTAGCTTGCTAAGGTCTTTCCTTTCTCATCCTGGCAAGAGACTCTTTCCTCTCAACTTTGCTGGGAAAGGCAGAGCGAGACAAGGCCGGAATGCTTTGCCGTCAGTGTCACAGCAGGGTGGTCACTGTCTGGCCCAGGGTTTCCTTCTGCTGGAGGGGAATTCAACGCCGCCGGCTCCGAGGGCTGACACCTCATGTGATGGGCTACTGAAAACCAGGCTTTGAGTCATGAGGCTTTGACAAAATACAATGCACGATGAGTCTTTTTGCTTCCTGGTATTGAAACCCCTAGTAGGGCACACAACTTGGCGTTGGAGATTTTTTTTTTTCATGTGGAAATCTGAGGTTCTCTCACAGTAATGAGAACGGGGAACTGGGTTACAGAAGTAGGGAGCATCTCTGGCTGCTGCTGGGGTTTCTCTATCGCTGGCAGTCCATGGTGTCATTGCCACGCTAACATCATGGCAACCAAAAACATCCCCTTCGTTAATTTTTTTTCTTCTTTTATGGCTACAAAGTCTGTTTTTATGAGAATATTTTCCCATAGACTGGACAAGAAATGTCAGGTTGACCTAAGGATTGTTCTTTCCTCAATTTCCTTCAGGTTCCCTTTTCTCCAGCTAGCTGGGTACAAGTTGTTTCAAGCATAATTAGACTATTATAAATCATCTTCTGCTTTTTTTTTTTAACTTCTACAAGGAGCACATTCTCATGCATTGACACACACTTGGGTTTGTTTTGTCTGTCAGGCTTTGTGCAATCCTCCTACCTCTGCAGCTGACCAGCATGGAAGTGCTTACCAAACCTCACCAAGAACCAATCTCCAATCTCTCTCCCAGCAGCGTTTTGAAGAGGAATCAATCGTACAACCAAATATCACAGGTGCCTGGACCTGTGGCCACTCTGGGATAGGCTCATGGTAGGACACGGGTTCAGGTTAGTGGAGATGACCTACTGCTGTCCACGTGGGCAGGGGATGGACCTGTTGGCCTGCTCTGAGACCAGGTCATGGATCAGCTTTGAGAGTGAACTTCTGGTTTTGCCCATCCCAGTTGACGGTGGGGAAATTTGTAACCATTTTCATTTCCGTTATCCATGGTGCAGCATCCCAGGCCCGTGCCTGGCTGTACCTCTGTGCTGTGGTGGCTTCTTGAGGGACCTGGAGAGCAAGTTTTCTGAGGAGTGGCTGGGGGAGCTGGGGTTGTTTAGTCTGGAGAAGAGGAGGCTGAGGGGAGACCTTATCGCTCTCTACAGCTACCTGAAAGGAGGTTGTAGCAAGGTGGGGGTTGGTCTCTTCTCCCAAGTAACAGGTGATAGGACAAGAAGAAATAGCCTCAAGTTGCTCCAGGGGAGGTTTAGGTTGGATATTAGGAAAAATTTTTTCACAGAGAGCATGGTTAGGCACTGGAACAGGCTGCCGAGGGAAGTGGTGCAATCACAGTCCCTGGAAGTGTTCAAAAAACATGTGGATGTGGTGCTTAGGGACATGGTTTAGAGGTGGACCTGGCAGTTAGCTCAGCGGTTGGACTCAATGATCTCAGAGGTCCTTTCCAACCTTAATGATTCTATGACCCTCTGCTGGGTTCCCTCACTGCTGCCCAGGCATGGGAAAGCAATTTCCCTCTGCCCAAGCAGACATGGGGTACCAAAGCAGGCTCAGCCTGCGGCTGCGGTGCAGACATGGCCTTCGGGCTCCTGCCGGCACGGCGATAAATATGGGGCCTCTTCTGTAACTCCACCCTGATCCCAGATGAGGGGAAGGGTTGAGAGAGAGGACAGGTCTGAACCGAAAACATGCCCAGGACCTTTTGGATACTGGAGGGGAAGATGCTGTTTCTGACTACTTGCACACAAATATCCTCTTGGCATCGCCTGGCTGAATATATCTTAGTGGATGAAAGGAAAAAGCCGCGGCCGACAGAGCTCAGCACAGAGCCCGTGCTAGCGGGGAGCAAAGCAAAGGAGGAGACGAGCGAGAGGAAAGGAGGAAGTGATTTAAGAAAAGTGAGAATTGGGTTTTGTGAGGAGGAGGAAGGGAGGGCGAAAGGAGCGGGAACAGAAACGGGGGCAGGGATGACAAGAAGCACTCAAGGAAATGTCCAGCGGGGAAGAAACACTAACAGAAAGTGAGAGAGAGAGGGAGGAAATGTAAGGAAATGGAAACGAAGGTGCCAGTGGCAAGAATCATCAACAGTCAGAAAAATAAGGGTATGCAAAGCCCACAGAAATCCAGCCCCCAGGTGTGGTTACGGGTGCTTTATCACGAGTGGGTGCCTCTGCAAAACCAGGTGCTGCTTTACATGTTCTCCTGTGCTTTGGGGTCTCTCCCCTCCGCCTGCCAGCGGGTCGATGCTGTGGGGGGGCCTGGCTGCCCTTAATGCTCTTGTAAGGACACCAGCTCTGCAAGGGGGCAGATGGTCGTCTTGCTTTTCTCGCGTCCTCTAGCAAGTGTTTAATCGCTCTGTTGGGTGTTTTGCAGTCAGAACCTGCTCGGTGCACCCTCTGGGGGGGGTCTGGCTGCTGGCAGGACCTGCTGCCCCACAGCTCTTTTGGTGACCAGGGAGCAGGATCAATGGGAAGGACTACGGGGCTGTAAACACCCACTGCTGAGTGATGGAGGGCAGGGCTCTTCAAAGGGCAGGTAATTTTTTTCTTTTTTTTTTTCAAATTTCCACTTAACTTTTGGCATCGCGTTGGAGGATGCAAATACGCCCTCAGCCCCTGAACACGGATGCAGCTGCTGGAACCATTCATGCACACAGTTTCTGATGTGACCGCTGGCTTTCACGGCCTTCTAATGAGGGGAGAGCTGCGTGTTTGGAAAGACACTGGGCAGGACTTGGCAGGCACGCCGCAAAGCGTTTGTGGGTTTTGTTCAGTTTTTTGGGGGGGTCCTGAAAAATCTTGCATTTTAGCCTGGATTTAAAAGCTAATAAATTAAATTAAATTGTAGCCACTCTAGCTGGATAAAGCCACATTCTTGTTAACAAACCCCTTGTGAAAGCCAATGCCTGTGGGCTGCTGTGCTGGGGACTGCACTGCCCTTCTGCGCACTGAGGCTTTCAATGGAGCTGATGGGGGTTGCAGGCAGGGCAGGGCAGGGCTGGGGCTCTGTTTCACGCATCCAGCCAATTTCATAGAATCATAGAATTGTTAAGGTTGGAAAAGACCCTTAAGATCATCAGGTCCAACCGTTAACCTACCACCGCCAAGTCCGCCACTAAACCATGTCCTCAAGCACCACATCTACCCGTCTTTTAAATACCTCCAGGGATGGGGACTCAACCACTTCCCTGGGCAGCCTGTGCCAGTGCCTGACTACTCTTTCAGTAAGAAGTTTTTCCTAATATCTAACCTAAACTTACCCTGGCGCAGCTTGAGGCCATTTCCTCTCATTCTATCACTTGTTACTGGGGTGAAGAGACCGGCTGAGCTCTCTCATGCCAGTAGCTTCTTGAAACAGTGACTAAGACTACAGGAGAGCACTGGGTGACTTATTAATACCTTATGGGTTTATTGGTGCCATGCACTCCAGGTGGAAATTTTGCAAATACCCATCTTCTGCTCTTTGCTCCGAACACTGAGCAGTTACTGGGGCTCTTAGGTGCTTTTCCCACATCAGGCTCACCCGCTACATCCCTGTCCTCAGGAGCTGAGTGAGGTTAAAGTGGTGATGAGGGAGCAGCCGCCAACACGAGCTTACTGACTGCTGAGATCTGCCCAGCTCTGGCAGCGGTGGCCGGGGGCTCATGCCCACCTGCACCGTGGGCAGGCGACAGGCAGCTCTGATGGGGATGCACCAGGGGGAGATGGATGGGAAGCATCCTCTGGAGATGGGACCGCAGCTCGTAGGCTTTGCTTGGGGTTGGCAGGCAACAGGGTGCAACTAGGGCAGGGCTTGGACCTGACTTCTCACGATTTCCCTTAGCGCCGCTTGTGCTGATGTTGTCTTGTCCGGCACCCGAGTCACAGCGTGTTGCTCTGTGTTGTCAGAGCTGATTGCTCCTGTTGTTTCCTCTTGGGGCTACTCCTGAAACAAAAATGTAAATGATTGTTTCAAAAAAGTTCTATATTTCCTGTTACTTGGAAAATAAGCCTAAAAAACCTCACTGGTGGTGATGGGTATATGATCTGAGCACAAAGCCTGACCGGCTGAGCCTCGAACAAAGCCCTTGCCTGTGGGCTGGCTGTGATTGATTCCTAACGAATAAAATATTAGTGGGCTTGTAACAGAACTAAAACCAGGCTGGGCTGGCACCTTCTCCATGCCATAGCTGTTCAGGGTGCTTGGGGCTCCCCTTCCATTAACATCCATCCTAAATGAAGGCTCTCGCGGGGCACGCTTCCCTTGGGGCTGGTTTTGGAGGGCCAGCTCCTTCTCCCCTCTGCCAGCAGCAAAGCTCCATGCGGGATGCCATGGGATGTCCTCTGCTGGTGCCGGGCTGCTGTGCACCCAGTGGGCTTCCCAGTGCCCCCTGGAGCGAAGGGGAGGCAGGCGAAGTCTCCTTTGGGTGCATTTTAGTTTATTATCTTCGTTTATCTCTTACCCTATAAAATAACACAGAAGTATAAAAATTGAGGCCATAACTTTTCCAAAAGCAGTCACTAATTTCCTCTGCACACCCTGGTTTTACAGCACCTGCTTGGTGCCCTCCTTCATGTGTCCAACGGGACGTGCTGAGATGCGTCTAAAATCACACAAAAACATACACCAGGTTTGCAAAAGCAGCAGAATGAAGGAGTCGCTCAGTTCTCTGGTTCCCACCAAGGGCTGCAGTGGGGAGGTGGCCCTGGCTGACCCGCGGTGCCAAGGCAGAGCTGGGAGCACGCACCCGGAGCATGCATCAACCGTGGGTCAGTGCTGCCCTGGCAGGAGCTACGGGCACCCTGTGCTTGGGTTTGCGGGGAGCAGGGGGAGGACACGGTGCAGAAAGGAGCTCTCTTGTCTGGGTAGCACTGGCTCCATTGAGGATCTGAGGTCTCTACTGTAGCCAGGCCAGGCTGGGACAGAGAACCACAACCCAGTGAGGGGCAGATCTGGGTGTGGGATATGCAGAGATCTCTGTTCCTGCTTTTTTTGGAAGGCCAGGCCTCCTGCAAGAGGAAATGGAAATTGTGAAGCCACTGCCTGGAGTGGTTCCTGCTAATATTTTTCCATAGAGTGAAACTGGAAATGACTTTTTAGAAAAATATAGGGTGATTTGTCAGAGTATTTTTGTTCTGCAAAAACATCTCATTGTAATCAACAGCATCCTCACTAGGGAACACAAATAAGTGCATTGCTAAGGATAAGCTGATGTTTATTCCTCCTTGCATAGCAATAGAAAGCTGACTGGGTTCCGGTTACTGACCTTGCACAAATCCAGAGATTGCAGTTGGTGTTACTACAGGTGTATCTTCCTTAGCAGAACACCACAGGTAAAATGAGTACAGGAAAGGGCTGGGCTGGGCACTGTTTAACCATGAATGCATGCAGGGGCAGTCGCTTCCAGTAGTGCCGAGAGTCGGTCGCGATGCTGGTTTGATGGCAGGGGAGCACCGCTCGGCCGATACCCAGAGCTTGCCGAGCACAGCCTTGAGCAGTCTCATTAAATTATGATTATTCTTTCCTTCCATACCTGGAAGATGGCTTCAGGCTTGTACCAAGCCTTCACCTAGATCACTTGGCAGCACGCTGTCTGGGTCACAGCTCATCCCTGCTCAGGAGAAGTAAGAGTATGCTTCATGTATCATAAAAAGACATCTCTGCCCATCCTGAGGCAGGATTCACTTTTGAATTCACCCTGATTAAAGTCAGTCCAGCATACTTCCGAAATCCTTCAGAGCTGGGAAATGCAGAAGCCTCCTGAATGCCTGAGCCTGACGATGAGCCTAACTTTTCTTTGCTGAAAGGTAAACCTGTTATTACATGTCCTTCCCCCAGCAGTCACCGGCAGTTTGTACCCTTCCCTTTTTGCATACTTAGAGAGAGCTGTCACGCCGTGCCTCCGGCTTATCTGCTGCAGCCTAAACAAACCGGGTGCTCTGGGGGCTCCCCCAGGCCGTGCTCCCCAGCCTCCCGATGCTTCTCCTGCCTTCCTCTGGCTTGCCCCAAACCGGGGCTGGTGCCCCGGAGCAGGGTCCCGCAGGGCTGAGAGCAACAGCAGGGCTATTGCACGCATCCTTTAGCAACGCTTACGCAAAACAAAGTTGATATTTGCTTTTCCTGTTTTGTGTTTTTTGGTGGGTTGTGTGGGGGTTTTCTGGTGGTCGGTTGGTTTGGGGGTTTTTTTGGGTTTTCTGTTTTGTTTTTTGTTTTTTTTTTTTTTTTGCGAGAGCTGCCATTATCGACTCGATGGCATAGGAACCGCTTTTCCAGCGTGCAGCAGGCTCCCCAGCACCTGAGGTGCCGGATCTCTGCTGGCGCTCAGGGACAAGGCAGGCTCAGGCACATGAGCCACCGCGCTTCGGGAGGGTGCGTGCTCATCCAGAGCTGTGCTTCAAACACATACTGAATTTAAATTTAATAAGCGTCCTTATTAATTAAATATCAAGAGGTTATTAAAAACAGCTTTATTGGAGATTAGCAGCTGAGAAGGAGTGACATCCCCATTTAAATAAATTGGGGCTGCTTGGGTTGTGGGTTATTTCTTTTTTTAAGCTTGGAGAGCATGGAAAACCACTCGTTTAGCCCATATGTGCTCTGCTAAAGACGTCATGGCTTTGCCTTTTTGCTGCTCACCCCTGCGTTGTCACCCAGGGCGGGCAGAGCGCAGCAGAGGAAGGATGGCGTGGCTCCCCCAGACCCCTGCCCTGCTCCCGCCTGTGTCCCTGAGCACTGGACAGCATTTGCATCCGATCCGTTGCTCTCCAGTTAAAGCTGACATCTAGGAAAGGGTTGGAGATGATGCGCTGAGGATGCTGCCAGCCCTGTGCACACCCTGCTCCATCACCCTCCCTTCATCCCGAACTCATCCAGGGTCTAGCACACATATGGCACCAAACCGGACTCTGAGACTTGCCTCCTTCCACAGACAGCTCTGCAAAAGCCAGGTAGTGCTTGGTAGCCAGGGCCCTGCTCTTAGGCCCTTACCCGTACTGCTGGGCAGCGGCTCACCCGAGTGCTCCCTGCTCAGGCAGTCAGTTTGGGATGCAAGGAGGGGACCCACAGCCCATGCCTCCCACCTGGGACACAAATACCTGGCAGCAGCAGCCGGGGAGTCCTTCCCCTCCTCCAGCAATCCAGGTCTGCGTTCAAGCCCCATCTGTGAATTGGCTCTGTGATAGACTGGCACTGATTTAATCCACTGTGCAGGACGAGAGCCCCAGCCAGCTCCAGCGAAGCACTCCGTGCCATAATTGCTCTCCTGCAGATTGCACCCGTCGCCTTGTTTACTCTTCTATAAATAGCTCCTGTTGAACACTGCTCACAGAGCAAAACCCAAACGGGGTATTACCAAAGAGCTGTCAAAACAGTTCTCAAATTGAAATATATGTATATGAAGTAGCTCTGCTGCCAGTCCCCTTAAATTACAGCTTCCACACCTGCAATTTTTGGGAAATATTCTAATGCATTTCTTTACACGCGGGTGTTACAGCAGTAAAACCTGCCTTAGCACTATGTACAGATGTCTTGTTCTCATCTTGGTTTGCACGTCCAAAGTGCTCTGTGAAAGCAGTCCCTGGCCTCGGCACCCCATGCCTCGTACGAACGGCTGTGCTGGGTCGTGGCAGGGGTCCAGCGGGTGCTGCTTTCTGTCCCTGCTCAGAGCATGGTAGCAGAATGCAGAAGAGAATAAAACCTTCTTGAGACAGATCGTGTCCAGTGAAAGACCTCTGCATCTTCTGTGGTCTTTTATGGCTCACCCTGCCGTGGCCTGAACAGTAGCCACGAGGACCGTGTGCCTTTGGTGACGGCAGAAAGCAGGGCAGTGCAGGGTCTCACCAGCCTTCAAGCATCTTCTATCTGTGCAGGTGGCCAAAATACACCGGGCTTTGATGCTGGGCACCTCACTTCTCCTGTGCTGTTCTGGTTTTGAATGATGCAGTTTTTTTCCCGAGTTTCCTCATGGAAAGCCACGGGAAGCAGCACGCCAGCAGGCAGGCTCCATCGATTTCCTGCAGAACCTTGTCAAATCCTCTCTGCAGGGATCTTCCCTCTCTGCTCCATGTCAGATACCCTGGGCTATATGACTCTGTGCACGTTTCCACCTCTCTCCTCCGTCTTCACAGTTCCCCAACTTTTGCAGTATCTCAACTATGGGAAATAAAAGGCTGACTGTCTTATTTGATTGAAAAAATTGATTCTGGATTTTTCAGATGGCTAAAGGCCCAGAACCCGTGACAGTGCCTCCCCCTCCTACCAGCCACCAATTCAGCCATGCACAAACTTTTTACAGTAACTTGCCTGTGGATCAGTTTAATCAAAAGAGTTGGAGCGAGTGGCCCAGGGGATCTGCAGTGCCCTCCTAAGCGCAGCTCTCCTTGTTCAAAGGAACACTTGCAGAAGAAAGGGGAGATTTTGAATTAGGAGGGTCACAGTGACGGGGCCAGATTTTGCTTGCTGTGTTCATGTGAGTAGCTGCAATGAAATCGGAGTGCTGTGATATGTGTGATTGATAGATGATTTTGGATTAGTTGAAGGGGGGAGTTGGTATGCAATATTTAAAGCTAACAGGGCCTAAACTGGCTTTGATAAAAACATCACGGTCCAGTGATGCTGTGCAGGCTGCTCCAAAGCTCCTCTGTATTTTGAGGCTGGGCTGGGAAAGGTGCGAGTTTACAGCCTTCCAAAGGCTGCAGCTCAGCAGCCACACAAAATCTTGAAAAACATGCTGGTAGGTTTACAAGATCCCTTGAGGCTACCCCTAAATCATTAACAGGGCTGTGATTAGGCCTGGCAGCCACTCCAAAGCACAGAAACAATCTTAAGCACTGATTCTCATGGCTGGAGAAGTAAGAAATGTGAAGTCAGGCCGGGGAGCAGGGAGCTCGTCTCCTGATGCCAGGCTCTGCCCTTTGCCGGAGAGCGGCAGAGCTGGCGTGCACCGTGGCAGCAAGGGTGAGGAGAACAAGAGCAACGGCTCTGTCTCCAGGAAAGAAAAGCAGCTCCTTTGCCACTTGTGCAATGGGTCTGGCTGCTTCAGCAGAGTCTGAGCTCTCTGCTGAAATATCCGTGCGAGAGCTGGGCTGGGAGCTTTTATCTGACAAGCATTGCTCTGCAGGGTGCTGGCTGTTCCCTGCGTGACGGGTGTGTTGCTGCCGACACACAGTTTTTCTCCTCCCGTGTCCAGGGAAGCCAGAGTTCCCGCGACTGCGCTGCTTCGGCTGCACTGCCAGGTGCAAGGGGCTCCTCTTGGTGAGGCTTTGCTGGTCCTCCTTGTTCCAGCCAGAAATGGCTGGAGAGAGGGAAGAGACAGAGCTGGAAAAGGAACTGAGAGCAAAGCTGCCTTGGCACAAGCCCAGCACGCAGGGTAGGACACAGGCTTCCCAGGGCTGTCCCAGGCAGTCAGGGTGTGCTCTGCAAATGTCTTTATCATTAGCTCTTCTCTTTTCACTCCAGAGATCATTCTTCATGTTGAAAGGCCTTTCCCAATTCCCAGCTTTTGCAAAGACGTTGCACCCCTCCCAGCGCCCAGCGTGGCTTTGCCCACGTGGGCATTGCGGAGGGGGAGTCTCCCAGTTACGTGTGCTTCGGCTCCGAGGGGGCAGGTTGGATGTGCCCGGAACAAGGCTTACAGATACCTGTGACCCTTTTCATTTAAAAGCCACACAGCCTTGTTGATGCCTCTAACTTCTAGTAGCAAATCCTCTTCTTTAATGGTCCTCCCAGCAGGCACAGCACAACACGGGGTAGCTGTGCTCTCATTTGCAAAATTATTCTTACCAGAGCTGCTTCCAGCCTCTGGGCTCTTCTGGACTGACCTGTGTACAACATGCGTTCATTTTGTACATCATGCATTCGTTTTGTACGTCATGCGTGTGTTTTGTACATCTGCTAAGTTATTTCTGCCTGTGGTAAATACGGCACGTCTCCAACCGCCAGACTATCACAAACCCCTCAAACCCTGCTGTACCCAAGGTGCAGCAGATCTGGTAAGGAAGATGGAAAACAGAGGTCCAGAGAGCATAAATAGCTTCCTACATGATCATATGTATTTTTTTGACCAGTACAAGAGATCAAACTCCATTTCTAAACTAGTGTCCTTGTCAGTGGACCGTCCTGCCCTCTCTGGGGCTCTGGATGCTCAGTACTTACAATAATTCAACCTCAAGTGTTCAGATCTGGAAGAGAAATATGTGAATCTAGTCCCTCGTTAAAGATGGCTGTTGGCACACCATTGTAGGCTAGAGTTTTGTGATCTACTCCTTATTTTCCTTTTGGTTGTCTGGGCAACTTCTTTATGGACCTGTGCAAAGGGACTCTCCTTCCCCATCCCCTCTATAGGCGACTCCTGTTTGGAAGATGTTAGTATGTGACCCCAAAAAAGGCTCCGGGATAGGAACTAATGGCTGGCTGTCAGGGCCTGGAGCTCTTGTACTGCCAATATCAAAGTCTAGTCAAGCTTCCACTGAACTTGCAGAACTTGCCCATGTGGCCGGACCTTGGTGTACAGCTACCTCAGTTTTCAGCAGCGTCTCTGCTCATCGCCCATCAATTAAATTCTTGCCTCTTTCCTTTTAGAAAGAGCGGTCTTACTGTCCGGCTGCACAGATGTCCAAGGAGCACCAGAAATTTACTCCCTGTTGGACAATATTTATTTGCCTTCATCCAAATGATAAAAAAAAAACCCAGAGCCTGGTGCTTCAGAGAGAGGGAGCAGTGCCAGTATATCCATAAACAGCCAGTCTGGAGCTGCTGTCCACTTGCATGAACTTGTATGTGTAGTAAAATTTCCCAGGAAAGCAGCCTGGAGGAAGAGTATTTGGGCTTGTAGTACCTAAATAGGAGAGCATAGTATCAGTTTCATGCCAGAAAACAGGTAATCTGAGGTACTGACACTACTGATAGCCAGATGGATTCACACCCACCAAAAATAACTTCATAAAGCTGAAGTCACTGTAAAATTAGTATGAATAGTTGTACACCTTCACAGACCTTGTGTGCTCATCCATATGAATGGCAGGCCACTAGAAAAAAGGCTTTGTAATACACACAGGGAAGAGCTCTTGGCCAGACTGTTGCACAATGTCATTCTTTGGTGCTTGTTACCTGCAGCTTTGGTTATGACTGATCCTATCCCAGCCATAAAGAAGCAGTAGCGGCAATTTTACCAGCACTAAGAAAGGGCATCTCTCAGGGAGCACAGAGAGGAGACACATACCTCTAGAAATCCAGATCTAGCCTCAAAACCTAAAGAATTCACCATATTTGCGATCTTCAGTTCTAGAGCTACTTTGTATGGGGATAGGCTGGACTACCTTCCGTCATTTTGTTGTAGAAGAATGGTAAGAATTTAAACAGCTGTGATAATGTTGTGGATGAGGCCTAGGTTTGTAAGGCATTTTATGTTCTTTCCTTCGTGGAAAAAGTAAAGCCTGATATTTAAATGCAATGATATTTCAATACTATAGACTTACAGGAGTTCCTTTGTTTTGCATGCCAAGACAAACCATGTACAGATGTGTAAGAACCAGGACCTGCTTCAGAAAAATCCTAAACAACTAAGTTTTATGCAAGAGTTCATACCGTTGCCCACCAGGACAGGTTTGTATTGAAAATATCATTACAGAATGCCTGTCGTGCCAGGTTGCATGAAGGACAGGGTAAGGAAATTTTGCAGTAAATACCACTATGGACTCAAATTCCTGTTTATTTCCCATGAACTCAATATTTGCATAGTCAGACCAAATGGCTTTAATTTTCACTGGGATATAACGATGAGGCTGACACACCAACTGACGCCTTTCTGGATAATCTCTAGCTGGGATCTGCTGAAGTCAGAAGACTCCTGCTGACAGAGACATTTCAGGTGCTTTCTCTCTCGTTCCTGCACATTTTCCAGAGCATTAACCATGTGAAGCAGATTTTAGAAATGTTTGATAAAACCCCAAAAGTGTTTATAGGAGTCCACATTTTTTTACCACATTCTGGAGGCCATTATAATACATGAAAATGAATAATTATTGCAAGCAGCATACCAGTTAAATGACAAATATTGTTTTGCATTAAAAGCACACCATGTGTCCTAGCCCGGCTTGCTGGCTGATTCCTAGCATCGGTTGACCAGCTGTACCTACTAAACATTGCTGCTTGGTTTTCATCACCTCAGATCTTCAGCATAAGCCCTAAAATGCTGAGACAGCTGAATACGCAGCAAGCCACGGAGTGAACTCCACTTAACCTTCCTTGGTCGCTCACCGCCACATCTGACCTCTGCGCTGGAGCTGCTCCAGAGGGAGAAGGCGAATTCTTCCCATCGCCCCGCTCTCATACGGGACCTTGCGAACAAGCTGGGGGGAGGGCAGGTTTAATTTACTGCTTGAGTTGTGAAATGTTCTTTAGAAGTATTGGAGATTTCTTGTTCTGTCGCCAAGCGATAGTTATGCAGCTTGATAAAATTTCTCGAGCGTGCAGGAGGTACGTGCTGGGACACCGAGTGTTGCATGGGGCAGGTGTTAATTAGCAGCGCTGTCAGGTCCTATATCAGCACCCAAATAGCTGATTGAAAGGAAAAGACGTCCGAAGACAGGCGGTTGATATTGCTCTTTCATAAGCCGTGGGTAACTGGTTGTGCTTCTGGGAACCAGTTGTTCCCCTGTTATCTCCTGCCTGGGCACAGCACGGGCAGGCACGAGACGGCGGCAGCTCCTCCTTGGGGGGACGCGGCCCCGTCCCCCTCCCCGCGCTCAGCACAGGGGTTTGCAAGAGGCTGCTGTCCTGCCAGCGCTCGGCCGGGGCTGAGGAGGGGTTGTGAAACTTGGCTCACCAGTCATTCACGTGTCTTTTGTTTTTAAAAGGGGATGAATCTAGGCCTGAAACACAGGCGGTGGAGACTCTCCTCAGCCATCGCAGTGGATTTAAGTAAATAAAAGCTGTACCCGCATAGTGCTGCTGTATCCCAGCTGCTAGGGCTGTGTTAGGTGAGCCCTGCGCACCTCAACGTGCGTGTAAAGGAGAGGATTGCCTGCTTTTCCCCTTGCATGTACAGCCTCCCAAACCTCTAACTGCTCTCACTGCCCTTCTTCGAACATCTTTTGCTTTCGCTTGCCCTCAGAGAAGCGGCTGAATCTACCTGCACACCCCTTTTAGAAAGCATGAGGTCTGGTGCCCCTCGGTGCAGGCTGCTGGTGACGATGTGCGGGATGCGGGCGGTGGTGGCTGCCGCAGCCCAGGGTCTCGGGGCACCTGTGCATCTTGCAGGGAGCAGCTGTGGGGAGACATTTGTGTTTGGGCAGATGCTCACACCAAAGGAGAATGAAGAAGTAGCAACAGTTTTAGCCAAAAACAGAAGGACCAAAAGGCTCCTTAATGCTCCCGTTCTCCTGTTTGCCTCCCCTGGTTGTGAGGAACAGATGCTCGAACCTTTTTCTTTAGCTGGTGCTAAAAATCTGTCCTGAAGGAAGACTAAAACTGCTGCCGGCTGCACCTAGGCAAGGGTTTGCTATAATCCCAGTGCTGCTATGGACCTGCTGCTAACTCTGCTTTAATAATCCAGCGGACCCAGCCCACGTGTGCATTGAATGGAGCTACCTCGAGGAGGAACGTGCCCCCAGGTCTCCTCACCGTTGGGGTCAGAATGCAAACAAACTTCATCGCTGGCGGCGGCGAGGGGCTGCGAGAGCCAGAGCCACGGCTCTCACTTCAGGCTCACTTGACACCATGCGGAGTTCATCTGCCCTCCCCAGATGTCTCTACTTCTGTTCGCAGAGGCTGTTACAACACGAGAACTCGGCGTGTGAGTTGTTCAGATTGTTCCTTCTGATACGCTGGGTCTCGCCTGTGTCTTCCCCGCGCTTCACGCGCTGGCCTGTTGCTCAATGAGCTACTCTGCTACAGCCCTGCCGAGCTCTTGCCAAATCGCTCGCGGCACAGACAGAATTTGCTGCCTTGCTCTTCGCTTCATCTTCTAGGTTGAGCCTTAACCGAAGTGCGAGGAAGCGCTGTCGTTAGGCTGGCTGCTCTTTCCAGGGTGGTACCTGGCTGTTTCTCTCTTTTTCTTTCCCTCCCTCTCTCACGCACGCAGCATTTATTTGGCAGCTGGGCTTTACCTCTCCCCTACAGCCTGCGTGCTTTGCTAAGAGCTTCTCACGAGGGGCTGTATCAAAAGCTGCAAGAGCTCTCAATAAATGAGTTTTTCACTGCTAACACTTCAGAATTGCAGTAACAGCTGAAGTAAGCATGACTAAATGTACAAATGCTGCAATAGGTTGTCCTTACCCATTAACTCCTCTTCACAGGGAATGTTGCCTGCTGGCCAGAGCATAAGCTGGGCGACAAACTCGGGCAGGATTACAGCCAACGCTGAATGCAAACGCTGGGGAGAACAGTAATAAGGTACAAGCGAGGGCCAGCAAAGCCGAGCTCCCCTGCAGAGCCAGTCGATCCCACGGTCCAGGAGCGCAAAGTTCAGCGTCAGCTTGCTCTGGGCATCTCAGCCGAGGGGCAGGAGCTTGGAGCGTGGTGAGGCGCAGAGGAGCAGGGCTGCGGCTGCAAGACACCGTGATGCCTCTAACGACTGAAATTCTCATCACCTCCAGTCTCTCCCTGCAATGGGCAACTCCAGAATGCAAACATGGAAAAATGCAGTAGTACGCCTACCTGACTCTAAGGGATGCAGCATCAAAATACCACGCTTCTGCCTCAGCTACACAATGCAGCATCAAAATACCACGCTTCTGCTTCAGCTACAAGCTTGGCAGCTTCTCCAGCCTGGCTTGGAAGTGCAACATGAGCATCAGCTTCTCCTGCGAGCTCTGTGTTCCTTAGGTTTGTGTTGCAAACATCTGGCAGGCTTTTGTTTGGTTTTTTCTTCCCCACACTTGCACACATTTTAGTCGTTTCTGCCGTGCTCTGACCGTGCTGCTGTGGATGATGGTGGGGAAGCATCGGCGCTCTGCAGGAAGCGAGTCTAGCCAGTGCAAATCTGTGCTTGCTTTGGGAGGGAAGTCGGGAAGGATGAATATTTGCCCTGTGGCACCAATTTCCTGTCTAGCATTCCCCAAAAAGCAGCTGGAAAACGCCCAGGAACACAGATGTATCTATGTGGGCCTGGCACCCTCCTGGCAGCGGTGAGAAGGAAAGCCTTTAGTCTTTCCCTCTACTTGCCATAGACCTTCTTCCCTAGCCGCAACCGCCGTCCCCCTCCAAAATTCCCAGAATCATCACTTTGCTGGCGAAATACGAATTCATTATTCAGTTTAATGTACCACATGGGCCCATGTGGAAAAATGCAGATTCTGCCTCAGGAGACTGAGTGATGCAATCAACTGGGTCAGCGAGATGTGTGCGAGGGAGGCTGGCGGCACGACAGCTCCCGGGCCAGCCGCACGCCAGCAGCTCCTCTGCCAGCGCTTAAAAAGCCTCACTCAGCTTGTCAGGACACCGCTGAACTCCTTGACCTTTTTAACGATAGTGAATTTTAATGATTTCCTTTAGAAGTCTGATGCATAGTAAGTCAGCGCCATGTCCACTGCTGACATCCTTCGGTAGGAGCTGGTGGGATTAGAGGACAGAGGAATATAATTCATTAGTCGTAAGGAATTGCCTCCCGTTGCTGTGTAGTTTCAATAACAACAACAAAAAACCAAAACTGATTGATTTTAAATGTGCCTTACCTAAGAATGAAATTTTGTTGTGGATTTGATGGAAATGGCTTTTAATGTTTAAGTTTTGCACATGTCATGAGTACAGGTTTGCCCGAGCAAAGCAAGCTGCTTTAGCAGGCAGCTGCAGTGCTGGGGGCCTTGCTGGGCAGCGAGCACAGAGCTGGTGCCTCCTGCCCGGCTTCCGAAGACCCGTCTGCATGCTCTGCTAACCAGGAGAAGAGTTCACAGCACGTGCTGAGCCCACCTTCACGACGGGGCGCTGGATTATAGCCATGCGATCTACTGTTTCAATAGGTAGCGTCTGAATCCTGTCCTATTAAATGATGCACACATGAGGTTTCTAATGAAATGCTGCGCTGCCTTGGCCCTTGAAGATCGAGGGAGTATTGGCCCCTTCCCAGGCCTTTCTCGTGCCCCTCTGACGGTGCGGAGCAGAAGCACGCTGTCTCTCCCAGCTCCTTCCCACGCGGGCAAGCGTCAGCTAGCGAAAGTCGGCTTCTTAATCTGACCCGAAACAAAACTTCTCAGTCCACGTTCTCACTTTCCTTCTCATGAAACTTATTCGAGAAAGACTTTCTTTGTCACTTCACAGACTGTTTGCGGTTATTGATTCTGGTTATGGAAATACTTTATTTGAGTAGTTATGGGAACAAATTTCAGCCTATGGCTTGGTTCAGCTCCAATCACTTCCTAGTAGCACTGATGCTGCTCTGGCTGGGTCTGGAGGCACTGGTTAGATCTCTTCCAGCGCTGCAGCAAGAGGTGAAAATCAGTAACTTGCTGGGATCTGGCCCTTTTGAGAAAGGGAAAGGGAGGCTGCAAGGGCGTGTGAAGGCTCCATGTTCACCCAGCAGTAAGGTCTCGGCTGCTACTCAGTCCTACAGCCATGCGCACAAAGTCATCGCTGTCACGTTTGCGGTGAAGGGGCTATAATAACAGCACGGCAGCAGTTCTTCTTGAGGAGGAAGGCAGGAAAGACTACGGAGATTGTCTTGGGAAGGAATAAGAACTGAAAAGAGTTGGTTTATGGTAACAGCCAGAGGCCGGCGAGCCTGCAGTGGCAAGCAGCGTGCAAAACAGTATGATGATCTTTGCCCTAAGCGGCTCAGAGTCCAGCTGAGGGCAGCCGGTGCAGAGGGAAGAGCGCTTGATGGACGTGTGAGCACGGGCAGAGGATTAGCTGGGTAACAGCAACAGATTGCACAGATTACCCACACTGATGGCACAAGGCTATGGGCCGGCGGGGGGGGAGTGCCACGTCCGCGATGAGCCTTTCTGATAGATCTTGACATTGCTCGCTCTCCTCTCTTGCCCTGGAGCAGCCTGACTGTAGCTGGCCATCTTGGCCTGCACGCAAACCAATGAGTACAAAGTGTGCAAGACTCCCAACGCCATCCAGCATCTTGCATCACTAGCTGAGATTTTTTTGCTGATTTCACTGTAGGCCCAAGTCAGAAATGTATTTAAATCTTATTTACAGTTCAAATACATGCTGAAAGTTAAGCAGACGCTAAGTGCTCCCCTGATACAGGCTGCTAGCAGTAGGTTTGGGTTTTATTTTTCTTTTTGTATTAAGTCGTGCGCTGTTATAGCATAAATAATGTGACTGAATTTATTTGGCAATCTTTTCGTCTGCAATGTATCTCATGGCTTTTGAGGGGAGGTAAAGCGAAAATAGCTATAGCTATTGTACTAAATAAGGCTCTCGCCAACCCCAACTGTGGAACAGGGGCTCATTACCTCTCTGGACAGAAAAGCAGATTTTTCTGTCTTCTAGGGTACATTTGCCTTTTGCTGTGCCTTTGTAAGGCCAATTAACATTAATGGGAGTTGTATATACACACCCACTGGAGAACAGACCTTTACAGGAGGACCTCGCTAGCTCTTTCTTACTGTGACTTTCATTCTGAGTTGCTAAATTTTATGGATTAACAAGAATACAAAAAATATGGAAAAAGCAATCCTGGATATTGCCATACCAAAGTGCTTACTTAATGAATTTTAACGAGTCAGGTTTGAGAACGAATTGGTAGGTCCATGTATCCTCTGGAAAAACTATACAAAGGCAATATGATCAGCCAGCTGTATAAATATCCCACTGCATGGTCCTGACCTCTTCCACTCAGACAGTCTAATTCCCTGAGAAACTCTGTTTCCAAGGGAAAAACACTAGAAATTCTCATAAACTTTGCTTTCCCAACCTGCCAAAGAAGAGGCATTTGCAAAGGGACTCACGCATAGGAGAACGCCCAGAGGACCTCCTTGGGACAATAATGCTACAAGGATTGCTCAGCTCCTGGGACAACTCTGTGAGTCCCAACCATCCTCCATCCTCGAGCAAACTGAGCTGGTATTTTTAAAGACACTGTATATTTAAGACAACTATGAGAAACCTGCAGCCTCTGACATCATTTCTCTGCCTAGGGATGCTTCATTTTTCCCACGTTATGGTGGGATAACATTAGACTTGTTTTCATGTGTGGTTTCCCAATGGTATTTGAAGGGCCCGCAGCAAGGAAAGATTCTTCCCTGTTTCTTCTTCTCCCCGTGGGTTTGAGGGAATGTAATGGCAAGCGGAAGGCAGGTTCAGCAGCGAAGCTGTTTCTCATCCCTGTCTTACCATACACACCCTGCACCCTGGAGTGAGGGACCTGGGTTGTATCGGAACAAACACCATGTATTTGCTGTTCAAACAGCGAAGCATGTGAATTCAACGCGTATCAATGTGGATTAATTATCAGGATCATGGGAAAAATGAAGACAGTTGAAAAGGAATGATGACACCATTATAAAGCACACGGAGGTTGGGAAGTCATCCTCCTTTTTAAAGAAGCGAGTTTTGAAAATCTTAAACAAATGTAAGATTTAAATAGAAAAATGTGCCTGTGCAGTAGCAATCGTTTCATCCAGCTGGAATCCCACCATAAACTGCCTCCTGTTGCTGTTCTCCAGCACACGACGTGTTGTCTTCTGCTGCGTGGTGCCTTCCTGCCGTCCCCTCGCAGAACGCCTGCTTACAGAAAGCAATTGCTGGGGTACCTGGGGCAGTACACAACCCCGCTAAATTCAACTCATTACTTTTTTAAAATGAAAGAAAGCTGGCATTTTGGGGGAATTCTCAAAGGCCTGGAAAGTTTCAGGACTATCCTGATACTCTCTTTCCTTCCCTGCAATCATCTTCAAAAGTATTTCTGTTCTTTTCTGCTCCTCTGTGGAATATTTTTTCATTCTTAAATCGATGATTTGTCCTTTATGACGTTTCTGTGTGAGGGTTTACATGTCCTCCAATGAGGCACATAAATAAAAAGCTGAATTCTGAAAGCCACACCGCCTGGATTACATACCTCTAAGTTGCCAGGATTTTTCTCCTGACTGCTCACACTGAGTGTCCACTTATCTCCACCTGCATCTCTGTTCTGCACCAGACAGGTCTCACTGAACTGCGCTCATCCCCGGACAAGACCTAATTCATTGTGCTTCCTCCAAACAACGCAGAGACTAAACACTGGCTCTGGGGGAACGGCACTGATTTCACTAATTTGCTTTTCAAACCCCATTACCTTAAGTTACGCCATGCCCTGGTTGGGACTTACTTGCATTTGCGTCTGTAGTACGCTGATTTAGCTCAGAAAAAGCTCTAATTAGTGTGTCAGCTGGTGCAAAGCGTAAGGGCTGAGTGCAGGCATGCCCAGGGAGGTGGGAGACAGTGAAGCCTCCGAATACACTTGGGTAGAGAAGAAGGGGAGCGTTAGATCTCCGGGGGAAACTCTGAGTGGGAGGACATGAAGATCCATGAGAAAACCAAGTGAAGAAGGGACCTGGGGTGTCTTCTTTATCCTCAGACTGTCTGCAGTCCATCAGACCTCTCCCTGCCTGTCCTCACTTCCCAAGTCAGTGGAGAGCGGCCTCGTTTACCTCATTTACCTCGCCATTTACCAAGGACAGGACTGGAGCAGAAACCGTGCCAAGCAGGGAGAAGAGGCTCCCGCAGCCATCCCGCACGAGCCACCTGGCTGTTTTGATATTCTCATCTCGCCTTTCAGGCCCTGTCACTTTGAAATTAGCTCTTGGGGTTGAATTTAACATTTTTACTTTCAAAAAAGCAAGCAAACAAAAAGACAAGGTTTTCTGTTTCATTTTTATTGTTGTTTCCAGTCCAGCTCTTTAATGCTATTTTTAGAATCCTGTGTTTTAATGCTGTGGCATGAATTGCTGGGATTTCCCTTTGCTAACATAAAATAGACGATCTGCACTTTGGTATTAGCAGTCAGCCAGGAAATCCATGCCTGGTGCCAAAAAGGGGCCTTCTTTCATAAATCCGTATTTGTTTTAATTTCCCTTTGCAGCAATGACACGCCAGATCAGCTGCATTGGTTTCTCGACATATTATGCAGTTCCATATAACTCCACAGGCTTAACTGGAAATGAGAGACAATATTTGTCTCTATTTGATTCACTGATGATACACACAGCTGGGAAACGCCGGTTTGCAAGAAATCAGGGAAAGGATTATTTTCTGATCCCTATAAAGAAGAACTGGCAGAAGGCAGTTGTTCTACAGGGAGCTTTAAAAGTTTGGAAACATAAATGATGACTCTTGTATGCCTAATTGCATTTAACACCTTGACAGAATTATCTTTTACTGATCATATATTTATTACAAAGCAAGGAAGCTGTAATCAAGTAGGCTGAAATCAACTGAAGGATCCAGATCTCTTCCACCTCTGCCACTGTCTGAGCAACCCACCTCTGTTTTGCTGTGAAATGGGAATCATTCTGTCGATCCACTTTTTGTGCAGTCTGTGAAGGAAAAAGGCTCTGTATAAATAACTTGTAATTATGCTTCTCTCTGGATCAGAGTTAATTTCCAAAACACTCATGTCCTGTTGCTACTGTAGCTGGTCTCTTCCTCTCAGCCAGGAAGGTATTACGTGGTAAGGATTACGTGAAGCAATTTTTTAACTTCTATTTTTAAGAGTTCTGAAAGGTGACACCTAAATGTTAGTCCCTGCCAACCTTAAAATAAAATGGCAGCTCCGGGCACTTTGACATTCATGGTTAGCAGGGAACACACACGGTGCGGGGAACGTGGAGCAGCGGTGTGCGTGGTGTGGCATCGCTCTGTACAGCTCGCTTTGAGGCAGGGGAAGGTTCCCGGTGCATTGTAGCAGCTCTCTGGCCCAGTTCCCTCAGACTGCCTTGCAAAAATACAGCTCGTGCAGATGTGGTCCAGCAAGGACTGTGACAGCCAGTTCCTGGAACGGGGGTCAAAAGGGCTGCAGTTTATCTCACCGGGATGAACTCCCGTCTCAGGGGGACAAAGTTGGGCAGAGCGGTCCAGAGCAGCCCTCTGCTCTGTGCTCGAGGGGGAAGAGCTCACCAGTCACCCAGCAAGGGATGCTGCGGGGGAGCTGGGATCTCTGCGGTAACCTGTTAAAACACACTGGCAAATCAAGCCAGGTGATTTGTGCACCACTGGCAACGCGCACAGAGCATGAGGCAGCAGCCTCTGAACAGATTATGAGAGACCTAAATTCATCTCACGAGCAGATCCCTGGGGGCTAATGAAGTCCCAGCGGGTACGCGGGCACAAATGCCCGAGCACTCCTCACTACATCATGCCGCAGCATGATACCGCACAGGAATGAAGGCGCCCGTGAATAAGCAGGTCACGGGAAGCAGCAACAGACAGCAAGGCACAAATGCAGCAGTAGCAGCAGGTTTTGTACTTGATTTACTCCTCCGCTGTTTGGCCCGCAGTGATGCGCTGCATCTGGCTCAGTACTGAGCTATGCCCAGTGCCTCGCGTAAGGATCTTCCCTTGGCATGCTGTGAGCCACAAGTCAGGCTGGAGGTCAAGGCGAGCTCTGCCTCGCTTGCTTTGTGTGCTAAAGCTGACCACTTCAGACACAGCAGGCACCGTGGAGAGCAAGCACGTTGAGGTGCTAGAGGAAGATGTTCAGTAATCTCCCAGGTGTGGATAAAGATGATGGTTAGGGCCATGTTACACACATTCTTGGGGTGCTGAGTACTAGACCTTATTTACTCATAAGGCTGTATTTCCACAGGCAGACTTGTATTAAGAGACAAGTCCTGTTGATGCCAGGATGCTGTCCCAGGCAGCGAGAGGTCCAAATGCCACCCCTGCACTTCCCCTCAAGGTCACCTGCTCCCAGGATTTCCTTTGCAGTCAGTGCCAGGCTGCCCTGACCAGAAACTGCTACTCTTACCCGATCCCCAGCCCTGGGCTTAGTCACTTCCAGCCACTGGTTCTGCTTCCTGCCCTGGCGCTGCCGGGGCCTCTTTTGGTTGTGAAACCAGCGGTTAACATCATGCCCAGCAGTGAGCAAGCCCGCCCATCCCACCGCCTTGTGCAGGCCACCCGCCTGAGGCAGTCGTGCCTCCTTGACTGTATTAATGCCTGCAACACAGCTGGGAGAAGCAGCAATATTTGATAGCTAAGGAGCTGCACGAGAAAGAAGCAGAGTCACTTGCCCACGACATCTGAGGAATAGAAATTGAATGTAGACCTCCCACAGTGAAGGGCTGTGCTTCTACCTACCAGAAATCCTCTTCTTGTAATGGGGAAAAGGTTGTTGCATGAGAAGAAGTACTTCTCAATGCAGAAAGCATCTCCTCTGCTGTACGGTTTGTTTTTTTCCCAGCTCCCATCCTGCCCACTTCAGGAACGGTGCATCTTACAGAAGTCAGGCATTTTTAGTGGAGGGTCCTCATCTGTAAAACAAACGGGAGCCAGAACTCGGCATTAAAACAAAGCCTCCACCCTTCAGTACCACTGATAACTAACCTGGTCTTTCCGCACGCAGGAGGTTTATGAAATAGGCACGGCAGGGCAGCTCCGGCAAACAACCACCCCAGGGCAGCGGGTAAGCCTGCGCTGGGGCTGCATTCTTTTGGGGCAGGGACTGGCTCTTATCGTAAGTTTTTAGAGCACCAAGTACTGTGGACCTTAATCCTGATGGGGCCTCTAGGCGTGACAGCTCTATAAATATTTAATGTGCCTTTAATCTTGGGGTGGGGAATGTGACTTGTATCCCCAATAGGAAGTGCTGATCCGCCGTTTGTGTGACTGTGTCGTTGTTGTACTTAAAGATACTATGCTGAGTACCTGCTACAGTATCAACTAACATACTGTAAAGTGTACTCAAAGGGATATTGCACAAGGAGCAAACAGCAGCATGGGAGCGCATTTATTCTGCAGGCACTAATCCCAGCTCAGCAAGTAAAACACCGCAGAACTCCCAAAATCGCGGAGCCTTTGAGTCGTATCTGACTTGGATCCTAGAAAGGGGGGGTTCTGCTGTTTAGCGTGATGCCCTCCCGCAGAGGAAAGGCAAGAAGGAAGAGTGGAAGGACGGCGGGACACATTCTGTCCTGGTAAGCCCCGCTGGGCTGCCGGGCACCTCAAACCCTGCTGAGTGGCCTTCACCCATCCGCCAACGGCTGGTTGGCTTGGCTAGAGAAGGCTTTCTGCACACCTTGCGGAACACAGCCACAGCCGTTTCTCTCCCATTTGGAAAGAAAGGCCATCAGGTAAAGGTTAGGAAGCTTACATTTTTGTGTAATTTTCTGTAAGGAAGAAAAACATTGACTGTGAAAGGAGCCTGTAAACTGTGGGATGCAAGATTTGTTCTTCTCCACAGCTTTCCTGTGGCTAAGGACATGACTAATCCCCTGTGACAGCCCCGTGCTTGGAGCCTGCTGCTCGCACTGGTGCAGCTGGGGACTCGTCGCTTTTCCCCATCACAACATGAAATGAAAACTCTTTTGCAATGAAATCGGTTCTGCAATGAAATGGAGGATCACTAAAGCACTTGCTGCAACCGCTGGGAATAAATTCACTTTTATTTTATTCACAGTATTGTGAATAAATGGTGAATTATGTATTGCAAACGTCCCCTATGTGGTACGATGTGGGTGTGTCCTGAATGACATGTGAATACCTTTGGGTTTAAGCCATGAGCTACTGCACTTTAAGATGGACCCAGAAAGTGTGGCAGCACCCTCTTAGTCATTCTGGTGGAACCCCAGTTCAAGCCTGACTTCCCAGAGAGGTTCAGTCTTGCACATCTACCGATGAAATGTAGGCTGTACCTTGCTGTTCCTGATCCCCCAGGGAGCAATTTCACCCCCGTGACACATCTGGGCAACCTTCCAGTCTGCCCTCACTTGTACCTCAGCAGCTGCAGCCTCAGTGGGCTTTCGGCAAAGAGGAGGCCACGGCTACATCTCCTCTCAGCCCACCGCGCTGCGGCCTCCTGTCCCGCAGCACCCTGCGGCCGGGCTCAGCGCAGCCAGCCCCGTGCCTGCTGGGAAGCCCCCTTATTTCAGACCATAAAAAAGCTCTAGCGAGTTTTATCGCCATGGCGTGTCAATGTGGCTTGAAAATCGTGGCTGCAGTTCATCAGAGATGGGTGCAAAGCTACTGGTGAAATGTTATGTAAACAGGAAGAAAATACGTGACTCCATAGTGACGGCGAAACGCCGTCCAATTTCACAATCATCTCTTTCCTCTTATGGGTCAAGTTTTATTCGCCGGCCCTCCTGCCTAGGCCTACTGCTGTCAGGTGAGTAAGACAAGCTGGATTCAGCCCTCAGCAGCGCTTTGCTCTGCACATCGTGACAGGTCTCTGCCTCTGGACTGCTGACCTCCTGCTTCTCCCTAGAGACAAGCTGCTAGGCGGCTATAAGGTACACCATAGGCACCGAGCTCTGGTACACGGCTGGACGTTAACCTGTCATGAACCTTGCTTGGGGGTGAAGCAGGGTAGAAATCGGACGGCAGAACTAAGGTCACTCCACACGCTGAACCTCTCTCGGAGCCTGGCAAAGGGCACGCTGCTGGTGAAAGGCTGCAGCCCACGGCCGGCTGGCAGCAGGTATGCTCTCAGCAGGAACTATGAGCACCACTTCGTGTCTACCTCCGATAACATATTGCAGTCTCCACTCGTGCTCCCAAACATCTCAACAGTCTGGGCCTTCTGCTGACAACCCTGCCAAATTCTGCAATAGCTTTTTTCAGGACAAACGGCAAAGAAACCTAGAGCTTTTAAAGCAAGCATTTTGTCTAAAATTTCCTTCCTTAAACTGTTTAGGGTAATTACACGTAGCAAACCGATTACGTAAATCATGACTCGCTGACAGATAATTCACAGGAATGAGAGCTACATTAACGCAGTAAGTGTGGTGCTGAGCAGGTCATCACGCTCTTCTTACGTGCTACAGGAGACCTGAAGCAACCACCTTGTAACTACTGCTGATTTCTATTCCAGGCCTCTCGTAAACCAGCTTGCACGATGATGGTGATGCCTGCCACAATTCATTTAGATCAGCTCTCACGAGCTGCCAGCTTAGCCAGCATCAGAGCAGCAACACGATGCCGGTTACCTTAGGTGGCCATCAGCCACGACTGCTGAGCTCTCTTTTGCTTAGTGCGTTTGCTGATGGCAACGCAATTGGTCGTAACAGTGCACAGGGGTAAGGGAGCAGAATCAAGTCAAACTCACTTAGCCATCATCTACCCCTGCATCTAGCTTTAGATCCCAGAAATAACCATTTTTGCACTTCAGTAAATGTTACCTATATTTTGGGTAACAAAAATACAGGCCCCGATTTTGGATGGGGTCTTGACCTCGCCCCATTTGAAGTCAATGGGTTTAACTGAGGAGTGTAAAGAGGAAAGAGGTTCTAAAGCAGAGCAAGAAAAACCTTATTCTATCTTATTTTCATCCCAGTTCCACACACCAAGGTAGAAGGATAGGGCTGTATTTTAACAACAAGGGTGTAGCAACAGCATGCAGTCAACACAGACGTGGTGTTATCTCTTTGTGGGAGATAAATTTAAATTGTCAGGCCGTGCCATGGAAATGCAACATTTGCATTTTCCTATCAGGATGTGCCAGGACGTTACACTGCAATCGCAAATCATGAGGTAATAATGTGAAGTGGAGGAAGGAGTAGCCTAAATCTACTGCAAAGTACTATATGCTGTTATTTAGTATTTTAAAAGGGTGCCCATAGCATCAGGAGATGGAGCCCAAGAAAAGCTCCAGAACTGTGTGAACAGTAGGTACCATAATACAGTTTCACGGCTTGCAAACCCAGACTCTCCTCAATATTCCTTATGGATAATCCCATTCCCTTCACTGTAGGCTGGGAGATCGACGCATCGGTGTTGCATGCTGGATCTCAGAATGATGTATACGTACTGATCTGGCCTCCTAGATCCAAGTCAGCCTCACCATCCTCCTTGGCATGCTCCATCCTCTAAACACCCAGGTTTCCTTCATTTGTTTTTTCTCTTTATCTTTTCCTGTTTCACAATGACTCCACAGTTCCTTCATCATTGCCTGATATTTCTTCCAGTAGCTCACTAAGACCATAAGTAACATCTGTCTTGTTTCATCCATTCTCACCCTCTTTCAATGGGGAGGGCTTTGTGTGCAGTTTCTATTTTGGCAGGATTTTCAGTTTGTTTTTTTTTTTTTTTTAAAGCCAACAGAATAAACATTTTCCTCCCTACAGATTGTGTGTTTAAATTAGGGAAAAGCAGATCACTCTGCTCGTGGATGGGGGGAAAGGGAAAGATTTATGGGGTTTCTGAGTTCCCGTGGGAGTTTCCTAGCAGGCCCCTGGGAAACTGCTGAGTCCTGCACAGATGAACCTCACCCTGACAGTAAAAGTTCTGTTTTGCCCGAGGAGTCATCAGAAGTGCCACCATCATAGTTGTTGCAGAGCATTAGGTGATCTTTTAGATATGCTGAGCCCAGGCGCTCGAATGCCTTAAAGATAAAGAACAAAACCTCGAACGCTTCTGCGTCGATCTCCCAGGGGTTTGGGCTTTTGCTTTGTCATTTCCTCCCCAAATCACGTCCTGCTAGCTGGCTGTCCATGCCCTCACCCTTCGTGCCTGTTCCTAACCGCTCGACTGCTGAAGCTGCCTCTGTGCTCTGTATTCCTTTCTCACTTCAGCCTCATATCCGTGACGCTTTTCCTGGCACCCTTCCCAAGTTCTCTTGCTGCCAACTCAAACTCAGTACGAGCTTCTCGTATTCCCTTTCAAATCCTTTTCTATCGTGGCAAATAAACCCACTGTCGTCTACACATACACTCCTGATACTGTCCTTGACAGCTCTTCACTTCTGGCACTCAGCTGCCGTTTAATCATACAGATTCCTTCTCTGATTCACCTCATGTGCTCTTGCGGCCAAAAGCTTGACTTTGGTTTGGCAATGTCACAACAGGAGTACCGGGCTCTCCTCCCTTATGATCCGATTCCTGCCTTGCATGCCCCACTGTCGTTAGCATGCTCCCGTTTCACTCTGCTGTTTGGGCTGGCATCGCGGCACCTTCAGAGTCCGGTACCATCACCGCACCTCTGCCTTTCTGCATGTACCGCCAGCACCCTGCTCCTTTTTTATCATTGTTATCATTTTCCTGCTGCTTTGGAGAGTTTCTATCCTACTGCTATCCCTTTGCAGAGAACGCCTGACCTTGACTCCCAGGTAGCCCTCACGTTTAGATCCCTCCTCCAAACATCCTTCCACCGAGACTGCTCTCCCACCACAGTCTCGTCCTTGTGACATTTGCAAAGTGGGGGGGCAAAGCAAACCAAACAAATCTAGCAAACAAGATAGCTTGAAAACAGGAACTAACACGACGTGCATGCAGCACCAGAAATAACCTCGCTGCCATACGCGTGCAAGCCCTGTCCTTCCCTTGACCCCTCCCTCTGCACGTCTCCTGCCATCTCTCCTTCTCACGTCAGCCTCTGCTGCGGGTGACCGGGACCCCTCCCGCTCCTCCGCAAAGCCCCTGCGTACCTACGGCACCGCAGGTCTGAGCGATAAGCGCTTGAGCTCTGCTCCTCCCTAGCAAAACAACTGGAAACGCCAGCAGCTTCCCAGGGGAGTTATTTTCAGATAACACTGCAAAACTGCTTCCCTGCACGGGTCTTTGTATTGAACAACTGCAAGGGCAGCCTAAAACAAGAGGGCTAATATAAAAGTATGATTTCTGTTTTACCCAGGAAACGTTGCAGGCGCAGGCACACATGTTCACCCTTACACACACACTCCAGTCGGTCCAGCTTTGTGCGAAGAGGGCGTTCAATTTTATTAGCCTTTTTCCCTAGCTGCCCAGTGGCACGGACTTTGCTCCTCCGGGTTGAGATTTCTAAGCAGCAGGAGGCTTTCCACGTGTGTTTGAGAAGGTACAAAGCCTGCCGGAAAACAATGGAAATAGCTGGCTTATGACTGCTGCGTGTCACGCACTCATTTCTTGCCTGTTGGTTTGTCCTTGGAGCTGCTCGCACCGCCTGGAACCTGATCTCGAGCAGGCCGGTCATCCAGGCTGGCACGCACGCCGGCCTGCCGCCACGCCACGTGGGCGAGACACGGCCGGACTCTGGCCTGGCCTCCCTGCCCCACGGGAGCTGGAACCCCGGGGGCAGACAGACCCCTCTCAGCCCACCGCAGTCCTGAGCCACCCCAGGAACGCGGAGTGGGGCGCAGGGCTCCTGACGCAGGGGATTGCGCGGGGGTTTCCCGCAGGGACGCAGCCCCTTCAGAGCGGAGTGTGGCTGCACCGGCCTCTCCCGTCTCCCTGCCCGTCAGCGTCGGGGCTGGCACCAGCATGGCGCCTGCCAGGCTCTCCTCACCCCCAGGGCTGGATCTCCTCAGCTCCCCCAAAGCCTAGATCTCAGCCCCCCCCAGGACTGGATCTCCTCAGCCCCCCCCAGACTGGCTCTCTTCAGCCCCCCCAGGGCTGGATCTCCTCAGCACCCCCCCCAAAGGCTGGATCTACTCAGCCCCCCCAAAGCCTAGATCTCAGCCCCCCCCGGACTGGATCTCCTCAGCCCCCCAGGACTGGCTCTCCTCAGCCCCCCAAAGGCTGGATCTCCTAAGCCCCCCGGAACTGGATCTCCTCAGCACACCCCCCCCCGACTGGCTCTCTTCAGCCCCCCCAAAGGCTGGATCTCCTCAGCCCCCCCAGGACTGGCTCTCTTCAGCCCCCCCAGGACTGGATCTCCTCAGCCCCCCCCAAAGGCTGGATCTCCTCAGCTCCCCAGGACTGGATCTCCTCAGCACACACACCCCCCCGACTGGCTCTCTTCAGCCCCCCCAGGACTGGATCTCCTCAGCCTCCCCCCAAAGACTGGCTCTCCTCAGCCCCCCAGGGCCGGATCTCCTCACCCCCCCTACCCCCAGGCCGGGCTCCCCTCCGGGGCGGGAGCCGCCCGGTCTCCCCCGCCCTCCCCGATCTCCCCACCGCTGCGTGACGGCCGCCCTTCCCCCCCGCCGCGCCGCGGTGCCCCGCGCTGATCTCATCGCCGCGCCGCACGACACCCTGCCCGCCACGTTAGGCGGCCATCGCGTGCGAGGCGCCGGGCGCCCTGCCCGCCCCCCCGCCGCCGCCGCCGCCGCCATCACGCAGGGGGAACATATGCCGGCAAGGCGCGGCCCGGCGCCCCCCCGCCCCGCTCTCCGCGCCGATCAAAGGCGCTGCCTTCCCCGCCTCGCCGTTAATGCCGCTCCTCGTTAAACACGGCCGCGGGGGGCGAGCCGCCCTTCACACGCAACCCACCCCCCACCCCCCCCGCCGAGCCCCGCTGCCGGCCCGCAGGCGTGGGGGTGGGGGCAGCGCGCTGGGAACCCCCGCACTTTATATTTTATTTATTTTTACATCCTCAGCTCTTCATTCTGACCTTTGAGCGTGTGCGATGGGCGAGTTAATGTTTGCTTTGCGCTGCAGGGCAATGGCTTGGGTGACATTCCCACGCCACCCCCCCCCCCCCTTTCCACCCGGGACGCCCCATCTGCACCCCCCGACCTGGCGTGGGATCACGAAGAGGTTCTCCACCAAAAAACCCTTTTCCCTATCCAGCTGCTCGGCACCACTCTAAAAACCATGACCGATGCTTTGCCCCACACGGAGCTGCCCCAGAGACCCAACCTTTGCAGCTAAGAGAGAGTCATGCATAAATTAAACCAGGTTAACAAGGCCGGTGGAAGGTCGCCTCCTTTTTCACGATGGTGGCGTTCCAGTTTTTAGTAGCTGCCCCTAAATTATTTTTTGGGAGGTGTATCTTTTTGTATAAGGCTTATAGGGAATGCTTTGGGCATATAGGAAATTCTTTGGGCATAGAGGAATTGCTTTGGGCATATAGAAAATGCTTTGGGCATATAGGGATTGCTCTGGGCATATAGAAAATGCTTTGGCCATATAGGAAATTCTTTGGGCATATAGGAATTGGTCTGGGCATATAGAAAATGCTTTGGATATATAGGAGTTGTTCTGGGCATATAGAAGATACTTTGGGCATACAGAAGATACTTTGGGCATACAGGAAATTCTTTGGGCATAGAGGAATTGGTCTGGGCATATAGAAAATGCTTTGGGCATATAGGAAATTCTTTGGGCGTATAGGAATTGGTCTGGGCATATAAGAATTGATTTGGGTATATAAGAATTGGTCTGGGCATGTAGAAAATGCTTTGGGCATCTAGGAATTGCTTTGGGCATCTAGGAATTGCTCTGGGCAGGCTGGAAATCGGCTCTGGGAGGTGAGCAGCCCCGCTGCGCTCACGGCCCCTCATCCGCAGCATCACGCGTCCGCGCCAGGTTCGGGTGGAGGGAGGCCAGGCCGTGCCGGCTCCCTGGCCGGGGACGGCGGGGATGAAGCAGATGGCCACTGCGGCACAGCTGATGGGACATGATAAAACCGACTCTCACGGCAACTCGGTTTTCTGGCCCGTGTCGAAGGGGCCGTGCACAAACTAACCAGCAATGACAAGGAGAGGGGGACAGAATGTGAAATTAATTCCACTGAAATGGGGTTATACTGAAAACTCCCAATTCTCACATCTTTTCCTGATTTGTTTATGTTTACTGCTTTGCTGTGAACTCCAGTGGATTTCACCGAGAGCTGGCGGCGCAAACCCTGCTCACACGGCGGCTGAGCGCATGCCTCGCCTCTGTCATGGAACCGGCCCGGGCGCCAGGGCCGGTTTTGGGGCGACGGCTCAAAGGAACCGCAGGCCTTGCAGCGCCAGCGGGGCGCCATTTACGCCGGTTTCCTCCCCCCACGGAGCCAGCTCCAGCCCTGGCAATGCCGCTCCTCCCATTCCTCGCTATTAATTTTAAACCGGGCCGGTTCGCCATGCCGGGGCCCGGGGGGGGGGGAGGTCCGGGGCACCGCACCCCCCCCCCCAAAACGCCGCCGGTTTTGCGCGGGACCAGGCCCCGGGCGGGCGCGCGCCCCGACCACGTGACGCGCACGCGCGGGGCTGTGCGCCGTTGCCGTGGTTACGGAGGAAGCCGCGGTAAGAAAATGGCCGCCCCGGCTGCCTTCCCTCACCCCGCTTCTCCCCGGCTGCCTTCCCTCATCCCGCTTCCCTCCGGGCTCCGGCCGCCTACCGTGGGAGGCGGCTCCGGTCCGGGGGCTCCGCGCCGGGTCGTCCCGTCTCCCCCGCCTTCCCTCGCCCCCGCCGCGGCCTGCGCGCCGCCACCTTTCCCCGGGCCCCTCCACCTCTCCCTGGGCCCCGCCGCTGCCGGCAGCCAGGGCCTGTCCCCGGGCAGGCGGAGCGCTTGCATTGCCCCGCGTGGGCCGGAGGAAACGTGTGGCCCCGTTGCTGACGGCAGGTTCTGACCCTGTGACCTCTGGCAGCTTCCCTGACCCCGCCGCAGAGTTTCGGGAGGCCATGGAGCAGCACGTCCCCATGCACGCGCTGCCCGAGGAGATTCGGAAGGTATGACACAGCGGAAGTACAAAAAACCCCAACATTTGGAGACCGGATACTACAGTAATTTAGGGATGTTTCACTGGCCTTCGAACACTAGTACATTTTGGTCCTGGTTTTAGATTGGGTGTGTTCTAGGTTTTGCCATTATATATGAAGTGTAATTACACGCTAGTGCTATAGGAACACTGTAGAGGAACATACTTGTTTTGTAATGATGTTGTCACTGCTAGGTGAGTTTCAAATTTTACCCCATATGGCATGTTTTGTTGCCATAAGTTTGGAATGACTGCAGAGCATAACGTGTAATTGTTCCAAAGGAGTGTCAACACAAATAGGAACAGAACATTGCCCTTCATCTTTTCTTGTGGATGCTCTTTGTGTGTGAAGCTTTTCTTTTGTTTGGGAGACAGATTATTACTAATGTAACAATGCTGCTGTTTATATGGGTTAACTTACGAGGAGGCTCTTTATATGTGGTGATGCACACAAGTGGAACACGAGTCACTTTTTGTAACACTATGAAGTTTTTACTTTGGCAATAAAACACCCTGCTGTCCTCATTTTTTGGTATGTGTCTAATAATCAACAAGTAATTTAAAAGTTTTATGTACTCATGCTGGCAAAGCCTGGAGAAATTCTCCCTGGAATAGTCCAGGAAACTGTTGAGACAATTTCTGAGCAATCAATAATGATTTCTGAGAATTCAAGGATGGGTAAGATGATAGCCAAAAGAAGAGAAAAAGGAATACTTGCCCTTAAAGAAGTGGGGGAAGAACGTGGGAAACTTACAGACTCATTAGCAGCTGTTTTTGGTAGCAGGAAAGATACCAGATATGTTTGTTTATTTAGGAATTAGTTTGCAAACATCAAGGGGATATGGTGGTTAGCAAAAATCAGTGCAAGTTTCTCAGAAAAACAGTTGTGCCAAATTGTTGGATGAAGTACATCAGAGAATTGTTCTGGATCTAGTACTGCTTGGTATTTCCATTAATGACTTAAGGCTGTAGTTTGGTGGCACTTCAGTTGCCTGTCTTTCATTTGGATCAGTTCCTGATCTAGTTCCTGATCTGCGTGCTACACGTACGCTAGCACAAGGAGGAAGCAGGTGTGAGTGCAGGCACAAACTGGGAACAGAAAGGGGGTGACATTTTTTCTTTCAGTAGGAGTGTCAGTGTCTGCTGTTTTTCGTTGAGCTAGGATCTTAGCTTACAATAAGGAATACACTGATGCCAGCCTGGGAGGGGTTGTGAGCACGCTGGAAACAGCATTAAACTTCATCTTTTCAGTAAGAATAAGGCATATTTAAAAAGAGTAAGTCTAGTGCATCAATACAAAATACATAGTAACTGATTAAGCTTCCTTGTTCCTTGCTAGACCTAACACTGAGGTCTATAATGAGGTCATAAGCAGAATAATATTAACAAACTGATGTTATAAAGAATGCAAGTATTAAATGTATTAGTATAGGAATTGCACGTAGAACGGGCTGTCGTTATTCCTCTGTTCAGGGCTGTTGAGGTATCAATTCTGAGCTGCAGGCTTTAAGAAAAATAATGCAACTGATGATGGAAATCTAGAAAAATGCAAAAATAGTAGAGAGCTTAAAAATCCTGTTGTTCTGGGAAAGGGTAACAGAACTGGATTTACTTATTCTAGAAAATATGTGAGGGCGCAGTAACAGTATTTGCATGTGTAGGAAGATGGTGGTTGTCCTTCGTCTCCAGCTGCAAATTAATCTTATCCTCACCTTTCTGGACTTGCTTTGGTTGAATGTTATGGAACTGTAGATGTAGGGGTAGCTGAGCACTGGAGCAGCTTGCCCAGGGGAGTTGTGGAATTCCTCCAGTGGTACTGTTGTGGGAACAAGCAAGGCAAGCTTTTGCTTTGGAGTGGAGCATGGGGTAGGCATTCTCTTGAGATCTCTTTCAGTTCTGCAGTACACCTTTAACAAAAAGATCTATATGCAGAAGGCACATCAGTACTTCTAGATATGTATGTGACTAGGCTTATGTTCCCGTCCCATCCTACCTTGTCACCTCAATGTGAGCTCGAAGGCAATGACAGCCCAAGATTTTGGGATCGGTTAAGTGTCAGGGTTTTACATATCCTTCGCTGCTGCTCATCTCTGCACTCAGCTGACTTGCATTGTAGTTGCAGTATGGTTACAAGATACAGAGCTTGATTACAAGTCATTCTCACAATTTCCTGTCCTTGTATTTTCTACGTTTTATGTACACGTGTTCTTATTCCCTTCACATTCTCTGCTTCTTGGATTTTATAGCATCTCTTTTGGAATCTTTCTTTTAGATCGCTCCTAACATAAGCAGAACTTGTGCCAGCTGTAGATTGCTCTGCCAAACTGAGCACATGCTCCCAACATGGGGCTTGCAGGCCAAAGGAACGTGTGTGTCTGGAGGGAGTATGTTAGGCATTGTGATTTCAGCTGCAGAATGAAGAATATTCACTGGCTAGGTGCTGTTTTGAGTTGGCTTGCTGGAAGTTGGGTTGTAGTGCTGACAACGGATCAAGCAGCTGTCTCAAAAGAAAGAATGCAGACCAGGGATGTCATCGTTCCTCTTCTTCATGCTCTTAGTGGATGGAGCTTCACAAGCTCCTTATCAATACTTGGAGCAGGGACATCGCTGCCTCCAAAATCGTACTCTTCTAGAGGACAGTACGGATAGGGAAAGGGGAAGGGAGCATTTTGTGCCAACCTGAAACAGACTGTTCTGCAGACTGTTCTACTGCCAGAGTCTGACAGAGAGGAGGACCTGTTTGAGTAAAGCCATGGATGTTATGGCAGAAATTGATATAAATTGACCATTTGCAGACTGGGTCCAGCGGGTGTTGCCCACTACGTTTATTAAATTTTAAAAGAAGTTTTAATCTAGAGGGGAAGAGATTTCTTGGTATTTTGTTAATGAAATGATAGATGTGAAGGGACTTTGGTTCTTCAGGTTCTGATCAATTTTGCCTTAGAGAGCCATGTAAGAATTTTACATGGCACTGCTTGTCTGTCTCTCCCTCCCACTCCCCCTTCCTTCTACTGCTCTCATACCTCTTTCACACAACATGCATTGCAAGATGGGTGCTAAATGGAAAAAAAAAAAGTCAACAGGTAAATAAACATCCACATGTCCGTTATTAAAGCTTATAGTATTTTCTTTGTATTTACAGTTGCATACTTCTTAGGAGCTAATTATTAGTAAAGATCTAAATCATGGTTTGTTTCTAAAAAATTTTAAAAAACCCCAAAGTTGTGACTTTGCCTGTTAGCAGTTTGGTCACCTCACTGAGCAACGTTTGTCAGTGTTAGAAGTCAGCAGGAGCTGGTTTTCCCTGCAAGTTTTGAAGGAAGCTATGCCACATGGAGTGGTGGTGATGGCAAATGTGGAGAACAGCTGCTGCTGTTTTGGCAGCAGACTTAGGAGAATTGGTAACTTCACGGGAGGGAAATAACCACATCAGTCAATGGCAAAGTCCAAGCCATCTGTGACAGTTTTGGGGGAGTGTATTCTCTGGTTCTTAGCCTTATTTTAGGGACACTTGTACACTTCTGGGAGGCGATGTTTGCAGATTTGGTGTGCCAGGTAGCAGGTGTTTTAGCTAAATGAACAAGTTGGTTGGTCTGCCTCAGTAGAACCCTTCATTTTCTTTTAAGCATACTGTCACAGGACTGTAGAAAGAACTTTGCAAAGATTGCTGGCTTGTAATGCCCACTTTTTCATGTATTTACATCTCTTAAGGTTTATGCCATCAAACTCAGTCTGAGACGTATCATAGACCAACCGAATGGTAAAAAAGAAGTTAGTGTTTCCTTTACTCCAATGTTATGGATGTGTATTTTGGGGGAGTTCTCTTTTTGTTGTTTGGGGTCCTTTTGGGTTGGTTTGTTGGTTTTTTTTTTTCCTCAAGAGAAAAGAAGATTATCATATTGGCACCTTGTTAGTTGTCTGTTGCTAGTGGTAGACACATCTTTTATATGCTTGTGAACTTATTAAAGCTCTGTTTGTTTCAGCATTGTTGTTGTCCTTTTAATGTAAGTAGGTGGGAAGATGCAGTTTTGCCCTGAAGACCTTACTGAAGTGGGAAACAACAACAGCAGCCACCTACGTATGACAGTCAAATGACACCCTGACTCCTCAAAGTACCAAACAAAACCTTATATTTAATTTTATATTTTATTTGGCAAACAAATGACCTTTGCTTAACAGAAATCATAAAATTAATTGAGGACAAGATACCCTTACAGATTAGTAGTTTTCTTACCCTAGGAGCTTAAGAAAGCAAGCGGAGCAGGAACTTTGAAGCTGTGTTATACATCAGTACAGAACGTTTCGTGGTATCTGACTATCTGCAAAACATCACGTATGTTACTAGTAGCAAATGGTCACTCATTATATTTGCCATGCGTGCTATAGATTGAGCACATTATGGTATCTTTATGAGCACGTTATGTTATCTTTAATTTTTCTTGCTGTCTTTGAACCTGGGGTTATTTTTTTTTTAATAGGTTCTTACATAGTTCCTGTTGCGTTAATTAGTTAAAGAATCTGTCCTGTCCACTAAGACTAGCTTTGTCGAAGTGAACAGTATAGCTATGTATTTAGTACTTAAAATATCAATATGGATTTAGAAGCAGCATCATTTCCATTAATGCCTTCCAGATGAGCACAGCAGTATCTACATGCAGAATGGCAGGAGGTCTTTTCGGAGTCCTGTTGTCATGTACCTTATGAATGCTTTTTAAGATGATGTTCACAAGTTGCCCCTATGCCCACTGAGGTTTTCAGTATTTGGCTACAGAATTTTTAACTTCTAGATTTTTTGGGGGTGACAGGCTCCAGCTACGTGAATGTTCTGAGTGGCCGTAATATGCTTTGGAAATGTTAGAAAATATCTGCTTATTTTTGGTATAAGCCCACATGTTACAGCCTAAAGAGATGGAAGGCTCTCAACAGTGAACTGTTTAGCCATGGACCCATAGTTGATTTGGGAAAACCAGCCACCAGATAGTAAAGGCAGCCTGCTTTGTTACCACTGTGTATTGTGGTATCAGAGGATTTGTGAAAGCAGATCATCTGAACTTGGGTAATGATCTTCCGTTCATAATGTGAGAATTCTGGAGTCACTGTTGGTCACCTAGGGCAGCAAAGGATTTTGATCTTTTGCTGTACTCGTAAGGCTAGGGCTGTATTCACTGTATTCAAGTTTTTCTTACAAGGTTAGGGCCGTATTCACTATATTCAGGCTTTTCTCATAAGGTTAGGGCTGTATTCAGGCTTTTCTGTACCCTTTCTGCAACTGGTGTCCAAGTATGCTGCTATGAATTGGAGGGATTGCAGCATCTCTTGCATCACAAGCAGTTGGGTTGTAGCTAGGAGGGGCTTCCCAACTGTTGCAACTACAGATGCAAAAAGTCAGTATTGTCAGGTGAAAACATGGTGAACAATGGGCTAAATTATCTTTTGTCTGCGCAGGCATAGTTTTGTTGCAGTGTACTGCAGTACAGCTTATAAGAACTCTCTGCTTTGTATTGCGCTGGAGAGCTTGAGTGTGCCGTAACACATCCAGAAAGAGCTTGTGAGTACCAGTAAGGTCTGCGTGGCCTGTTGGACATGTGTTAGATATTTGCAGGGCTTGTATGAGTGTGTGCAGTTACTAGCAGTGCAACACAGTCTTTTATGATTCATTAGTCTGCTTTACTCCCAGGCAGGAAAAAATTAAAGCTACCTGAAATCTGAGTATTATTTCCTGTCATGACAAACAGATTATTTCAGGGCATGTTTTGAATAAAACTTTTGAGAGCAGGGCATTCTGATTTTACTACAAGCCTATTTCAACACTATTCATATGTATTCAAAGCAAGTACTGTGATTTTTATTTTGCAACTGCTATTTTATGGATGTTGAGCAAATAATTATGTATGCAGCATGGCTTAGCCTTACAATCTGTATTACTTTCTGACTAGATGCTGACTGAAAACTTGACTCACAAGAAACTTTTTTTTTTAAAGAAGTGAAGTTTCTACTGAGACTCTTAAAAATCATTCTTTGAATAATAAAAAAGATCAATTTCAATCAAATAATTCTTCAGTTTTGCATATACAGCAGAAGACTCCACTTTCCTCCTAGAATATCAGTGTGTGGTTTGACTAATGACGTCTTTTTGTGAATAGGGATTGACTAGTTTGTCAGGAGAGGGACAAACAGCATGAGAGAAATGAAAGTAGTATGGGAGAGGAGGAGTAAAACAAAAAGAAAGTAGATTCAGATAATAAGGTAGAATCAAGTAGAGGTAGAATAAAACAATCAACATACAGAAATAATTTAAGAGCATCCAGCTGCAGCATAATGATTTTTTTTCCTTGAGTTTTATATATTGTTCTGCTACAAGTGTAGTTTGGACAAATACAGGGAGTTTTGTTATTTGGCCAGCCCTTGCTAAAGCAGTCTCAGTCCTGCCAGATCGACTGGGGAGGGAGCAAGAGCTGTTATTACTGTTGTGTGCCTGAGGAGCACTAGGTGATGCAAGGAGGATGGCGAGCGCTTCGGTTCCCTTAGGCTCTCTCTTCCCTGCACTGTAAAATTAATGTACAAGGAGTACATCTGTGGACATGGCTCTATGGTTTTTATTTCAGCGATGTACGGAAACATATTCAAAGCTTTTTAAAAGAGTCTCATTAATTGAGGACTTGAGATCTGGCTTTTAAGAGTCATGGCTATTTATTAGCTGCTTGTAATGGACTGTTTCTAGCATAAGTGATCCATATGGTGGATGTTGTAACACCAAGGCACTGCTAAGTGAGAAAGTAGATTATTTTTCTTTTAACAAGAATTTAGCTCTTTATCGTTGTAATTTTTGTGGGTGGAATCTGAAATATCGGAGTAGAAGAATAGCAGTGCACAAGCTGACGCTCCCTGTAGTTATTCAGTCAAGTTGAAATAATATAAATTCCTGTCTTGTCATTCAAAAGGCTAAAAATGGTCCAGAGCACCAAAGTAATCTTTTTCTTTTTTTCCCTTATAACTTATGCTCTACAGATGCTTACGGTACTGAGTCAGACAGATGTAATTTGAGTGACTATCCATCTTGGCTCAGTTCTCCACTTGCCCTTGGTAGCTAAAGAAATCTATGTAACCATGGAATAATATTAGTTCTTCCAAAACTGAACACAGCTCTGAGTTGAAACTACTCCCACAGATGCTGTAGTGGAACAGCTGCTGGAATATCACAGCTAGAAATGCTGCCTTGTGATACAGTTTGTTCTGGACATAGCTCTTGTCCTTTCTTTATAGCATCTGGTGTAATGTGTATCGGAACTGTAGCTCAAAATCTTATGGATCAAATATTTTCCTAGTTCAAGCACTTTGTCCTCAGTGAGTTTGTTTTTCTTTTTAAGTTGTTATCGTGCACACAGTATTGTCATGCTAACTCAAATAGCAGGGGTTTTTTAGTATCCCTCGGTTACCTTTTCAAGTCCCGTTTGCCCTGAGTTTCCCTGTCCAGGCTGACCAAAACCACAATACTAACATTACTTTCTGTTTGTTTGTTTAATTCCTAGTTGATCTTTTTCTACTCACTGCTTATTCTCACCACGAAGGACATACGCAGTCCCCTTTCTAGTTAGAGCTCTGATAGTTTCCTTTTCTATTCCTTCCAAACTCTGCTTTTCCCCTGATTTTTTCCTGCTTTGCATTTGAGAAGATGACAACAGTCTTTTGATCAAATAGTGAAATATGGAATCTGAAAACATAAATCATTGTGTATGTAATACACGTTCTTAGTGGTTACTCAGCGATAATATTATTCCAGAAAAGGTAGCTTTGTAAGCCTAAGAACTAATGAAAGTTTGTTTCCTACAGACTTTTGTGTAATGGTTGATCAACTTTGGTGTCTAAGATACAAGGTCTAATGGAATCTTTTCTTCTGGACAGGCCATTTATAAGGCTCTCTCCCATATGGATTATCTGATATCTGATAAGGACTGTGCTCACGCTACAGAGTTTTCTTCAGCAGGGAACTTATGAAGTCTTTATTGCCTACCTGGTTGTCTAAAACTTCTAGACGCTTAAATATTTCTGCCCTCAGTGTCAGAATTGGTTATGAAGGACTAAACATTCTGGTTCACAAATTATTGAAGGGTGACAATAGAGAAATACACACATAGGTGAAGTAATGTTACTTCTCTTGGAAACTGCAACACCCAAACACATTTCCTTTGTATGTTGTCTTCAAAGCTATAAAACAATTTCTGGCTCTGACCTTTAAATTGGTGTATCCCTAAGATGGCTTTGTCATTATTTTGGCTGAATGAAATCAGCATCTACAGCTTGACAGCATTTCTCTGTACCTGTGTGTGTGAAGCTTCAGTAGCTTCTGAAAAATGCCCAACCAGCTCAGGAATTTCAGGAGGTATTTTAAGTATCAATGAGGAGAACTGGGGTTGTGATGTTGACAATGCGGGGGGGGGGGGGGAATAGAAAAAGAAAAAAAGAGAAAGTCATGCTTGTGATTTGACCACTATGGGTATGAGAGAGGAATCTTGGATTTAGGATGAGAATTCACATCAGTACACCCCTTGCTCTGCCCAGTTCAGGCCTTGCTCTTTGGAGCTGTTCACTTTCAACTGCGTCCTGTTAATTTTCTAGGCATATTGGGCATACGTGTGCTGGATTTAAATTAGTTAGCTTGCTTATTGGTGTTAATCTACTGCAGCATGGAATTTAGTTTGGGCTAGCTTGCCTGTTGAGCATCACTCAACCCATGCCAAATTCATTACTGGTATTAGGAAACTGCTACTTAGATGTTTTAAAACTAGTTCAATCTACATACCGTATAGTGCAGTGGTTGCAGGATAATTGTGCGTGTACAGAAGCAAGGCTCTGATTAAAAGACAGAACTTTCTTTCCTTACTGCAGTAATATAAAGCCCTCGGGCTTTCCTGTGATTTTTTTGACTATGTAGCAAATACTTTAAAAATCCAACCTGATCTGAAGTCCTTTCAAGTTTTTACTTCACCTGAGGAATGGATGTGAGGAAGAACCGGGCCCATTTCCCGCTAAGTCCGGATAGATAATATTTATTGTTCTATGTCTTAATTTATTTTTAAGTTCACTGACAAAATAGAATTTGAAAACTGAAAAGTTTTAGTACTTGCATAAAACATTTTCGGTTCAGGACCCCAATTGTTTTATTTTGTTTTTAATCCTAGTACCCCGTGAAATTTCTGTAACTGTTTGTTTGAAAGACAGCAGTGGCGGTGCTGCACAAGAGCACAATGTTCTTTTTGGGATAAGAGCCCTCCTCCTGTGCTCCTTATAACAGCTCATTTTGTCCTTTTTCAATATAGTAATTTTAGTGCTTTGGAACTTTATGGTGGTTATCCTCAATAACAGTTTCATATTTCCAAGCACAGTTTGCAGCTGCCAGGAAAAATAAACTTGCATTTTCAGCTCATTCAGAGCAACTGTAACTAGGGGTATTTTAAACTGGGGCAAAAACTAAGAAATCAGAAATAAAGGTTGGCCTAGGACTTCCAGGGCATCCTGAAATATCATTGTTATCAAGATATATTTAAAGTGCTAACTATTATTGAATCATGGGATAATGATCCCATAATTCGTTTATAATTTTTGAAATTATATCAGTTTTCTTTCGTCTGATTTCTTTGAACTTATCCCAATGTCTCAAAATGTCTTTTTTTTTTTTTTTTCTTTTTCTGTAACACAAGGGATTCTTACATTCTTTGACTTAAACTGTTTGCAGTTTTCCAGCTTTCTGATTTTCTTAAGTCATTGTGTTAAAATCCTTGTAACAGTTGATAAGTGCAAGAAAGGTTAAAGTGTGTTTTAAGCTCTCGGTACACAAACACACAGCTGCTCTTCCAGCTGCCACCCATTTTCCATCTTTCATGTCTCCAAGCTTACCAATACCTTTTTCTATTTGTTGCTTTGGGGTTATCTCTTTAGCTATATTATGAGTGTCCTCTGATCTAGTCTTAATTCTAACCATCTCCTCTCAAATGCATTTATGCTGTGACCCAAGAACAGAGTAAAACCTGTCATGTTCAGGGATCTGTGGTCTGTGCTGGTAAGCAGATGCTTACATGTCCCCTACTAAACTGCCAGACCTTCCTGAATTGGTCTGGCCAATTTATTTACTCAATATCCATTTCTTGTGCAGGTTCAGTTCTGCATCACTTGTAAACTGAGCATTTTTTTCTGGAAGTGAAAATCGTTAAAATACACAGGAATAACTGATACACTGAGTAATAAGTACTTATCAGAGTCAGAGCACATCTATCTGTTCACATTTATGAAGCCTTGCTTACTGCAAAGCTTAATAATTTGATCACTTACAGAAGTATGTTTCTCAATTTAAGAAATGGTCTTTCAATTAGATGTGTAATACGTACTCTGTATTTTTTTAATCAGTGATGAATACTTCATACCTAGTAAATGGGTTACATTTTCCACAACACTCAAGTGCCATGGACACTACATCATAATAATTAGTCCCTTACTCATTTGAATTATTTTTGCAAAGATTGCTGGATTACATCATTATGTTTGCTTTCCACTTTTCATCTTGCCTACTTCAATTGGATATGAGTTGTCAAAAAACCACAGTAAATAACATTTTTCTGGCTCAGGGGGTCACAAATTCATTAAGGAGATAACTTTGTAAAACACAGCATTTTATTTTAAATTAATACATCAAACATAATTCAGAAATACTTCAGTTTAGAATTCCAGTGGGAGTTCCCAGATAGTAAATTGCATAGTTGATATATCTTGTGAAGTTTCCAGTAAGTGAAAGTACTGCTATAGCGTGAGTCCATTTTGCTAATGTAGAATTTTGTCTTTATTATTGGTTAAAGCAATAACATCATATGATCATAAATGCTCCAGAGCAGTAAATGGTTTAAACTATTCAGAGTTATTATTATTTAGTGTCATGCAGCGTTTTTTTTTGTTCAACTTGTTTCTTACAAACAATCTTACAATTTTATCTTTTTCTAGATGTCCCGGGATGAGACAGTGTGTAAATACTGTGGAGTCAGCTATTTGATACTTCATGAATTTAAGGCGATGGAAGAAAAAGTAAAAGCCATGGAAGAGGAGATTAAATTTTATGAAGGAAGTATAGAACGGGAAAAAGGACTTCAAGCAGAATTGCAGTCTCTTTACCAAGACCTTGAACACTATCAAGCTGACAGTGACTCAAAAACAGAAAGGTCAGAGCATATGATCTAGCCTGATGTTATTTTCGTGTGTGTGTATTAGGTAATTTCATTCCAAAGAAGTTTAAAATACAAATAAGATTTGTCTTTCTTTTGTCAGATGTAACATATATATACTGTAATACTTAATTTAACTCATCTTTCACAGTATTCTCTGGAAGCAAGTTTACAATTCCTTAATAGTTTAGAAACAGTCAATATAGTTAAAGAAAGGCCAGAAGGCATTTCAGAGGTATTTCCCCTGCACACACTCCCAAAGGGAAATGATCAAGTATTTCATCTTATCATTTTGTAATAAAATTGTAATATTTTAAATGAAATTCCGCAGTATTGGGAGTTTCACAGTTCTGAAGTTTTTGCTTATTGTCTCATAGTAACATGGTAAAGAATTACCAGCGTTCTTACCCTGAGAAGCTTACAGTTCACTCTCTGAAGGGATGATACAGAATACTAAAGCAGTTATGAAAATCTTGGGTACTGCTTGTGGCGTTGCTCCTCAGAAACAGGAGTTTGCAAATGTTTACTGGCAGGTATGTAAACGTCCCTGTTAAAGGGGGACTTCTGTACTCTTAAGAACTCCAGTAGTTTACAATAGACCTCAGAGCCACATTTATATTTTTAGGGCACAATGATTAGAACCTTTAAGTGCATTCTCTTTCAGCTCATACTTACAGGTTTTGTTGTGTTCTGCTTCTTTTTCACATCGTGATAACTTTAACTTCCAACAGGAAGTCATACATCGAAGACATTTGTCCTTTTGATGGGCCTACAGCACAACTTTGGTTCCTAAACCTTCACATTGGTACACCAAACATAACAGTTCATTTTGGGGTAGACATGAGAAAACAAAGCATAAAAGGAAAGTTTCAAAGACTTTTTTCCCCTCTGCCCTTCCTTCATTCATCATTTCTAATATTTTTCCTATCCTTTGGGCTTGCAGTAAAGGGTGCAAAGGTAGCTATACCCAAACTAGCTTTAAAATACATGGCTGATTCATGTACTGTAAGTGGCGTTACTGAGGCAGTCCAGACAGCAGCCGTGGCTGCAGAACCTGGTGTTCACCTGGGTTAGGTTTTGTGCCACCGTAATTAGAGTGCCATCAGGTTCTCAACCATGAACTTCAAGCTAGCTTGTTAGCTTTGATTTGTCCATCCTCAGCGATTATTTATAATGGATAAAGAACTTTGACTGCGAGGGAAATTGTTGGAGTCAATGTGAACATTTTATGATATAATTAGCGTTATGGGTGGTTTTTTAGTCTCACTTTGACTGTAGGATTTCTGGACTGATATTTCTGGTTCCTAATTAACCTCCTGTTGCTTTTATGCTGTTTTACAACACCATGAGAATATAACAAATTTCATAATAACAAATTTTATCTTTTCTGCACTGTTCTGGGAAAGAAATATAACTGGTTTGGCCTCTTCCAGACCTGAAGCTCTGAAGAACTGCCTTTCCATTTTTTTCCTCTCATCTTCACATGGACACTATGTGCTGATTTTCTGTATCCTAATTTTCTCTCCTCATATTTTGGAATCTATTGTTATATTCCACTGATTGTTTACAGTAGGACTGTAAACATTGATATTTACAGTTGGCTAATAAAAGATACTTTGTAAAAATGCAGTTGCTAAAGTTGACTACTGATAGAATGATGTGGTACAAACAAGGGCATCAGAAACTTCTTGGTAGTTTCTTTCTCATCTGAATCGAACTATTTGTCAGAAGCTTTTTGTAAGAATGAGATTATAATTTTAAGCATCAGCTCAGTCATTTTGATTCTAAAGACCCCCAATAGGGGTGTTTCTTGCATGACTGACTCATGCCTAGTAGCAAGTGATCTAGAACTGATAACATGGGGCATTTGGAGTATTAAGGTGCTCTCAAGAGATTGGACTGGAATGCTTTGGAAACACGACAGAGAAACAACTACAGCTTGTCTATAGGTGAAGCACTCAATTCCATTTACTTTTTTTTTTTTTTTTTTTGTGAATCACTCAACTATTGTTAAGAATTTAGTGTTACTATTAATGGATTTAGTTAGGCTTGTGTTTGGTAATATTGCTAATAAAAGATTCATTTTAAAGCACAAGTTCACACAAAGTTGAACAAAACACATATATCTTCTAGATCACTCTGCTCGTACTGTTTCTTGCAAACTGAATGTCCTCCCTCCTCCCAATATTCAATGTTTTCTTTGGTTTAACATTGTATTTTTGAAGAGTGCATTTGCTCCTTGTTCCTTTAACAGCTCTGGGTGGCAGTTATGGTGGCAGTATTCAGTGTGTTAGCAAATACAGTGACAGCACATTCTTCTTGTTGAGGATCATTTCCCAGAGGTAAACTTAAAATTTTCATTTAGTTGGCTTTTTGTAGTAAAGCTGGAACAGTTAATAAAAAATTTATCTCTGCATTTTTTTCCCTCTAAGGCTCAACTTGATTTAAAACCTGCTGAAATCAAGTAGAATACTTTCAGTAGGCTTTCATTCAGGCCATAAATCAACTATTGTGCCTTGTTAAGTAACTTGTCTAAATATTCCTTATCTCCTTTTTACTATCCTGGGCCTCTCTTGTTACCTTGTGCTGTCGGCATAAGCTAACTGTTCAACATACTATCTTCTGGTTCTTGCAAGGTTGACAGATCATTCCTCCCAGACTGCAAATGTTTATCGGAAGCCAAATATGCCTTTTGTTTTTATCTCTGGTAGACCAAGAGATTTAATCTTTCTTGTTAGTTGCAGGCTGTTTCATTTTTATATTCCTTTTAGGTTAAAGTATTGCTACTGTTTATACCTGTGGTTAACCTTGAAAGCCACCTGGGAGCTTTTGCAGAAATAACTTACCTACCCTTTGGGATATTGTTAGAAGAAGGGGAACTAACCATCATGCAGTTAACTACACTGATTCGATTTAGCTATTCAAGTCTTATTCTTATTCCATGTTAAAATCACTTTAATTCCAGAATTCTTGCATGAGAGCTGTTCCTGAAGGGCTGTGGCTAGCTTGAAATAGCAATGCCCATCAATACATGTGCTGACTTGAGGCAGGCCGTGCAGCTGGTACTGCATTGTGCTCTGCGCTGCTGGCTCCTCTTCTGCAAGATACTGGCTACTGTCTGCAAGAGCAATGATTCATGCTTAGTTAAGCTGAAATGCTGACGTGTTGTTTGACTAACCATTTTTTGTCTGTTACTGTGGTGGGTTGACCCTGGCTGGACACCAGGTGCCCACCAAAGCCGCTCTATCACTCCCCTCCTCAGCCGGACAGGGGAGAGAAAATATAACGAAAGGCTTGTGGGTTGAGATAAGGACAGGGAGAGATCACTCACCAATTACCATCATGGGCAAAACAGACTCGACTTGGGGAAATTAGTTTCATTTATTACCAATCAAATCAGAGTAAGGTAGTGAGAAATAAAACCAAATCTTAAAAACACCTTCCCCCCACCCCTCCCTTCTTCCCGGGGCTTAACTTCACTCCCAAATTCTCTGCCTCCCGGCACAAGCGGTGCAGGGGGACGGGGAATGGGGGTTGCAGTCAGTTCATCACACGTTGTCTCTGCCGCTCCTTCCTCCTCAGGAGGAGGGCTTCTCACACTCTGCCCCTGCTCCAGCGTGGGTCCCTCCCACGGCAGACAGTCCTCCATGAACTTCTCTGTTGGGAGTCCTTCCCATGGGCTGCAGTTCTTCACAAACTGCTCCAGCGTGGGTCCCTTCCACGGGTGCAGTCCTTCAGGAACAGACTGCTCCAGCGTGGGTCCCCCATGGGGTCACAAGTCCTGCCAGCAAACCTGCTCCAGCCTGGGCTCCTCTCTCCATGGGGCCACAGGTCCTGCCAGGAGCCTGCTCCAGCGTGGGCTTCCCACGGGATCACAGCCTCCTTCGGGCATCCCCCTGCTCTGGTGTGGGGTCCTCCAGGGGCTGCAGGTGGAGATCTGCTCCACCACGGACCTCCATGGGCTGCAGGGAGACAGCCTGCCTCACCATGGTCCTCCCCAGGGGCTGCAGGGGAATCTCTGCTCTGGTGTCTGCAGGGCTGTTCCTCTCACATATTCTCACTCCTCTCTCCGGCTGCAATTGTGCAGGTTTGGTTTTCCCCCCCTTCTTAACTATGTTATCCCAGAGGTGCTACCACCATTGCTGATGGGCTCAGCCTCGGCCAGCGGTGGGTCTGTCTTGGAGCTGGCTGGCATTGGCTCTGTCGGACATGGGGGAAGCTTCTAGCAGCTTCTCCCAGAAGCCACCCCTGTAGCCCCTTCCTGCTACAAAACCTTGCCATGCAGACCCAATACAGTTACCCGTTTAAACATATTAGTAACAGGCACTTTCACTGGGGGCTTACTTCTCTAATTCATTGGAGATACAAGTATGATTGGGTGTAGCCATGTCTCCATGTGGGACCCCCCCCCCCAGATTCCTGGAGTCCCTGGAGCTGAGTTTGTTAACAAGTTTTCTCTGTCAGTGTCTTTTGACATTTGTGACACTACATGAGTGGTACGCTGTATTTGTGGTGTGAATTTTGATAATTCTCGCAACATCCAATATAAGAAATGTAAAATAGATTTAAATACTAAAGATGCTTTTTAAAGGTATAGTAGTGCTGAATATCATGAGCGTGACAAAGAACAAAAAATTTTTATGATGTTTAGACATGTGAAGGTGTGTATAGATATCACTTAGCAAGTCCTGTGTCACAGATCCCTTGTGAATAGATTCCTGAAAACTTTTTTACAAATCTAGCAGGAGGAGTTACTTGGTGGTTACTACCATGAGCCTTAGGCTCCTGAGTCATGCATGTAGATATTGAAAATTTTATCCATAAATAATAAAATCTTAAAGATAATGTAAACTTAACATTTTAACTTGTAGAAACTGTATTTTTCTATATTTGTGCTTTTTTGTGTGTGTTTTCTTGAGTTTGTTAGTTCCTACCACAATGGCAAAACTTAATACTATGGAAAATGCTTTGTTGTTGAATTTGCCTAAAATAAATCTTCCTTTTTCCAACATGATTGCTTAGGAAAGCAACAGCAACTACCTGGCTTGGTAAAGTCTAAACTTGTAATAAAACACTGAAGTGACTGGGCAGTGATAACAGCACACTGCGCTACCCTTAGCTACCAACCTACACAGCAGTTTGGTAGAAATGATGTGTGGTTTCTTGTCCTAGGAGACTGAAAATGCCAGAAATGGGGAGTGGTACATGCTTTAAGAACTGTGTCACCATTTTAAAAATAGGTTATGAAGGGGAAGAACACAAGGCAAAAAGGTCACTTTAATGGATTTTTTTTTTTTTTTAATATGTCTGTTTCTGTTGAATGTTAGTGATGAAGTGGAGTTGAATTGGTGTAAAAAAATCTCTGAGAGCCAAATCTGGATGAAATAAACAAAGAGGTAAAGAACTAACCTCTCCTTTTCTGAATGTGGTTTAGGGCATACAGTTGGTTATTCTTATTATATACCATCATATGTGGGTAACTTGGGAGATCGCACATCTTTTGACTGTTTTACAAAGCATGACTAATAAACAAAAGATTATAACCACTGCAGCACTGTAATGTGTTTTCAGAATGATATTGGTGTATCATCTAACACATAAGAAGAAATCAGTTCGTAAAGTAGTAAATGAGTGTTCTTCATCACGCTACAGATGTTCTGGGTGAGTCTCAGGTGTGTGCTCCTTCAGCGGCTGCTTGGAAGAGACAAGTAAATACAACAAGCTGCCAAGAGGTAGCAGCTGGGCATGGGATTCACTGAATCTCTGGGTTTCGCACTTATCGTTTCCCAGCAAAAGGAAATAATGTAGTGGTTTTTCATTGTAGGGAGAGTATAGAGCACATAAGTGCTGGAATTTTTCTGGTTCTTTATGCATTTAATTCTACTTTTAGGTAGCTCAAGTTGTAGTGTTTAGAAGGGCACAAGAGCTGGTTTGTACTTAGAAGTGCCATGTGTGTATGAGTTTTCTGAAGAGAGGATATGAAGTTTACTAGGAAATAGCCCCTTCAACTTTTTTATTGAATCTGTTTTGTAAATAACAGTACATACTTCTCTGATTAGCTACATGATAATTTTAGGGTGTACATATTAACCGGGAAAAAGCAGAACTTTGTATAATGCCGAAGTGTTTTAATACATTCTTTTTAATAGTTGCAAACTGATCTGTATCTTTTGCCCTGATGGTGTCGTCATGATGACTCTGGTATGGCTCGGGCTTGTGCAGAGACACAGCAAAAGGCCTGACAGGGTTTGTGGGACCCAGGTCTTGTGTTCACCCTCTGTACAGCAGCGAACGTCACTTTTATACTTAAAAAAATCACTGACAAATCTTTTCACAGTCTCAGAAAGCCAATCAGCACAGTGCCTTGGGGAAATAATCTCTCGCTGTTAGATTCGTAGGTAGAGTATGTTGAAGCCAGTGTCTTCCCAATAGGATATATGCTTTTTGCTACTGACAAGCAATAGCTCAGTCCCACTCTTGGTGTGTGAAAATTGTGGTTGTTCCAGTTTTGACAAGGTTTTTTCTATTAACATGATGAAGTGCCAAGATTGATTGTTAATCAGCAAGACAAATTTGTTCACAGAGATAGTTCAGAAGAGTGATTCATCGGGTGCCAAACTGCAGTAATGCTCAACCTTCTCCCAAATTCCCGATAAAATGAACTTTCTTTTGGTGAAACAAAATTCCTTACCTGGAAGAGGCTGAAACAGCAGTCAGTGGAAAATGCAAAAGGCAACATGAAATCTTTTTGCTTCAATGCATACTTTGCATGTATATTTAATTAAAAATATTTTCATATTTAATAGGGAAAATTAATATTTAAAATTACATTTAAAAAGTTATCACAGTGTTTGCCATCTGAGAACAGTGCCACATAATGTAAAAATGGCCTTCAGAGGTGTTTACTGACAAGAAAGCTCCAGCAAAGATTCCGCACGAGTCTATGCATGCCTCCATGAATGACTAACGTTTCTTAGGAAAGTAAAAGTTGTTCATCTCCCTCAGTGCAGGTTTTCACATTAGGCACGTATTTTCAGTTCTTTCTCTGCTTATTGTTTGAACAGTTTACACGCTATAGTTCTTGAGGTTTTCCAGTTTCAGCGCTCACAACCCTCTGCAATTACGGGGACTAGTTCCTCTGTTATACCCTCGCGTGGTTCCAACGCTGAGTCCCTGCACAGCATCAGCTACAATGGCAAAGGCCATATTTACCTGTTTACTAGGGAAAGAGATCAACAGGTCATTGTATAACTTAACTCACCGTGGACAACACAATTGCATATGAGAGATTAAAGTAATGCTTAGATATTATTTCATTGTAAGCTGGTTATGATATTCATAAATTGTCAGAGAATTGAATTTGTGTTTAATATCCTGTATCGCATGGTAGATACAAGATAATGGTGTGATGCACATTTGTTTAGGTTTTTTTCCTTTCCTCTAGTGGGTGGTCATTTATTTGAACTATAAGTTCAAGTTAAAATTTTCAGTTGCTTGGGTATAGTGAGTTACTATTCGTTTTGTGACCACTGGTTGAAAGCAAGAATGGCCCATCAAGAAGTTTTTAATAAAATAATTTTTCGTGTCTCCATTTACCTCCACTTTATAATTTAATGTGAGATTTGTAAGCTTGATCCATAGTTGTAAACTTATTCTGGGCATAACTGCAAAGCCTTAAATAGTTTCATTCAGTCCATGCTCAGACAGAACGTCTCACTGAAATCCACAGGGGTTCTGCTTTATTATCTTTCGAGGTGAAATTTGAAAGCTTTGTGGTTATTTACTGAAGAAGGTTAATACATTGTGTGCCTGTGCATACAGGACAAGGTGTTATGTTCTGGAGTTCTCTATGGCCACATAGCAATGAAACTTGGATGGGACCAGAGGGTGAACACAGGCTAATCCTTAAATACTGAGCCACCTATTTTCTCTTCTGTTTTTGACTTCCTCTTACACTTGACTCTGCTTTTAAGACTGCAAAATGGGAAGGTGGCTACCCAGAGAAAAATCTGGGGTAAGCTCTTTTGACCGTAGTTGCCTTCTGAAGGATTCTCTAGTAAAGGGAAGAGGCGAGTATGGGATGCATGAAGGTCGCTTGCTGCTCTAGATCACTGGGCTTTGTGGATTTGGAGGTCAGGCAGCCTCTCATCAGAGGGAAGATACGGAAAAAGAGATTTTGTGGTTGGTAAGAAAGAAGTAGTGAAAAGATGGGTTTACTCAGATTGTGACTGTTTTAGAATTCAGAGGGAAAACTTAGTTTCCACTTGCATTCAAAGATGTAATAATGTATGTAAGAGAGTAGGCTTCATCAGCAAGACACTTGTCTAGTTTGAAAAAAATCCAAACACATAAAATGAAATATATTTGTATTATGTTAGGGAAATGCAATGTACTGTCTGTCTTCATATAATTATATACTCTCTACTGTACCTGCAAATCTAGAAACGAAGCATATTTCTGCTTGGGAAGTATACTCAAACATACACCTTGGGAAAGTTCTGTTTGAATTTGCTGGTGCAAATTTGTAGAATAAGTAAAAAGTCACCTACAAATTTGCCTTGGCACCATTTTTTTTATGCAATTATCAAATTACTCATAACTGTAAGCTCTTTTTTTTTTTTAACTGAATCAATATAACTCCACTGACTTCTAAAAAGTTACTCCTGAGTTACACAGGAGTTAACAGAAGTTATTCCTGAGCTCTGACAGTACTGAGTATGACTGCTGTGACTGAGATTGTGTAAACTGTAATTACTGCAGATGAAATTGGTAGCTGGATTGGTAGTTCTGGGAAATTAAATCCTGAGTTTCTTCAAAGATAAATTTTGAAGTGGTTGTGACAAGGCAGTCATCTTTCTATCATTGTTTTCCAGACCTGTTCCAGGGATTTACCTTTGCTGGAGCAAAAATTATCTAAGCTGTCTTCACAATACATTTTATATTTCTGCTGAGATGATAAAGAAAGATAACAATTAATGCAAGATTTGAAATGACTGTCAGCCTACATGAAACTTGATAGAGACCTTCACAAAGAGCCTCTTGATTGGTTGTCAGAGATAATTTTCATTTGCTGTCAAATTGGGCCGTATGCTAACCTGCAATCAAGAGGTGAATGATTCTGTAGTGGCACATGAAAACTATGAAATAGTCTTGTCTTAACTTGAATAGTGTGTGCTGAAGGGAATATAACAAAAGACAATTACGAAGAAGTTTGTGGATGATATTATGTGCAGTGAGTTTCAGACTGTGCAATTTTATACATATCCTACGCCAAATTTATGAATGCTCAGCTCCTTCATGGGGATGCACGCTGACTTGTCTATTGGAAGGAATGCAACATGCTGAATTGAAAATGAGCAACTACTGGCTCTGAGCAGGTCCTAAATGTTTCATGGAGCTGAAAATACTGTAGTGAAACTTTTTTCATTGACAGTATGTTCCAGCCTCCTCTGTGCATACTGTCCCTGCTGACCCCCAGCAACTTGGGGTGCAATTGCTCATTCAGGCTTAAATGGGTCCTACCGGGACTCGTAAAGGGGCTGTGACGTAGTCTGCAAAGATAGGGTTATTTCTTCAGATCTTAACTTCTGTGAAACACAACGCCTTAAATTCGAACAACCATGGTAATTGCTCTTGTCTTTACTTTTAGGACGAGTGTATTTGTTTGCTGGCAAGAATCCCTTGCAACTACTTCTTTATTTTCTCATGCTATTCTTTCCGTTGTCAGCACTAGTAGTTAACATGTTATAATTCAACTCCCACTCTAGGCAGGCTTCCTCCAGTACTCACTAAGAAAGTATGCTGGCTGCAAAGATAGGATGTTAATTTTCACAGTTCGTGTGAACTATAGGACAGAGGACGAGATCACTATGTTCTCACGATTCTCTCTTCATGCCAGCATTTAATGATCCATTGAACTTTTTCCTTTGTGCTAAATATCACCAAAATAACGTGTTTATTTTTCTTCGTTCTTATGGTGATGATAGTAGACAGAGTGCAACTGTCTTGCCTTCTCCACCTGTTCTTTTGTGTGTGAATGACCAGAACATACTGATAATGCCTGAGGCTGCAATTCTGTGCCAACCTCACTATATCAGATCTCTGGAATGGAAAGAGTAAGAGAATGTGTCTGTACTTACTCACAAGTTTCCTTTTTAAACCAAAAGATATTCAAATACTGCCCATTCTGGAATGAGTAAGAACAGAAAATGAGCATCCAGTTTTCCATGGATCCCAAAGTTTTGATTTGCTATTGTTCAATGATAATTGCTGCTTTTTTTGCTGGAGGTATAGTTAACAGAATATATCATCTGCAAAAGTAGATTTGAATTTATGTGACTGGTAAGGGAATGGTCTTTTCCTCATTAGTCAGTGACACCAATCTGATTCTGCTCCCAAATGCAATCAAACAGATTTTATTCTCTCCCCTCCTGCCCTCCACCTCCAAAAAATTTACGGGTAGGTATAGGTAAATTTTCCTAGCAAGGTAATGCCAGAAATTTCTTCAATTTTTTTAATAAGTTTTATCTTTTTTTTTCTTTTTTCAGCGATCACAGTCGAGCCCAAACAACTTGCTCTTTAACTACCAGATGTTCAGTTTTGGTTTTGGCAGAGCTCTACAGATCCAAGTTTCTTTATCAGGACTAATATTTTTTAAAATTTGCATTTGGGTGCAAATGTGTTACAGATCTATCAGATCTATGATACAGATCTATGAAATGTGTTACAGATCTATCAGATCTATCTGATAATAGTAACTAATGCACATTAATATTATGGCTACATTTTAATTTTTTTTTTAATATAAATCATTCTCGGGTTTTTTTGCTTTTTAAAATGGAAGCAAAGGCTGATGTAATGCTTCTGCCATCCTTTGGTTTTGTAAAAAATTTGTCGATTCAAATATTATTTATTCACTTGTGACAACAAGTCACCAGTAGACAAATAGCTCATTTACTCTGCTTGCTGTAGGTTAACAGTAAGCGTTGAAAGCTTACAAAGGGATTGGTTTTTAACAGTTGCGTATCATTGTAGTTGTACTTTCGGGGAGAGAGGAATATAGTAGAATGGTTACTTACAGCTAACATAAGAGTCCTACTGTAAACTGGTAGTGATGTGCTCTGTGGTATATCTTTCCGCACATGTAATGCAGGAAGGGAATTGGATTCAGCTGTCTGTTATTCCCATACGGTTCCATTCATTTCATTACAGTTATGGGAATAAGTCCCAAGTTGTTGAAAGACCAGTGTTTAAAATGTATTTATTTATACTATGATAGCTGTGCTTGAAAAATAAACAGGTCAGAACTGCTGCTGTAATGAAAAAGTTCAAAAGGTAAATTTTAGAGGCAAAGAAAAACTTGCAGGTCAGCCGTCTGCTCCTTTGAACTGGGCGGCTGTGTTTGCTGTGGCTTAGAGTCCAGCACGAAGGTGGGTCGTATCCTACGCAGGCAGGAGACCAGCGTGTGCAGCTGTGCCCAGCTGTGTGGTGATGGAAAGCTCCCTCTGCTTCCCAGGGACCACCCTCCTCCTCCTCGCCTGTGAGCAGGTGATGGTGGTGCAAGAAGTACTGGTCGGTTCTCCTGTGTCTTATCGTGGGGCTGTTTTTTTCAAAATACATGTACGAAACTTGAAGCGATTAAAATGAGGAGATTGTTCAGATGTTAGCAAATGCAGTGAACAGCCACCCTGAGCAGGCGGCATCTCTGTGTGCTGCCGGGTGACTGCAGGAATCGTGCCCATCCGCGGCCTCCGCTACACCTGGTGTGGGAATGGGCTGAGCTGGCTGCGGAGCAGGCAGGCTGGCTGCCGACTGCAAGAGAGTGGGCAATCCTATAAATGGGGAAAGCCCCCGCTAGATTAGCCTCATCTGATGAGGCATCTGGTTTTGTTCCCCCTTTTTCTGGGTGGGAAGCGCTGTGGAGACAGAGCGAAGCCCCTGCGAGCAGCGGTGCCCCTTCTCCCTGGCTGGGTGATGCTGCTGGGCGGCCGAGGCAGGGGCTGGTTAAGCAGCACTGTCTGCTGGCTGTGAAACAAGCTCTTAGTCTGCGGTGGTGAAAGAATGTTTTTTCCCCACTTTTTACTTATTATACATCTTGAGTTGAATATTCTTGTACATAACCATGAGCACGTATCATCTGTCTCTGATCACTTTTCCCCCAGCACAGATATTCTACTGCTGTAATGTCATAATCTCATTTAAAGAAGCATAATTGAAGCGCAGATGTGACAAACGTTAATTTGCATTTTTAATGGAAGAGAGGGTACACAATGTATTTGTGAGTCCTGATAACAGTAAGCTTTTCTTTCCCAATCCCAGATTTAGGATCTTTTTTGGTGTCAGATCTGAAGTAAAATGCTGAAAGTTGTCACCCGCACTGTAATTTAAAAATCCATTATGTGCTGTTGTGATGAAGCACGCTCCATACCTCGGAGAAGGAAGCACAAAAAGACTTTTCAATCTATTCAAGGCAAACACTTACAGAGGGTGTTGTGACAGTGTCTCCTTCGATCCTCTGCTGTAAGATGATTGCTTGCAGGCGTCCCGAGGGGCCTTAGGAGAGGGAGGGGAACCCAAGGAGAGCTGAGGATTAGGCAGGAGCCCGACACCCGGCCAGGATTTGTCAGGTAGAGCCACCAAATCACAGGCTTCCCACTTTGTCTTGTGGTCAACAGTGTTCTGAGCCCAAAATCTCTTGGGTGTTTTTTTTTTTTTTCTGAAAGGAAAGGGGGGAAGTAAAGAAAATAAATGCATGTTCTCTCCAGCATATTGTGGGTCAAGCTGGGAACATGAAAAACTAGCTCTAGTCCAGAACTTTCTGCTGTCTTCTTAAGTCTTCCTTAAGAAAAACGTAGGAAAATAATCTTACTACCTTGAAATTTTTGATCATTTCGATGCTAATGTCATTACCTGAGTACGTAGAAGTAACATCTGGTGGAAACATATTTTGTGAAAAGTTTCTTTTTAGGTCTTTAAAATGCCATTGTCAAGCAACAGAGGCCTAAATTCCAGTTGGTGTAAAAATAATGGTCAGGAATATATTGTACATGTGTGCTTTTGATTATTAATTGCTGAGCACCATTAATTAGTTCAGCAGTGCAGAAGTACAGTTCCACGAACATGAGTATGAAACTTGGGGCAAAGGGAAGCGAGAGTGACTAATTGGGATTCATCTTTTGCAAATGTCTGAAATTCAGAAATAGATAAACAATCTGAATGGAAAAAAGTTATGGTAACAGTAACCAAATATTTAGTATTTGCTGTTTGGTGAGCCCTCCATTACCCGCACGTCCTTGCAGTTGCGTGTAGAACCTACGCAGCTCATTGTGGTACCTTGCATCACCCTGCTGGGACAGGGTACCTACCTTTTAGGTATTGTAGTCCCTAAGCGGAGTACCCAAGTTGAACTTTAAACTGAGATTTTCATAATGGCATATGTTTTTTGGAGGATGAATGAGTTCTGTGTTGCATCTGTGAGTGAACACTGAATTCTTAAGATATTTATACGGCATTGCATATGAGCTGGTATTGGACATACACATTTCCACATTATTTTACAAATATATTATGAGTATTACTTTGAAAGAGTTGCTCAAGTGGCTCATACTATAGCCAGAAGATTAAATTCTCTCCATTTGGAGATCTGATACATCAGTCTGAAATATGTGATTATTGTCTTTGAAAAGACTTTCAGTATGGTTTTAATTTAAACCTCAAAAGTTAGAGGTTGGTTAGTAGTGCAAATAATACTTTCTGATTATTTTATTTACATCTGTAGAATAAAAAACCTAACAGTGGAACTTAAAAACAAGCAAGATGAATTAAAAAATGTGAAAGAAGATTTGCGGTATTTCCAAGAGGAAAAGGAAGCTGCCTATAAGCAATCACAAGTGCTCAGGTAAGAACCCAAAAAGAAATGCCAAAGTTTGTGCCTCCTGTGAACATGTACAATCAGTTGAGAGGATTCAGTGGAGATGCAGGTGCAGGCAGGGACAATAATGTAAGAAGAGTGATTATAACCATCCTAATGTCTTGCTTTTCCAGAATATAGTGAGATGCTGTAGCGTTAGCAAATGTAACTGGAAAATATCACTGTTGATTGCTGATGTTATTAGCAACAGGGTAAGTTCTTCACAAATTTAAAACACTTAAAAGCAAGGGTGTACCACTTGCTTGTAATGTATTGGAAATACAAGTATTTTTTACACGTCTTGTTTATAAAGAGTCAGCATAAGCTTGGACATGTAGTCATTTAAACATGATTACTCTGATTTCTCAGTAAAAAGCGATCGTACAATTGTCTGCATAGTTGTCTTCATTTATGCACATAAGTTCTAAATCAACATTTAGAAGGGAGAAACTGATAATAAAAGTATTCAATATACAGCATATTTCATACACTAAGTTATTCTAACCCAATATAGTGTAAGTTATCATATAACAGAAAAGTAGTTACCAAGTTTACTTTAGTTCCCAAGTTTACTAAAAGTATTTTGTCATTTTAAAAATGTATGTTTGGTATTATTTTTCTGTCTTGCAGAAATACATTGGAACACCATTGCTCAACTCTGAACAAGGCTGTCTCACTGTTTCCTTTTATTAGAAGTGAACTAGACAGTATTAAAGAAGTCATCTCCAGTAACCTGGAGAACTGGGCTGCCATGAAGGAAGAAATTTTTCTACAAATAAAAACCGTTAGCAAAGAAGCTTTGACAGGTAAATCGTCTTGCAATAATTTTGTACAAGATAAAATATTTTTTGGTAGTTGAGTGTAACACAGTAAATTAGAAGGTAAAATTAATTAGATAATTTCTAATTCTGACATTAACTTGTCCAGATCCAAAGTATTAGAAGACCCTGTCTACTGCTGTGGCACCATATGAACCGAGTTGAACTCAGTCCAGTTCCTATCGGATTAGTGTGCTGGACTAATTGTTCAGTTAGCCAAGTCAGACTGAAATGGAAGTAATATAAATACTTACCATGATTTGAAACATAAATAATATACTTACTATGAGTATATGGATATGATTGCAACACAAAGACTTGGAGATATTTTAATTTGCCTTGTGTCTCTTATTGCCAGTTTTACGCACCTGTTTGCATAGACACACGATGGTATAATGGTATACGACAATGGTATAATATCCTTTGGGGAGCTGCTTTTGAGGGTCCTGCAGCGCTGCCTCCCCATCCCATGGGCAGGCTGCACCTCTTCCCTTCAGCAACCCACTGGTGTACACATACGGTTGCCTTGAATGCGTGAGCCATACGAGCAAACCTGCACCCAACATGTAGCAACTACTCCCTCCTTCCGTTTCTGAATAAGAACAAGTAATACTCAAATGCAGCTGTCTTTATCTGAGGGGTCTTTGGGATTGAAAGGGGCATGGAGCCGCCCATGGGCTGAGAATAATTCACTTGGCGCACAGCCTGCTTCCTGCTCAAACAAGGGAAGCCTTCAGGAACAGAGAAGCTGGGAGCACGTCACAACCGATGGCTTGTTCGTGAAGGTCGTGCCCAGCCCTCAGGCTGGCAGTTGGACTTGAAAACTCGGGTTTATCCTCGAATACCATTTTTGCTCTGCCTCAGTTAAGAGATCAGTTTTGCTGAAAAAAGTGTGCAGTAGTATAATTACAGACTGTACCATCCAGAGCATCTAAACAGCCCCTGTGTTGACTTTTACAACTTTAATGGTCTTTGGACATAATTTTCATATATATATTCCTTTCCTTATAGTTTTTGTGCGCTCTGTGTGTATGAGTTGATGAGAGGCTTTTGCTCTGGAGGTTAGTTTTATCAGGTTTATAAGGTAGCAAAGAAGTAGGTGAGCTGATGTCATGCTTTCTGTCCTTGTGAGAAGGAATATAAGGGCATGGTGGGCGATGTGCATCTCCCAAATCACTCTGCTGGTGAAACCATCTGAGCTCCAGTGCAAATTCACAGCTTAAGTGAAACCTGCGTGCGTGGCCTATCTCGGAAAATATGTAGCTTCATTTTAAATAATAGCTCCCCAGTAGCCTATGCTTCCTGTGAAATTAGAAGTAATTTTTAATGTTTTCAATGATTGCTTTGTTCAGACTGGGAAGAAATAAGTGGGGCAGCTGTGCCGCAGGAGCGAGTAGGCACGCATCCCACTGAGGCAGTGCCTGGGTCCAAACAGAGTTCGGGGCATCCTAAGCCCAGGCAGCAGAGAGCCCAGAAGGGAGGAGGGCTCTTGCCTGCTGAAGATGAGCGTGACCGGAAAATCACTCTTTAGTATTCAGTTTTCGTAAGAACAATTAATTTAAATGTCAGTGTCAATATCACGCATTTTGATTCATGACTTCATCTCCTAATTAGACTGAGCACAGAAAGTATTGTATGTCCCCAAGGATTCCTCTCTTCCCATGCTCATTCTCTGCCTACTTCTAGCTAATAAAGGGAATATGAACAAGCGTTTCTGCAAACATCTTCAGGTTCAAAGAGACTCATAACATTTTAAGGCTTCTTTTCTGAAATATCTCTTGTTTTATTTGTTGTAATGCTGCAAATATAGAGAATATTGAAGCAGAAGTGCAGTCTTTCAGGTTCTTTTAATGATCATACGTACTGTTATACATGCTATGTATCCCTGACTACATTCAACAATATCCCCTTGAGAACAGAGCCACAAAGTGCATATTATATACATCCTTAAATCTAGCTTTCTAAATCAAAGCAGTTTAGTCACACATAATTTTTCTTTTTTTTTTTTTTTTGCCCTGTGAGTGCCATTCAAAAGCTTTTAAGTTCTGTTTTATGAGTTGTTCATTATTAACATATGGTAACATATTAATATATAGTAATATTTTTGTTTATTTTACCTTACTGTTTTTGCAACAAGATTTTCAGAACTTGTTTTCCATTCAGATTTTGAGAAGAAAAACGTTGCATGAGGTGCTACTCGTTGTGCCTAGACCAGTTTGCTTGGTTAGTTTGAAAACAGCTTATAAAAGCCCTTGTATATGTACATTATTTAGCCTTGGTTAATTAATGGCAAGTAGAAAGAAGTATAAGAACTTAAAATCTTCTGGTATTTACATCGTTTAGTCTAGCAATAAATAGATTTAAGTGTGGAGTAGTTGGGAAAGATTGTAGGTAAAGAAAATATTTTGCACCACAGAAAGAATTTAATATTTGCACACGGGCAGCATATAAAACATATGTACTAGCTGACTTGACAATAGAGTTAGACTTCATCTAACTTGAACATTGTCATTATTGTGTAAATAAAAGTGATATAAGTTCTTTGGACAACTGAACATTTAGGGCTGTAGTTGGAGAAGGCGTAGAAAAGAATTGCAACTACTTTTGGAAATGTTAAAATGCACTCATTGAGGATAACTGAACTCAGGAAAAAATATGAAAACATAGGAGACCCTCTATACCCCACCCATGATTTAGTTATTTAGCTTGCAGTAAAAACTACCTGGGAAACTGCCTTGGGACTGCTGCTCTTCCATGTTGAAGAGCTGATGAAAGATAGTGACAAAGCCTGTCTTTTATATAATGAAGATGCACTTTGCGATTTCTTTAACAGCAGTAGTCACCTAAAGAGTGAGAAAATAAAATGCAATGCACATGCCCAAACATCTTCTGAACCAAAAGTTTCAAACTGAGCTTTAGCAGAGGCTAACCCCCTTGATATCGTCTCAAATTAAATTCAAAATGAGCCTGTAATTGTTTTTCTATGTCAACAAAGGTTTGTGTATCTTCTTAAGATAAAAAGCTTGGATTCAAATATTTCTGTCACCTATTGTTATTTCATTTGGAATATATATGTGTATTTTAATTTGATTTTGAGATCTTAGAGGAAATACATTATTATTGCTTTAGAACAAAATTTGTATTATTTGTTAGTAATGTGTGCTTGGCTAAGTACAAGTTATCTGTGGAAAGGGATGTTGCACAAGGCACTTCTTTTGGCCCTCTACATTCTCAGCAGAAGCATTGCTAATGTATGTGGCTTGCACTGACCCATACCCAAACTAGGGTTACAGAACGCTGCAGTCCTGAGGTTGTAAATCAGGTGTAATGCTTTTTAGTGACGAACGTACATTTAACAGCAGTCTGTATGATTTTTTTATTTTCCTCCTCAGAAATACCCAAATTGAATCAGAGATTAGCAAAATCCCAGAGAGAGAATGAATGCCTCCAAGAAAAGGTAAAACATCTGACGCTGGTGGCCGACACGGTTGAGCTGAAAACTCAACAGCTTCAAACTTCACTTCAGCAAGGGAATGAGCTACAAAGTAGGTGCCGTGAACTACAAAAGGAAACATTAGGTAAGAGAATTTTGACATTTCAAGCAAACTTCCAAGTAAAATGAAATGTAAAAAAAATTTTTTTAAAGCACCTAAGTTGTGGCTGTTACTGTGAAAGCACTCAACAGTTCAACTCAGGCCTGGATAAAATGTGGATGTTGTGCAGTCAGAAAAGACAGTATGTCATTCTGAGGAGTCTGTTATCCTGCTGGGAACATGAGTCAGCTGAGTGTGGGGGGAAAAATGAAGGAAGGGAGGAAAACAATTAAGATGGTGGTAATACAATTATGCTGTTACTTGTCAATCTTATGTAAAACATCAGGGAGAAGGCTCTGAGATTAAAAGAACTGCTCTCATTTTGATTGAAAGGCCAGGAAGGATTTTTCGCTATCAGCAACAGAACTGAAAAGTAAGTCAGGCTAAGCCAGTCTCTTTTCTTATAGATTCATTAAACTTGAGACTAATGATTTGCCCTTGATAGAGTGTCTCAAGAATCTAAAGAGTCCTCTTGAAAACTGTAAGAGCAGTGATAGCACTTGAAATTATAATATCTTGTGAGCTCTGTTGAGACAATAACTCATTATAAAAAGATTATTTATATTAGTATCTCTTGAATCTCTTTTCTCTTTAAAGCAGTATTGCATTCATAGTGCTGGCTTAGAGACATTTTAAGACCTTGAAAACATATAGAAGTTGTGCTGTTCTGGGCACAGTTTTGAGTCATCAAATTGGCACAGCAATTACCATGCTGCCTTATGCACGGTATGTAATGTCAAATTTAAAGCAGTAGGTCTCAGTGCTAGTCATGGTGAAGGAATTTCACTGATCCTTCAATACCAGTGATAATATCAAATGTGAGACTGCAAAGTAGAAGACTGCAGATACCATCCAATGAGTTATCAACCCATGTTGCTGAGAACAGTCTTTATTTTTGTCACTGTACAACAATTCTGTTAGGAAAGCTCCAGCAGCGAGGTGTTTGAATGGTAGAAATGAGCCAATAACTCGACATCATTTTCCAGTGTCCATATAAGAAATGTACTTAAAATGTCATCCTTTTTGTGGTATTTATTAAAAAACTAACTTTAAGTCTAACAAGATTCTTCTGTGGACTATTCACAGCATCCACGTTTGTCTTTTTTTGCCTTGGGGAGCTGCTAAGTGTTCCAGTATTTCAAAAACTTGCCCATGACATTTTTCGGAAGGCTCATTGTCTGATTTTAGCTACCTCTAGATACTTAGTCCTCTGTTCAGAGTAAACTCTGGCAGGCAGGATTTGGGGAGAGGGATGCCTTAAAAGTGTTTAGCTGTCAGTCATTAGCTACACTATCTCATTCTGAAGACCTGAGTAAATGGAAAGAAATGCATCAATTCTATTTAAATTTCCTTTTTCAGGGCAATCTTGAACACACTGTTGGACAGTGTGAAAAATTGTACCTTTTTGTTTGCCTTATGTGTAAAATAACTAGGATAGATTTTCTTTTTTTTTTTTTTTTTAGGAAACATGAAATACCATTTATGTATTACCAGCATTGTATCTGCTGTGTTAATTTTTTGCATAAAAAGTAAACAATCTCAATATTACATGTACTTTTTAAAATATATATATATATATATAAAAATATGTATTATATATTTGAGACAAGAGCCTGGGTAAAAAATAATAATAAAAGAGCCAAAATTCCAAATAAGCTCAAGATAACATCACTAGAAAAGATAAAATTGAAGGAATTAACTAGTTGCACTGGTTAACTAAATCATGTTGCTTGTCCCAAGAGCATAATGTCACGTGTGACTCCTCATGTTTTACTTGAAACTTGTTTGGAAAAGATGCTAAAAATGCATTCATTTCAGTTGAAAAGACAAGTGTGTTTCTCCTCCATTAAGAGATTCATGTTTTATCCAAATAATCTGTGTAAATGTCTTAACTGCCAGGTTTAACTATTACAATGCCACAGTTCAAAATATGGACATTATATACTTTAGAATATTCTGTGTGCTTTGTTTCTTAATGTTCATTTTCTGGTTTTACTTACGCTGAAGTAACGCTAGAGATTGAGCTGAGAGGCTCTTACTGTACTAGGAATCGCTCAAGTGGATAGTATCACTCAAAAGAAGATAGCCAAGGTGACTGGCTCAAAAACAGCATAAGCGCTGCAGATCCTGCGATAAAACCTACAGCAATGATTTATTGCTGTTGATGAAACTTTGTTTTCTCTGCTAGTAGGGTAGCACTTACGGAAAGAAAGTTTGTTTGGACTTTAGCGTGGTCTTGTGCCATGCAAAGAAAACTGTCCTAAAGTTCATTCGTACAGCAATCTGGGTATTCTGCTAGAAGTGCTGATAATTGCAATGATTTATAGGCTACTTTGAGGACGACTGTCACAGATGCCCTGTTCAGAAGCCATGCACCCATGTTTTGGCACATGCTTGTTACATGCTTATGTAGGGTCATGTTTTGGTCATACTTGCATACAAGAAGCAGTGGACATAAAATACTCATTTTGCCCTAATACTTGGCTTTCTTCTGTGTTCGTTGTAACTGAAAAACTTCTTTCCACGTTCTTTTTAGAAATATCTTATCCTCTATCTTTGTATAGACACCAGTAGTGATAAGTCATAAGCAGTTAGATAATTTATGATTTACCTTTCTCTAGAAATCTGAGTTTCTGCAGTTTTCAAAATGGGCCTACTACCTGGCTGCCTTGAGGAAAACATTATTGCATTTGACATACATTTTTTACGTGGAAAAATTAATCAAAATAAAACAATCTCAATGCAAAAAATAGCTCCTTCTCAAGTATACTTTGACATTTCATTTGTGTTGAAAAGTGTTTTAATTGTTTTATACAAAATAAAAAAAAAACGTGAGTGGCACAAGTTAAATAGTCTGCTGGTGTGCAACTGTTGTAGTTCCTTCCTTAGTGTAAGCACCAAGAACAGTCCTTCGTACAATCTCCAGAACTGTAGATTTTACTTTTTATAAGATGCCACGTTCAATATAACTCAAGTAATTTTACACATTGCTGAGTTAAATTTTTCTGGTGCAGTGGCTGTATTTGGGCATGTGAAGCTGTCTGTGAATTCAGCGGTAGTTCACATGCATTCTTGGGAGCTGGAATGTTGGCACTCGCTGCTGTTGTAGGAAGTCTAAAGTTCATTTAATTCAGTATCCTGTCCTCACCGCTGAAAAACACCGCGTGGTTCAAAGGAAGGAGCAGGAAGTCTAGAATAGCAATTATAGGATAATCTGTCTTCCTTACGTGTCTCATCTTGATCTAAGAGGTCCTTGAGCCTAATAAGACAATCTTTTAAGCTTTGAAATATGTGGTTTAATATCATTACAAAAGATATTTGTATCATTACATTTATGCTGGTATGAAAACTACCCTTAGAGTTCCCTTTTCAGTTTTGTAAAGCTGCTTACTTCAGAAGTTCCTGTAAACAATGAGTTCATAGTTTGTTTGTGTGCATTGTAAAAATATGGTTTCTTTTCCAGTTTTTCCCACCTTTAACTCCATGGAGAAGTGTCTTGTTCTTAATGTTAGAAGACCAAAGATGCTTGCAGTCTGTAATTTTTTTTTCTTTTTTTTTAAAAGATTATTCAGTGTGTTATATATTTTTGTGATGCTTGCATGGCTTTGTGGCCCATCTTCTCAAAATCTGAATTTACTTCCCTAAGTTGACATGCTGTATCAGACCATCACATCAAGCAGTTAGTTATATTTAGGTTCTAATTTCTTACCTTTAAATTGATATGCATAATTTAGGGCAATAACTGTAGTATATATATGAGTACCATATCATGAGCAGGTTCAGGCTAGCTCACATAGAGCATCTCTACTTTTTGTGCTGAAAAAATCTGAGCTTACAACGAAGTGCCTGTTCTAGCAGCCCTATTCCAGTCTATGGATCATCTTGCTCTTTTTTTTTCTTAAGTTTTGCTGTATGAGAAAACCAAGATTGCTCAATATTTCTGGTAAGATGATCGCTGTTTTCAGTGGCTTAGAATATTACCAAACTTAACTAATCAATGATTTTTTAACATTAATTCCAGTAAAAATGGTCATAGCTTTCACAAGGGTGGGATGACTGGAAAAGTCATTGGATTTTACGTTTAAATCTTATGTTGTAAAAATTTTGTTGAAAACCCCATGAACCTTCCGTTCTCTGAAAAAGGACTTTGAGACGGGAGGTTTGACAGTGTTCTTGACATAGAGAATCAAGTTAGACTGACTTCTAAGCCTTTGAAACCTGAATAGATATTTGTTGGTGTGGTGGCTAAACTCTCTGTGGTTTCATAGAATCATAGAATTGTTAAGGTTGGAAAAGACCTTTAAGATCATCAAGTCCAACCGTTAACCCAGCACTGCCAAGTCCGCCACTAAACCATGTCCTCAAGCACCGCATCTGCCCGTCTTTTAAATACCTCCAGGGATGGGGACTCAACCACTTCCCTGGGCAGCCTGTGCCAGTGCCTGACTACTCTTTCAGTGAAAAAGTTTTTCCTAATATCCAACCTAAACTTACCCTGGCGCAGCTTGAGGCCATTTCCTCTCGTCCTATCACTTGTTACTGGGGTGAAGAGACCGACCCCCACCTCACTACAGCCTCCTTTCAGGTAGTTGTAGAGAGCGATAAGGTCTCCCCTCAGCCTCCTCTTCTCCAAACTAAACAACCCCAGCTCCCTCAGCTGCTCCTCGTAAGACTTGTTCTCTAGACCCTTCACCAACCTAGTTGCCCTTCTCTGGCCACACTCCAGCACCTCGATGTCCTTCTTGAAGTGAGGGGCCCAAAACTGAACACAGGATTTGAGGTGCGGCCTCACCAGTGCCGAATACAGAGGCACCATCACCTCCCTGGTCCTGCTGGCCACGCTATTCCTGATACAAGCCAGGATGCCATTGGCCCTCTTGGCCACCTGAGCACACTGCTGGCTCATGTTTAGGCGGCTGTCAACCATCACCCCCAGGTCCTTTTCAGCCAGGCTGCTTTCCAGCCACTCCTCCCCAAGCCTGTAGCGTTGCCTGGGTTTCAGTTTATATGTCTCCAGAATACAAGGGCTGGGCAGCCCTTTCCCAAGCCTTGCTTGTTCCGTGTGTCACTGTGGCACTGGGCAACAGGACCCAAGACGAGGGAGGTTGTCTCTGCTGCACGCCCAGTGCCGTGCCTGCCCAGTGCCCTGGCCGCTGGGGAAGGGGACAGCCGGGATGGGGCAGAGACCAGTGCGGGAGCGCATAGGTTAGGGCGTTGTGACAGGGGTATCGGGGAACTTGGCTCGCCGGCTGCTCTGTAAGTGAGCTGGGGAGCACAGACTGAGCAGTGAAATGCCAGTCCTGAATAGCTGGAGTTCTTTTCATCCTGTGTGGCAACACACACAGGAATCCTGTGGGGAAAAAAAACAGTATGTGATTCTGTCCTGAATAATGCATAATGCATAGTTAATGAAGCATGAAGAAACAGCTGATATTTTTGTATGTTTGACTGCAGCACTTAACACAATCAGTAGTGCAGTTTTTGAGTGTTACACTGTATGTATCTTACCCTGCATCCCCGCCTGCACACCGTCGTTCTTCAGTGAGAAGCATGATCACAGACATTTTCTTTTTTGTTTGAGACCCGAAGTCCACTGTCCCATTCTTGTTTTGAATCATCCCCAAAATCCAGGGACATTGCAGGGTGTTCTGGAATAGTGTTCACAGAAGGAAACTGGAGCAACGTACTAAAAGAAATAACGTGCTTTGGGTAAGATGTGCTATGTGGTGGCTGGGAAGAGGGTGATCTCAGCAGTGCATGTCAAGAAAGAGCTAATGAGTGTGTGACTGGTGTCTGTCATCTCTCCTGCAGCCAGGGAAGTGCAGCTTTCTCCAGGCTTCGTGCTGTGCAAGGAGAAGATGACTGCAAAATGCTGTGTGGTTAAACACAGCAGGTACAGAAGGAAAAAAACCAAGAGCTTTTCCTTTTCCCCTCTGGCCTGGTTCCAGATGACTCTTAAGATTAACAATGGTTTGTTGCGTTGGGCGTCCTCAGTTGAGCAACAGCTCCCGTGTACTTCTCGGGCACTTCAGTTCTAGTTTCTATTCTTCTGTTGCTAGTGAATCGAGGGAGGGAGGGGAGGGTACAGCCTGTGCTTTCGATGGTGTCTAGCGTTTCACTGGAGCAGATCAAAGGTGTCAATAGCAATGGGACTGCAAACTGTCCTCTCCCCCTGCTGTCCTGGCTTCTCAGTCTTGCACACACTACAGCTCACTTTCACCTCCATGCCATCACCAGGAGCTAAGGATGTTTTTACCAAGAGAAAAGTTGATGAAAATGTCCCCTTCGCCTGCTTCTGATGGGAAATTTTACTCTGTCCCCATAAATCCTGTGGATTTATATCTGTATCAGCACTGCGGGTGGATTTTGTTTCTACATTTTGGCATTTTCTGTTCCATATTTATGGTTTAATAAGTTGCACATTGTAGTTTCTGTAGTGATGGGGTCGAATCCCATCTGATGGCTGGGCATTTGAGGCTGTAACTGGTACCATGTACCACGTTTGTGGGTATGCCTGCTTTTGCCTTTATTTCTTCCATCCTGCCTTGGGTGCCTCTGGGCGTGAAGAGCGGTCACTGACTTTTCTTCCAAACGGTATTAACAGGACTTGCATATCATCTAGTAAGCTTGTTGACCTCTATAGGAAATTGCAAAGTAAAGACATATTAATCAGCAACCCAGGTGGTGAATATCACATCTCTAATGGTAAACTTACCATTAACTTTCCAAAATTGCTCCTTTCATCCAGAATCTTTCTCCAAGTTAATTTGGTGAGGACGTTTGTGATTCAGCTCTCACCAGTTATGCTGCTCTTGGAATTCAGCATTAATGTGAGCAACTATGGAGTTCTGGTTTTGATGAGAGAAAAAAACTTGGGATTGATTGAACTAAATTATCATTTTTCACTTTGATGTGACATAACTGAAAGCGAAGGCATGACTCTTGAAAGCCTAAAATGTTAGAATATTCTGAAAAAGTTTTATCCATGCTTACATATTTATTATTTTTTTTCCACTGCTAGCATTGATAGGAGACCTAGCCAAGAGCTGCCATCTATGTTTTTGTCTTTTTTTTTTTTTTTCCCTGTCCACTTCAAAGGAATATTTTTGGAAGCTGCTTGTTTATGTTTATAAAGAGATTTGAAAATCTACAGTGCTCTACAGAGCTACTCCTTCCCTCAAGAAGTCTGTGAAGTACACTGCTATATTATCTCTCCTGCTCACTTGCCCTTTTTAAATATGTTTCCAGAGAAGAGGGATTAAAAAAAAAAAAAAGCACGTATGTAACGGGTTCACTGAAAGTTATCTCGGTGGTTAGTGTGACTGTGTGGATTCTCGGGCATCTCGGCAGTGTAATACTTGAGCAGAAGGGTCACTGTGACCGCCGCTCATCACGCTGTGCTGTTTGACTCACTATTTACTTATTTTGCATGTCAGGTTTCTTTTTTAAACTGCGTATAATAAAAACTTGAAATAGCAGACATTTTGTGGAGAAAACACAAATAAAACATCGTGTATGGAATTCATACAGAATATTAGGACTCTGGAAAATCTTAATGAACAGCTAAAGTATCAGCTAAGCAGGTCAATGTTTTATGTGAGGCATTTTAGAATTTATTTTTATGAATAAAAAAATGTAGCAGTTACTTCATAATAAATCAGTTATTAAGAAGCAATAAAATGTTTGATGTGGATATCCAGAAGGAGATTTCAAGGCAGAAAGACTGCTAGCTCAGGCATTTTTTTTCTACCCTTCCTGAATAGATCAGTAAAACCCAAATCCATAGGCATTTGAAGAGGTCTGTCTATATGGAACTCATTGCTGGATTGGGCTAATAAAGCCAGCTAATGCACCGGTGATAAAAATGTTCTCTTTGAAATACAAAACATGATTTTCTCCATGAAAGAAGCATCAAATATTATATGAGTTTGCCATTGTATTAAAATAAATTAGTGGGAACAAACAACACTTTTTTTCATTGCCTCATTTGATCTTAGTGAAAATCAATTCCAATTAGTTGATCTACACCATATAAAGTCAGTGTGTAGGAAATCAGTGAGATATAGAGTGTCTGTTGTTTGAGGGAGGATTTGGCTTTTTGTTTTAGTTTGGGTTTTTTTTCCACAAACTACTTTGAAGCTAATATCCCTCTTTGGTACTGAAATAGTTCAGTGCTCCAGAAAAAAACACTTACTGGGATTTGTGATTTACATGTTTTGAAAGGATTTTCATTTCTGCACCCAATATTTTGAAGATTCTTGTTTTGTGTATTTATCATAGAATTGTAAATTATTGAATATTTCATACGACAGCAGTCATTTGCAAGAGCTGAAATTAAGCATTATTTTCTACTATTGTTTCTTCGCTCCTGTGCTTCTCATGGCTTTCTGAAAATTATCTGTGAGTTACGTTTTGCTAGAGAGGTGAATTTGATTGCTGGTTTCATACCGCTTTTCAGACTCACAATGCATCATCCAGTTAGCTAGAGATGACAGGTCTTGAAAAATGCTCAACACAGGGTAAGGTCTGGTGAATAATTGTCTAATCAAATAGACTTCCAAAAAAAAAAAAAATCAATCATACCTTGTGATGAGCTGCAATGGCACATGCTTCTAAAAGAGAGGAGCTGATATCTGTGCTTTCATTTTTATTACCAGCCAAATCCTTTCCTCCACTTAATCACGGGTATAGAATAATTTTTCTTCACAAAGTCATTGCAGTTTTTCTTTAGCCCATTTATAGTTACAGGTTTACCTCTGTATGGGTTTAAATTGCTGGCTGTGCACATGAAATCTGTCTTTTAAATCTTTTGATGCTACTGCTTCATAGGCTACTTAAGTAACTAAATATAAACTTAGCAGTGGTCTGCTGACATAATAAGACTAATGAGAGATGATTGAAAAATGCAGGCAGCTGTAGGAGTAGCTGGGTAGTTTGAGTGGGGAATGTTAGCACTCTTGATGGAAAGAAGGAGCAGTATTTTCATGTACATGAAGTGTCTTTAATGACACTTTAAAGACCGCTTTGAAGAGCTTTGAAAATGCGAAGAGAGAATAGTTTCCTGTAGTTTTAGGTAGGCTGCAGTTCAAATATCTACTATTCATACTACAAGTACTGTTGAAATATTTTTTTTTTTATTAATTCCAGCTGCGGTACTAAGAATTTGAAGGGCGAGAGCTGGGGAATGCAGTGTTGGTGTTTGAACAGAATGTGACAAATGGGTTAGACGAAGCAATGGCTCATTAGCGCTTTTCAGCAGTCTCTTACAGTGGAAGAGGAAACAGATGAATACGATGGAAAGAACAGCGTGCTAGTTCTCTTCAGCTAGGTGTTGGGATAATTCTGCCTTTGAATATGATTTAGTTACGGAAGGGCCCCACTTTGCTTCTTGAGGAAAAGCAGGAATCCATGTTAAAGGAAATATATATTTTGTTTCATCTGCTTGGCCTAAACACTGAGGAAAAAAAAATCTGTCTCCAAGGAAAATTAAGGTCAGAAGCTCCATTTTTCTCACCTTCAGTTTTCCCAGCCAATATGTAAGTGCCAGTATTTCAAATCAATTTTAGTACACAGGAGAAGCAGGTCTGTAGGAACAATTCTGACATATCCCAATTAGCTTGGTTTCAAAAAGGCAGGAACGTATGCAGAAAATTCAGGCTTAAGGACCAAATCCTTTGATGCCGGAATGTGAACCCTGGCCGTGGCTGAGCAAATACCATGTAAGCAATCCCTCTGACTGCAGAAGTGCTTGTAACTTGTCACTCATGCACTTGGGGAGTAGGGGGAGAGGGGAGCTGGGTTTGCCAAGATAGCGTTGTTTCTCTAATTAAGCACTTTGTAAGGTCTTGGAAAAGATTGCCATCATGTTTGCATGGTGTATGCAGTTGCTGCCTTATTCTTTTGAGGGTGTTGTAGATTTGTACCACTCAAAACTACTTAGAATCTGGTCCCTTGTCTTGCTTTTTCTATGCCTGTTTTATATATGAACATGAAAGAATTAACATACTAGTTCAGACCAGAGGTCCAGAAAGCCTGGTCCTGGCAGTGGTCAGCAACATCTGCTGGGGGAGATAAGAACCAGGCCCTCCTTTTTCTGGTACATCCTCCCAGTTCCTGGCAGCTTTTAGTGATTTAGAGGCTTCCTGGTGGCACTGGTCAGGTCTCCAGAAAGGATGTAAATCTGTGTGGCTGGAGTCCATCCCTGGGCTCCTTCCAGACAGGCTTGTGCTTGCGAGTCACAAAGAAAAAGAAGTACTTTCTTGTGTATACAAAAAAAAAAAAATTATCTTGGAGAACATAGTGCATGAAATATTATAAATAAAAATAAATAGTTCTGTTCTGTGCATGCAAGGACTTTGAGTATTTAGTTCACTTCTTTGGTCTCCTTAGAAACATACAGTGAGGCAAATTATTCCTAGTGTGACACAATAATTTTTCATGTATGTATTTCATATTTCTCACAGCTTCTCTACTATGCTTTTTAAATAAATGTACTTAAAAGTATCTATGTTAAGTGTACATCCTAACTTCGTCTATCATTAATGTTCTAAGAAAATGTAAATATTTTTACCCCGTTTGACACAGCTCATCAGCCAGTTTTCAGGGCCTTGTAGGTTGCTCCCTACAGGGAGTAGTTCTTTAATAGGTTTTAAAGAATACCTCCAACCTCCTGTTTTCCAGAATACCGGAGAAATTAAGCAACAGGAGCTGGGTTCCAGTCTGTCTCTGCCAGGGATCTGTGCAGCTCTGTCCATTTCTATCTCCTGACTGTCTTCCAGGTTCAAGCTACTAGTGTTTTCCCGACCCCCTGGATTCTCTGTTTCTTTCTGCCTGTCCCTGCAATGTTGCTGGGCTGCATTTGCCCTGCTCCCCATCTGCCCCAGTTCCCTTACGGCAATATCGTGGCTCCTGTGTTTGAGTTTCTGTTCCAGCCAGTCCCTTCTGTGCCTGAAAGAGCTTAACCGCTGCTCACCGTTTCCTGAATGAAGGACATTTCTCACACCCACCAGCCTCGGGGAGGTTTCGTTCAGTCCAGCAGTGTGACAAATATTATCTTGATCTGAGGTAATACAGGGAGTGTCTCACAGGGTACTTGTGTTTGCATATATATGGACTAAGCCTCTGAAAAAGATTGATGCTAAAATGAGATTAATTAGGCAAAGGAAACTATCATGGTAAAAGCCGGGCTAGTCCCGGCTGGCCAAGAGGGACCCAGCAGCGGTCTGGAAATGCCTGGAGGGGAGGTAGGAAGGTGGGGGATCCAAACTCTCCTGGGGAGTGGCAGGGGTAAGGCAGGGGACACCGGCCACAGCTTGGAGCCTGGGAGCTTCGGGGTGGACGTTGGGAAAAGGTTTTTCAACAGAGGGTGGTGCAGCGTGGGAAGAGGCTGCCCGGAGGGCTGGGGAGTCTCCAGCCTTGGGGGTCTGCAAGGCTCAGCTGAATAAAACCACAGGTAACCTCTTCTGGTTTTGTCAGCAGTACTGATCTGGGCAGAAGGTTGAACTGTGCAGCCCCCAGAGGTCCCTTCCAGCCATCCTCTCTGTGAATCTGTACCCGGCTGAATAATAATGAGAATTTCATAAAGCTTGATTAAAAAAAGAAAAAAAAAAATCTGTGATTTTTCTGCAAGTAATTGTCTACTGCTGGCACACATGCACTGAGACTGGATATTTCTAGTCAGCAAGACTGGAGGGCAGCACGTGCAGCCTACACAGCCTTTCTGCTTCTCGGTGAGAGCGTGAACGGGGCTGCCCCAGCGGCTCTTTCTCATCAGTGACCGGTATGGTGAGTCAGAGCTTGTCTTGTTTAAACCGAACTATCTGCCAGTTGTTCCGCAAACCATGCTTAAATAAAGGGAAAATGAAACTACTTTCTCCCTGTGCTGTTTTCTATGATGTGCTGTAGAGTAGTGATGTGGTTAAAAGTAGCAAATCCACCTGTTTGCAATCCCCTGGCAGGTAATAAGAAATGGACTGTATTTCTGAAATTGGAAGCAGATAAACTTTGCAGACACATGCATTTATTCTTAGGTAGGCACAGTCATTTTAGGCCAGAGACTTAGTGATACAGAACAGATTCATACCATGACTGGCATTGACCTAAATAGAGCTGTGCCGTTGAGTTTCTGTCTGCCAGCAGCTGAACTTTTGCTAAGGCAAAAGGATCTCAAGTAATGACGGGGGTCCGCATGTCTTCAGTGGTGATAGCTATTTGAGCTGTGCATGTTAACCTCTCTAGAAGGTCTTAACTACTGGCAAATAGTCTTCCTTTTCTTACATGTGTATAAAACACTGAGCTTTTATTTAGATGAAACCAATATTTTCAGAAAGTATCTAGGATTTTTTTTGTAGGTTTTGCAGGAAAAGTAGAAAATTACACGGTTCTATCAATCACGCGTGTTTCTGAACTGATATCACTGTGAATCTGTTATGAATTAGCTGCAGAATTGATGGCTTCCAGAGTGGCTGCTTACCCAATGTGAATGTAGTTCACAATGCTTTTTTTTTTTTTTTTTAATATTATTTTTTCACTGAAAACTTTACCAGTTGTTGCTCTTTACAAAGCAGGAACTGGAGCCTTCATTCAGCACCATGCCGTTGGCCAGGCAGCTGGAGAAGATGCAAACTGGGTGGCTAAATTCCTGAAATTTCTGGGCAGACTCTGTGCTCGGTGTTTTCCAGTCACTATGGGCTGCATCTGTGGGAATTCGCCCAAATAAGAGGAAACAGTCACCAACTTTGGTTCTTTTTCTTTGGCTCTTCACGTCTTTTCTCTGTGTACGTTCTGTGCTGTGCCCCCTCTGTCTCTGTCCTTATCACAACAGAGTCTCACTTCATGGAGGATATGATACTGCTAAACCACGGAGGTGTAGGGGAGGCAGTCTCTGCCTTATCCACCTTTTGTCCCTGTTTGAAGGCAAGGCTGGTCGCATGTGCTGCCTGAAAGGTTACTGTTGACTGTTTATAACTATGGTAAGACACAGTGTGAATCACAAAGATAAGTAAGATTAAACATGAATGATATTGAGATGGATTTGGACTGAAGAGTCTTTAAAATGTGGTACTTAAAGCTTTAAAATGAGTATCAATATTACAAAGCATGAATGCTTTGTGTTGGTTTTGCATATTTTGCAATAAGCTTTATTTTCGTTACTGGAGAACCTTTTTACATAAGCATTTGAATATGTTTTTCTTTATTCAGCAAGTTTTCAGCATAAGTTTCCATTTGTATTACCATTCTCCTTATTAGTTTCCTCGTTTTTACTATGTTTTTCAAATTTGATTGAAATCTGTATTATTTAGTCTCTGTGGGTGTGGGTCTGATCCCTCAGACTTTCTGCTAACCAGCTCCCGTTGACTTTGGTGGGAATTCTCTCTAGAGAAGACTTGCAGAAACCAGCCGTATAATTGAATCCATCTACTCCCTCATGAAAAACTCCTGTCCAATGCTCAGTCATTATGAAAACTTCTCAAAACAAGTTGAGTAAAAGAAGAAACAGAGCCGAAAGAGACCACCCAAAGTACTAGAACCAAATTAAGCATTATCCCTCTCCTTTTCCTTTATTCCAGAACTTGTGTCCATACTCCCACATCTAGGAAGACGAAAAAAGACCACAGTTATTAATAATTGCCAGAGATCTTCTATAATAACAATTTAAAAAAAAATTGTCAAAAAGAGATGCTTGTGAAAAACTTCTCTGTAGCAGCCATCCCCATGTGAAGAAAGGCAAAGGGCTCTCCTTTTTGTGGTGTTGATCTACAGTAATTTGGTCTTAATCTGTTTTAACAAAGCAGTCACATTGCAGTAGAACTTGCTGTTGTCAATGTTAATTGTTCCCACATGCTCTGTCTAACATCTGCTTGGTGTGTGAAGCCAAAGTTTCCCCTTTTTCCGTAGGCATTCAGAGCCATTTACTTCGTAAGCCAATGTCAGGATGAATGACAGGAAATTAAAGATAAATTATTTAGCTTTGGAAAAGTGTAGAGAACAATACATTACTGAAGAACACCCAGTTGAAGAAACTAAAGTAAATGAAAGTAACTGCAGGTGGTCTAATCTGTTCTCCGTGTACTTGGCCACAACTTCCCATTCGTAGAGAAGGCGAAGATGCCAGCTCTGGGCAGCAAACGTCACAGCTTGGTCCGGTGTCTATTGTGCAGTTTTTTGGTGCAGATAACAGGGCTTAGATAACATAGTGACTGCACGGCTTTGATTACTATGGGAGTTTGTCAGAGAAGTCTTTAAAACAGCTGAGAGGAAGTTTTGGCAAGAACACTGTCACACAAACATGGGTTTTAAATAGTCGTAAGTTGTCTGTGATTTATCTCTATGGGTTCTGTTCAACAGCAAGCATGGATGCTCAGTGGCTTTTTCCCAGGGAACTGAGGGGAAATGTGGCTGGCTTTCCAGGCATAAAACTGAAACAGTGAGAGGGTACTGAAAGATTATAAACCACTGGTTCCCGGTGTTTTTGACAAGCAGTTAAGCTATCCTCACTATTTATTGTGGTCATGCACTACCATCAAAGTTTGGGCACTGTTGAGAATAGCTCTGTGGAAGAGCTTCAGACCACCTTCCATCAGTTCGAGGAGCACAGTCAAACCAAAGCACCTGAGGACTTGGTGTCACAGGAAGAATGGCAGGGATACATAGGGATAAATGCAGGCTACCATTTATTTAGTAAATATTATTCCAAGTGTAGTCAGCATCCAGTGCATCAGAACAGGGGTGCAGCCATGAAGAGCTGGAAATGTCCCCTAATCCAGGTAGGAAAAGAGAAGTTACCAGTTTCCATTTCTTTTTTTTCCCTCTAGGAGTCGAGGTCAGCAGTCTTCAATCCTTTTTTACTGCTGAATGCTAGCCCTTGGTCATACCCAGCTTAGAAGGGGCACTATGAGGAATACTGAGGAACTGTAGAATCTGAAACAATTCGATTTTTTCAGGAAAATTCCTTTCTAATGCCTGCAAAGCTGCTAATTGCTTAACTCATCGCACAAGAAAACACACAGTCATGTTGGGTTAAGGAGGGATGGGGAGAGCAGATGGAAAAATATTGAACCAAGTTTTAGCTGAATGCTTTGCACCAAAGTTGTGTATGCTATTAAATAGGATTACCGCTGCTGAGCGCAGTGGTCTGGGAGGTGATGTTTGGAGCAAGCCCTCTTTAGAGGTGGCTGTTTCTTCTTCACCTCAAGCCTCTCCTAGCTCAGCTGTTGCTGCACTGCACTGTGTTTTATGGTGGGAACATATTCTGTGCCTGCTGCTGCTAAGACCACTGTTTTTGACAGCATCGGTACAGTCTTCCTGAGAGGTCTTGGCTCTCCCCCAGCCGACTGCATGCCCGTACAAGTGGAACTGCACCGATCCTTGCTGTTCTCCTGACTGTCTCTGTACAGAACTTACTCTTCGCCTCTGGGGCAATGGGGCAGGGACTGGTCTGCGGAGGTAATAAATGCCACTTGGAACGGAGCGCGAAGGAAGTTTAACTTAACTTTTGCCAGACCGTAGCTTGATTTATGTGCGAGGCTTAATTTAACTGTTGCCAGACCTTTTTGCTTTCCATTTCTTTTCAATATTGTCATGGGAAAACAGCCTTCACTGCAAAGCTACAAGTGTCTTTTTCCTATATGATGAAGAGGGTCAGTCTCTATGGATTTCTGAGACTTCTTTTGTCTAAATGCCAGCGTATGGTGCTCTCAGGTAGAACTATATCCAATTGTTCCTTTTGATTCTTTACGTTTCTGAAAGTCTGATGTAAATGATAAGTATTCTCTACTAACTGAATATAGATAGTTAATTATTAGTAGTAGGTAGCAGTAAATATGGGTGAATTATTATCTATACTTATGATGTCCTTCTCCTTGTAATATATGCAATTTCCAGAATGCCCAGAATGTCAACTGTGAGTGCGTGTATTTGTAGTTCACCTTGTTTCGAAGTTTTGTGGACTACTTCCCTCTTGAAAAATTAAAATACAGCATGACAGTATTCTGTGAAAGACAATTTCTGGAACATACTGGAGGATTAGTTTACACTGATCTAGCTACATTTATACAGTTTTTGCATTAATTCGTTCCTATATTCAACGAGAAAAAAATTGCCTGGTGAAAGTTAGTGCAAATATCCTCTTGTTTATATATTTTGTGAAGTGGGAAGAAGAAATTCTGAGTTGTATGTAGTTTGACAGAAATCTGAAAGTTCCTAATAACTCCTAGAAATGCTCTCTACTTGGGCACGCCTTGCTGAGCACAGGAGACCTCCTGCATCTGTTGGATACCAAAAGGTCCTTTGGATAGTTTTCATGAAGAATGCCAAGGAGACGGGCAGGCAGTCATTCACCTGGAAATAGTCATCATCATTTACCCCTCCAAACCTTCTCAAATAACTCACTTGAACAACAGATGCCAGAAATTATTGGAAATCCAGTAACGTAAATAATTTAGATGTTTCTAGGAAGCCCTAATTTCTAGATAAGTTTTTACATCCTGTATGATACTGTGCAAGGTGTTTTGTGAATATCTGTGATGAATAATGTATGTATTAAAAGACAGCAAATGTTTACTCCATTCAAACTTCGGGAACTTATTTCATATTAGGCAAATAGGCATTGCAACAGAATATATATAGAAGTAACCCTAAGGTGTGAATTCTAGGTTTTTTATAATTATAAGGGTTTTTTTTTAGTTGCAATACTGGTTTATCAATTCCTTTAAGCAAATTTATCAGTAAGTTTTAAACTGTTTATATTTCATTATTTTCTTCTTTTTCTAGACCACTTATTGCTGAAAAACTCTAGGGAATGGAAAACATGCATGAATATTCACTTTTTTTTTAATATTATGCAAATAATGTCAAGTGTAGAAGTGCTTGTGAATCTCTTGTGATCACACTCCATGGAAAAATGAGAGTGCTGGTTGCAGATTCCCCAGCTTCATATAATTCTTTCTACAGCTTTGAACTAAAATATTTTTCACGAAAATGTATTTTATACAAAGAAAAACGTAAGATACTCTTTGTAGCTCTTAAATAGTTTCAGCACAGAAGTATGAGGACTATTCTCTTCTTTCTTCCCATGCCACATCCTCAGAAGGAGGCACAAGTGCTCGGGAGAAGAGCCGTGGGTGAGCTGGATACAAAAGTTTGGACTCAATGATCTTAAGGGTCTTTTCCAACCTTAACAATTCTAATTCTATGATAAAAGGGTTCCTGGGCAACCTCCAGCTTTCCTGGTCCAAGCTCACACGCAGACAGCCCGACAGTGCCCAGTTATTACTGTGGCCTTCTTTTCCTCCACCCACATTAGCAGCACTTTATGAAAAAGTACAGTTACAGAATCGTAAAATCATTTTAGAGATGATACCACTGTGCTGCTGCTACAGGAAGTTTTGTTTTCTGTCTCTTTTTTTTACGAGTCTTCTGAGAAATGATCTTAGTGTCATTTGTGTATTCACTTCTTCAGTAGTATCAGTGAGAAGAGTGTGGGGGTTTGTGTTCTTCTGCTGCTTAATGCAGAAGTATTGGTGCATCCATAAAATTGGCAAACATAAAGGTAAGCTTGTGGTTTTGTCTGGCCAGTGCTTAAGGACATATTTTTATTTAAATAGTGGGCTTTCCTGATTCTGAATTCTTTTTTGAGGACAATCAGTCATCCAGTGATAGGCAAAGCTCTTAAATAGGGACTGAAAATCCCATACTCTTCAGGGGAAAAGCAATTGGAGCAAATTTACATTACATTTTCAAAATGAAGTGAATTTTTGCGTACATTTGGCTACTCCATTCACTGCTGTGTTCCTTCGCCATGGTGGTGACTTATTTATAAAGCATCACCTGCTGTACTTTGGGGTAAGAGAGACAGATAATTTGGTTGATAAAACGTTGGTATTGTTGGAGACCTGGAAAGCAACATGAGAAAACAGACTACTTCAGATATAATTGTCCCTGGAATGGAAAATAGAGTACAGAATACAAACGATGAAGCAGAGTCTTTGAGGGGAAAAAAGAAAAAAATCTGCTCTGCAGGCTGGAGAGGGTTTGCTGTGCTTCCCACCTGGCCATGCTGAAAGGGGCTGCTTTTCCCGTTGGAAAGCATTTCAGTCTGAGTTTTTTCTCTCAGAGCTTTCACCGATATTTCCAGATGAGATAAATTACTTGCATAATCTCAAGAATACTGTTTGGTTTTGTTTTTTTTAAGAAGAGCATATCATTATGGACTCTTGGATTTCCAAATCTGGGACAGGAAAAATTCCATGTGAATCGCCATTTGACATTTTTCAATATAATTTGGCAATATTAACATTTTATGAGTTAATACCCTGCAAAAGCATTGGAAAAATAAGAAAAATAATGACTGGAAGTAAATAATTTTAGACCTTACCTCTAATTGTCAGTTCTCATGAAACACTTGATTTCTTACTATATGTATAATTTTATATGTGTGTGTATTTGTGTACACACTATTTTTCAGTGTGATACTGATATAAACTTTGCACGGTGATTAAACATGCTTTTTACTTTTGCTCAGCGATACCATTCTTTTCAACCTGTTCAAAAATTGCATTTTCTGTGATGTCTCATATTCTGTGGAGTAGGTTGAACTGTTTCGAGGAGATGAAAAATAAACTTGGGTGGCATCAGTCTGAGGCAGGTTCCTATGTGCACAGCAAAGAAAAAGTGCTGTCAGCATCCCCTGTGTGCTAAAAAAATGAACAGATTAACTCCAGGAGGATCTGTAATGTCCAGGTCCGTTCGCTTCTGTCAATCAGGGCTTGTAATGAGCAGCTTTGTGTGACTCCATTCTCATCTATTAAAAAGCTTTTTTTCTTGAATATCTACTTACAGTCTTCTGTTTGCTCATTTAATTATGTGGACTCTGACTGATGTGAATCAGAGTAGAAGCTGTTCAATGTTAAAAGATTGGTGGCATGGCAATGTCTCTAAATAATTGCGAGAATGAATGCAGCAGGACTGCATTAATATTTTTGTGTCTGAAATGTATAAACACAATGGCAATGGTATGTTATACAAAAACATATTTTATCTGTTCTGTTGTCTGTGGCAGGTGGTATACAAGGTGCTTCTATAATTAACTTCCACTGACTTTTGCAAGGGCTCAGTCAAGCCCGAAGAAATTTTGACTTTCTCTTAAAAAAGCTCTTTATAAATGCTAATAGTTTGGGAATGTATCTGACATGTAGTGTGTACTTTACCCTAGATAATTCTCTCCCTGATTTTTTTGTTGTAGTCTGAGATAACAAATAGCTTTCCTTTTCCCTTTATTGAAAATATGGGAATCTTTTGTGTAGTAGGATTTAGCGAGATAAGGTGTGACGTGGGGGATTGCTGGCAGGAAATCGCACTCCGGGATTATCCATCATCATGATAGTTGCTGGAAATGACTGAAGGTACATAGGAAAAGTTACAAAAATTCAGTGAATTCTGATGTCACAAATGATAAATGTAAGAACAGGAATCACACAGTTAGATTTGGCTTCTTGGGGGATATATCAGAGAGCTTTGAAGACTGAGAGGTCGGACTCTCTTTGTAGCTGTTCACCTTCAGAGGGAAGTCAGCTCATCTAGTTTGCTGTTGCATTTCGAGGGAAAATCTTGTTTTTTCTTCACTTCTAGATGATTTGCAATGTTCTATCATACATTTTTTTTTTCATGTAGTTTACGATGCTGCCTTTTTGGTAGAGACAACTTTGATTTCTGGTCATTCTTACGTTTTCTTGAAAGCCAGCTCTCCTTGTTCATGAGTTTATTTAGATATGTTCATTAAGGTGAGAATCAGATTAAGGTGTGTGCTGTTAACGTCAGTTTATAGGGCTTCAAATCTTGAAGTTATGACTGTGCTTAGGATTTCTCTTTAAAAAAATGGATAATGTTAGGCCACACACAAAACTAGATGAGGTTTCTTTGATATATGTTTGAGAAGGTTGAGAAGTCTGAATTATTTATTAGGTTCTTTGAGATAAAATGGTCCAATACGAGTCACTAAGGGATTTTAACTAAGCTTTTAAAATTAATTTGCACCCGTAAGCAAACAAACAGATTAGTTGCAAAAGGTGAGAACGTTTGTTCTGTTCTCACCAGCCTGTGTTTTTGCACAGCACGTGCTTGTAACCTGCGTGCAACAAAATGCTTGGGTGCTGTGCTGCAAGGGCAAAGCCTTGTTTGGAGAGACCCGGCTTACTCAGAGGGTTGAAAGCTAATAAATCAAAGCGTTACATTGTCTGCTGGGAGCAAATCTTTTCATTCATCATTCATCTTTTTCATTTACATGAGACTGTACAGGAGTGATATTTAATAGTTCTTTTATCTTTGCTCAGTATTTTCCTTGGAAGTTTTTTTCTCGAAGTGGGGGAAAAAAATATAATTAAGTTAATGCTAATTGTACAGATGAAAAGAACTGGGATATATACCAGAAAAAAGGCAATGGCTGATTGAAACCGATAGGAGATGTGTTCTGAAAGAAAACATTTAGCTAAGAGAGTCTAAGCCAAAATGTATAGTACCGTTGCGTCAGTGTCAATGCTCACATGAAGTAGCATCAGCAGGTTATTTTCAGGTCTGCCTTCCTGCATGCTTTTGCTCTCAAAATTATGTACAAACTGTATGATTTAAAGCATTTCATATTTACATTTGATGTTTCCTGGTAGGATAAAAAAGCCCAAACAAACAAAACCCAGCTTCTTGCTGTAAAGCTGGTCCCTGCTAGTGTATGAGTAGAAACTGGGAGGCTGTTCTGAAGTGTACAGCGGTGCAACAGCATTCTGACCTTTTCAATAAAAGTAATTTATTATTCTTAAGAAAATGTAAACAACTGGCTTATATGGTTTGTAAGCAGTGAGAAATCAATTCAAATATTACCAATCATAAACCTGTACTTTTCACAGGTGGCCATTTTGCCTTGTTCAAAGGCAGTGCTGTGATGTACTGCTTTGCCTGTTTGAGGTGGGAGTGAGTAGCTACACATCTGAGATGCAACTAAACCACAATATGTATAAATGTGAATTATTTTAGTATAAATATAGACATGAAACCCATGTTTTTGTTTTCAGATTTAACAAATCAAGTAGAGACAATTGGACTGAAGCTGCAGAAAGTAACAGCTGAGATGGACCACTACAAAAAGCTGTTAATGTAAGGTTTCCGTTTGCTTGCTTGTTTTGCCACTGCATATAAAGCTGTAACAGACCACTTGTCATGATGATTTGAGAAGGTTATGACGAACAGAGAGAATATTTTATTTTCATAGTAAACGGTCTGTATTTCTAACCACCTGAGTGAGCATGTCTGTCTGTGGAAGCAGGGCTTTCTTCCTCCAGCTGTGTTTGGTGACACAGCAAAGAGGAGGGTTAAGTCAGCTCAATCCGACACTGCATTTGACACACTACTGTAGGATAAATTTTGTGAAATCCACATAACTTCTGGACTAAAAATGTATGTGGAAAGTAGTATTTCACATTGTAGGTTTGGGATGGTGGGAAGGGTGCATTGAAACCGATCAGAAACTTTAGTATTTAATCATTGACTATGGTTTCTTTTTTTATTCGCCTCTCCCAAAGTAAATTTGCTGTGACTTTTCCCCATGCACAAGTGTTGCAGTTTTTAATTTTACTGTCTTGTGCCTATGGTTTCAAGTAAGAGTATGCAAAACCTAAATTAATAGAGCAAAAATAGAATGTCATCAAATACTTCTTGGAGCTAACTGAAGCACGATGACTGAAAAAGAGAGCGCTCACACAGAGCGAAAAACTCGGCTTGCTCCGTCTCCAGCCCACCCGAAAGGACGGTGCCCGCAGCAATGCCTGCCCGGGCTCGGGCGCTGCTCTGCTCGGTCCCACTTTCAGACACTGCTGCTGCTGAAGGGGAGAGCAGAAATGAGTCCTCTATCAAAACTTGAGGAAGTAAGAAAAAAGATGCACCTCTTCTTAAATGTTGTTGTGCTATTGCACACTGTTCTCCTGGGTTAATGTTTTAATGGCCAAGCAAGGGCCATGCAGTGGAATTGCCATGTTCCCCGTGCCCCGAGGCTGTCCTCCATTGACTTTCAAGAGATGTATTGGGCACCCAAAATCGCGCCGGGCGACCTCCAGGGTCCCGTCCAGATGCAGCGGTGCTCAGTGGGACCTGTGTCATCACCTTTAAAAGCTGCGGGATCCAGGATCTGAATGCTTTCCTGGATTTAAAATCCTTGCTGCTTGCATATAGTGTAGAAAATCATTCAGAAACAGCAGCACTTTATAATTCGCTTTATAACACTTTATAATCCACTACTGAAAATAAAAATTACTGTTTCAAATATTAAGCTGAAGAGTAATGAACTAGTATTGCCAATCTCGAGACCAGCTATCATCAGTCTTTTTGTCTGTTCTCCTGAAATTGAAACAAGGATTCATTCTTTGATGATGTGTACTTTCTGGTTTTGGTTCCCATATTCAGAGGGTCTGATCATAACGAAGTTGCAAATATTTGGAATGCTTAGCAACAAAGTATTTTAATGATAATACAAGTGTTGAGTATGAAAAAAGATTTCATGAACACAGTTAAATAAACAGTAAAGGGTTTCCAAATGTAATATTAAAATTTCAATGTAATATGGGTACAATTTAATAAAATAACATTCTGTATCTGTTTAAATGTAAATATGAAGCTTAACCATGGTTATTAATTGGTGAAATTATGACATAGTGACAAGAAACCTGTAAAGTTTCCAGCCCTCTTACCTACTAAATTGTTATTTGTTCATTTTTATTCATATCCTCCTTGAAACTTTCATCAGTGTTGCAAGATCTCACTTTCTTGTTCGCAACATTAAACTTGTTGTGATCCTAGGTTAGGCTGAGATTACGTTGGAAGTGTAACTTCCAATTACTTAAAAATGTTAGCTAGAACTAACAGAACTTCTTGTTGTCTGCCTTTCAACTAAAATAGAAAATGCATGTTAGATAATATGTCAATAAACCTGATGCTTATGTTACTGCATGAGTAAAGGCTATCGTTTCTTTGGACAAATACACTTTTTTTTAATGTTTTCTTAGGGTGAAATCAACAGAACTTGATGTCTGTCAAAATGAACTGAAAAAAATGAAGTATGAAAATGGAATTTCTGAGTCAAGGTAAATGCTGAAATTATATGTCATAACATAACATAAAGATTTCTGAGCAGTGAGAGCAAAAAATCTATTATTTTAATGCAGCTTTTATACAACAATTTTTTTCTGGTTTTAGTTTCTATTTGTGTTCACATCACTAGATTTAACTTCAGAAAGAACATACAGCTTTTTGTCTAATATTTTATTTTCCAGGTACAAATAATTTCTGTCTATTTCGTATCTGTCTGTAAATAAGAATATAGTAACTACAGTGCTGCTACTTTTTTATTTCATCTGTAGACTTATGAAAGAGCTCAAGGAAAAGGAGGAATCTCTTCTAATTTGCCAACAAGTATGCAAACATTTACAAGAAGAGGTGGCTGAGAGAGAAAGGAAAGAAGAAGATCTAAAAAGAAGAACTGGTCGATCAGAAAGTGAGCTGGAAGCACTTAAAACTCTTCTTAGACAAACAGAGGAAGAGGTGGTGATGGTGAAACAAGAAAGGTAATCAGAGCTGAGTCACCACGGGTAATCTCCTGTGACTGTACGTTCAGCCTAGGTTGCCTGTTTGGAAATCTATTAAAAACAAAACATTCCTCCTCTGCCAGGTGCTCAGCCTCTCTCACTGTTACCGAAAGGACAGAGAGATTCTGGAAAGCACCAGAGGTGGTTTGTGCCTGTCGGGATGCAGGAGGAGAGGCGGCAGAACGAGGAGTGTGGCACTGGGCAGACTGGGAGGGAGCTGCTGGGCCCACCTATGTGTTCCGAAGTTGCTGCCTTGCCCGTGGGCTCAGGACACTCCTGCCCTGCCACTGCCCTCTCTCATCTCCTGCTTCTAGGGCAAAACTCTAAAAGCCTTGGGAGCCCTGAGCTCATATCCTGAAATTTTGGAATTCATTGGATGGATTTTTTAAATTATTACAGTACAGACAAAACTTGAAAGAAAAAAATAAAAAAGCCTATTAAAAAAAAGGGAGAAAAAAATCCGTGCTTTGCAGTCCAGGGCTTCAGCTCAAGCTTAATCAAAACACCCATTTATTGCAGTTGTTATAGCTGCGATTTGTTATGTGAGGCTTGTAGAGCAAAAGCCCTGGAGAGTTTAAATTCTTGTAACTTACGTTATTAGCAACTTGCAAATCATAACAATGCTATAAATCTTGCAATATGCCAGGTTTTTGGATGTGGTCTAGTATTTGGTGAAATATTGGTGAAGTGTATGGACAACTTCCTGCCAGTAAATTTTCAGTTACTGATAAATTAGCTTGTCTTTTACTGGCAAAATAGAAAGTGCTGTCCTCTACTTAAGACATGGCAGTGTGTTATTGGTTTGATTTGTGTACAATGGAAAATGTATTCAGAGAAGTGGCTTTTGGAGAACGTAAGCATTTTTTGAGAGTGATGTACAGCAAAAGGCATTAAGCTATTTTCACGTTTAAAGGGTTTGTATATTCCCTGTCCTTTAGTACTTGCATGAAAAGATATTAAATGTTAATTTAAGAATATTTCCCTTCTACTTAAACCCCAGATACATGAGTTGTTCCAGGCAGTACATTGCTAATAATCTAAGTTACAAGAATTTAAACTCTCCAGGGTTTTTGCTCTAGAAGCCTCACATAACAAACAGTAACTCTAACAATAGAAAGCATTCGGTGGTTTTAATTCAAAACCTATTACAATTTTTTAATATTTTGAATAGTAATATTCCAAGTTCACTAAATACAACAATTTCTGTTTTGAGTATTAAAACGGTTTTTCAGTGTTCTTCAAAATTTGACTGGAGAAATATTAAAAATATTTGAGGTTTAAATACGTGTGTGTGGAAGAAAGATCATCTATAGTATTTTCTTTAAAACATAAAATTCATAAAGTATGTGATGGCATTATGCAAATGCTAAGTAGTGATTACTGCTGTGCCTCCGGGCTCCAGGCAGGATTGCTGGGCTTATTGCACAGAATACTAAACAAAGAGGAAAAGACGAGCCTTTGCCACAAAGGACTTAATTGCAAGAAAATGGCATACCACCAATCTGGGCAGAGCACATATTTACATATGAGTTTTTGTGGTTTCTAGGGAGTTAATGCTGATTTCTCATCAGAACAGAACAGAGCAGCTGCAGGAAACATTAAGACAGAAGATGCGGAATGAAGATAACTGGAGGGAGAAGGTAATACTGGATGTGCAGTTGGCACCCTTTCGGTTTCTTCCTTATTTTTTTCAGTTGTAGTCAGCTGTCACAAATGAGTACAGTAAGCCAGATACCTATCTCCTCAAGTGCAAACATTGCAATAGTGTTCTTTGTACAGGAGGTGTTAATGGGTGATCTCTCTACATGGGTTGGAACTGAATGCAGAAGGTATTTAGTATGAGCGTTTACAGACTTGGCAGATGTTCACGTTTGATCCAGACTTCCCAGGTTTCAGGGTATTTGCAAAGTGCCTGTGTTAGGAGTGCAGTCCCCTGAAAGCCTGGGTGTGAGGAGCAGGACTGAGCCCACTGGACCTCTGCTCCTTCCAGCTCCGTGCTTTCCCCATGTGCTCTGCAGGAGGTGCAGCAGGAAAAGCCCGGTCTCGTGGGTCGTTGTCCTACACAAGCTCCAAGGAGGCGAACATACGGAGCCTACCCTGTTCTGTGTGCAAGAGTCCAGGTTATAGACCCTGGACCACAATTCGGCATGGGGGAGCGCATCACTGCCTGGATTTGTTTCCTGATGCATCTGGCAGAGAAGCATAGGAAAGCATATATTTAATATTGAAGTAGTTTCCCAGTAGAAACAAGGTTGTGCATTGTTAACAAGATGGAGAGAACGCAGAGCCTTCCTGCTTGCAGGTTAGGTGAACTGAAACTGAAGATTGCTATTTGTAAAACAAATCTATAAAATAAATAATAAGCAGATGAGCAAAAATCTGCTTTCCTCAGAAGGCAGGTATTTGCAAACCAAAGCTAAACAAACAAGCTGTTGTAGCGTAGTGATTCTGGAGCTATCAGGAGTTGTCGAATAGCAAAAGGCAGCGAAGTTGTTAGCCGTACAGCTGAGAAGGAGGGCGAGAGGTGTGTGGATACCCTGCCTGGTACTTAGAGCAGCTATGGATGCAGGGTATGTGTTCATGCCATCCCCGGGACGATTCTGTCACTCACGGCAATAGGCAAGTGAAGAGGTAGCATGACAGTTTTATCCTTTCCAAGTCCTCTGTGAACATGAAACTTCTTGTTGTTTTGATATGAACCCATAGTTCCTGCTGGTCTCAGGACAAGTCCCCACATGTATGGAGAGGAAAATGACACCCCCAAATGATTAACATCATCTAGCTCAAGATCTGAAGTACTTGGAACAAGCGTTGATTTCAGCCTGGGGGTGCAGGGAAGCTTGTGCAACCTGGGGTTCGGGGTACGTGTGCCCCTTCAAGCAGTCTCCCTGCTGAGTGGTTGAGAGGCACCTTGTTCTGCCTGACCTGGCAGGCTCTGCGTGCCCCCAGGCTGAGCAAACAGCCCAGTGGGAGATGGGTATTGGCTTGGTGAGCGCGGCTAATGACAGCATGGGAACCTCAGCAGAAGGTAGGCAGTGCTGGCTGTCAGCTGCACCGGGGGCTAGGGGAGGGGGCTAAGGAGCACGGTGGAGGAGCGTGGTTAGACTGGGGAGTTGGGAAGGGAGGTGCGATAGCAGAAAGAAGGCATGTGGCTGCTCCATTCACTCGAGCTGGGGGTCCTCACAATAAAAAAGAGCTAAAGGAGTTGCACAGTGAAAGTCCCAGAACTAGAGTGGACCTCTAGGGTACGAAAGGCTTCTGCTCTTTCTGCTGGCCTCTAGCATCACCAGTTCCTTTCAGGCAGTCACATCTCTCCCAAATAGGCTCTTGCTAGTGACTCTGCTTTTTTTTTTTTTTAATTGCCTTCCCTTCAAATCAGAGCAGTATGAAAATAAAGACTTCCGTGAAATTTACTGTGCAAATACCTCTGTATTTAATTTGAAAAGAATTGACACTCCTACGACTTGGCTTCTTGGTGAAATGGCCCATCCTTTGTTACTTTATTCATTGACTCTTACAAAAGCCTGCAAAGCCACTTTCTCACCTAGGCTTTTTTGGTAATTGGACAATGGTTCCTTTCAAGGTGAGGAGGAAGGGGAAGGTGGGAGGGAGAATGATACACCTTCCATACACGCATGCTCCTTTATGCATGCCCATTTTTCCTTTATTTAATGGAGTGAAGGAAAAAAGAAATTAATTAAAGGCTACAGATGAGAAGGATGGTTGAAATACAGCCAGGACGACACCCTGAATTCAGGGGGTAACTGGCTTGGTTGGGGAACAGAGTGGGAAAGAGATTAGATCTAGTCCTCATCCATGGATGTAGGATGCAACATTATGAAAATAGCTTGGACGCAGGCCAGCGCACCCAGCTGCGCACCCGCCCTCAAAGCACCTCGCCGCAGGCACAGGCCCGTTCCACAAGCATAACCTCCTCTTAACATGTGTTGTCCTGTTAGAAGGGTTTCCCACCGCTAGCTGCATCTTTAATGGGTATCATTGCACTCTACAAAGTTAGGTTATGACTTGTTAGTCGTCTTTTAGTATGTACTTGGGTTTGGGGTCTTCTGTGGAAAAATATTTTCAGCTGATTTAAAAAAGAAATGTGGATGCCCACTGTATGTGCTAATTGGACAAGGTTTCCTGGCTAATTGCACAGCTGGTTGGAACGTGGCAATGCTACAGCTCCTCGTTGAGACTGGGCTTTGAGCAGCCTCACTGCGTACGGCGATCTCGGGAATGGGGACCTTGGGCTGGGTTCTGTGGGACAGATGGCTTTTTCTTGTAGTTTTGGGTCATGCTGCGAAGTTCTGAGCTGAAGACTCTAACTGGGATTGGAGAGTCCAGCTGCCAGTCTCTTCCAGTAGGATTTGGAAAGCTGTTTACCATAAATAAGTGTGAGCATGTACTTTTTGTTTTAATCTGCAACTTTTTCACATGAGCACAAAAAAACCCCAAACTGAATATAAAAAAATAATTAAAAAAAAAATCTGTGAAGGAAACATTGAAAGTAGTGTTGAACACTAACTCTGACTTTTCTGATTTAAGCCTTACATAATTGGTGACTAAAATTACTGTCATTTTCTTTTTTTTTTTCCTTGTTCAGTACGTGATAAGTGTTTGAAAGCTTTATTTAGTCTCAGGAACAATTTTTGGACTACTAGCAATTAAGATCAGTTACATTTCTTTTAAAACTTCTTAACCTCTCTGTCGCAGGATATAATTTTAGAATGAGGTCACACTGTCTGCATAATCACAACGTATTGTTCAGCCTGACATTAAGAGAAGATAAAGGCTGCTACTAGTAAGAGAGAGCAATTACAGCTTTGGCATCACAGCCATTAAAATGCAGTGAACGGCAAGTGCTCTAAAAATGTTCTCATCAGACAAAAGAATCAGAAATGTGACAAAGTGACAAAGTTATCTTTTCTCTTGGGTCAGTGTGCCATTGCATAAGTATAAAGTGTTCCAGTTTTCTATTTAAAATACAGATAAACCTTAAATTGTTTTAATGGAACAAAAAAAAATCTCTTTTACAAAAGATTTTAAGATTGATGTAAACATTTGTTTATGGATTTTTTAAAATATTAATTAATGAGGGGCATGTAAGTGGTTTTAAAGCAATTAGTAGCCATTATGCTTCCTTTGAAGATCAACTGCCATTTTATTTCCTGTTCTGGTTATCAGCTTTATTAGCTTCAAGTGTTAAATGTGAAAAATGCTTGTATAATCTTCAAAATGAGCTCAGTTTTTTATACTGCCTTTATTTTTTTTAGTCTTTGTAATCAAGTAGCTTCCAACATATGATCTGCTTCTATAATAATATGTAGAGTTAATAAATTTGTTTTTCTACAAATAGAATCCTAATTTCCATATCTAATAACGTAGAAGATATATCTATAATAATGATAACAATAATAATAATAGTAGTCTACTTTGAGAATATTACAAATATACCAGTTTTAAGCTAAACCTTAGTGGGTGATTTGTGCCTATTCCATGCCCAGAACTGGGTATATTTTGATTTAAAAAAATAATGAAAATATTTCCAGTTTATCTTTTCCCCAAAAAGAGTTAGGGAGTTTTGTTATACTTTTGCTCATAATTAGCATGTGAAATTAGATAATTGTAATTAAGCTCATTCTGGGCTTTTCTGCTTTTAATAATTTTAAGTAATTAGGCTAGTGTTGTGCATGTTTAACGTGCCTTTCATGTTCTTTCAGCTTGCTACAATTAAGTCCATTAGAATTCAGCCTGCAGAAATATAATATTAGCATACTGGTTTAGGAAAAATATTTTTCCAAATACGGCCTTCAGTATTTCCTCCAGAATCCAGGCTTTTATTTTCAGGAAATTACGGCTGAATTTTCAAATTTGAATTTATAATATTTAATATGTGAGATGCCTTAAGGACTGGGATATTTTACCCAGAATTTGCAATTCTTTCACTTACGTTTCTCCACTTTTTGGTCCAGTGCTTGTCCCCCATACGTACCATCAGTGCCATGTTGTCTGGACCCTAAAACGAGCTGGGGCAGCTGGAGCTGCTCCTTGCTGTCCTTGGGCTGTGGAGCCTTGCTGCTCCCTCTAAGCTCAGCTTGGCGACGGGGCCAGCGCGGCGGCCACGTGCCATCGGCACCAGGCGATGCTTGGAGAGGCAGGCATCCCGCTGATGCCTTGCTGAGAGGTTCTGTGGAGGTTCCGCTATATGCTCCTAGATTTCTTGTATTTACAACAGATTGAGGGGAGGGGGACACACGTGATATAATAGGTATGCGGTGCTGACATTGCAAGATAGCACACGTGGAGTATGTGTCATCTGAGCGTGGTCCCTGGGAGCAGACAGACAAACATTTTATATGGTAAGTTGCTCTTCACTGACAAGGCTGAGTGGCAGAGCATGAATAAAAAATGATTTTATAAGAAAGAGTTAATATTTTTATTTTTATTTTTTATTTTTATTTTATTTAATATTAATATCATGGCCTATTTTTAGCACAGTAGCTGTCATTTACTGTGAAATGTATCATTTTGCTGCATTTGAAAATAATAATAAGCTGAGTTTTACCTCTTGAGCAAATGCTTCCAGCGAAACAATCATCTATTTTAAGAACCGGCTAAGGATTTTGTAATTTAGTGTTTTCATAGTGATTTAGCCTGAAGTTCAACTGCCTAAATTTAAGCATCCAGCACCACTTGAGACACCATGGGGCTTGTGAGACATCTTCCTGGGGCTGCCGGCTGTGACTCAGCCCCGGTGCTCTGCGGAGCAGGAGCCCTCCATGCTGCCCTGAGCCAGCGGGAAGCGGGAGCTTTCCCTCGCCAGGCTCCAATGGTTGCAATCATTTTGTGTTTGTTCAGCGTGCAAAATCTCAGTCTGCCAAATCTCACAGCACTTCTTTTATGGCAGTGTGGAATGTGAAAAATATTTTAAGATAGGTTGCCACGTTATTGTTAAAAAACACTTGTTCCCTAGATGGAAATTGATCTGGCTAAAGGTGAAGCACGACACAAAGAAGCAATTCTTAAAGTCAAGGAAGAAGCGAGAGTGGAACTAGACATTGAAAGACAGAAACAGCAAGAACTAATCACAAAATATCAGAGAGATTACGAAGAGCTCCAGAAGAAGGTGTGTAATACTCAAGAGAAAAGTTTTGTGGCAGTAGATAATGTAAACTTCTGAGAAATAGTATGCGAAGGAATAAAACCGTCTTTATGTGTAGTCCTGCATCTACATGATACAATATTTTTTTCCCAGTCTTAGTATATGGCATATGTTTCTTTCTTTTTTTTTTTTTTTTTTTAATGGAATAGGTTAAAAAGTAACTATTCTCGTTAAAGTTAAATGGTGTGGAAGTTCTTCCTTCTCTCACATTTTCTCTGCCCAGAGTTCATCTGTGTCCATAGACTGTAGTTGTTAATTACTTTTAAACTGACGTTATCATTTTTTAAAAGCTTTGGGCTGTTTGGGACTATGACAAGTTGTCACAAAAACATCCACAGTGAATTTTTTCCCTTCCCACATTAATTCAGGACCGATGGGGTAAGGTCCAGTGGCCAGTTAACTGCTTTCTGGTCTGTATTGGTGGCTGCATCACACACAGTTGGCTCTTCCCAGCTACTCAGACTTATAGTTTTTGAAGTTTTATATAGAAATTGAAAATTGTACCTATAATCTTAGTTTTCAAAAGATTTGACGCATTTTTTGGGAATGCTGGAAAAATCAAAGAAATATGATGAAATTATATTGTTATTTAAAATTTGTTACATTACACAGTGTTTTAAAGAGCTGAAAATAACAGTTTGACTTAATTCACTTACAAATATTTGACAATGATTTTAAAACCCTGAAGAAATACTGGTTTGCTGTAAAGAAGTTAAGTTTTCCCATTTTTACCTCTATTTCTCTGTTTGATCTTGGGCATACTAATTAATCTCTCTCTTCTGAGTGAGTTTTGATTAATTAACAGCTCTCTGATAGCCTCTGAGGGTATTATGTAAATTCAAAGCATTTTTTTTTGTCTCTGAGGACATGTATGTTTGCATTTGTATTTTTTTTTCCTGAAGTCAACATTTGTCTGATACTTAATTCTACATGTCTAAAGACATCCACTGAATGTAGACTAATGTCATTTTTGTCTCATCTAATGCAGATACCAGGACTAATATCCAGTGCCACCAATAGCTTAAGGATGGAGACAGAAATTCTTGAAAAGAAGCTACAAGATGCCCAGATCAAACTTGCAGAGAAAGATGAAGATAAGGAAAAAGAAATTCAGAGCCTTAAAAGACTAATTACTGAACTTGAATTTCAGCTGACAGTGGAAAAGAACAATAATGAATCATTTCTGGATAATATGAGGAAAGAAGTTAAACACAAGTCAGATGAACTGGAAAAATTAACCCAGGAGAGGACACAGCTGATTCACAATTTGAGTCAAGTTCAAGAGGAGGTAGGAACATGACCGAGGAAATACCATGCTATTTTTACTTAGAGACATGTGATTTCTAAAATGATTCCAAGCATCTATATTTCAGAGCCTCTTATGTACTGATTTAAAAACCATGGAAAATAAAAGATTTGTAAAAGAAGCCCATCATAATTTCATAAATACAATGTACCACAAAATATGTGAAATTTTTAATTCAGCAAGCACTTAAACTAGTGTTTTATTTTAAAAATATATATGTTTTTCAGGTCCTGCAAGACATTTATTTCTTAGTCCCTAGCCTCACATCGTGCTACATAAACATCGGTAAACAATAAAGCATTCTTCATGGTTTTAAGGTAGAAGACATGGGCATTTCTCACTCTCTGAACAGGACAGCAGCAATCCTCCCAATAATCTTACTTATTTTGGAAATCATTTGTAAGTATGTCATACTGTCAATAGGAACGAGAGTGGACACGGTCCTGATCTGAATGGCTTCTGGGGCAGAGATCTTTCAATGTGGTGTACAATGGAGTGTATCCCACCTCCCACCAGTAAATCCACTTTCTGTAACACAGAAATGCATAAAAAATAATCACATGTGAAGAGAAATTTGATTGATGGATATTCTTATAACAAGCATTTGCTGAATGTTTGGAATATAATGGGAAGGGAGGAGAGAGGGCTGTCCTGCTCTATGAGAAATGTGAAAACAGTGAAGTCAGGGACTGTAGATAAGATTAGACTGGAATGTCCAAAGTAATTAAGTGGCAGAAAAAAATGGGTAAACAGTGAAAATAAAACTCTTCAAAATGAATTAGGGCTTGGGTTGATATTTATTTCTTCCTTGAAAAATGTTCAGAAACACTGTGTTAGTGAAATTAGAATGATGTTGGCAGTCGTTCTGTCCTGTACTTATGGAAAAGACTCTTGGAAAGACACGCGCTCTTCAAGTATTGGTCAGGAACTTCAGCAGAGTGAGGAACACGCTGTTATCCTCAATTGTGAGATTCCACCAGCTCTGCTTATGTTCTTAGTTTTCCCCACTCTGAAGCAGAGTTCTTCCTCTAATATAATTATATTAGGAAACAGGGAGATAAGAGTGGTTGAAAATTGAAACTGGTTTTAAGATAAACTTTGCACCAGGATACTTTCTCAGATTTGCAGGTAACACTTCCCAAATAATTTCATGGACTATCAGTGACCATCTGAGTGGCAGGGAAAGTAACGTCTAACTTTCTTTCATTAAGTTGTCTGCAGAGTTAGGTATTCATAGAATAAGTTCTTTTGGATATTTACCTCTCTCCCACTTCTACCTCTGAATGCAGTTATCTTCCTTCTCCAACAGCTCCTTCACTTGCAGTCGGCACAGAGGTTAGACAGCCTGAGCAGAACTTCTGTGTTTCCACTCTACATCCACTGCAGATGCTTTGACCAAAGTAAAATTTTAAAATCTAAAAAAATTGGTCAACAAAGGACTTTTCATTTCTCCATCATTTTTCAAGTTTTGATGGGAACACACAGGCAAAAATTTAATAGTTTTAGTAACCTCTTCTTGGCTACACAGAGCTTACCGCCTTCCACTTTAGTGGGAACACACCTCTCTGCTCTGACTTTACTGACACCGGTACTTGCTCTTCAAAACGTCAAAAAAGTGCTATTGAGATTCTCTTTCTTACACATTTTCTTCCCTGTATACACCCACTGTCATAATCACATAGAGAATTTCAAATACAAGTGTTTGTCCTCACTCCAAGGTGATACGTGATCTGACCCGGCATACAGCTCATACTTCTAGCACTGAAGAGGTTTACATAGAAATGTTTGTGTCTGGGCAGTGAGGTTGTGCATGACTGAGAGTGTTCTCCATTTGACGCGATCATCGCTCTCTGTGTTGGAGACTGCCTTGGTGGTTGCTTCTCTTCCATTCCCATGGACCTCCTGGTGTCAGCAACAATTCCTTGCTTAGAAGAACACAAAAGTGGCTATTTTCTGCTTGTATTAGTACTTTCAGTAGTTCTGACTTTTATGAATCAATTTAATGATGTTGTCCCTTGTGTTTTATTTACTTTTTGTTTCAGCTTGAAACCAGGAAAATTAGCATCACAAATAACTTCTGCATAATATGCTAACTTGGGGACTTCTGTAATACAGAAACAGTTTCAGTTGTCTGCTCAAGGCCCAGTACCAGTCACTTCCCATTTAGGTATCAGTCATCACAGTGCAAAGTTTGTGAAAAATACTAGACTGAAAATCATTTATCCCAATTATTTGGGCAATAATAATCAATAAAGAATGCCATCACAAAAAATCAGTGCACAATTATTTAAACTACAGAGGAGGAGAGCTTCTTGAACATGTTATCATAATGAAGTGGCTTTTTCCTTTCCAAGAACAGCATTCCCGGTTTCCCCCTAGTTGGAGGATGGGCAGGAGATCAGAAGTAACTTCTGATAACTTACCTCATATTTTCCACTGTCTCCTGAGGGAATGAAGGATGTGTAAATGCTGATGTATATCCTTTGAGCGACTTTCAGAGAAACCAAAATACGGGGAAGTACTGAAGGGTTTGTGCGCATCAGTCCCCTCCAGCCACCCCTGCCTTAAGCCCGAGGAGCTCACTAGGCACACTTTTTAACTAATGGCATTTTGTAAAGCCGGTGTTTGTTTCTGTTTGCAGAACACTCTTCTCCAGGAAACGGTGCGCAGAGAGTGTGAGGAACGCTATGAGCTGACTGCAGCTTTGACTCAAGCCAGGGAACAAGTACTGGAACTAAAAAAGCTCAGTGGAAACTTCCCGTTATCGCCGTGTTCCCTGACTCAGGGCAGCCTAACCTCCTCTGCTGCCCTGCTCGCTGATTACGGACAGAAAAGCCGCACAAGCCCCAGTGCTGGGAAGGAAATCAGTCTCTCCGGACAGTTTGGTATTTCAAGAGCTGCTAAGGCACCCATCTCCAGTAAGCGTAGCAGCAGCGGCAGTGTGGGCTTGCCGGCTCTAACCCCACCGCATCCTCCAAGAGGAAGAGCGGCTTCACTGAATGAGCCCAGGAGCAGGATTGCTGCAGTTATAAGAAGACAACTGAGTCAGCTCTGACAGCTACATACACATACACAGCACATGGGAAGCCATTCCAGTGCATCAAACGACCATTTACTTGTGGACCCCTGGCGTCAAATCTTAGCTGATGCAATTCATGCATTTCTACAACTTAAGTTAAACTTTTATATATTTTTGATGCAATAATGTTTCTTTGTCCATTGCATATCAATGTAATTAAATGCTATTTACATTTCAAGGTGAGAAAAGTAAAAAAGAAAAAATATTGTCTCTCCAAGAGGAGCACATCTTCAATGGGTGTAATTAAAATAATTGCCAATTTCAAATACTGTTTTCCTTAACCACTTTTTTTTTATTTTCCTATTTTGTGTGTTTCTCCCATGTAACTTAATTGTTCATTTCTGGTGTAAAAATGTGATTTGTTCAGTTAGAATCAGATTTTTGCCATTATTTAATTCAGTAGTGTTATACTTGCAAATAATTATGCTTAGGTCAGTGAGATTCACTAGTTGTGGAGTATGTATCACTCAGCATGAAAATGTGGCAAATCCGTGCGCTCAGTAAACTAGCCATTGGCGGGCACATAGCTTCGTCTGTGTGCGAGTCTTCAAGCTGTGCTAATTAACGAGGAGTTGAAGACTTAATACATTTTGTCCAAAGATGGTTGCCTCTTGAATTTCATCAGAAAAGTGTCTTTATGTTAAGCATAATTTTTAGCTTCAAAGTAGACGCACTGGAGTTCTCTATAAAATTGTTACACAGGATGATCAGTATTTTTATTTTACTGCTTGATACATGGAACCGTGGTTTGTTTTGGAGCCTAAAAAGCCCAGACAAGTCTTGGTTGTCTTTGTTAGTGTGCAGACGCTGCAGAAGTAGCTGCTCTTCGAACAAGGCAGGTCTGCTGTTGGGGCAGTTTGTCAATGTGGAACACTGGCTGGGCAAAGTGAAACAGCGAGGGGCAACACAGACACAGTCTGAGATTTTACTTACTATGTCACCAGATACTTGAGTTTTTTGGTCAGATAAGCCCAAACAGGGCCAGTTTGGTGATGGTAACAGGTTCTGGCAACAGCCCAGTGGTCATCAGACAAGGAGAGGCGATGAAGCAGGCCCAGGTCAGCTTGGCAGGTCCCCTGGGCAGAGGTAGACCTACCAGCTAGACCCAGCTCAGGCAAGGCCCGAGAGTCCCTTTCTTGAAAGACTGCTGTTTGTCATCTTCTGAGACTGTCGGCTCTGGCTTGGACAGAAACTGCATGGGAGGTAAGTTAGAGGGGAACACTGTGGAGGCTCTCAGAGCATGCATGTGAACAACTGGATGACTGAAATTGCCTACTCATGTTTGAGTTTTGGGACTGGGCTTGCTTTTCACTTGGAGTCATGGAGTTGCTTCTTCACAGGACACTTTACTTGTAAACCCAAATACATTTATAATCGCACCATAAACCTTGACGTTCTCGTTATTTCTGAGTGATGAGATAGTCCTATATGTGATGAAGTGACAGCAATAGGCCATGTCTTCAATGCTGGAGTAAATTAGAAAAGCTTTGTTGAATCCAATGGCATAACAGGGAATGAATTTTATTCAGTAAAATCAGTGGGAGAAATGACTGTTGTAGATTTAGCATCTGGAGCTAGATTTGAAACACACTTTGTCTTAGTCAGCTTCTGCTCCCACTGAAACCATCAGTAAGCCTTACCTGATTTCAGTGGTAGCAGACTTTATCCAAAAGCTCAAAAATCCTCTATTCACAAATTCCAAAACAAACAAAAAAATCAGTATTATAAAAGTTACTCTGGTAGCTGCTGCTGCATAGAGATGGCATAGGTACTCTGCAGTTGGTTGGCAGATTGAATGGTCTTTTATGCACTGACCTCAAAGAAACTGTTAACAAAAATCCACTGATCAGGGTGTGTGAGAATCAAACACAAATGCTGTCCCCAGGAGAGCATAGGCTCAGCTTGGTGGAGGTCTGAGCCTGACAATTCACTTTTCAGCTTCCCTCAGCTTCGGCTCAAGAGGAGGCCCGATGGCTGCGGTGAATGAGGCCAGCTTGCCTTCCCTGATGCAGAAGAGCCTGGCTGTAGCTTCCAACCCCAGCATGTACTGGTAGGCTGTATCCTCCCTGTGCTCTGTGGAGGCTTCTCTAGTTTTACTGAAACGGGATTGTGCTCAATACCAATTGACTAATTAACTGGGCAATGGCAACAGGGAGTCTTAAGCACAACCAAGATACCTGGGAAACTGGGAAGTGTCTATGGGACCTGCTGACTTTGCTCATTTACTCGTATTTTTCCTAAAGGTGTTGAAAATGGGAAATGTCAAAGATTGTGAAAGCAATTCCACTGAAACACAAGCCTCAGGAAATTCATTTTTCAGTAATTCCACAAAAGCAGAAACGAAGGGATGGGGGGCACCCCCGAAAGCCTGTTTGGAGGATGTCCGAGTGGTCCCCTTCTCTGGTCTGTGGTGATGCCGATTTTCTTTTTTGTGTTTAGGAAATGTCCTGACTTCTTCAAGCTTGAAAATTCTAATTAATTCCACTGTCTACCCAGAGTCTTCCTGTGCTGAAGTAATAGATGGTCATTGAGGCAGTTCTTAAAATGATGAGCTCCAGAGCTCTGTTATGTAGGTTTTTTCATAACATTTTAGACGAACTTCAGTTGTATTTTACAGTCTTATGAGAATTTTTGAATTATGTAAATCCAGTAAATGCTATTACATAATTTCATGCCCTTCTAGAGCTATGGAACGGGCGTCACAGTGAACCCTGCGGTAGCTGATGGCGTAATCTGGAGTTTAGTACTGCAAGGTTTGTATCGAAGAAGAGGTGGGATGTTTACCTGTGGACCATTCTTCTGGCTGGAGATCACCACTGCGCAGTAACGCCTCTGTGCTTAAAGCAAAGCCAGAGCACAGATGTGGAAAGCAGCCTTGTCCTCATGTAATTCTTACCTGCGGTAAGAGAGTATATCCCCAGTTCCGTGTCATGGCAGCCATTCCTCCCCCTGTGCTGCTGGGGCCATGCAAACAGATCAGATTTAAAATCTGGGCTCTTCCCCGCTGCTTTGGTGTTTATGTCCTGTAGCAGCAGCAGTAGTAAAGAACGACTGTGTGGTCATAAATCGTAAAGAAAGGAATAGCACATAAAATAATGAGAGCAGTCACAGAAATAATGTTTCTGGCATGAGGGAGTGTATAAATCATGGATCCAAACCAAGTCAAGAATAAATATTTCCCTCCTTTCCCCTCCCTCACAGAAACCCAGAACTCCTGCTGCTAAGCAATAAGCAAAATATATAAACGTCAGGAAACCTTTTTTACCAGCTTTTAAAAACAATTAAATTAATTTCACATGGTCAAGGAAAGGTTACAGAGTATTTCTCGTAATGGGATGAAACACACTAGCAGAAAGTACCATGCAGAACGTAGACACCTAATTATATCACCACATTTTCAGGAAATAAAACTTCCTGGAGGCAACGCATCTTGTAGAAGCGGTGTCATTTATGAATGGGTTCTTCGTGTGCTGGACCTTGCACTCTAGGACTCATGGCACAAGGGAATACTAAAAAAATCTCCAAGCTTGAAACAAATCTGCCTCTGTGGGCTCCTGACCCACTGGCTGCAGGCAGTAAGCCATCCTTTCATTTCTCAAGGTTACAAGAAAATGTCCCATAGCAACGGGTTGTCTTGTTCTTGCCTAATGCAAAGGCTTCTGTTTTCTTCCTTGACAGAGCTGATATTGTTGCCTGATCAAGAATAGTAGCTTGTACAGTCCTAAATCTTTCCGTAAAGTATTAATCCCGCTAGCAGGCTGCCGGTTTCCATACTGGGATATCCAATGCACTAACATACTGTGTTATTACCAAATTTATCCATGTATTTTTATCCAGTGGTCTTCACTTCCAGAGCAGTTTCAAATATTTAATGTCTTACTATTAACTGGAGAGAGTCTACACCCAGTGGTTGAGCACAGCATGTGAGTTTTGGGAGGAAGCAGAAGTGCCTGGGTGCAAGCTGCGCAGGGACTGCTGTCACACTCGTGGGTTTGCAGATGGCAAAAGGAGACCGTGGCGAGGTTGGTGTCCTGCAAGGCCCTGGCGAGGCTGAGCTGGGTGCTGCGGGCTGTGCCGGCCAGCGCTGCCCCACGCTTGCCCTCTCCAGCCTGCCCACCGTGTCAACCCTGATTCCTCTGGACATGAAAATGAGAGTCAGTAATATTGGTCTGATGCTTTAGAGAAGGCTTCATGTGAGCATCAAATACCATTTGTGGTTTGGCCAACTGTCTCTTGAGTGCAAAACCATCGTTGTTGACAGGGACAGCACATATATCTGTGTGTGATGGGAGGGGAGGTGCAGGGCACTATCCAAAGCCAACGTGGGACAGGGCAAGTGAAGCCATCACAGTGTTTCTGGCACACAAAGCAACATAAGAGTCCTTTTGGGATGCCTCAAACTTCTGCATGTGCTTTCTGAATGCTCCTTTTAAGCTGCTGTCCCATTCTGTGTTCACTGGGGAGAGCTCCCCCACCTCAGGCCAGGCCTTTGCTCTGTCCCCGTCCCTGCAGAAGGTGCAAATGAGATAAGCTGAAGATGGAGTTTCTGGCTTGCAGGCCCCACACAGGCAGTGTGTATCCGCAGTGATACTTGGCTGCCATGGCAGAACGGGTGAGTAATTTTTAGACAACTGCAATATAGGGGTTGTCCTCTTCTTGCTAAAGGCTTGCATCCCAGGAGATAAAACCAGATGGATGTGGCCAATATAGTCTAGAGGGGGAAAGCTTTGAACAGGGGACATCCTGCAGGACAGTAGGACAGGAGCTCTTCTGGGGACAGTCCTTGGGGCAAGCTGTGCTCAGAGCTGTGCCTTGGCTTCATCTCAGAAGGAACTTGCTGGTTCACTCTGGAAGAGGAACAGAAACGAACAGGAAAGACTGATCAAGTACCTACATGTAGCCTGGACTCTCAGGAGAGTGGGAGCCGCAGCAGATCAGGGAGCCGAGTTCTTGGGCAGCACTGGAAGCACCCAGCATGTAGACTCCATGGGCTGCCTTGGGAAAGCCAAACCTAGCTCACGTGTTGATCGGCATCAGAGCCCATGGCACATACAGCAAGAGCCAGGCACGTTATTTCAAGCACATGTCACAAATGCAAATCGATGGCTGTGGGACAAGAAATGGCTCATATTCAGCCGTGGGAAGCTTGGGCAGGAGAGCCTGGCCTTTCCCCAGACACGCTCCCTGTCCCAGGTCACTCCCGGGAGCGAATCGAAAGCAGTCAGTCTGTACCTCATTATGGGTCATCACTTTTCCATGAAAAGTTGCCCAAAAGTTCTGTGTTCTCCACAGATAATAGTGCACAAACAGTCAAATCCACGTCTGGTGACATGGAGCTGTCTTGCTGCTCCTTTGACAGGAGATGAAATTATTGCTTGCCATATGTATGAAAGTGCTTGCCATATGTATCATAGATATAAGTGCTTGCCATATGTAGCAAGTTTTTATTCCTAATAGGATATTACAAAATAAAGCCGTGATGTGCCTCGTGTATTAAAAATGATAAATAGATCTTTAACAGGGTTAGTGTGTATGATCTGGGATCCCAGCCTGTGGCTTGCATATGGAGTTTTTCCACGAAGAAAGAAATTAGACTTCAGAAAAAAGCATCTTGGTATCTTAGCAGCATTAAAAGTATATGAAAATAGAAACTGGAGCCAGACCCAATGCCATATACAATTAGAATGTATTAATCAGAAAAAAAGATAGACTGTCTTTCTTTTCATTCAAAGAAACAGTTGTGCTGCGAGATATTCTTTGCTTTAAATTCTTGATTTGGCTCCCAGCATTTTATAACTGGTTTCCTTTAAAGCCTGCAGGATGCTGCAGAAGCACTGGACATTTTTAATACAAAAGAAAGAGCAGAAGAATGAAATTGGGGAAATTTCCTTTCTCAGACAAAACCCGCACGTCTTTATTTTTAGTTATTTAAAATGGGGACTGACTTACATAATGAAGATTGGATGTTCGATTTAATCTTTAATTGTTGTAGGTGGTTAAGTGTATTCTACTGAAGAAAGAATAAACTCCGTATGCAACTGTAATGGCGTGAAACAATATAACCAAATATGCTTAGCACTTATGTGGGGTTTTTTTTCATCCTCAAAGCATAGTACAAAATTAATTTTGATAGGATAATAAAAAGGATACTGCAAAAGATTAATGTTGAAGAGCTTTTAACACCGGAAATATAATTTGTGTGATGGAAAATATGAGCATCTGGCATTGCACTGTGAACTGTTCCCAGATAATGAAAAAAAATCCTCCAGGCGAGCATGGCCAGTTCCCGCAGATTATTTTTGCTTGTCTCTCCAGAGATACCCTCTGTCTTCTGAAACAACCGCGCAACAAACGTTCCCTCCTTGCAGTTTTCCATCTGGAGCCTTGAATGACTGGTGAATTAAGGTCAGTGCCAGGATGTGACTATATTTCTTCCCAGTAAGCCAAAGGACGAGCACTGAGCAGCCTACCAAAGTAATACCTTCTCTTCTACCTAAGCGGATCTCCCTGCATTATAACCGTGCAGCAAAAAGAAGTACCGTTCCACCAGCGCTTCACTGGCAAAAGCAAGTGTTACCTTGAAGTTAACTGGGTAATGTCAGTCACACCAGCCTGTTATGGTTTGCTTTACATCAGTTTGAATGGACAGTCCTTCACAGTGTGCTTCCCATGGAAAAGTCCACAAAAGAATATTTAGAACTTAAAAAAAAAAATCTGCTTTGAAGAAGTATTAAGATAAAAGTGTCTACAATGCCTATTATAGCTTATCCCCATACCTTTTGTGACAGAAAGCCCTTTTTTGTGTGCTTGACAGCTCTTGTCCTCTGCTGAAGTAGGCTTCAGCAATTTGTTTGATACAAAGGCAGTTTCACCTCTCTCTGAAGAAAGCTTTAACGGGACTTCTCAATGTAAATTGCTCTGTCCAAGAAGTGACTCCCAGCTGCTGGGCTCCATGGCAGGGAAGCAGGAGCTGCCTTTGATACCCCACTTGGCAGGGACGCAAGGGTTTGCTCTGGAGCAGCAAACTTCTTGGGGCTTGGCCCAACAAGGGTTTGAAAGACTCGAAGCAGAATCGGGCAGGCAGGTGGGAGCTAAGGCAGGGAGTCGAGGCTGAGCTGGAGTAAAGGCACCGGTGTCCGTGAGAGGTGGAGAAGAGCTTGGAGGGAGCATCGTGCTGTGGCGGGACGAGCCCTGCACGCCTCCCCACCCTGGCCACGTGCGGGGCTGTGGGTACCTCACTCCATACCAACATATTCAAACTGAAAGTGGAGCAGAAACAGCTGGCCGGCTGGCAAAATTATGTCAAGATCAGACTTGGCTGTTATTAGGCTGTGGCTTGCACTGTTCACATTGCCTTTTTACTGTGAGTTTGTACATGACCACCCCCTGCGTAGTCCATAAATTGTCGGTTTTACAGCGTTGGCCCATCGCACCACGGACCGGCTGTGTATTCACCCTGCTCGTTGTACTGCAGGCCATAGCAAGTGATATTTTGAACTGCAGTGCTGATCTGTGTGCAGGGCAGCTCTGAAATACGGCACATGGAGAGAAACGAAAGCAGTTTTTTGTCATCCCTACGCAACGGTTTGTCTGCTTGTGTCAGCACATTCCCATTCCTGCAGCTCATGAATAAACAGATATTCTACTTAACATTTTTTATTTATCCTCTATTTGCTGCCACACGCTGAACAAAATTAGGAACAAAATGGATGTGCTAATGCAGAAGCCATTTCGGTTGTGAAGCTTGTCTAATTGCACCAGAGAATGCCACTGCCTCGGGTCTGAGCGCTGCACCAGCCTCTTCAAAAATCAGGTTTAGCTATTATCTTTTTGTGTGAGTCATAACCTACCATCCCAAATCACGCTGCGGCTGCCATCTGTTTCTTACTCTCCTGTTACCTGCGCTTGTTCATTTAATAGGGTGTGTGTGGAGTGATGCTGGCTGCTCTGAAAGCTGCGTAGATTTTTATATCTCCTAAAAATCAATCGATTTCTAAATGTCAGGAACATGCAAGTGATGACACAGAGCTGGTTTTTAGCCCATAAAACCTGGTTTTGCTGGTTCCTCAAACCCACAAATTTACAAGGAATGGTTTGTTTTGGGGAGCATCCTATTTCCAAAAAGACTTTGAATGTTTTTCAAGTTGATAGAACATCCTGTTTTGACACTACTGAATGTTAAATTTATGTTTTATTCAGTTTGGAATTCAGTTATTGACTTAATTATGGTAAAACCCAATTATGGTAAAAACAAAAGAGGTTGGAATTAAAACCAAAAGTTGAAACATACAGGATTTCACTTCAGCAAACCTGGAAAGTTTCAATTTTTGTTTTCTTATTTGTGGAAATCTTAAACTCTCCCAGGGCAGGAGCACAGTACCTTGTGTGACTTGGTGCTAAAAACCCGTGTGGGCCATCGCGCAAGACACAGAGCGTTGCACGTAGTCGGTGCAGCAGTGGCAGCCGATGCAGATGGAGCCTGCTTCAGGTACGTGCCCCTGTGTCGATGCTGCGACGTACGCTGGCTACTGCTGGAAATGCTTCAAAGCTGCTGAATTCATTGATGTAAGAGTTAAAGAGCAATTTGGTATAAATAAGAACTGTGCACATGAAGAAAGCCAGCTGCAGTCAGCGGTGTGTAAAAGGTCTTTAATGATGCAAACAACTTTTGGACAAAGTACAAAAGAAGATAATTAAGCAGCTAGGTCAGAAAGCATGGCAGGCATACGTTTGCAAGAGGTCCCTTCATGGTCTGTTTTGGAAGCGGTTTGCTCTAGGCACAAACGCAAACATGTAGACAACTTGAGGTCCAGCCCTTTTTCATACCATTATAAAAACCAAACCAAACCAAAAATGGGAATCAATGGGGTATTAGTACAGGGCTTTGTACTTGTTATTGCTTAGGCTGTAGTTTAGCCAGGATGCCACGCTAACATCCCTGGCGAGTTTAAATTTAGACGTGGTGTAAAGCCCAGGTGATGTGAGGTGTGCTCCGAGGAGCTATGGGTTGGAAAGGGACCTTTGAGGTTACTGACCAGCTTGGACAGGGCTGGTCTTAAACATCATTTGAAGTGAAACCCAACGTCCTGACCCAGTCACAGGTAGGTCTCCTCAAGTGACACCTCAGCACGAAGCTTTGATTTGCAGATTACAGCTCATGAGGCCGCATCTGCAGGGGGTGAGGGGGCCTGACAAGAAATGATGTCTCCATTATAACGGTATGGTATTTTGTCAGCACAGCCCAATGATTTTAAGACTTTGAAGGGGAGAACCAGCCAAGAGCTCGGGGTGACCTTGCCCAGCAGGATGCCTGTGGAAGCCGCTTTATTCCAGGTTTCCTTCTCGAGCTGCGGGTGCGGGCACCCTGTGCGTAAGGGAGGCTGGGCTGATGTCTGACGGGATGCACTCTTCCCTGCCCAGGTGGGAATCTGCATCAGCCCACCGCAGGAACCAGTGTGTGCTCAGGGAATCACACAACACGGGGATGAGCCCATCACGCTCCACCAGCTCAGCAGTTGGTACCTCAAAGGCATTTCTCTAAGGGGTTCAGCCCTGCTCACTTCATCTGAGCATCCCTGAGTAGTTGTTAGCAGACTGCTGTTGAAATTAATCCTCTGCAAGTCTCACGAAGGGGAAAATGCATCACTTACCAGGTCCTTCACTGCCTCTGTGTAAATGCAAACATCTGAGTAAGTGATTTTTGCTATAATAGAGCAGAAGAGTAATCTGGAAATATCTGTGTTCTTCAGTTTACTTCTGTGGTTCACTGTAGTATTTGACCTTGTCACTGGCAGTTTGGTGACTTTAGGCAGCTTGCTTAGCAGTCATTTCCAAAGTCAATGCAACGGGCATTAGTTAATTATTATCTAATTATTATCTTTAGCAATGTATTTCATGTGCAAAATATTATTTCTCAGAGCCTGATTTTTAAAAGCTGGGTGTCTGTCCCGTACCTGTCACATTCGTTGCGTGTACAGTCAAGCAGTGTGCACTGAAACTGTAGAGTCTCGGTTCTGCAATTTTGCACGCCGAAATGGCTAAATTTGTCCTTCTCCTTCATGAGCTGGCCCAGGCCACCTGGTCTCCAAAAGCTGCGCTGGGGGGGACGAGCATAAACAGCCACAGGAACACGGTGGCCCCTTCTCCCGCTTCCAGCAGTCCTGGCATTGTTTGTTCATGGTAAATCTAGGAAAGTCTTCTATGGAAAAAAGAAAAATGGGAGCCATTGTCTGAAACAGCGGTGCAGGCAAATTCTGGGTGGGAATGTGGACTTTGAGTGGGGGCTGGATGCAAACGTGGGGCCCAGCTGGATGCGTGCGAGAGATGGAGCGGCAGGCCCACTGCCAGGGAGGCAGGCAGGGTGAGCAAAAGAAAACCCTGAAATAATCTGGAGAAGGTTTGCCCAGGAGGGAGGCGGTGAGGCAGCATCCCTCCTCCCACCCTCCATCCTCTCAGGCTCCTTCCACTTGTGGATCAGTGGGTGATGTCCTGCCTTGCCAGAAACCATCGAGGAGCTGCGTGTCCGTTCCTTGGTCCCGTCCCTGTTTAAATCAGAGCTGTGTCTCCCTCTGCCTTCAGCATGGCCCTGAGAGATATCTAGGAGAGCTTTGGGGCAGACTGTTGCTGAAAAGGGCTTGGAAATATAATCAAAGTGCTCCTACCACTTTTGATTCCCACTGCAGAAAGCAGGACCTTAGGTACACTTTTTATAACTAAACAGAAATGTGCCAAGAACCGCTTCGCTCCATCACCAGTCATCCCAGAAGAGTCTGGGAGAAACAGCCAGCAAGGGGTAATAGTAGAAATAAAAATTTTGACGTGTAAAAGCTACTAGCTCTTACAAAATACAACCACATCTTGTTTCAACAGGAAACGTATGTAACACGGAAGGCGCTGGTGCCAGATCTGCCTGGACTCAGATGCCAACAGGGAGACTCTGCTGATTTGGCAATGCCAGCCAGGTGCTGAGTCTGTGCTGGCCTGGCCCGGTTCAGTATCCAGCTTGGCTCTCCCGCTTTCGCAGGTTTTCTCCTCGGCTGGGGCACCTCCTGGGTAATTACTGATAGCCAGGTATGCCGCAGCATCGCGTTAACCTTCCCGTTCAGTGCAAGTGCCCTGTCCCCGGGCATCCTGGGTTGTTGCTGGTGAAGGGAGGGCCAGGCTGGCAGGTGTACACACTCCTAAAGAGAAGGGTCTACAATCTCCTTTCCTTTTTATCTTCTGTTAACACTGTGTGATATACACAAATTAAAAAAAAAAAAAAAAAACAAACCATGAAACAAACTAGATTTAGTTTGGTTTGGCAGGTGTGCATGGTAAGGAAAGCCTGGCTGCACGTATTGTGCCCTTCTGCAGAGTCACGGCAGGAGACGTTCAGCATTTATTTAGGTTTTAAACAGCAGTTGTTGGTATGAAAGCTCAGAGAGCCTCCATACCGGGAACAGACTCGTGGTGGCCCCTGGCCGGTCCAGGCGTGAGTGAGGAGCCCTGGCCAAGGCAGCAGGCAGGGGCAGCCCCGATCCTGACACCCGAGCGTCTGCCTTCCTCCCCTGGGTGCGAGATGGAGGCTTGAGCTGGATTTTTGGAGGTCACAGTGTTCTGCCCTGCCCATCACTGAGTCAAGAGGGAAATCCTCACCACGCCTGTTGCTGGCTGGCTGAACCCTGGCTGGTGGGACTGCAGTCACAGTTTCATGCTAGGTTAGCCTGCGGCAATACAGCTGCCTACTTGTTCTTCTTATTTTTTTTTTAAAAAGTAAACTTGCAAATTGGGAATGAAGAGCTGCATGCAACAACAACTGCTGTACACTGAGGAGACCTTGAAACAAAGCTTTGGAAAATGTGAGCATCACTGATTAATTCCAGTCTCGGTGACAGTGTCCTCAGCTCACAGAAAGAGAGGTGCCTTGTCCCGTGTGTTTTGCCCAACAGCTTGGTTGGTGCCATGAATGAACAGGCTTTGGATGCACGTCATCATTCATCTGTGCCCTCAGCGAGGAAGAAATTAAGTTAGAGAGCACTGTTTGCTGACACTGGTATCTCGCTTTGCTGTCCCATGTCAGGCTTTGTTGGGAAGGTCTGAGCACTCCTGTCGCCCCGTTTGATCCGCAGTTCCCTTGTCCCAGCCCCGGGGCCAGCAGGCGATGCGCGAGGTGGGGTGGAGGCTCCAGCAGCTCTCTGCTGCTGCCACTGAAAAGTTGTTGTAGTTGCGTTGCTTACTGCAGCTATGGCTACAGATAAATATTTTGTATATGTGGGCATCTCTGGTGTTGGCTAAGCAAAACAAATCCCAAGTGGTTAAATGGCCATAGCAGGGCAGTTCGTCATATGTGTGTACTCGGAGTGAGATAAGATGATCTGTGTGGTGAAGGACTCCAGGTTATCTGGGGCTGAGTACTGAAATTGGGAAGCTTGTGTCTTTTGCATTGTTTCTTTTTTCCTTTTTCTTCCAGCGTAGCGCAGACAGTGCAGTTGTAGCGGATTAATGCAAACAGGTCACCTCTCCACCCTTCGCTGCCCAGACAGGAGTTATTTCCTCCTCTCCCCGTCGGTCTGCCATGAGTCACCACCTTCTGCCTCCCGTGATCCATCTTTCCCCGCAGGTTTGTCAGATCCCATGTGGACACGCTCACACACACAGCTCTCTATAGGTTGTACAGAGCTGTATAGTACAGCTCTTCTATAGGGTCAGCTGTAGGGTCTGGGGGCGGGATGCAGCGCAGGGAGTCCACGTCTGCCCGGGTGCTGCTGCAGGCAGTGCTGGGACAGGGCTGGAGTTACTGAATGATGCACAGACACACAAAAGTTAGTTGCCATTTCAACACAATATCAGGAGACGTGACTCATGACCGGAGCATCTGGTAGCCCTCCCTGGAGCATCTGGTAGCCCTCCCCATGCAGTGTGGTGGGTGCCGGCGCTGCTGGGCCAGGCGTGGGGCTGGCATCCCCCTGCCCCGTGCTGCCCCTGCCCATCTGCCGAGACCTCCAGGGCAGGTTTGTAACGCCGGAGTCACTCTGTTCTGTGGGGTTGCTTGATAAGGGCTAATGGGAAATTGAATTTATAAGGCTATGCGAGGCCGGTGGGTATTTCTGGCTCGTTCAGGCTCTGCAGTCCTCGCTTGTGCCCTGTGCTGCCTGCCACGATGCAGCCCTGCAGCTTTTTCCCTGGCTGTGGTCAAGGAGTCACAGCTTCACAGAAAAATACCGGTGGTGTTTCTCGCCAAAAAAATCACAGATAATTGTTAACTTTTTTTTAGAGCAGGCTGCAGAAGAATTACTGTCATCAGTTTTAGGAGGTGGCAGAAAGGTGTTCAGAGGCTGTGATGGGGCTTTTGTAGCTGTGTCTTCTCGCTTGTCTATGCTGCAGCAATGGTAGCATAGAGCTGCAATGCCTCTCATCCCGTCGTTTCTCCAGGGCACAGACTATCATCAGGTCTGCTCTCAGCACTTGCCCAGCCTCGCTGGGACCCTGCTCAACCCCGTAACTGCAGTGCGCTTTGGATCAGGCTTCGTGCGGGCATTTTTGCGAGTACTCCGTTGCTGTGAAAAGAGTAGATGTCGTTCCAGAAGAAAGAATTTGAAGACAAGTTTCTGATGTTTTTTGTGTAAAACTAATTGTTCATTCAGGGCTATGCATCCAGCTGTTATGTGAGTGTCCACAGTTTTTCACAGCATCCCAATTCACACCTTTGCTTTACAAAGACAAGATTTTCATATGGAGCCCACAAACGTGCAGTTTAATTAGGATGGGTAGCTGGAAGTAGGTTACGTGTGGTGACATCTTCACTTAATTTACACACAACCAGAAAATATGTCCCATGAGTGCCACCAGACTTCTAAGTGTGATGAAGACCATTCCTTCGCTTTCCTCATCAATTATAGCAGTTCAGGCTACTGATTTTCTTTTTCCTAAATTTAGGTGGGTATCAAGTGCTTGAACTCTTCTACAACAGCCATGCTATGCTGGTCGCTGTAGGTTGTTAATTCAGAGGTTGTCTGGGTTTGTCTGCGTGAGGCACAGACTGAGGATGGTTTGCCCAATGTGTCTTTGTGGCCACCTCTCCAGGCACCACACTGCCTTCATTTATCTACAATGGGATGTAGGTGTAGATCAGAAGTACTCAGACACTACGGCGACAGGCACAGAATAAAAACTGAGCGTGGTAAACATCAGCGAAAGGGTGGAATAATTCAGGGTGGTCCACGGTGGGATGACATTCAGCAAAGGAAAGTTTCAGTGCCATACAAAGGAAAATGTCCTCACATGGAGCTGTGTTAGCCATGGAAGATCTCTGGGGGAGCAGTGGAGCCCCTGTGCTTGAGTCATTCAAAGTGGACAGGAAAAAAGCTATGGAAAATGTACTGGCAGGAGCAGCCCTGCACTGGCAGGAGCTGATGAACCATATGACCTAAATGGTATTTTCCATCTCCCAATTTATGTGACATGGAAAGTGATTTATTTTGGCCTACCACCCCTTTACTACAATGAATAATACCCAGCTGGCAAGTACCTGCTTTCAACTCTGGGTACAGAGTCCTTGAAGAAATCTGGTGGTCACAGAGGCACTGAGAGGAGCCTTAAGATCCACTGCAAGTGCAGCAGATTTTCCTTTGCTGATGGCGTTGGTTTGAGGGTCATGCTCTCTGTCCTGCCCAAATGCGCTTGTCAATGGAACTGGTCCCTGAGAAATAACACAACCGAAAGCATTAATAACACGTGGATTGCCCTCTCCTGCCTTATGAGATCACTTTTTTCCCACGTCCAGGTCAGCTGAGCAGCACTTAATTGGCAGTAGGAAATGTAGATGGGACTTACCCCCAGCGCCATATTTTGTGAATTCCTCCTATTCTGCTAAAACCGCACGTGATGATGAGGGTGGGCGTTAGGAAAGTGACACGCAGAGTGCTGGACGGGGCGGTGGAGCCTGTCTCCAGCAGCGGAAGCTCCTCAGAAACCTGAAGCTGACCCTGCTTTCTGCACACCAGTTTTCATGAATCATTGGCTTTTATGGAAAGCCGTTTCGGCATCCAGTTATCCAGCTGTTTCCGGTGGATGGGGAGCATTGCGCTCGCTGCAATATTTGTTTTAAGTTACCAGGACTGAGCGGTCATTTTAATCATCGTAAAGTTCTGAACAAAGAACCACATGTGCGTTTTGGGAAAAGTACCCAAAAAAGGATCATCAGCTGCAGCTGAAAAGTGTCCAGAAAGAGGTCAGATGTGGAGAATGATTTATGGGTGCTGTGGGTGTAACCAAGTAGCAATATTGCCTCAGTGCTTTCATAGATCAGCAGTCGCCAACTTCATTATATTTGCCAATGTCTTTTTTGGGTTTTGTTTTTGTAGATTCCTTCTAAAAATAACAATAACACCTCCTTTGAGGGTAATGGAAGCAGTTACTGGAGCTAGAATGAGGCAGTAATTCGTCTGCTAGAACTGTACACAGTGGGAGTTTTGATTTTTAATTCCTGTGCTAGAAAAAAAAAGGATAAAACATTGCTTCTGAAGACCAGTTTTTTCTATGAATTAGTATTCATAGAAATTCATAGAAATACTTTCCTCTGGCTATCTTTGGGCAAGGATGTTACAAACCTGCTGTGCATCCATCTTACGAGGAAACAGTCCTTTGCCTGAAGGACTTCACGGAAGAAGATGAGCCGTACGTATGTTGCCTGGCTCCCAGGGTGCACTGTCTGTGCAATAGCTGCGCTAATGGAGACGTGGGAACCCATGGGTGGGTAGGGTCAGGCAGAAGGTCTGCAGAACATCCTCTCACCACCATCACAGCACAATTCATGTTTTACGTAATAAGCATTAAATCTACAGAAGCGACCGAAAAGCCAGCACCATAAATAACAGGGGAGAGCAAAAGCCTTGGCAGGCTCCTGGAACAGAAGAGGTTGTGTTAAGGAACCGTGCAGGAGAAACCAGACTGCAGCACAGATCCTGCAAGGCAAAAGTCATCAGTGATCCCTCTTAGCCTGACCCAGGGAAAATGATTTCTGGCCCTTAAACCTCGTGATCACCGTAACCCTGAGAACGCGAGCAGGACACACTGATCGGGGGCTGGCACTTCTCACCCCAAGCCCTGTCTTTAGCTGTGCACAACTGCAGTGTCTGGTTTGGGGACTTCATTTAAAGTAATGCATCTAGGGGTGAAAACTCATTTCTGGCCTTGTGGTAATCAGCAAAAGCATAATTAAGCAAGGTGTAAACCAATCCAGTTAGCGATGATCACATCTCCTTTTCCACACCCTCTTCCTTCCCTCCGTCGACAACTCAGACGTACAGAAGACTTCAGTCACGTTGCTAACATCAGTGTCGCACCTTCCTCGTGGCACAGTCACTACCTTAAACCTTCCAAACCCCATCTTAGGCCAATTTGTGTGACAAGTAGTGGGATGCAGATCACCTACTAACCCGCATAAAAAAGGAGTCTGACATCAGGTCGCTTTGCAAATCAGGCTCCCTAAGATTTAGTGTGGCATTAAATAATTTTCATTTTTACCCAATTCTCCTGCAATAGAAAGTACGTTCAAACATGCCCTCAGACGTACACATGTGTCCCTGTTCAATGGCCTGAATACTCTTTTATGCCACATATTTTTTTAATGTCTTGGTAAAACTGAGGCTGACTTACCCGCTTGGTCCCCCTCCGCCTGTGCTGTTGTGCTGTTTATCTCCGGTCGCTTCCAGGGGCTGAGCTCGGGAATGACGGAGCATTTCCCAGCCAAGGGGCTCTGCCATTGAAAAGACATCCTGCTATTTATTCATCTGCCATCGCTTCAGCTGGGCAGCCTTCAGGACATCATGCAAAGGGAGCTCATTTGCTGTCATTTTCATCGTCTACGAGTTTTTCAGTCCCAGGGCTGGATGAATGTGAGCTTAATAAGGTGAGTCTTGGATAGGAAAACAGTATCCCTCAGTTAAAATGAGGGCGTTTGTTCTCTTTCGAGAGGACTCGAGTAGCTCGTGTCCGGCTGGGAGCAGCTCCCGGGCAGCTGGAAGTCCCTCCAGCCTCCAGTCGCCTCTCTGCCTTTCGGTACCCAACCCTTTTTTTGCCAATATCTTTTGAAAAACCCAGCAGCTTCCTAAACTCTCTTGAAAATGGGACCTTGCTCATCTGTACTGCATGCACGGGAGTGTGCTGGGGCGACCGTGGCCTCTGAGAACTTGCTCTGAGTTTGTCCCCATGCCCAGCACTGCTGCCAGGGGATGCGCAGTGTCCCGCAGGCAGGGGCTAAAATGGAGGTGGCCAGCTGGGCATTGGGGGCTGTTATCCCACAAATCCCCGAGCACAGCTTCTTAAAAGCTCTCACATACGGGGGGGGTTTGAAAAGGGTGAATGGGGATGACATTTCCCGACATGGCTCGCTGGCCTGAGGAGCGCTGGCAAAGCGCAGTTGCAAGGTCAGTGCCTGCCAGCATCTGTGGCCAGCACTTGTATTTGGCTGGCGAGGAGGTGTACAGGGTGGAGGGGAAGGGTTTTCGGTCCTGCCTTTGTGTTTTCAGCTCTGGTATCCGTGTTGTGAGCTTTGCTGTTGCTAGGGGAACCCACGAGTAGTTAAAAAACAGCCCCAAGCCATATTGTGTCAATTAATGTAACCAGACATATTTCCTCAAATAAGAACCATATGTTAGAGATAACATCTTTGTTGCTTGCGGTTTCCTTGATGGCAAACTACTGTGCTATAATCCTTTAGTGTCTGACTCGTTTATAAAATTGTTGTGGATGAAAATACGAAATACCGTGAGTGCTTGCTTGGGGCTGGGCTCGCCCAGGGCTCCGAGCCCCCGGAGAGGCGCCAGCGGGGAGCGGAGGGAGGCAGGAGGATGCTCTTCACCCGGAGAGCACATATTTTGTTCTCTTGAAAGGGACACCTGTGGCAGCTCTGGTCCTCTCCCCTCCGGTTTGTTCTGTGTAGTTATCTGTCAGCCTTACGTGTGCTGTCAGGCCAAGCGTCTTCTCAGCACAGGAGGTAAATTTTGAAACATCGCCAACTGGAGTAAGATGCTTAAGGTGTTTTTTTCAGAGGTATTGGGGCATATAAAAGCCTTTGAACAAAACTGCAGCTCCTCAGCCTCTATACCACTTGAAAGTAGGACTTAAAACTGGCTGTGAAAGGCACTTGGGTACCTAACTCCTGGTTAAATCAACACAAACCAGAGGATCCTAAGGCACGTAGGTGTTTTACAAGGCTGCACTGCTTCGCTGAATGGATGTATTTGAATCTGTGCAAGCCCTTCAGTAGATTCACTTGATTTAAGGTCATTTTGCTAGTGATTTCCTCCCTTGATTCCTTATCAGCACAGGCCATGTGCCACTCGGCTGCCCAGGACCTGCCCTACCTCAACTGGATCAACTCCGGTTTGGCGAACAGGCGCAGCCACTGCTCCGCTCACATGGATGCTTGCTGCAGCAAAGAAACCCTTTAACAATGGGATTTGTAAGACCACAAAAATGCACAGGAGACAGAAGAACTTAATTATTCTTTACATGATTGTTTTTGACTTGGATACCATGGCTCTCAGAAGGGAACAGCAGTATCAGTCTAATAATTCTGCCTCGGTCAATCCCTTGTGATATTTACACAGGGGCTGTGCAATAGCTGGTGGGTAAATATCATTTCTTTGATCGATGCTCGCTTGCGGCACTTCGGAGCCGTTTCACGCTGCTGTTCGAGGAAGGATGCGCAGGTCAGCGTCCCTGCCTCGCTGCTCTGCCTTTACCCTCAGCTCCCTCTGTGCAAGTGCACTTGGGCTATTTGGCTCCCTCCAAGCCAGAGCACTTAGTCGGCTAAGTGAACAATTTTTACCTCAGGGAAAAAGGCTCAAATTGCAGTTGTATATGTTTTTTCCTACCAAATTACAAAAAGGTAGGCTTAAAGGCAGGCATAGCTGAAGCGGCACATTCTATAGAGCAGGCAGAGCCCTCGCAGGTTGCACACAGTTTAGGGTATGAATTTTGCCTTCCAATTAGCTGACACGTTCAGGCCATTTGCCTTGCTCACCAATTATCCGCACTCCTGCAGATGTATTTTGCTTTCACAGGTACTCAGCAAAGAGCATACCTACGATTTTTTTTTTTTTAACATCAAGGCGAAGGGACTCGCTCCTTGCGCTCTGCTGTCACTCTCCACGCTCCATTGCCATCAGCTCACGCCCTTGCCCCCTCCCAGACCCCCCCAGTCTCACCTGAGCATCCAGGGGGCAAAATTTCAGCTGGGGTGGGCACAAACCCTCGAGGTGCGGGAAGGCTGGAGCCCCCGGCTGTCCCACGGACACCGGCGTGGGCAGCCACCCCACGGCACAGGCAAGCTGAGCACAACAGGACGTGTCTTGGTCTACACAGTCAATGTTTTCCTCCAATATTTGCTACTAATACATTAATCAGATCTCACACACAGCCTCTCCTTGTATCGCTCGCTCTGTGTTTGTACAGTAATTAATTCTGACTGCAGTGACTCCAGCAGCCTCAGGGATCACTGCGTATGTGCCTGCGCTTGCGATGTGACTTTGGAGGATGCCGGAGTGAAGCAGCGATGTTTGCTGTGTGATTTCAAATTGAAACTTGATGACAAATTGATTATTGTTGAAACAGAAGGAGCGTGGCGAGCACAGCCACACGCAGCCCCGCACAGCCCCCCCTCATGCAGCCCCATCCATGGACGAGGGGCTCCGGGAGGCTCCGAGCAGCCGTGCGGTGGCTGGAGGAGCTGGAGCACAGCGAGTGCTCTCCAGACAGGTGCTGAGCCTTGGCCCTCTTCTTGCCAGAAGCAGAAAAACTGAAGGTGCGATTTGGTAAAGGTGATCTGAAATCCCTTCCCTTGGGGGTGTCTGCTCCCATCACGGCACGCCTGTAATTCCCATCTGACTTCATCTGCTGCCTGCACATCCATCGAGATTGAACTGTGCTGTGCAACGTGCATCAAATGAAAGCCAGGTACTTTCTGAATACATATAGGTTGTTATTGCATAAAGGCAAATATAAATCAGACTCTGTTCTCATCTAACATTCAGAGGGCAGCGTGGCCACATCCAGCCGGCTGCACCGTGAGCAGAGCTCACCTGGACAGAGGTTGCGCTGCGCTGGCTGGGTATCGGCATCAGGGGAGCACGCGTTGCCCACCCCTCGCTTCCCTCTGTACCCCCTGGCTGAGGCTGTCGGCACTTCCAGCACAAAACTTCACCTAGTTCCCCCTCCAAGTCCACCGTGAAATCCTCCCGCCTGCCAAGCAGCGCAAGGTCAGAGCTGGTGTTTGCGGTGTCTCTGCAGAGCCTCCCCGGCAGCGTTTTGGGGGTGGCCATGGGGAGCAGCATGCTGCTGCTTTTGGCTGTGTGATTTGTTAAGTGAAGTGCTGGAGGTGATTAAAAGCATTCCCGAGAAATCCCTGCTTTCTCTGGGCAGTGTCGGGCAGGGCAGCGGGCTCATCCTCCCAGCCCTAAAACTCCTGTTATGGCACCAAGGTCCCAGCGCGTCCCCTGGAAAGCAGCTTTCGAAACAGCCCCGTGCCTCCCTTTCCCCTGCTGTTCGCTCCGCTGTGCGAAAGAGAGATCCAAACCCCGACTGTTACCATGACTTTACCTTGCATTCGGCTTTGGGTGAGGGTTTCCACTGGGAATGGGGCAGCAGCTGCTGGGTGCCAAATCAGTGGTGACCAGGAGCCCCCGCTCAGCCGGCACGAACCCCCGGCTCTTTGGAGGGCGGCTGAAAATGCCCTTTCCCAGGACCCCAAAAAAAAGTGCCAGGGAGCACCCGGAGTGTTCAGGGCACAGTGGGAAAGTCAGGCAGGAGCTGCCAGCCCTGCTGCCTGTTTCTCTTTGGGGAGGGCCTGCCTACACCAAGAACTGTGTTCTTCTGAAATCTGGTATCTTTATCTGGCTTTCTGCACTTTTCATTTAACTGCAAAGAAACTCTGCATGCGGGGAAAATGATTTGGCTCCAAGGAAACTCTGATTTTCATCATCAAATGAAATTCTTCCCTTAAATCCCAGGGAGGGCACAGTCCTGTTGGGGGTTTATCAGGCAGTCGTACCTTCCCAATGCCACCAGGACGTGACCGGTGAAGCTCCTCTGGTCCCCTCGGGAAGCCCGTGGCCCTGCTGTGACCGGCTGCTTTGAGACACCCTTTGGGAATGGATATTTATTATTTGGAAAACAGATTAGTTATCTGCTAGTGTTTCTGAACCTCTCCGTCTGTACTGAGACATACCCCTGCACGGGGACACCCAGGCGGCCCTGGGGCGCAGGGTGCAACGGGGAGGCATTAGGGACGGTGGGTTTTCAATTAGCTGAACAGAGTGAGCATTAGGGGAACTCGTGGGGCAGCAAGGTGTGCAGGCCACCCCTTTGGAGATAACAAACCTTTCAATGCTGAGGCAAACCACGCTGGGAATGGCAGCTGAGCAGGGCCGGGAGGTACGGGGACGCCTTGGAGAGCTTTTCTGTCACTCGTCTCCTGCAAACCTGGGACAGTTTTTAAACCAGCATGGCTCAAAGCAACCTAAATTCATTGCCTCCAGCTTCAAACCACCTTGAATATATATTCATCTGAGAGATGCCCACCAGTGCAATTAAGCTGACATTCATTAGCTTCACGTGGAGGTTTTCTCATGTGCAGCAGCTTGAACGAGCTTGGGCTGTGGCACGTAAACCCCATTTTAACTTCTTGACTCTCTGTGCCTGCAGTTGCAATTGGCCTTTTAGGGGTAATTCAAGCCAGTCCACCTGAGTTGTTGCAGAGCTGCACGGAGATGCTTTTACGCCGATTTCAACCTGGTTGATACTGGGGTATCTCACACCTCTGGTGGCTGATGCCCTCCCTCAAGGCTGCCCACCCATCAGCAGCTCCGCTGCTCCCAGCAGCTTGAAGTTGGGCGCTCATCTGAGCGTTTGACCCCGGCTGATGGGGCTGCGCTGCCCGTGTCACCCGCAGGGCCCAGCCACCCCTGCCCCAGGGGCAGGACACCCGTCCCCTCCTTTGCTTCTGGTCCCTTTTGGTGCGTTCAGCAGCACCAGCCCAGCTCCAGCGGAGCCCGTGCATGCATGTGTGCATCTGCTGCGTGTGCGTGCATGCGTGTGTGCACGCAGGGGGATGCTCGTGTCCGCTTTGCAATACTTCCACCTACAGAATAAAACCCAGAACGGCAGCGGGAGCAGGCAGCAGCAGCCCCGGGAGGCGATGGGTGCACAGCAGCCTGGGGGGGCCCAGACGGGCAGGGGTGCTGCTTTGGGGGACTGGGGCAAACCAGAGGACATCTGCAGAGGTGCTTGTGAGCCCCTTGTCCTCTCCAGCAAACCTGTGAAGAGGGATTCTCTTTTCTGGGACAAAAATGGCAATTTTTGCAATTTTTTTCCCTTCCACTGGAATATAAAGACTTTTTTTTCAGGCCAACTTTTCTATTTTTAACACTTTTTTTTTTCCCCCGAAATGCCCCGCTGGTCTGTGGCCAGGCAGGAGATGGGAATGGAAAGCTGTTTCCTTTACAGAAGTGTTTTTTCCTAAGCGGGGTGTAATCACCGGGGCTCCGCTGCGACAACAGCCGAGTGCTGTGCGGCCCCGCTGCGGGAGGGGAGTGCGGGGCGCGGGGCGGCCGTAGCACCTTCGGTTCCTGCCCCAAAGAGCTTGCAAGCAACAAGCTTGTGCTTTGGAGGGGGAGAGCCACAGGGGGCACAGACAGGAGAGCTGTGGACTTGGCGGCTCGCAGATGGGGCTGATGTGAAATGGTGGATTTCACGAACATTTCCTGGCAGGAGCAGTGACCGGGAAAGATTTTCCGGAAAAGGGACCCTTACTGCTGCCATTAAGAGCAGCGCACAAGGCATGCCCTGCTGCACCCGCTGCCACTAACCTGTGGGGTTTGGGGGTGGCAAAAGCCCTGATGAATACTTGTTGGGCCAGTTTCCATCAAGAGTATTCTTAGATTGTTTGCTATTTTTTTTCTTCCCAAACCATCCAAAGCTTTTGGTCCACGTACATCCTTCCAATGTCCGTAACAAAGCTGAAAGCGAAGGACAGTCACAACAGTTTGAATTTACTCACTTGAAATATTTGCATCATTTTGTTGAAATATTAGTCAAAACATTTTAACAAAAGCCTTTTTCTGAGGAAAAGCAATCCTGAGGGCGAGACCAACCGAGCCAAACGCCCATGCCCGAGGAGAACCAGTTGGCTGGAACGTTTCCCACTGGTTCCTGTGGATCTCTCTAAGAGTCTCAGATCTTCAAAGTCCAGTGGTAGCACCTTATTTCCATCGCAGTTTTCTAACAGCAGCTGCAGCATCAGGCGATGCAGCAATACTCCGTATTTCCCAGGAAACCGTCCCCGTTGCAGCACACTGACGCTGTCGGGTGTCACCACCACCGCTCAGCTCCTACCTGCCACGCTCCTCTGAACACCCTGCCTTGTTTCCCGACAGACCTCCCATGGTCTCCTTTCACTTCGGGTTGTGGATCAGACCGGGCGGCTCCAGGCTTTCACAGCCGCTTACCGTTAGAGCAATTTTTTCGGATATGCCCAAGCCACTGTGGCTCAGGGCGGTGCATGGCTCCTGGTCCGGCTTTGCCCCGGCTGCCATCTGCCACTTCGCCAGGACGGCCTCCGCTCTGTTGGCATTAAGCAAATATTTGCCTGTGGCCATCTGGGTTCAACGGTGCAGCCCGAGCAACCTTCCTGCCCGCTGGCAGCCGCAGCAGGCTGTGCCCCGCCGACAGCCATCGCTGAGAAGACTGGAAACACCTTTCATTGCGCTTCATCTGCGCGCTCCATCACTGGCGGCTTTGGCGTCCCAGTACTTCCATCCGTGCTGGTGAGAGAACAGGCGTGGTAAACCAAGCATAAAGGGATGGGGCGGAGGGAAGGGGTGCTGTATTGCGGTACAGCCCGGGCCAGGAAAGCCATTGCATTCCCGCCAGCACACGGGGTTTCTGTTGGAAATAGCATTGCAGCGGGGCATTACAGAGTCTGTTTTTAGCATAAAAATATTTCCACTCTGAAGGGTAAAAGTTTGAACACGGCCTCACTGTGCGAGCGTTGTCACATACCGCCGTGCGGAATCAGATGACAACGAGCTCGGTCAGAAACAAAAGATCTGTGCAGGGCGCTCAAAACCCCGGCTCGTTTCTCAGTTGCATCTGTCTGCTATTTCCACTGCCCGGCGTAGCTGCCGGGTCCGTAGCGAAGGCAGAGCCGCGGGCTCTGGGCAGGAGCTGCAGTGAGGCACTGCTGCCTTGGGCACTTCTACCTTCAGATGCCGCCTCTGGTAGGTCACCAAAGCCACCACATCCTTCAGAGATAAGTTTCAGCTGATGAAGCGTTCCCATAAGTGACCCAGGCATGTGGAAGATGCTGAAGAATTTAAAAATAACAAGCATTAAATACTTCTCAACTCCTGAGATATGTCAGTGTAGCCTCAAGTCAGCCTCAAGTGACTCCTGGAGGTCAGTAAGGATGCTTAAAGGTCAAACAGTGCTTTGAAATGATTAATTTTTGTGATTTAGAGATTAATGAACACATAAGGACGCTTCGAAGTCTTGGGAGAGACACATGAGATCTAGTTGTAAAAATAATGCAGCACCTCCCTTAAAATAGGCTTGGCTGATGCTTCACGGTGTCGTTGATGGTTGCTGCGCCAGGCCTAGCGCTGGCACGCGACGCGGCAGAGCGAGGCCCTGATGCCAATCCGCTCCCGGCACGTCGCTCAGTTCCTCAGCTGGCCACGTCGCCGCCCAGCATGACCTGCGTCACATACGCGTGACGGCTGCGAGCAAGCTGGCTTGTTCACTTTGTCACTGTTTTTGTCCCCTGCTGCAACCGATGGCACAGGAAATTTGAGGGAGTAGCTTTTGTCCTGTCTAATCAAGCCAAAGAGATGGAGGAATTCACAGCTTGGCCACGGGATAAGGCAAAGGAGGGGGAAGCTCTTACCCCGGTGTGCCTCGCCGGAGCCCCGACAGTCAGAGCCTGGGTGCTCCCGGTTGCGCCCAGCGGCCGGGGCGGCTCAGCAGCCCCAGCCGCGTGTGCAGCTGGCTCCTGGGTACAGCCTGGTCACCAGCTCTAACCGTGCTGTCACCTATTGAAGTATTAAACTGTTGCTCGCCCAGAAGCTTTCTCCTTGACAAGTCCTCCCGGCAATGGGACACTGACAGGGCTACAGCCATCCAGGACCACAATCCCGCTTCCAGACTGCTCCGCCTGCTCTCCGAGGACCACGTGCCACCGCCTGAGGGGACCCAGCCAGTGAAACAAACAACTCGCTCCCTGCTTTGCGCTTCTCGTCGCTCAGACCCCCAGCGCAACTTCTCTTCTTCACAGCACTGACTCAACACACTTGGGCTTCAAGAAAGATCCGCTTCTTTCGTTTCAGTAACCAAACCCATTTATTTCATGGCCTGTTGTTGGCAAAGTCGTTGCGTGGTTAAGGCTACCATCCATAAAGCTGGCTGGAGACCTCTTTTTTTCCGCCCCATGGAAGAACAAATGCTGAACTTGTTGCTAGCTGGCTGCAAGCTCCCGGCGTAAGCAATCTGCAGCAGATGGTGTCTAGACGTTCGGCATCACCAGATGTTCCAGCTTCACAGGGAAGTTAACTTCGGCTCTGGAGCGAGGGGCACTGGAAGCACAGAGGGGTAGTTAGCGCTTAAACACAAATCCAGAGGCTGAGCCCTCTTGGTGTTTCACTCCGATGCACAGCCTCTGACCTTCAACAGAGCTTGAGCCAATTGTGCTGCTACTTCAGAACTGGGTTTTTATCACTGCCCTAGGCTATCGAAATACTTGTATCTAGGGAAAAAAGCCACCTTAATTTCCATAGCAACAAATAATTTTTCCTGAAAGCAACAAACATGTGAAATACAGTTACTGCAGATTAAAAAAAAAAAAAACCACAGAGTTACCAAGAAACAGAGGAAGACATTTATCTTTTACCTTTTTTCCAAAAAAAAGCATATGTGCTTTTTGTATTTCTGGAGAACAGACGCCGATCGGGCCCGGCAGGATGCTGGGTAGCTGCTTACAAGAACCTACCAGTTCCAGTGAAGCTTTTGCTCAACCACATTTTTTTTTTTTCTTTCCCTTTTGAGGTCTGCAGAATTTGCGGCCAGGCTGGCTGCAGCAGACCCGTTTCGGTCCCTCACCAGCTTGTTTGGCCTTGGGCTTTGCCCTCTGCCGTGCTGCAGGTGAACACGCCCAGCCGGGTCACCTCCGCCAGAGCAGTTACGCTGTGAGAGGCGTTTTGGGAAAGGAAAGGTCTTTTTATGCTGCATTAGCAGCGTGCGCGCACAAAGGGACCCCGGGTGAGCATCTAAAGCCTGCCAGGCCAGCAAGCGCCTTCAGGCTTAAGATTTTGTTACTAGCTGAGCAGCAGCTGAAAGAATCAAACCCAGTTCCTCCTCACCCATTTCACCTCTCCGGTACCTGCAACGCCACCCACGGCTCTCCCGTGGCGGCTGACAGCTTTGGGTTGTACAGCGGCACCAGGTACCGTTCTGGCAGCTGGACACACAGAATCATAGAATCGTTAAGGTTGGAAAAGACCCTTGGGATGATCAAGTCCAACCGTTAACCCAGCACTGCCAAGTCCGCCACTAAACCATGTCCTCAAGCACCACATCTACCCGGCTTTTAAATACCTCCGGGGATGGGGACTCACCCATTTCCCTGGGCAGCCTGTGCCAGTGCCTGACTACTCTTTCAGTGAAGAAGTTTTTCCTAATATCCAATCTAAACTTCCCCTGGTGCAGCTTGAGGCCATTTCCTCTCCTCCTGTCACTTGTTACTTGGGAGAAGAGACCAACCCCCACCTCGCTACAACCTTCTTTCGGGTAGTTGTAGAGAGCGATAAGGTCTCCCCTCAGCCTCCTCTTCTCCAGGCTGAACAACCCCAGAGCAGTCAGCCCCGCACAGGGCGAGCTTCCAGCAGCAGAAGGATCTGCCCTTTGCACTGCCCCGCACCCGACGCGAGGAGTTTCCCCCGGCTGAGTCAGTGCCACCCCTCAGCCAGCTGGGCAGCACAGCGGGCACCGGGACAGCACTGCTGGCAGCTTCACACCAGGGAGCTCAGCTAAAAGCTGCGTAAGCATTACACTTGCAACAGGATCCTTCCTTCTGCCGCCACCACCCTGCCACGAGTAATGAAAGAAGGGAAATAAAAATCCCCAGGCTTGATCCCTCAGTGGCTTCTGCCAGCAGCAGCTGGGCAGGGAAGAAGCCCCCCCTCCCCAGGGGCAGCCACCAGGGAAGCCGGACCAGAGCAGCCCCTGCATGGCTTGTGAAGCGCAGCTCCTCTGCAGCTCCCCTCACTGAACCCCAGAGGTCCCTGCTCCCTTCTCCCAACGGCTCCATGCGTGTCAGGAGCCGACCTGGCCTCCCCGCTGCCTCCCCTGGGAGCAGCACCAGCTTCCAGAGCTTCGAGTCTTTCGTTTGCAACAGAAGCAGATCAATATCCCACGCGTCCCATTAATCTGCAACAGTCAAAGTGATGGCATTTAAGAAAAATCAGTTTAGTTTCAGTATATTTGACATCCAACAGGCGGTAAAAAAAACTTTATATTTTATTTCTTGTAAAAATTTTTAACACATGCAGACTAAAACCAGTGTAAGAAAGTATCCACCATCGTTTAAACAAATAACTATACTTAAATATAAGTGTCTGCAATTGACTTGTATAAAAATAAGGTACATTTTGCTCTTTTACAGAAATCCATTCTCCAGTTCTCATATCGATAAACAATACACAACTCTAATACATACGATGTAATCTGATCGTTGCCTTCCATCGATCTGATACTGCTAAGGTATTATGTGCAAAAGTTGGTAACACTTTCTTTCCCAAAAGAAAAATCTTCTACGCCTTTTAGAAACATCAGATATTGGGTTTAAATTAATCAAATCCTAATGGGTTCCTTTGTTCTCAAATAACGAGTCCAGTTACTGGATTATGTACAGGCTGAACCAGGACCTGCTGCGGGCGCACGCCTCAGCGCCTGTGCCTGCTGTGTCCGGAGCGGCTGCTGCCGTGGTGTTTGCCTTTGTGGGACCTCTCGAAGGAGCGGGACCTCTCGCGCCTGTCCCTGTGGTGGCCCCGCTCGTGCCTGTGCTTCTTGGCAGCGTCAGAATGATCCCTGGATTTGCTCTGCGAACGGGAACGAGATTTTTTCCTTTTGTGACCGTGTCTATTCGCACTCTTCAACTCTTCCCTGCTATGCTTGGTCTTCAGGTGTGGTGAGCCGTGGTTGTGGTGCCGGCGCGGGCTGCCGCTGTGGCTGCGGGACCTGCTTCTCGATCTCGAGCTGTATGTCCCAGACAGGCTCCGCCTGTTGTTGTAGCTTACAGAAAAGCGTTACAAAGTTAAAACACATCCTCCACACAGAAGAAAATAAAAAAAATAAATAAATCAACGTTTAGGAACTTCCAAGTTACTGGAAGAAATCAGAGACTTTCTCCCACAGGGATAACTGATGAGTGACAGCGACCGTCCCAGAACGTGCTTTTGAGTCCAGTTCCTTGGACAACAAAAAGCCCAAACCAATCCTTGGACAACAAAAAGCCCAAACCAATCCTTGGACAACAAAAAGCCCAAACCAATCCTTGGACAACAAAAAGCCCAAACCAATCCTTGGACAACAAAAAGCCCAAACCAATCCTTGGACAACAAAAAGCCCAAACCAAACCCAGAACGCAGCACCTTTCGTAACTGTTCGACCTTGTCAAGAGTCTTGCCCTCGACACCAGATTGCAGATTGGTTATCGCCTTTTTTCCTTCAATGATTTGACAGTCAACAATACTTAGGGCAACACTTCATCGAGATCCAAGCTGGCAGTTGCCAACTTAGATGTCAGTCTGAAGATTCTTTAAAAAAATATATAAGTATTTTATATATAAATATATATATATATATAATGCCAGCAGCTACCACTGCATCACCCCACACAGTTCCCCCTCTTCCCCAGTCACAGAAGAGAGGCAGAGTACGGAAGAGCCAGACAGCGCACCAGGCAATGCTGGCAGAAGACAGATTCTCCCAGGCGTTGGGAAGAAAGCTGCCCCACGTGAAACTGGCTCCTATGGCGCTTCGCGCTACTTCAAAGGGGACAGAGTTCTGAGAGACTGCTCGCACTTGTAATGGATTCCTTGTGGAGATCGTCAAACAGGCTAAGATGACCTTACGCTCACTCCACCATAGACGCATCGTGTACATGTGCGGTTCGGATAGTCTTAAGCTTCCGTTTTACAGCAAAGCTTTTACAGCTTGAACTACTAACGGCACAGTTACCAACAGAACTGCTTCACGTCAAGAACTGAGCGCCTAAAGCCAGACCCAAGTCTCACGCTTTTGCTGGCCAGCAGTTAGAAGCTTGTGCTAAGCACCTACAAGCTACCTGGAGTGGCCCTACTTCTTAGAAGGGAAAAGCCCTGCTGAAATATCCCAGAGAGCCAATTATGACAAAAAAGACAACCTCCCCAAAAGGCCCTGCCCCTCCCTGCAGCCCTCCACCAACCAAAGATCGACTACTTACTGCCGTCTAGGAGTGTGAGATCGAGACCGTGACTTTGTTCTTGACCTCGATCGACTAGCACTTCTGCTGCTTCTACTTCTCTTGCTTTCTTTTCTCATGCTTGAGGGGGAAGAAAAAAAAATAGGGTTACACTTCTGAGGTACTCGTTACTTCCATGACGTAGCTCAAAAGTAGTTCACCGTACTTCAGTTGAAGAAACCGTTTTTACAGAAGTCAGTCTTCATCAGGAAGAGATTTCTACCTACCCATTGTAAGGGCTCTTCAAAGCTTGCTGCCTCTCTTCTGGCTCTTTTTTAATGGTTTTGGTGTTCAGAGTTACTGGAGTCTTCTCTTCAGTTTTTACTTCTCTCGGGGAAGCTAAAAATTAAATTTAAATTCAAAATCAGGTATTTTATTCACAGACTTTGTAATAAACATAGTCATAGACTTTGTAATAAACATATTGTATCCTTCATACACCTTTATCAGTATTTGCACAAAATGTAAACATGAACTCAATAGCTACTATTTCAGTCCATCTTTCCATTTACAGTGCAGTCCTAGAAGAGAACACTGGAGTGAGATGCCCGTGGCGAGACGCACAGCAGTTTAAAGCCAAGTGTCAGCAGGGGGGGGAGAACACCGTGACCTTCAAGCCAAGCAGCCAGGCTCATCTGAGATTTCATCCACCAGGGCCCAAGTGGTACAAAATAAAAGCTGCCCTTATGGCCCACAAATACATCAATTGTTACCTTGACAGTTAATTTCCAATACTATAGAAAGAATTAAGACTGAACAGCAAAATTACAGATTTCATTTTTATATTAGTGGTACGAATATAACGAATAACAAAAGATCTTATTTAGTTTAGAAGTCAATCCGTCTCTACAGTCAGCTGATACAGCCCAGAGATGGACTCACTTTTTCACAGAAGGGCTACTACGCAAGAACGATGGATGCGCTTGTATCTGGCCTGCTGACAGTAAGGCAGAGGTGCTGCGTTATGACTTATGCCGCAGCTTCCAAACTCAACAGGGTCCAGAGGTTTAATGTAAAAATAGAGAACGGCAGAATTCTGTCAGCAGCTTTCCCTCAGTTTGTCAGCTAGTAAGAAGCCTTCCAAAACCCCACCAGAGGTCCTGCTTTCACTCAAACTCTTCTAACCTAGGCTCCCACTTCACAGAAGTAAGAAAAAGCTTTCGTTTTTTAATGAGAAATTTACACTTGCCAGCTCAAAGACCTCTGGAAACTCAGATGTATTGTTCTTAAGGAGAAATAACTGCCACAAATACTGCTTTCTCAGAATATGTTCTGAAGTTCCTGAAGAGGCCACGTAACAAACAAGGGTCTGTGCCTTCTACTTTACCCACCATCACTGGACCAACACTCACCATAGCCTTTACATTTTGTTGGTAGTTTACAGATCAATAGCAGCATTAAGAGGTAAAAGCACCAAGACAAAGCTGTCTGTTCTGTGTATCATTAGAGTTCAGACAGATTTATTGGCCCGTTCAAGATAGCATTACAACAATTTATTCACTCTAATGCCAGGGCAGCACTGTGACCTTCCCTTCTCCATTTCCTGACCACAAGCTGTCTTCCTTCACTGCACTTGAACAGTTGACAAGTACATTAAAGAAAAGCAGAGAAAGCAATTTTCAGATACCTGCTGCAAAAGGAACCACGAAGGCTGTTGCGACACCCCCCGCAACAGATTAAATCCAGAGAGTCTCTCTTCACAACACAGTAATACACAGCAAACTCCTGGATCTAGGCATTTTCATAACATAATTATCTCAAGGGTGCATATTATTAATATATCACTCTCCCATCTGTGGAAGTATGGAGTAAGGCATCCTGTTTCCCTCTAATCTGCTATTTCAAGGCATTGAAACTGGTTTTAAAATTTGTGTTATAAAAAAACCGAAAAATTCATCTTGCTTCTTAGTTCTGTGAGAAAGCCTAAATTGTCAACAGCTCGAGAAGGAAACCTACTTTTTTTTAACACCTTGGGACAAAGATTCAGAAGACTTATCAAATAATATTAATGCAAATTTCTGTTCAGAAAGCAAACTTACATGGTTTGGATGCAGGAGAAAAGCCACCCAGTGTTGAGAGTGCTGGAGTTCCATCCGGATTTAAACCTTTTGCCTTCAGTTTAGCTTCCTGTAGTGCCATTTTCCTCTTTTCTACTTCTTTATCCAGGAATTCGTAATTGGGCTGTTAAAGTAACAGTGCGGTAAGAAACTAAGCTAATGCAATTCATATTTTATCTCATTTCTGAAAAATACTCAATTATCCTCTAATCACCTATCCAGTAATGTGACTAACTTCCATAATTTGTTCTCACACTCCCCTCAGAGAAGCAGCCACCCAGCAGAGTCTTTCCAATTAGTAGATCTGCATGCAGGTGTTCCCAAACACACTTAAGACAATCACGAGACAGCTCAAGCTGCACTGAACACTGAATAAGAAAAACAAACATCTCAAAGCTACCTTCTTTCTGGTATAGAGCTTAAGAGTTGTTAAGCAGATCTCCTGAATCTCCTCTTCCGTGGTGCCAAAGAGCAAGAACCAGTGAGGACGGGTAGGCAGTGGAATCTGAAAATAAAGCAATCGAAAGCTTAATAATAGAGATTACAGACCAGGCTTTTGTTTTAAATATTTTCATTAATTTTCTTGAAACCAAATTACTAGCAATAAAAGGCAATGCTAACTAAAGACAAACGAATACTCACCTGCAGAGCTCTAGCAGCGAGATAGATGCAAGCACATGCTATAGTCTCTGGCTGAAAGCGAACGAACACATTTGTTCGAAGGCTGTCATTCATGTAATTCCTAAAAAAACCCAAAAAAACCAAAACAAATTTATGAAAGATTGGATCTCAGGTTTACATCTTTTTATTTAGAGGCTAACAATACTGGAGACTCAATTGACTTTATTATTTTTTCTGTTATTATATTAAACACTTGGTTTCTTTCAAATTATTGTATTTGATGTTTACTTCGTTACTTCTGTAATAAAGTTTGCACCGTTGCCATTGTTTTGAAATCCCAATGCAAGTAGTAGTATGTAATGGCTACTTCCCAGGTAGATATGTTAAGTCATACCATGAAGTGTCCATTGAGTTAACAGTCTAACAAGTACTTTTTATCTGTCCAGCTGTTTGCTTTAAACACCAATGTTCTTGTATTTAAAAATCAATATGCTTAAAACTCAAACGCAAGCATGAAAGCACGGTATAGTTTTAACCTACCATTTTCCAGAGGCTAGATGCAACCTATAAAGTTCATAAAACATTGCATTTAAATCCTACGTGTGCCTTGAGTCACATTAACTTCATCCAGAGACAGAAGCATCCAATTTGCTCACTGAGTGTTGGAAAAAGACCTGCAAGTTAGTAACGGGTCTCCCAGTTCACTAAGCTACTGTTCTTCCACCAGGGTGGCACTGCCAAGCAATACATGCCAAGAGATACATTTAAACAGCAGAGACCTCCATCGATTTCTAAGTTACTGAGCTACAGGAAAGAAACGAACAGCAGTCAGTAAGTATTGACTCTACAGAAAACCATGCCCAATATGGCTTCTAAGTGAACATGCTGCATGCACTGTAATTGTCTTTTTTTTTTAAACTCAAGTTTAGCCAAATGCTAAATCAACTAAATAAACGTTGGCAGAAAGTCTATCCCATGTGTCTTTTAAATACACTACAGTATACAGTAGCTAGGCAACAAATACATTTAGAAACATTTTTAACAGTTACTTCTAAAAGCAAATATACAAATCCTTTTCACACCCAGACAGAACTAGGAGATGCTGCCCGATGGATATGGACCACTTCAGTGAATCTCGGATGAGAGCTTGCACTGGGTTGGCTGGAGAGAAGGGCAGCCAAACAGGCCATCCCCAGGTCATGGGCTGAGGTGCAGAGGGCAGAGCTCTATGACTTACCATCATGGACTACCCTTTAATTAAAGAGTAGAAAAAAGAACAAAGTTAAATTGAGTTCTCCATTACTATACTGGAATCAAGCCATGAAAATAGTAAGCAGAAACAAGCACTAAAATATTTTAAAAGTACGTATTTGTGTAATAACTTACATCTCATTGCTTTGCATATGGAGCGTCAGGCTTGTTATTTCTGCTACTATTTTCCTGGCTAGGAAAAGAATGGAAAGTAACAACTTACCAGGCTGTCTGTACCAGGGTTTGATTACGTTCACATTCTAAGACTTGTAAATACATAACGATGATCTGAGGAATAAGGGGAAGGAAAAAAAAGGACTCAATTTTAACATATAAAGCAACAGTAAGGAAGTAACTATGTATAGCCAAACAGTATTCCAAAACAACGGTCTACTCCTTTTCTAAGCATACACTGTAAGCTCACATCATCCAATCATGTTCAGACAATTCTTTATTTTACTACTTTTCTGTGATTTTCAGAAACAGTCACCTTTAACACTTCCCAAGGAAGCCATTTCTACCAAAGTCAATATGACAAATTATTTGCCCAAGCACTCTGGCAAAAGCATTCATGATAACTACTAAGGAATAAAGGGAAGAAATCGGGTCATTTTTACACTTGCGTTTCTCGTCCCACAGCTCACAATGATGCCATCAAGGTGGAACAGTATTTACAATTATATTATTTTTGATAACTCACCTTATGTGGATGCTTGACATGAACACAAAATCCCAACTCCTTCAGTACCCTCCTTTCTGCTTTGATTACTTGATTTTTGGTGTTTATGTAGTTCTGATCAAGTATCAGGGGGCTTGGAGTCCTATAGTTTGCAAGAAATAAAATCAAAACTGTTTTGCATATCCAAAAATGTCGTCATCTCTGTTTTCCCTTCCAACCAACTAATGGCAACAGAAACCGGTTTTCAACTCCTGCAAGCAAGTTTAAGCATTAATCTTGTGCTGTCCAAGTTTAGATAAACTAGTTTAGTTTCTGCTTTTGACTAGCTACAGATTAGATGGCCAAGATAAAAAAAAAAATACTCTTTTGTGTATGCAAACTACAGTGGTCCAGCTGCTGGAATGAAAGTCAACTTTACAGCGAAGATCTCAAAGAACCTTTACACTTCATGACAGAGGTGGGGGAAGGAATGTGACACAACTACCTCTGCTACGTAGGACTTCAAAGCAGAAATAAGCTAGAACAGGTTTTTGTACTGATATTAAAGTAGCAAGCTTGTGCTTTATAAATTGCAGTTTCCTATGCACTGGAAGAAAAGATTATTCAGACCTTCAGAGAACGAGACGGCCCTGCTACTGTAATATATAAGAAGCCTAGTAAAGCAAGAATTTAACCTCTGAAATTGTGAGATCTGCCTCTAATTCTGAATACTGCACCCACTAATCAGTGGATATCATGTCAATTCTGCTATTTGCATTTGCAAAACAAGAGCTCATTTCACAAAGAAAGATTCCTAAGTCTAGCACTATCAAGTCCTAATTCCTTCCAAATCCAACACCTGAACTCTCCAAAGCATTTTTTAATTTTAACTAAAATAACCTGCTGTACGCTTTATGCACAAGCGTCATATTCCATTTTGTATTCTTTTCTTTGTCCATGCTTAGACTTGACCTTTTGACATTCCACATTGTGTATTTTAATCCATTTCCCCCTAAAAACAGATCAGCTTTTTCCCTGTTTGCAGTATGCCTTACATATTCCACATGCTTTCTAACACAGAAGAATGGTTTTGCAACTAGTTACACTCTAATAAACCACAGTCTGTTTACATAAGCCTAGTACACCCCAAGCACTGGTGACAAATTTGTTTTACAATGCCTTCAAAAAGAAAAAAAAAGTAATGCAAAGTGGATTCAAAACACAGCTTCTGCTTTATCAAAGTATTTCACTACTAACTTGTCTTTCTTGATTCCATGGAACTTCCACACTTCTCTTTCCTGATAAGTCACGGAGTAGGAAAACAAACAAAAAACCTAGGTTCCTACCCCATGAAGAAAGGGTCATTTTAATTACAAGGCTAGCTGAAGGGCTTCCCAACTTCAATAATCCACAATTTATGCTAAGACTTCTGCAGTCACCTGGAAGGATGCTTATTACCATTGGTCAAAGGATACAAGCCACCCACTTCACTAATAAAAGCATCATGTTGTATAATTGTGCACTTGGAAGTGTGAGCTCTCCTGCTCTTTCCCATGAGGCTGAGAAGCAGCTCCCAAGAGGTCTGAAATGAACTACTGCAGCTTCTCGGTGCCAGGAAGGACCTACAATTCAAGTACAAGCCTTACTACTTCTGCCTCCTAAAAAATGCAGTGTTCTCCATGTTACATAAAAGTAACTTCTCTAGTTAAGGGTTACTCTCGCTCATCAGGGCAAGCTTACAAAGTTTGTGATTTCAGCTACTCTAAATATAACCCATTCAGAATACGTTTGTGGTTTGTTTTTTTTTTCATAAATTAACTAGAAAAGAAAAACTTTTAAAACTTCTTTAACTACTTCAGTAGAGAAGCTAGGATTTTATCTGAATACTCAAACACTACAAAGGCTTTCTGAACACAATGCACTGGAGTGGGAGATTGGATGAACCGAGACGAAGTTCTTCAAATCAGTGAAACTGCTTCATTTCCCACTGATTTCAACTAACTATACTGGGTTTTAGAATAGCATTTCTTCCAATATCGCTTTACACAATTTTATCTAGAGATCACTGGCATTAACAGGATCTGCAAGGCATCATTCAGAACGAGTTTAGGTGTCCAGGCTCAGCTTATCTTGTTAGCAGAACACTTCATCAGAGGTGACAAATCTTGGATGAAACCGTTAGGGCAGCTATGACTTCCAGTCTAAAAAAAAAAATCAACAGTGGGACAACATGACTGCATGGGATCATCCAACAACCTGCCACAGGATTACTATCCCCAACATGTCTTGGCATTCTCCGAAAGCTACATAAGAAAGTCAGTTATTTTGAAAACACAGTAAGGTAGCCAAAAGTGCAACAGGAAAGACCATGAGCCTTACTGCATTTTAAGTTGTCACTGTCCTTCCACAGGGCCATAGGATCAGTACAAAAAGTTCATACTTTGGTTGTACATGTTCAACAGCAAAGCAACAGGAAACTCAAAATTAAGACACTTGGAAGTGTGCTTTACTCTGTTATCCCACGTTACTCCAGTCACTTATGACACACAAGTTCTAGAGATCTACAGATCTAAGAAAGCCATGAAAAACATCAGTTTATCCAGACAGTATTTCCAGAAAGACAAATGCAGCCACAAAAATAAAAATCTGCAGGAGAATTTACTGCACCTTATTACTGGCAAAAGTCAAGTTCCCCACTGTATTAAGATTTACCAATTTAGTACTTTTGCCATAAACTCCGAAGTGTTGGTATCCATAATTATTTAGAAGTTGGAAACTTCAGAGACTTCCCTTTGGAAAAATTCTTAGCTTTCCTTCTGAGAAAAGAAAAAAGAGGAACTTTGCTACTGCATTTGCTGCACTTAGTTCTCAGTCCAAGTAGTAATCATTGCAGGACCAAGTAACAAACTAGAAAAAAATAATTTATAAGCTTATATATAAAAATATAAGCTTCAAGCCCTATTGAGCCAAGTAGCATTACAAATTCTTACAGATCAGCACTAGAGCTCCAGGCACGACTTTAGACTTAAGAACAGAGAGCACACAGAGCCCATTCTGGTAAGTCAATCCCACACTTAAGTCGCAAAACTTCATCGGGATTTAGAGATTGCATAACAACCCAACAGATTAACACACTGTAATGTGTTCGTAACAATAAACAAATTACAAATATCCTTTTTTTAAATCCCTCTGACAAATGAAACCTAAGTTCTCAACACAGCTCCAGCTTCATTTGATGTACTATTAAAATTCAGTGTCTTTGGAACGTCTAGTACTTTGGAAGAAAAGTGCTCTGCATGGAGTTTTGTTCATAATGCAAAAAGTACTTCTGACAAGTACAGCATAACATCAGCATCTCATTTCAAAGCCCAGATCTCTCTTATGCCAGGCAATAAGAAAGAAGAAAGCAAGTTCTGTGTTTGTCTCCAGCATTGTAAATACAAGCACCATAGATTTATGGAACAGTTTGAAGAACACTAAGTAGTGTATATTATTAATACAGGCCGCTTCCAACACAACTGCATGAACCTGTTTGCTGCAACAAAAGCAAAGAACAGCTGACTGAGCATCTCAAACCAACATTTGTGAGATTACACAATGACAGGAGTCACATTTGGTTCCAGTCGCATAAGGACTTTCTGCAGCTTTCAGGCACATTTAAGGTAAAGAAAAATCAACTTCAAACTACATTCTACATGTTAAACAACAGTTGCACTTCGCTCAGAACACAAATATTTCGGCACATAGTTTTTTTAAAAAGCAATATTTTCATAATACGAGCTTTTCTCCATGCACACAGACATTTTTACATGCAGTACTACATGACATATGCTCGTGAAAGATCCAAAAGAAAATATGCTTGTCCAAAACACTTTTTTAGCTTTTTCTTACTTCTCAGTATTAGAAACACCACCTAGCAATAACTCAGTTGACTACAGGTCTTACAAAAAGAAAATTCTAATGCAATTCCCAGTTCTACAAACAGGTACATATAAGGGACTGCTTACATAATAATTCATATAAATAGCTTTACAAATTCAAGACTTCTGCATCCTTGTGAAAGCATGTTTTACTATGAATTCAAACTGCAATTATACAGAGCCAGACAGCGGAACTAAGAACCCAAAACTGTTTAAGAAAGCAAGCAAGCCTACTCAAACTACTCAAACTTCATGTGCAGGTTAAGAGCTTCAGTTAACAGAAATACTAGACTAGAGGTGAAAAGAAAGTACAGCAGCCTGATTGTTTCAGTTCTGGGTTGTGTGTGAGAAACTAACTATGGCCTAAGTGTTAGCTTCAGATAAAAAAAAAGATTAAGCTAGTATTCTAAAAACCTGGACAGCAAAGAAAAAAGCTTATAACAAGATACAGGAGTTCTTCCAAATGGTTCACCAGCGGCCAACCTGTTAGTCCCCCGATTCCAGTGACCTATTCTCAGAGCACTGGCTTCTCCTTGGGGATTTTCGATACTTCACTCACTGTTGCCATGACGACAGCTTCATCTTTATGTACCACTCCACATCACCCAGGCTTTGGTAAATGTAGCTGGTCGCTGTATAGTCGGTTGCAAGGGAAAAAAGAGTTGAAGTTAATAACGTGTACAGATTATGTAATTGTAATCTTGTAAAAAGTACAGAGAAACGTTTACATCCTGCTTGTTAAAAAAAAAAAAGAAAAAAAAGGCAAGCCTGAATGTCAGACTTCAGCATTTTAAAGATTAATTTCATGCAGGTTCACTCAGAATCTCAGAGCAACAATACCCATTTCTCCAGAAAATAATGGGTAGAAGTGCACGATTTCTCTCGACATGATGCATTTTAGACACCATGTAACATGCACAAGTGACATTCTGATTTGGAACAGGCTAGCTGGAAAGATTTAAGTTCACAGGTTAAGTTCAGTTTCTCTGATCCTTCGCGCAGCACAAAGAAACAGCTAATTTATATTCTCATTGCAAATAAAAGCATTGCATACGATTAATTAACCTTCACTGTCTGGATCAAGGCCAAAACACCAAGAATCACTGAACCAGCTTCAAGAATTCCAGTAACCAGACTCCCTTATCATAACTGTGGTAAGAAACAATACCACCAAGTTCACATTCAGCATAACTTCACAAAACCCTCTCAGGGCCATCAGGAATAACAACTTTAAAAAAAAAAATAAAAGAACAAAGCTAAGTTCCAAAGTATAACACCGAATCATTCTTCTTTTATCTAAAACTAACTAGGAAAACAGAAGCACAAGGCAGTGAAACCAAAAGTTTTAGATGCAACAGAAGCATAACCAGGATAAATACACCAAGAAACAGCTGGTTTCCCTAAGGGATTTCTACTCCTCAAAAAAGGTTACACAACACTAAAGTTTCGATTCCTGCTGTAATCTGGTGATACAGAGCAGAGAAATGAAAGTGTGAATTTAAGAATCTAGCTGAAAAAAACCCTTTTGTAACTGTGGATTACCTTACACTTTAAGCAATTGGCCACTAAAAGTAAAGCTACTTCAACACAGCTGACGTCTCCAATCTCACAGACTACAGTACTGCTGCGTGACAGATTTAAAGAAATTTTGCATTTAATAGCAACTTAGAAAACTTCCCTTCAACCATTCCTTGTTCCTTCCCATCAAGTCTATTTGTTTTACACATGAAAACATGTATCGCTTTACACACAAAAAAGCAGTATTAGGCACTCACAACTGATAACAGCTGAGAACTCAAGCAGACATTATCCAGATCTGCAGACAAATCAGGTAAGCTTACACTCCAACTTCACCAACACAAGCACACTGTACCATGAAGAACACAAGTCTCACTTTTTGCAATTAAAGATGCCTTCAGCTTCTAAGGCTCAATTACTCATTCCTTGTTGAAGTGGTGTCATTAAAGCTGCAAACACTGTAGGCCAAACCACACTTTTTTTTCCAGATACTTTCTAAAATCGTTTATCAGCACCATAACCACACATGGACGGCTACGTACTAACAAGAGGAAAGCATTAAGACTACTGAACATAGTAAAAAGTCTGGACAATGTACAGCAACCCACTAAGTGGCTGCTCATACCTCAGACTACCTTTCAAGAACTACAAGACATCAAAAATCAATTAGCAACGGACCTAAAACTACAACCATGGACCGAAAAACTAGAACCAATACTCATGACTTGTAGCTCTATAAATAATGAAAACTGGTCTACCAAGTAATCAAAAGTAATGGCAGAAGAAGTCAGCATTGAACTGCACTGCCTACACAGCAGCCGATCAGCACTCGCTTCTCAATTTTAGGTCGTTGAACTTAGCCTGGAAAAATACTGTGGATTGAAAACCGCAGTGTGCGTTAGTGACAACAGATGCTTATGTTTGTAACGAAGCTAGTCTTACCTTTTTGCTCTTAACTGACGCAAATGATGAAACACATTGATCACGTCCCTTATACGACGAGGTGCCTCTTCGATCTTGGACGCAAGGTTGATGCAGGCCATAGCAACAATCTGAAAGGAAGCCCCATTTCCATAAGAAAATGGCTTTTCATCCCGATAAGACTAGAATTACACCACTGAAAAAAACCCCGTGGCTTAAAGGCTCGAAGAGAGCAGCCTGTTTGGCGTGTGGCTGGCCAAATTCAGTGCTCGCCCAGAACAGCGCCTAGCACGCTCCTCCTCCTCCCCGCTTCTTCTCCACCCTTCTTCTCGCCCCCCCCCCCCGCTTCCCCGCCAGGCCGTGCCGCGCTCACCTCGAAGCTGTGCTTGACGAAAGACTTCGAATAGAAGAACCGATGAAACAGCACTTGCCCCGTCGCCATCGCCACCTATGAACGCCAAGGGAGGGAGGAGGAAGAGGGAGCGGGAGTCAGTCACCGGGCCCAACCGCCGCCGCCGCCATTTTGTGTCAGGCACCAGCTGGCGCCGCCGCCGCCCCCCCGCGCGGCCGCCTCGCACGCCCTTCCCGCCGCGCCACAATGGCGGCGCCCGCCCTCCCTCCCTCTTCCCCTCCCCGGCCCGGCCCGGCCGCCCCGGGAAGGCGGCGGGGGGGCGCGCACCCACCTGCGGTAGGCGGAGGAGGATGCCGGCCGCCTGGATGAGCTCGCAGCCCAGGATGCGCAGGTCGGTCTCGCACTGCAGGTCCAGGCCGTCCTGCATGGAGGGAGTGGGCGAGAGGCGCTCCTCGGGGATCAGCGAGTGGTCGATGGTGAGCGACACCTCCGAGTAGAGCCGATCGCCGATGAGGATGCCCGGGGCGGCGGGAGCCGGCGGGGCGGCAACGGTGGGGGCGGCGGCGGCGCTGCCGGCAGCGGGGGGGGCCGGGTGTGCGGCGGCGGCGGCCATGGTGGCGAAGTGCGTCCGCACCCGCAGCCGGCCACGCACAGACTAACGCCGCCCGGCGCTGTGACGCAGCACACCGCGGCGCCTGCGCACGGCACGCCGGGAAAAAGAAGTCCGCCGGCCCCGCCCCGCCCCGCCCGCCAGCGAACGCTGCGGAGATCGAACCCGCCCCGTCCCGGTCGCTGGGGCCCTCGGCGGTAGGAGCTCGCCCGGGCCTTGGCGGACTCTCCCCGCCCGGCGCGGCCCGGGGCAAGCGGGGAAGGAAACGAGGACACGCGTGGGCCCGTGGGGAGGAAGCGGCCCCCGCCTCTCGCTGCGCTGTGGGCTTTTTTGGGTTTTTTTTACAGCATTTTTCCACTTCAAAAAGTTTTAAACAGTGAAAAATAACTGCGCAGAGGGGAAGGGAATTCCGCTGGTTAAACTGCGTTTTAAAGGCTGTATAGGTTAACGGGGTCGTGCCCTGGATGGAAGCTCAGCCCGGAGCTGCGGCAGGTTTGGTGCTTGCAGTATGTCACATAGGGGAAAAAATGCATAAAATTGAGTAAGGAAATAAAACAGGACGGCTGTGGTGCAATGCTGACAGCAGGTGGGCTGCGCGTTTCCAGGCTGGACGCATACTCCAGCAAAAAGTTACCGTCCACTTCATTTAGGAATGAAAACAACAAAAAAAAGAGGCAGTTACTGCGGGTTAAGCCATTGTACATAAACGCACGTTAAGTGTTGGGGAAATGGCCCCGTGCGGAGCGGCCACCGCCGCATGGCCCCACCGTACCCCAGGACACCCGGCCCCTGGCCCCACAGAGCCCGGCACCCGCGGCACCAGCTGGCAGACCCAATTCCAGAGGCTTTTCCCTCATTTAGCTGCTGGCGGCGTGACCAGCCCATCGCGACGCGCAGGAGTTGGGGGTACATGGGCTGTGTTCTGTTTACTTGCTGGAAATTTGTTATTTTTTGCACACGATGACTTTTCAGTCACGATGACTTTTTCAGTTACATCACAAAAGGCCGTATGGCAGCTCTGCTGATTTCTGATGACACGCGCGGCGCCACAGATGTGTTTATTTCCAGTAAGAGAGTGTTTGAGAGCTGGAAGCAGCCCTGTTTCAGTGGGCTAGGATGTTGTTACTGTAATAAATGTTTCCATTGCATTCTTATGTGCTGCTTGAAAAAGATTATTCCGGCAAAACGTGGATTGTTCGGTTACAATCCTCCAAACCGCATCAAGACGGCGCCAGGATTTCATGGTGGGAACTGCCCTCCCCAACTCCCCGTTTCTTATGTGGAAGGAAGGCCGCCGGCCTGCTGTTCTGGCAGGGGCAGCTCGGCTGGCCCCGTCCCTGAGGGAGAGGCTGGAACCGGCGCCGGAGGCCCCACAGCGATTCCCGCCGGCCGCGGCCCGCCCCGCCCCGCTGTCGCAACCGCGCCGGGACGCGGTCACCGGGAAACTCCCGCCGCTTGCATCACTTCTCGGAACGGCCGCTACGCGCCGCGCCCCGCCGGCCGTATCCCTCCGCGGCCGCGCGCCCTGGCCGGGACTAACTCCCCGCCGCCGTAACGGCACCCGAACTGAGCGGCAAATCCCGCCCCGGCGGACAGCTTCGGAATCTGATTGGCTCGCTCGGCTTGAGTGGCAGAGCCCCCGCTCGGCCCCCGTCCGCCATGTTGTGGGGGGGGCTGGCTGCCGTCCCCTCACCGCCCGCGTCCTCGGGTGTCCCCGCCGGGCACGGCGCTGCCAGGCACGCCTCAGCCGGCGGTTTGAGCCGGCCGGCATGGCCCCGGCGGGCAGGACGGGGCTGGGAGGGCGGTTGTCCTGTGGAGATCCGGCGCCTCTTCCTGCTGACAGCGCCGTGCTGTCGCCTCCTCCACTGGGCCCGTGTCTGGAGAAGGAGATAAGGGCGGGCCGGCCGGCGCAGGCCTTGTCTGGAGCAGGGACCATCTCTCCTCAGGGGTCCCTCTGAGCTCTTCTCCGCCTGGGCACAGGCCGCTGGTTTCTACTCATGCCCTCCCAGCCTAGAAGGGCCCAGTGCCCTGCACATTCACAGCAACGGGTTGTAACCCCTCTCTCGGGAGCCAGCGTGCCTGGTAGCTGTCTGGCCCGATCCCGTAGTCCAGCAGCAACTCGCCAAACGGCTATGGGACCGCAAATCAAGAAAAGAGACCATGACTGTGCTGCAGCAGCGGATATCTCAAAGAGGAAAGCTCAGGATCTGCTAGAGGGGACATGCTCCCTATTAGCTAGCCACAATAATTTCACGCATGCACATGGGACAGCTGTCAGTCAGATGGGCTCATCAGTGCAGTTTTGACCTTGTGGGACAGGCTGAGAGCTCCGCAGGGCTGCTGAGGGCACAGGGAAGATTTACTATTTTTTTCCATTGGTTGTCAAGGATGAGCAAACCTGGTCGGAGCAGAGGGCTCGCAGGGCATGCGGTTGCTTAACCCCCACGGAACCAGGCCAGGTTGCAGTGTAATAATTAACTGAGCAAAAGGTCAGGGTAGTTTGCTGCTGCCAGGGTTTGTTGTGCTGAGAGAGCCTAAGATAAAAGCACTTGTAGAGAGATACAAACCCAAGATTTTTAATCAGGGACAAGAAAGAACAGTGCAGGAGCCCAGTCTGCCGGGCTTTCACAGGAGTAGCCTTGCTGAAGGAGGCTGAGGTGCACATGGCCTGGTCTGCTCTTCCTCAGAGCAGCCAGCGCAGGATGCGGAGTGGAGCTGGGTGCGGCACCGTATTTTGTGTCACGGTTACGACGATTAGTCAAAGTTCCCTAGTTTTACAAGCAGGTCTTTTAGAAAGATCACCAAGTCCACAGTACACAATGTCTGCTTTTTAGCCTTCCTTTCTGTTTATAGTTTGGGGTTCGAGAGCCAGTCTGTAACTGTCACTGAAATAGTGCTTTTTATAGAAATAGAGCATTTAATTGGGAGGCGCTGTACTTGCAGGTTCATGACTCAGCAGGGATTCTAGTTAGTTGGAAGGGTTTAGCGCTCACCCTGTTTGCCTGGTCCTTTCACAAGCTCCCTCCCTTGAGCCATGTACTGTACAGCCACTGAGATTTGAAAAACAATTTTACATAGATTAAAAAATCCCACCACCAACCTGGAACATCACTGCCCTTTTAGAAACCTGCAACGGTTTTCTGTGTTGCGTTAACACAGCCAAGAAAAGTCCAGTGAACCCCCAACGCTAATGCTAAGCATCTTTGCAATGGCAAAAGCAATTTACAGTCCATTGAACATACTGAAGATTAAAGAAATAGTAATAGAAAGAGGAGCTGGGAAAAAATTGCCATGGTTGGCTCAGTTCTCTAGCCCTGAAGGTGAAAATATCAGGTTCTTTGGTATTTGCAGAAGGCAAACAGCTCTTTCCGTTTCCATAGCAGTTAGCAATGTGTGCCAAACAGGCTGGTAAGAAGGAAAAATGGGAGTCAGGCAAGCAGCAGGTGTCACTCATGGCAGTGGAATTTGCCCACCTTTTTTTTTTTTCCATGCACACACCCATCATGTATTAGTTTTAATTTGCTCCGGTTCTCCAGGTTACACTTCGATGTTTTAAAAACCTGAGGAGAGGTGTATTTGCTTTCCTTAGGTGGCTCAACCTGCCCGTACCGTTCTTACCAATTCTTGATGTTTTTCGTGTGTATATTTTTTAATTCAATAAAGTTGAGCAATGCGTTGTCCCCTCAGCTGTTAGACTGTTTGCTGTAGAGTGTTTAAAAATAAAGACTGCAAACAGTAGCCGGTGAGCTGGTACCTGATGTCTCCAAACTGGTAAACACAGAGTCACAGGAATGTTTTATTTTGCAACATCAATCCACTGGAGGCCGTGCCCACCTTTGCGGTCCCCTTGCTGTAGAAGCGTACCCAGGTGTGGTACAACTTAAACCTGTTAACGAAGCGACTTAAACCTGTTAACGAAGCGGCATAGTAAATTCGTGCTTTGTTGCCAGGACACTGTACACTGCTGGAAAACAATGGCGGGCCGTAATTGCTTGTTGAGTCATGAATGTGATTGCATTAACGAGCCTAATTCTCTTGTGGCCTGGAACCGTACAGTTCATGGAAGCTCTTTAAGCCGACTACACAGATAGCTACTGGCGTTAAAGCGGACACTAAAACACGCGTGTTCGGTGATGTATATTCCCACATAACAGCCTACAGTCACGTACAGCATTTGCAACGCTGGTGTCCAAGTAGATCTGGCATCAGTGCCGTGTTGCCTTCAGCCTTTCGTAATCATTCTTCCTCACCCTCCGTAGCACCTACAGCTGCTAAGACTCCCACACCGGGCAGCGCAGGGCTGCCAGGAGGCACCCGGGGAGCACGAGCCCCGCTGCGGGCCCTTCGGGAGGGAACGATTCCCCAGCTCGCCCAAGCAGGCGAATGACTTGGGGCTGGGATACGGCCGCGTATTGCATCTCCTGAATCTGCAGTGTCTGTCCTGCTCCCCTTCGGCGTCCGTACCTTTGTGCATTTCTGCATCATCTGGCGATGCTGTTTCATTCTTCCAGGCTTCCTGATTGCAGGTACAGGCTCCAAAGCTGAGTGATAAACTGCATTGGCAGAAGATGGCTGAGCACCAGCTTCCGAGTGAGCCTCGTGGGAAGGGAGCTTTAGGATATCCCCCGACGATTTTACGGGTTTGTCAGCAAATGTTTCACAAAAGATAATACAAGAACAGGTCCTTAGCAAAAAACTGCAAATTGCAATGTGCAATTACCTTGACAGAATAGAAAGGATTTGTTTGGAAAAATAAGAATTTGTGGTGACAGAAAAAATCTGATTTCCTGAAACAATGATAGATGTCAGTATGTGAGAAAACAACATGATAGGAAGTTAGGCAGTAAAATATTTTGACATGAGCTGTTAGCTGAAAATTTCTGCTGTCATACCAGATAGACCAGACTAAGAGAACGGAGACTATTGTTAGATCAATTTACTCATTGCATTCAACTAATTTTTTATTTTGGAGATTTTAGAAAGTTGATTTTTTTTTTTTTTGTAATCAAATCATTTAGGAGATTGACTTCAATTCTTCAGGCTGAATCTGATAAATCAACCGAGACTCTAGAATTATCTGCCATCTCGGTGATAAAAATATGTGTTACCAGCTCTAATAGGACTTTGGATTGCAAGTACACTTCCAGTATGGGTCGAATACTGGGTTTGCATTGATATAAACGAGTTTGGCACCAAAAGACTTGGCAGTGAAACTTACTCAGGCTGGAGAAATGGTGTTTTACTCTGTCAAATTATGACTTGAAGAGGAATTAGTTAGGTACTTCTAGAGAAGATTTATAGAGACTCCAATTGTGGACTGTAAATTAACAGCTTGGAGAAACAGTGAAGATTTTTTTGCCAAGAAAGGTTGGAGCAGATGATCCTTGAGGTCCCTTCCAGCCTGGTATTCTGGTTTTCTGTGATTGTCTGAAATTGTTCCCGGAGGGTGATTTCTTTAAACTCTTACTCACTGGTTTTGAAAGAGAAAAGAGGAATTCAGTAGCGTAAGTTATATCCTGCAGTTTTTACCGTGAATAACTTGGTGTGAAACCAGAAGTGTAATTATGAATACAGCCTTTTATGTAAGTGTTTCTCTGTTTCATGTTAACTGATTCTCTACCTTCCACTCCCCAGATCTCTCACTCCGTTGGTTTCAGTGGCATTCCTCCGCATTCCTCCTGGCGTTACTCATTTCTTGCTTACTCCAGTGAAGCTACAGCTGGTGACTGGCTTTACGTCTTTATCAAGAAATGATTAAAACATTGTTCCTGTGTGAAAACAAACCTTTTTTTCAAGGATGCTGCATCTAGAATGTAAAAATACACTGCTGAACTGGAACATTTGTGTTCTTCAAATCTCATACGCAAGATTTGTTGCCTTTTGCTTTCTCAGTAAAGCTGTGTTTCTGTAAAAGTGTTTTATAGATTTTTCAGAAGACTCTAGTGCAGGCTCTGCAGCATTTGGATGCTAATTAAAGCCTGTCTCTCATTTTTTGAGTTTATGGACTCAGGGCTTCACGTTTCCCATCACAATACACACCAGTTGCTTAGCATTCAATCAAGAGAAGTATAAGGCATTTGGAAAATAAGCCTAAATAAAGAATGCTCACTGTATATTAAATCGGTAAGCTTTTGCTACGGACTGACGTTCACCAGCTCAACTATTTGCAAACAGTAGTTTGATGCATTTGCAAATTGAACATCACGTTTAAAGTCATTTTAGTTCAAACCTGTTTTCCAGCACATTTAAAACTCAAGCCTGTTCTCATTAAGACGCATTGGTATTCAAGAAAACGCGTGTGGAATTTGATTTATCAGACCTTATCATGGTCAGACAATGATACAGCAGCAGAAGTCATATTCAGATGCAAATCAGCAAGAGCCCATTTCATCTGCACACAAGTTATGTGCCTTAAGTAAACTGGTTTGACAAATAGAAAATGATACATGTGTCCAGCTACAACTGACACTTGAAGTTCATGCACCAGCCTTCGAACTGCGGTAGGCAACTTCTGAGAAAGGGCAGGGCCGGCAGCAGCAGTACCGTCACCGCAAGGACAGGCCAGTCCTTCCTCCTCTGGGGCAAGGTTGCTTTCCCATAAGCAGGAGGCAGATGAGCCCTAACCTGCTCAATAGCACCTCGAGGGGGAAAAGGTTATGCACGTTTGGTCCAACAGCTCTGACTGCGGGAGTGCCAAACCCTGTCAGAGGGCTGGGGACAGCAGCTGACTGGACACTGATGCCTTAAACCATGGCAACTTTATGCCTTAACACATGCCTGTCTGTGTCTCTAAATGTCCCAGTGGCCAAAATGTGAAGACAATGACCTTCGAGGCTAGACCCCTGTGCTTCAGCGTCTCGTGAGGCTGCATGCAAGAAGCTTAGCAGGCTTAGGTCTTCCACAGGTCATCTTTACGCCACAGACCTCGTGTGGTCACGAGCAGCTGGAGTTAGGTGTAAAATGCAGGCAGGCAGATCTGAGAGGGTATAGCGATTGCTCTGCACTAGCGTAGATAATTACCCAAAATGTGTGACAGCGGCACAATGATGTCTCTGCTGCCACATCGTTCTGAGAAGCAGGCGGTTTCTGCTATATCTGAGGTTTGACTCAGCACTACTAGGTCATACCCAAAAACATGGAGGGGTATTACATGAAAAAACAGGCTATTTCATGTCCCTGAGGTATGCTGCAGCTAACAGCCCACTGCTCCAGGCAGAGCTGACTCTGCAGGAGCAGGCTTGATGTTATCCCCACCACGCACTTTAAAGAAGAGAGACGCTCTGCGTGCATGCCTATACGAACATCTGCCTCACACCCATCCCGGGGAAGTTACTGTGGGTCTGATAGTATTTCCATCTGGAGATGAGAAAACTGGGAAAATAGCAAATGGGAGAGTATGACATTGAGCACGGGACAGATTCCCCAAACTCATAGTACAGCCCCTTGCTTCGGCGGGAGGCTCTTGCACCCTGCGTTCTCATTAAAAGACCTGAACTGGGAACGTTCCTGAGTTTGTCCTTTGCGTGCAGTCCTCCAGAGCCGACCCTTCCTGTGTGCAGATGTGGTTCTCACAAATACATCGCAGCTGAACAGGCTGGTAGCTGTAGGCATATGAACAAGGAGGTGCAGGGTCAAGGTGTTAACCCGGAATAAGTCACAGCAGAGCCGCTAGCACAGAGTGTAAACAGAAGCAACCACCGACGGGATGGAAAAGAACAGGCTGTGTCCTGAAGGGCACACATCAGAGCGACAGATTTAGCTCTGCTTCATGCGGTAGGATATTTGTCATTACCGGGAGAGGCCTGAATTATTTTTAGGGGTTGCATCATAAGTCTGCACCTTTAAAGGACAGAAGAAGAAAGATGAGGCTAGCTCGTCTGGTGAGGGCTTACCCCGCTCTCGTGGAGCGGAGCGACGCACACGCAGCCCTGGGAAGCTGAGGAGCGCGTGTCGGTACATACGAGCCACCGTGTGCTGCTGCAAGCGCAATGTCTGGTTTTATTGTTGCTAGCTGCGACGCTCATAGTCTGCAAACCCCAGCACCACACGTCCTGTCCTCACCCTGGGCCGTGCAAGCAGCAGTATAACTAGCAGACTGAGCCCATCAGATTGCATTAGCAGCTCTGGTCCAGCCGCAGCGAGACACTCCAGCCTGGCAGCCACCTTGTTCCGCAGCAGGAGGGAGAGGTGACTTTCCCAGTCCGACTGCAGCACGGCTGTCAGCCCAGCCGGGCTCCCCGGGCACGGTGAGGCTGTCACGCTTGTTTGTGAGCCCGAGAGAGGCTCCGTGCTACGGCAGCGAGTGCGCTGAGGCCGCAGGACCACATCCTGCTGCGGGGGACGGGGCTGGTGGGGTGGCCGTCACCCAAAACATTATCTGATAGACTGCAGGAGCAGCTGCACAGCCTAGAAAACATCGAGCTGCAAGCAGCCAGCAGTTTCACCAGGTGTTTCCCCTACAGACAAAGATATAGTCAGTACAGGAATGCTTCATCTCATGTAAATATCAAGCATATCTTTCACCGCTTCATCCATTTGCATATTTGTATTTACTGAACTGTGGATCAGCGCAAAATGAGTATAAGGCAAGGTTAGCAATAGAAGCGCTATCTGCACGCCTGGCCTCGGGTGCGCGCAGGAGTTACCAGAAAGGGCTCTCGGGCTGTTCAAAACTTCTCTGAAAGGGGTGCGAGGGTTTACCTGAGAGGCTGCATGCCCTCTCCTGCTCTGCAGCTGGTTTTTTGCAGCAAGAACTTCCACTGCTCCGTTAGCCTGAGGAGGAGCCCTTTGTGTATATAAAAAGCTAATTTTAATATTGAACGTTGTTATTACTGCTAGCATCCAAGTATTAAAATATCAGCTGGCGAACAGAGGAGGGCATAGAGCAGAGAGGCAGTAGTGCTGGGGGCGAGTTAAACATGTCAGCTGGACTTCTTCCACTGTAGGAATTGCTGTAACGACCTGTGAGCTGTTCAAGCACTTCTTCATGGTTTTGCAAGCTTTTTCTGCCTTTAAAACATTTTCAAGTGTCTTATTAACCTCAAGAGATCTTTTATTCTATTTTTTCCTCCCCAGAGAATGATTCAAAGCAGAAAGATCAGGTTCATCAGGTCCTTGCCTCTTCATCTCGGCTCCTCTGTCAGGGACATTATTTCTCCTACAGCATCTAAGTGAAAGCTCTACTGAGCTCTGAGTCAGTGGCAAATTTCCCACCGATTGCAGTAAAGCGTGAAATTCTGTCTTTATGGACAGAGTACGGCAGCTTAGACTGAAGAATAGCATGGCCTCTTAGAGTTTATACATCACGTTGCCAAAAGTAACTCACTGGGTAAAGTGGAAACTTATTAGAAAGACACTTTTAGTACTCCTGACAGAAGGAGATGATGCTAAATATGCTGCTGTTCATCAGAGCCCACATCTGAGCTATGCGAAAGCTCATATTGTAGCTCATGATCTGAGTATGTGAAAGAGGTATTAGTAATATATCTTGCTAGTGGTCACTGGACAAGCTTCGCTACACTCTGTGAGGTTAACTATAAGCAGAAATTTAATTCCTTTAGCTATTTACCAGTGGTGAATTTGACGTGGCTATGTTTATAGAAGACAACTGTATCTGTGGGCTTTTGTAAGTGGTTGTTTGCCATCTAGTGGGTTGATGGGATTTTGCAGAAAAGCATTAGGACGGTTATTTTTGTATCATCCCCGATCACGCAGGGCAGGATGGGCAGAGAAGGGATGCTGAGATACCAAGAGCCTCACTAGCAAAGGGAGAGGAAATTAAATTGCTAATAGATGGGCAAGATTTTCCTTACTGATAGAACCAACAGCAATATTAAACACACACAGATATTGCCACTGACAGACCACAAGTAATTTGCAAATAAAGGAAGCTGATAGTTTGAAATAATTAGTTATAGCTGTCATCAATGAACTCTCTGTCCCCATAGTGCCAAGAGAAAACTGGCATACAAATGTAGACAGTGTATACATTTGGGATACCAATATCCCAGAATATTTTCTGTACCAGTTAATATAGAAAGAAGACTTGAAAATTCAGGTTAGCAGGTCATTTGTGAACATGGATGGACACATCTTGTTCAATGATTGACATAAATAGAGATTGCTATTGTTACAATCTAAGCTCCCTCATACTGTACAGCACCATAAATTAGTCAGGGTTATGTTTAGTATAATTCTCCTTTTAGTCAACATAAATGAATAATTTTGTCACTTATTTTTGTAACAGATCACAGTCTGAACTTGGAGATTCAGTACAATGCTTTAAACCTTACCCAGGTGCATGAAGACCCACAATATCATTTGCTAGTATTTCCCTAAATTAATTAAAAAAAGGTTTTGGCAAGTATATGTAATTTGATACTCGGGTAAACCCCTTCATCCCTCTCCCTTTTATTTTTTTATTTATTTATTTTTTTAAATATAGGCATGTTTTGACGCAGCAGCAAGAATTCTGTGTGTTGCAAGGATTGCTGTGCAAGAGAGTCTGGAGAGGCCTCAGTGCTGGTCTGGGAGGCTGGCACGCTCCAAGGGGACTGCAGCCCAGCGCTGGTCCCTGGAGCACCCCATGCAGAGCATGGGAAGGGGCAGCCAGGCACCCCAGAGCCGGGGTCAGCGGGCACCCCCACCGAGGGACTGCAGCGGCCAGGATGCAGTACCCTGCAGCTTGCCAGCTAGAAGCCCTGGGCATACAGGGAAGCCTCAGGTCCCCTTCCTCTTTGCAACTTACTCACAGCTGCTATCAAGCACCCTCCCAGCCCTGACCCCTCCGACAGCCCTGCATAGCCTTTCTTCCCCCGTCGCAAGCAGGGCTTGCTCTCCAGCAGTCACGCACCCAGAGGAGATTTGGGTGCCCCTCTGGGATCCACCGCTAGAGAAGGTGCTCGGGGCAGGCTCCGTCCTCACCTTCATTCCTCTCGGATGCAGCTGCACCAGAGGCAGTGCTCCAGGAGCCCGCTGTCCTGGCAGAGGGCATTCAGCCCAGCCGACTGCCTGCAGTAGGTCCAGAGTACCCCCTCAGCAGGTGTACTGAGAGCATCTGTCCTCAGCACCTCCATTACATGCTCACCAATGCAGACCCAGGCAGAGGTATACGGGATCACTGGTCCAGAAAGGCTAAAGAAGGGTGCGGGAGTGGGGGAGGACCACCTTGCACTTGCTCCTAAGCACCTCTCGTACGTTCTCCAGTGACCACCTCAGCCTCAGAAGCAGCTCGACATTGAGCGCTGCAGCAGGAGAAGCTGGCGTTCCCCATTCCTTCCCCAAGGGATTCGTCTTTCCACTTGCACCAAACTGGGCAGAAGCAAAGTTGTTTGGCCTGAACCACAGCTGTTTGTTATAATGAGGGTAAGGCAGAAAAGCAGCCGCCTGGCTCCCTACCCCTGTGTAGGTGGCCCGCTGACAGCATCCCTCTCTGTTCAGAGGGATAAACACGCTGCCTTGAAATATCACGCTATTTTCTCGTGCAGCCCTCGTGTCCACAGGCAGTTTGTTTTCTTCTGTGCTAGACAGTTTGCAATATGGATCCCATTCCATTACCAATGAGCAATCTCTGCAAAGCCCTTTTGTAGACTTCAGGTGAAAGAAATATTTTATAGTAAATTACTGCAGAAAGGCTTTATTATAGGGCCTTTTACCCAGCAGGAGGCAGCACTTTACTGCAAAACCAACCAAAACTTAGGAACGTTCGTGTTTGACCTTAAGTAAAATTAGATTTTGAAGTGAATTGAACTGAAAAAATCAAAATAACACCCATCATCTTATGCCTGTCTCCAGTAGCTTTGATAGAGGTTTGTACAGAAGTTACCAGTGGATCCTGCAGTACTAATCCTCCATCTAGGCAGGGGAGGGTGGCAGAAGGCGCTGAACCAGCTACATGGAGAGGGTGGGAAGCTCAGAGATCTTTAGAAGGGAAATTCCACATTTATCCTGCATTAGTTGCAAATAGGACTGTATTAGTAATGGATTACATCAGGTTCAAAGTTTGTTAGTTTTGATTTTCGTGGCTCTTTTGTCACTGGGGATACACTGTAGAGAGAAGGGGGCTTGATCACCCGGGGAGAAATGCTGTTGTGGGGTGATGTCTCTAAAGCAAGGACTTTGCAATGCAAATGCTACTTCAGGACAATCTTATGCTGCAAGAATCCTGACAAGAAAACACTGTTTTACACATTGCAGGGCCTGTCTGAAACTATGGAAAGCATGTGTGCTTTTAGGTTCAAGTATGCAAGTATTACTAGCAGAGTTGGAAGAAAGACTTTTTGACTTTATTTTGAAGCAGATCAAGACTCACGCTGACACTACACTCGCCTGAAAAATGCCAGATGTCTGCTTTGGTGTTACAGCGTAACCCATAGAAGTGGTCAGCGTAACTCAATTGTTCTCTTTTAAGCTTATTTGCATATGTCATTATTAAAAGAAAATTCACAGTTTACTATAATTTTTACTGCACTGGAGCTTAATAGAAGACCTAAATAATTCAATCAGCTGAAAGCATCAGAATCTCAACCACTTATCTGGACAGTTCTGATTCTCCCATGTCCACGCCACATCAAGATAACCAATACGTGATTTCAGATGAGATGAGCACAGGCTGTGCTCCCCCAAATATTTACTCCTTCCCTCCAGTGACTCTGGAGCAGAACGAGGCCTCTCATAAAGGTCTTTGGTCCTTTGAAATAACCCACCGTGCATTCAAAGCTCAATACATGGGATGGCTGAAAACCAGCTGCCGCACACTCTCCTGCTTCCCTTGTGCAGCCAGAGCAGGACCTACCGCTGCTTAGGGCGTCTGCAAACTCAGCCCCACGAGGGGATGGGGTCGGCTGTGGTATCACCTCTGTAACTCCAGAACGGCTGTACCAGATCAGAGCAAACATCCATGCTGCTCAGCATCCTGCTCCCAGCAGCAGTGGGACTCTTTCTGCAGAGTCCAAGACCAAAGCAGGCCACACGATGGCTTTCTTCAAGTGAGGATCCAGCTTCCAGCAAATTCAGGATCTTCATGGACTGGAGCTGATAACCTTGTACTTTTGGGTGGACTTTTCCTGCTGAATATTTTTGGTTTGTGGGCCTGCATGAAATATCACCATCCAGCACGCCGTGTGATACAGAAGCCCTGAGCCATCACCTCATTCTTGACACCAACAAACCCTACTGACACTCTCCATGCCCCCAGCTTCCACAGCTGCCCATTTTATAGCTCTGCCACCTGCAGCTTATTACCTAAACCCCAGCAGCTGGTCCTCTAAGCTCCGTAAGCCCAGACACTCACCTCTATATACCTACTTCAAGGTCAATTGCTCCTTAGGAGATGAGAAAACCTGGTTTGCTTGATCATTAACGGGAACTTTCCAGACAGTTTTGACAAAGTCCAGCTGACTGCTTCGCAATGCTGTTTTTTCCAAGTCACATTTTGGGATGCAGCTATGATTATCAGAGAGCGTGCTGCGTAAGCTCACGCATCAGGCCAAATAAATGAATGATGTATCCAATGGGCCACCTCTGGGCCCGCCAGATTTTAGCCTGCCTAAACAATCTGTTAACATTTAACAAGCTGCTGAAATCCACTGGTGGACAAGAGGCATTTCTGGCATTTTTGGACTTCACGTCAAGCTGTATTTGTTAACCCAAAATGCAATCATTAAAACAACATGCATATATCTAGACCGTTCCTAAAATTACCAGGCCTGGTGGGAAATGCAGGGAATCCATAGTGTTTGTTGACATTCTCTGCAGGAGGCAACTTGCTACACCAGCAGCCTCGGGTGTGTAGTAAAGAACTTAGCGGTGCCTATGCCTCCTCGATGATTTACGATGTACACAGAGACACACTCCAACTAGTCACATCCCGCTGAGACTTTGCTCATCGTTTTCTTATTCAGAATTGCATGAAGGTCCATGAAACTTCTTCCTTCCCTCTTTTCTCTTTTATCTCACTTACCTCCTACCGCTTCATACCTGTCACAGTGCTGTTCTGGGGGACACTGAGATAACTCAGGTCCTAGAAGCAGGGAACCTCTACCACGGGGACACGTTATCCCATGGAGACTGTAAAGTTGGTAGAAAGGAGCTGGAAAATTCAAACCACTGTTATAGTGGGAACTCCTCTCAGGCTGGTGGATCACAAAGTGCCATCAACACTTCAGACAAAGATGCCACACTGGAAAAGTGTGAACTTTGCTTATTGCCAGTGCCCTTGCAGTCATCTCCTGCTTGGTGGTACCTGCTGAAAAGCTACATGGCAGCAGCTTCTTTAAGATCTGTCCTAAAAAGCCTTCCTACCAAATAAACAGGCAGTGTCTGCATATAAATAGGTGTCTCTGCAAACGGATTTGCTCTGGCAAGCCTGATCTTTCCTGAAACAAATACGTGACTGCTATGTCACACTTGAATCCCACATGTTCAGGTGCTCACTTTCCAGTTGCCTCCATTAATCACAATCCAATCTTTTAGATGGAAAGAACAGAGATGAACTTTTTTGAAGAAAAATGAAAAGAGGAGTGGACTAGAAAAAGTGACTGATATAGATGCAGAAGTGGAAAGAAAGGTCTTGCTATACCAATATTAGAGCCATAGATTTAAAGAAAGGAAGAGTGAAAGGAAGAGGCAAAATGTAGTATACCCAAAGCCCTCAAATGCCACTCACAGCTGTTCATCCAGTTGAGGCTCTTGGGTAAGGGCAGGTTTACAGGACTGCAGCTGACAATATTTTATCTGAGATGGAGGTACGCGGTGAATTCTTCAGGAGCTGTGAAAGTTTAGAAGGCCCATTAGCTGCCTTGAGGGGAAAAAAGACCTATTTTCCTCGTATTTTACTAGACTTGTGGTCTAGTTTGCTATTACACTGGATGGTATGAGATTCTGCTGTTCCTTCTTACTGAAGGGGTTGGAAGAAGTAAACAACAGAAATGTCTCAAAGATCCTGTTGCATTTAAGTGCTTAGATACAACTTCAGATTTCAGATAAGCCTAACGATCTTGAGTCATCTTCCCTTTGACTCTTCTGCAGTGAGTCAAGGAGCTCACATACCAGCTCCCATTTGCCTGCCACGCTTGCTGTGCATGCCTCAAAAAGCTTTCATAGTGCCTGCTGGGCTCGTGTGTAAGGAAAAGGAGGCAGGAAACCTCAGTACTGGGCAGCTGAATTCCTTAGGTGCTTGCCAGTGCCTTCATGCTGCCATTAGAAGATTTGCAGATAAGGACATTGAAAAGATCAAGCAGCACACAATTAAACAGTAGAACTCATAGCCACAGGATGTTGTGGAGGCCAAGAATATGTATGGCTTTAAAAAGGACTGGGCAAAATCTCGTTATTAAAAGTAGTGTTTGGGAAGAAGCATCTGGTGTTAGAGGTCCCTGAAGCATCTACTGGTGATAGTAAAGAGGATGGTGCAGAGAAGGATTTACTTGATATTTGTCTCCTACATTCTTCTTAAGCATCTGCTACTGGTTGCTGTCAGAGGCAAGATGCTGGGCAGGTGGCTTTCGTCTGAGACCATTGATCCACCCCATCACAGCCTTCCCTACAGTTAACAGGCTTATGTGCCTTACAGTTTGGTACCAATACTGATATTTTACACATGGGTTTTATTTCTCATTCCGTAATAGTATGTACAGGCTGTTGATAAAATCGTAATGTTTTCCATCATCCTTCCCCACCCCCATTGCATTGCCCTTGTCAAAGACAATCAGAGCAGCAGGAGGCTGCGAGTGAGAAAGTGAGCTGCTGTGAATATGGAGAGCTAATAGATAGCAGAAAGGGAAGCCCAAAACCAGAAAGAAGCTTCTTGAAGAGGGCGACTGCTTTTCACATGCGTTCCCCTTAGTGATTAAATGGACCGGGATACAGCCAGATGTGAAGCACACAACAGAGCTGAAACAGTCTGCAAAAAATAGTTTTGAATACTCAGCTTCTATTCAATTTACTGCTTTTTGTTCATCCACAAAAGTATCTGGAGTGCTGCAAGGTGTTTACCAAGCTACTGATGAATTCTGGCTGGAATAACTTTGCACAGGACAAATGTTTCTCCCTAGCCAACATTTAATATTTTTTTTTCCTGTCTGTCAGCATCAGCCATTCTGTCAGGAAGCAGAAGCAACAGCAAGTGGCCAGCAGCATGTTCAGCAAAGTCAAGAGAATCAAGTAATTTGTCCCCTAAAATTATCAGACATGTTCAAGGTAGTTGCAGGTTCCCTGCACTGGGCTATAAGCAATTCTGCCACCCACCTATGCTCGTAGCATCCAAATGATTTTTGCTGATACAATGAGATGAAGGCAGCTCCTGTGGCCCCTTCTTCCTAACCTTTTGCCATTGCCCCGTGAAGCATTGCAGTGCTCAGACGGCTCTAACCTTGGTATAAACCCAGCAGGACACCTCGGTGGTGCATCGTTGAGCTCCACTGGGGCTCAGGACTCAGCCCTGTTTTGGGGGTGTATTCTCGGTGGTGTGGAAGACAGGATAGTCAGAGGTTCACAAATAAGCCAATGCTTAGGCTTTGGACATGCCTCTTTCAAAGTACCCAAGCCCCAGGCCTTGGGGGTAGATTTTTTAGTTTTTTCAGAGGTCTTGTGATATTTTAGACACATAATTTACCTCTTTTATTAACATAAGGCATCTGCCTGGTGCAGTGCCACCAGCACTAGTCTCTGGTCCGCCCAGCCATGGAGCAGGAGAACTGTGGAGCTCCTCTGAAGTCCTGTTTGTCCTACTGGTGGAAATCTCAAACTGGCTGGGCCCAATTATCCTGGAGACATATCGTGCTGGATGCAGATCTGCAAGGCATATGGTAAAAACACGGTGAACCCGATACTGTACAACCTCCGGCGGAGAGCCAGTGTAGCAGTCACAGTCCTGTACACACATGGGATGTGTTTAGAAAGCGCCTTTGATTCTTTGTAGTTTGGGTTGTAGTCAATGTTTTAAAGACATACCTTGTAGATGTTAGTGGACAATGTGCTTCCACCATTCTCTGATGCTGGTCCTGATTGTTTACTGGTTGAGCAGTGGGATGCAGAGCGACTTCATCGAACCAGTGGCCATGGCAGGTTAGCTAAAGCATGGCCGGAGTGAAAGGGACCCTGTTTTTTTGTTTCCTTCTGAATTCCTGATCTATTTTAGATTCACTTCTTCCCTTCAAAAGAGAAGAGCAGCCGTACTGGACTGCTAAGGGGCAGCGTGAGAGCAGGACGCTCACACAGCCGTGCCCATCCCTGCTGCGTGTGTAACTGAACATCAGTAGCACTGACATTCGGAGAGCACTGCGGGTCTTAATGAAACTTAACGAGTCGAGGAAAATAAAACAGCCAGATTCCTACACATTAAACCCAACACAGAACTGCGAATGTTTCAGCAACAGGAATGAGACATCACTGAGGTCTAACAAAGGTAAGAGGGCAGAATTGAGACCATGTAGAGGGGAAAACGTTCATGATCCATCAAATGGGAAAGTGGAGCCCGGCAGGCTGTGCGAGTGCATGGCCAGGATTCAGCGCTGCCCTCAGCGTGGTGCTGGGCCCTCGGGAACGCGGCGGTGGCTTCTCCATGTCAGAACTGAGGCACAGTCATGGACAGCTGGAAAAACATACTCTGCTGTTGCCTAAACACCACCTGCATTGAAGCAAAGGATCTTCACACTTGCGTTCTTCAAAGGAAAAACAACACCACTTGCCACGAACCTTTTCCCTTGGGCTGGAAGCCCCAAACCACAACCAGGCAGAGACCTTGGGTTGCAGATCTGTTTTGCACCTTGTGACACATGACCTTCTGCTGTTGTTTGCTCTTAAATGGAGTCATTCCACTGAATACAGGTTTGCAGCTATTGACAAGAGTGTTACGTGGTAAAGCAAAGTTATCTTTTACAAAAAAAATAAGGAAAAACAAAGGACCCTCTTACAGACACACATATTTTCCATGAAAACTGCCAGTAACTAGAAAACAGGTTTCTTTGCTCCTAACCTGGAGGCGTTGCTGTCCCTTCTGTGATCATGTTTGTTTGTTTGATCTTTAACCACCCACTGTACAGTGAAATCGGGGAAGGGGCAGCCGCTCAGCACCGCCCGGGGGGTGACCGTGGGCTGCAATGCCACCAGCCTCAAGGAGTGATCTTCTCTGAGGCTTACTGCCAGCAAAAGCATTGCCTGGTTTGTAAGGACCCCCTCAGATTCCAGTTTCCCCATGCTTTATCTGCAAGGCAGACAAAAATCGTGTGTCCAGGTTGATTTCCCTGTTGAGGAGGAGCCAGAAGAAGCGAAGGGCAGGAGCGGAGGGCAGAGATCGGCGGGCAAAATTTGGCTCTTAAACAATAGCTATTGCTTAAACATATTGCTGCTTCTGTCCTAAAAAAGCCAAGTGATTTCATTGTGTACTAAAAGTTGCAATTAATTAAATGCCAGGATTACCTTTTGAATGCCTTATATCCACAGAAGATGGACAGGGCAGTTATGTTATAGTATCTGCATTTATAGAAGCAAATAAATCTAAATCTTTTGATGTCCTGAGGTTGTGTGAAACCTGTCAGGGCTCCCTGGGGCCAGGGGGATCCCAGCAGGGCCGGGACAGGCTCCTACAGCATCGCTGGGGCAGTACGGCGGCCCCAGGCTGGGCTGGGGTCGGGGTCCCAGGTGAGGCTGGCCAGGGACATCCGGGTCCTGACATGACCAACCCCAACACAAATAATTTAGAAAGCTCCAGGTCATTTCAGTGAAGCAGTCAAATGAATCAAGTCTAATTTTGCTTCTTTCTTCACCTAATTAGACAACAGGGAGATTTATGGTATAATTGAGCCAACTCAATGTTGCTGTAATTTGACATCTAATTGATCAATGTCCCGTTTCTTCACAGGTGCAATATAAATACTTCCTAACCAGTGCAGACATGTTCCTATGAAAAAAAACCCAAACAAAACCCATAAAATTTGCTTATTTTGTGCTTCCTCCTACCATTTCAGCATGAAAAGCCGGCTGGAGTACCATCACTGCCCCGAAGCACGAGAAGCAATGTTGTAGGGTGGCCACATCCCATGGGTCCCACGGGGCGGCCACCGCGTGAGGCAGCCCCAGTGCACGTTGCTCAAGCCACGGGCGATGCTTGAAGCTGGTAGGAGTGAGAGAAGCAGCTTTTCTCACCGAAATACTCTTCGCTGCAAACCTGGTGCCTGAGGTTTGTCAGTGGGGAGGGAAGGGTTTGTGTTTCTGCAGCTGGACAAGTCCAGTGATCATAAGAAGCTGTTAAGGTAACACCACAACAGGCAATGACCGGAGTAAAATTCTGGCCCTATTAGAGTTAATAGGAGTTTTGCATTTGACCTCAGTGGGGCCAAGGATTTTACCCAAGGAGTATTAGTCATCGGTATCAAGATGAATTAGACGACTTGTCAACAAGAAGCAGGCAAGCTTATTCCCATGGGCTGCTGAGCTCGGAATCAGAAAAGCTGGAAAAATAATGTCCAGCTTATTCCATTTATATCCACAATGCATGCAATGCTTGTATGCAATACCTAGGCATTTATCGCCTGTTTTATTCTGTTCCTGTCAAACCCACTGGGGAACTCTTTGTTCAGGGAGGTGGGAGGGAATTGTAGGGTAAAATTTCCTTGGAAAACTTCCCAGAACTGGGCTCAGCTCTCATAAACAAGCTCTGGGAAGGCAGTTTCGATGTACAACCTATGGTTCATATTTCTAAGAAATACTGTCAAGCAGAGCTACTAACAGCCCCATGGAAGCACACATGGCTTGGAGAACTTACAGCCCGGCCAGCCCTGCCGGCACGCTCCCGCAGCGCTTCCTTGGAAATTGTTGCTCGGTTGGTTTTGAGAATGTGATCCACTTGAGACTTAGTAAACACAGCAAAAATGTCCAAAATTTTAATTTTAATTTTCAAGCACAGGGATTTTAGCACGGGGGAGGAAACAACAATTTAATAAAGAGGTTTGTGGGAGACCGCTGTTGTTTGTCATCTGACTCCAGAAGGTACGATCCTGTGGTCCAGACACAGAAATATCCGTTTGGACAGTAAAAACTGACCAGCGCAGCGTAGGTGTCAAGTGATCAGAAACAGCCATTTGCAAAAACTTCACAACAAGGAATACAAGAATTTTTCAGGGAATAATAGAATGAATATGTTTGAAACAAAGACTGATTTGCTTGTGAGCAACAGAAAAATAGACGAAGTAATTACATTTGTTAGAGAAACCAATGATTACTTATCATTTGCCTGGCTAAATATCATTAATCTTCACATTTATCTTACAAACCTTTTACCACGGAACTACCTTGTTCTTCGTGTTCCCCTGAGCTGTTGAAACCAGTGGTGTTAGTCATGAATCAACTCAGCCTGGGCAGCAGCCGTAACCACCAGTGTAAGCTGCTCTTGTTTTACCCACTGTGGTAAAACCAGGGCTGGATGCAGCAGGGACGAGCCAGGAGAATCATAGAATCATAGAATCGTTAAGGTTGGAAAAGACCCTTAAGATCATCAAGTCCAACCGTTAACCCAGCACTGCCAAGTCCACCACTAAACCATGTCCTCAAGCACCACGTCTACCTGTCTTTTAAATACCTCCAGGGATGGGGACTCCACCACTTTCCTGGGCAGCCTGTGCCAGTGCCTGACTACCCTTTCGGTGAAGTTTTTCCTAATATCCAACCTAAACTTGCCCTGGTGCAGCTTGAGGCCATTTCCTCTCATCCTATCACTTGTTACTTGGGAGAAGAGACCGACCCCCACCTCTCTACAGCCTCCTTTCAGGTAGTTGTAGAGAGCGATAAGGTCTCCCCTCAGCCTCCTCTTCTCCAGGCTAAACAACCCCAGCTCCCTCAGCCGCTCCTCATAAGACTTGTGCTCTAGACCCTTCTCCAGCTTCGTTGCCCTTCTCTGGACACACTCCAGCACCTCGATGTCCTTCTTGAAGTGAGGGGCCCAAAACTGAACACAGTACTCGAGGTGCGGCCTCACCAGTGCCGAGTACAGGGGCACGATCACCTCCCTAAAGAAACCGGTCCTCACTGCTCCTCTCCCTACAGCCATGGGCAGTCAAACCATGCAAGGCACGAGTGGGAAACTGGAAGGCAAGACATCTATAATATCTATATTCTGGGGAGGAGAGAAGAAGAAGGGAGCCAGCAGCAGAAGGGGTCCCACGCTTTGCACACCTCAGGTGCCGTTGCTGCCCCGAGCACTGCGTGGCCGGCAAACGGGCGCTTGCGGGTCCCTGCTCTGACCCAGGCAGGGCACGGGTCAGCCCTCGCGATCAGATGGATGTCTCGATAGCAGGAGTCCGCACAGCGGCATGGGTCTGCACAGGAGAAACTCATCCCAGGCTTACGGAGATGCAAACAGCCATAACCAAAACAAGCACAGGAGGAAAGATGGTCACAACAGCACAGTTTTGAAGGAAGGAGGGGGAAGAGATTTTCCCCATGAGAAAGCTTTTCACAGCAGCTCATCACTAGCCACACTGCTTACGGAGGAGTCTACTCTTTGTTTGCTCTTCTCTTAGTCATCACAAGAGGAAAGCTGCATGCAGCTGCACCCATACGGGGTAGCGAGGCTCCAGGGGCTACGCAGTGCCACAGCAGTGCTTTCCAGTTTGTTTTAGAAGAAGCAATGGTAGCTGCTGATACATTTTTGGCAATCCTCTTGCCCCGCTATAGATCATAGAATAATTTATGCTGGCAGGGACCTCGGGAGGTCATCCAGTCCAACTCCCATTTACAGCAGGGCTGTGGTCCAGTAGATCCCCTGTGGATTACATCGGTCAATGCTTCAAGCAACTGCAGGCTGTTGCCATTGCACACAGCTGGAAGCAAGCTCATCCCACCGCTGGACACCCCACTCTGCTCTGCGAGCATTGCGTTAGCCCGTGGATGGGGCTCATGCTCCTGTCCTCTCCGCAGAAGTGCTACGTGACGAGGCTGGTCTATAGCCCACGAGGTGCGAGCCAGCTCTTCTGTGCCAAAACCCTCAGCTTGTTCCCTCCTTTGTTGTCGTATTGTCAGACGGGCGAAGAAGTGATGCTGAAGTACCAGTTGTTCTTGAGTGTAATGTGAGGCCACACACTCGCCCAGACTTGGATTCCTCAAAGATACATGTGGTGTGGCACAGAAATCATGGTGGACATCAACTCTTCCAGAAAAAAGTGGATTATTTTCCTTACATAAAAATGTTCATAGAAGCTGGAGCCAATATTTTGAAGAATTATGTTTCCTAGAGAAATTATGCTGATCTGTAAAACTTGGTTTACGTTTGGAAATTGCTCGCATGCGGGAGTGTTTAGGTCCAGATTTTGGTCTGGTTTTCTAGCTGTGGGCTCAAGTTTAGATCCTAGACCTCAGTCTGTCCCCCCAGTATGCAAAGAGGGCTGGAGGGTGTTGGTTTGGGCTGGGAGCTCTCCCCATTGGCAGCCCGGGCTCCGGGCCACCTTGTGCCACGGCTCCGGGAGGCGATGCCTTGCTGTAACGGGGGGACTGGCTGGCTGAGCCCTAGGATCACAGCCAGGACCCCCTCAAAACTTGCCTGCTTTCATGGACCCCGTGGAAATGGCATTATTGCTGCCCCTGGGGAGCAGGAGGGAGTGCAGTACCTGATACACCAGGTGGGTTTAGTGTCCCGTACAGCCAGGGTTGGGATTTCATAGGATCATAGAATCATAGAATGCTTTGGGATGGAAGGGACCTTTAAAGGCCATCTAGGCCATCCCCCCTGCAATTGGCAGGGACATCTACAACCAGATCAGGTTGCTCGGAGCCCCATCCAGCCTGGCCTTGAATGTTCCCAAGGATGGGGCATCTACCACCGCTCTGGGCAGCCTGTTCCAGTGTTTCACTACCCTCATTGTAAAAAATTTCTTCCTTATATCCAGTCTGAATCTACCCTCTTTTAGTTTAAAACCATTACCCCTTGTCCTATCGCTACTGGCCCTGCTAAAAAGTCTGTCCCCATCTTTCCTATAAGCCCCCTTTAAGTACTGAAAAGCAAAGGCTGCAATAAGGTCTCCCCGGAGCCTTCTTTTCTCCAGGCTGAACAACCTCAGCTCTTTCAGCCTTTCCTCATAAAAGAGGTGCCTCATCCCTCTGATCATTTTTGTGGCCTCCTCTGGCCCTGCTCCAACAGGTCCATGTCCTTCTTGTACTGAGGACAGAGCAGAGCAGAGGGGCAGAATCACCTCCCTCCACCTGCTGGCCACGCTTCTTTTGATGCAGCCCAGGATACAGTTAGCTTTCTGGGCTGTGAGAGCACATTGCTAGCTCATGTCCAGCTTTTCGTCTATCAGTACCCCCACGTCCTTCTCGGCAGGGCTGCACACAATCCCTTCATCTTTTGTCCCTCTCTTTGCAGGAGAGAGCCTCCTTTCCTCTGCCAAACACTGGCTGAATAACAGGCTTCTTCAGCAAAGGTGAACTCACCCCTCCGCAGAGAGACAATGACATCTTTTGTACCGCGAGTTGTGCAAGACAGATTGTTTCCTGGCAGGGAGGAGCGGACGCTCGGCAGAGTCCCGGCGTGCAGCCGAGGAGGGCGTTTGCATCCCCTTTTCCGAGAGCGCTGACACACACACTCGCGTGCCCAGGGACCCTCCACCGGGGCCACGGGGAGCTCTCGCATCGTCCTCGCAGAGGGCTGGGGTGGTTCCTGCAAGGGACGAGCAAACAAACCAAGAAAATGCAGCACAGCAGGAACTACCAACATGTTCCCTGTTCAGAGGGCAGCAGCTATTTAAATTTAGAATGTTTCAGTACATGTTATTTTGAAAAGAACCAATAAAAACTATTTATATATTTGCTTGAGAAGAAAATCTGCAACAGTGGGATTTATTTATTTATTTGTTATTTAATCTCCCTGCTCTCATCATAACTAGATCGATAATTTCTGTGTTTCTCCTTTTAGGAGAATGTCTAGAATAAGTTGCCAGCCGAATTTCTCTTTTATTTTATTCCAAGTTTTAATTTAAGACAGGAGAAGTGTGGCTAAGCTTCTTATTTTATGCAATTATTTTTTGGCACAGAACCCGGGGTCTCTCTAACTACATAGCTATGCATTCCATATTGTTTCAATCACGTTGAGATTGCAAGGAAGGATGTAAGCGACTGGCGACAGCCAAGCACTGATGACAAAGCCTCGAGGCAGCAGGTGAAGCAGAGCCCCACACACGAGTCTCACACTCAGACCTGGAACTCGCTTGATGGTGAAGTGGATGCTCAGCCCCGGTTTGCACACCCCGGTACTCTGTCAGATAGGTGACAATATGCGTTTGTACATAGGCACACACGGATAATCAGGTGCATTCAATTGATGATGTCATGCATAGGTGGCAGACTGAAACTTGGCATCAAGCTTAAGAAATACAGACTATTTTGTCTGCGAAAAAATGTTTTTAATGGCCAACTTACTGTATCATTGAACTCCAATGACATGCCTCTCTGGGTGAATTCAGTGTTTAGTATAGGATGTAATTCTGGAACTTGAGTCCATAAATCCACAAGTTCACACCTATGAATTAACTTCATTCCCATTAGACTCAATGGCATGTCCTGTGGGTAAAGTAAGGATTTATTGGTCCAGGTATTGAAAATTAAATGGCTGAAATCTCCTTTCCTCGTCTGCCAGAGAGGCCGTGGAAAGTTCCCATCGTACGTCTTTTCTTACCCTTGCACTGCTGCCTTTAAATCAAGGTTTGGCTCCACGGCTACATTTACATCCAGAGGCAGCAGAGGAGGCGGCAGCCCAGTCTGCAGACCTGCGTTATTTGTATGGACATAATATGCAATTTATTATAGACTTCTTCCCTGCTCCTTACATGCTGTATGATGTCCTGGAGAGCAGGCTGTCTGCATCCAGCCTGCTTTGTACTCTGAAGCAACTCATGAGCAACACCGAACAAACCACCTCGTATCGCTGAGGTAACAGTAAATAAAGGGTCACAGACGAAAAGGGTGCACCTTCCCCAAAACAAACTGCTCTTGGTCTTCAGCATCAGGCTTAAATGAGTTTTAGAGGCATGAAGTCTAATAGAAGTTGTAAGTATTATATTGTATTATTGGCACACTTTGCACACTTTGCCTGACTCCATGTAAACGACAGGGACCGGGAGGGAGCTCTGTACCGGGGAGCTCTGCCTGGCCGGGTGACCTACACAGGTGCCCAGAGACTTGCCTGGATAGACTGGTCCCAGATGGGCTTTCCATATTTTCTGTAACTAAATTTTGCTTTAACAAAGTTGTTCTGATCACTTTGCTACATTCTATGATCTAATACTCACCTCCACGTTTTAGTTGTTAGAAGAATTTTCAGGAATATGAACATTTCAGCGTCTCTTCGGAGCGCCGAGAGCATCAGGAGGCCTGGAGCTGGTTAAGGCATTGCATGGGCCATTGGCAGAGGTCTTCTCTTTCCCCTCTGACATCGTTAGCGTCGATGCAAATTTATCTTTTAGATCTACAAAGGTATGGCCGGCTTTAAAGCCCTCCCTGATTTTCCATCATCCAGGAATGCTTCAGCAACCACTTTGTTCTCAGCCGCTGGCCACGTGGTGTGATCTATCGGCACTTCCTTCTCCAGTCAACATGGGAATGTTGGAAATAAAGTATTGTTGTTTCAGACCAGGGCTTGCTGACCTTCCAGGGCATGGGTGCCAGCTCAGTTGTTCAACGTGCATTAGGAGCCCAGGCTGGAGCGCTGGCTAAGACATGCTGCAGAGGTCCCTGGGGCAGGAGGTCCCCGGGGCTGGAGGAGGGCTCCAGCCCATCAGCGTTGGGAGGAACCAGGTCGCAGGAAATACTGGAGATCCTTGAGCAAAGCAAAACAAACATACATGAACTCCCTCAGGAGTCAGGGAAGGAGCGCGAGAGCATAAGGAAGGAATTACCAGTTTTGTTTCACTGTCTCAAAGAGGATTTGGGGAAAACATGGAGAGCTGGAAAAGAAATGATTTGGGGTTGGTCCAGCTGGTGCTCATGGTCGAGGAGGAGGAGGAGTTCTGGGCAGCGCAGACAGGGGGACGGGGACCTCTCCGTGCTGGAGGGATGGTTTGGAAAGGTGGTATCAGGGCTCTGGGTGGGCAGCGTGGTGGCACCCTGCCTTGCTGACATCATCCCTGCCACCAGAAGGTCACCGTCAGTGCCTGGCCACCTTGGATTAATCCTGCCCCAACCAATTCTGAGCTTGTTTGCTTTTATTTCCTACCCTGTGCTCCTTGCACCCTGCCTGTGGGCGAGTACAGCAGAGCCGCAGCGCACAAGGTCTCAGCATCTTTCTGCCAGTTCCCTGGTGCACTGCTGTGCCCCGGGGCCTCCATAAACATCATTGTCGGGTCTGGGAAATGATTAAAAATAATGAAAAAAGAGACCAGGAAAGAAACACAGACATCCCCACGAGCGCAGGGAACTAAAAAGGGGGACACAGAAATAGCAACCAGCCTGTAAAAGTTTAGCCTGATTTTTACTTCACTGTAAACGGAAACTCATTGCGCTGGTACTGCTCCAAGGTCCATGGTGTTTCTCTCCAAAAGATTCAATGGTGCTTTGATGGATCAGGTTGAGGAATATCTCTCTGGAGCTGTCGGCTCCGGCTGCTGCGAGGGTCCGGGCAGCCCTTGGCTCTGACCAGGCAGCAGAGCTCAGGCGCTCCTGTGGTACCACAAAGAAACTAATTTTTTCTCATTGTAATTCACGTAAATGCTCATTACCAAATGTTAGCATCTTACCTGTCAATGTAACAAATTACAGAGCTCTGGCAGCCGGAGAGACAAACACCAGCAACATTCAGTGCTTGCAACTTATCAAACTCCAAAGATAAATATTTGTATGGCATGCTACAAGACTCCAAGCTTCAGGCCGTAAACCCTGCTGAACAACCGCATCAAGGAAGCAGGCACCAAACCATCAAGTCAAATCACTCAGATCCCCCTCCCTCCACACCTCTTGCAACCCTGGCTCAGCTTCATGCCCGTCTCCTCCTCCCCACGCACACCGCAGCAAGGACGGGGTAAGGGAAGGGAGATGGCCAGCCCCTGGCTGAGCTCCCCGGAGGCAGCCGAGCATCCCCGCTCCAGCCCCGCCGTGCCAGCCCTGCCACAGCCACTGTCGTGGCCCCATTTTCCCAAAGCGAGAGAGGTTCAGCGCAGGTGGAATAACATTTCTGAGCTGTCCTGGGCCCCGTTTTCGGAGCCGCTGACCAGCAGCAGCCCCAGTGAAATCAAGAGAGTTGGGAACATTTAGGATGGCGGAAAACTCAGGCTGTAAATTCAGAGGTATGCAGTCATTCAACCTCACCCCGCCGAAGAACTGTGTCTGATACGAGACTTAGACCTCGTGATGACAGCAGAGAACAGGCTTGACTCAGCAGCGCCACTGCTAGCTTTACTCGATAGACTTTAATCTGAATTTATTTCCCAGGTCATTCCTCTTGCTCCCTGTTCCCCAAGCGCTTTTGATGACACAAAGTGTTGTGCATGTTTCTGATGGCTCTTCAGTTTTCTTGGTAATTCATTAAATTCTTCGAGCAGACCCCTGGCAGGTCCCTGCCGTCACAGCCGCCGAGCAGCGCTGCTGCCCTCACCAGCCCCTGCTGCCCTCCTGGCCACAAAGCCAAAGCCAAAGCCAAAGCCAAAGGCGACGGCCAAACTCGCCCAGCAACCACCACAGAAAGTCGACATGAGAATATTTCAGAAAGCAGGTTATATTGCTGACTCTTTAATGTGCGATGCTCTGCAAGGAGCTGTCGAAAATGCTGTGGGCTCCCTCTGCTACTGAATGGAAGATACGTATTACAGTAAAAAGCACTACAGTTAATTTTTTTCCTGATTTTTTCCCTGCCCTTAACTCTCCCTTTTTAGCCACAACTTTTTGCAAAAGATGCATTTTTCTAGGTTGGAAAATTGCAAATTTTATTTCTCCTCAGTCTTGAATGATCTCCAAGTTAATTTCTTCACCTGCAGACTTCCCATTCATTTTTTTCCCCTCTTTTCCTTTTTTGCTTTCAGTCTTTTCTACAGTACTTCCTCCACTTTGGAATCATTTGAGAGTGACAAAGAAAATGAAACAAACTGGGAATTTTCCAGTTTTGGAGAAATTTTGAAAAGTTACAGAACAGAGAAGACAATTAAAAAAGGAAAGAAAAATAAAATTTAAAAATTACATTCAGTTATGAAGGGGAGAAAAAGCAGGAAAAAGGGAAAATCAAAACAGTGAAATATTTAAAATTATTTTTCAGTAGTATTAAATCTTTAAAATTACTCAATTTCAAACCTGAAAGAAGCAGGAAATTTGATTTTTTCCACAGACATATATAAACAGTAAAAGGATAAAGTACACTGAGATTAAATAAGAAGGAAAATTATCTTTTTACAGACAGAAAGTGATTGAGGAAAGCAGAAAGTCTTTATGCGCTCGAATGCTCTCGGCAATGTCTATAGCCACCAAGACCTTGTGCATCTCAGAAGCAAAGGCTGAGGGCCTGGGGTCCAGGTTTGTTTCTAACTATGTCTCCTGGCTTGCAGGCCATAAGACTGAAGAAAAAAACCTGCATTTCACACGTGGACATGGAAGCTGCTTCCACACCAGCAAATGTCCCAGCGCCAGGGAGCGCTCCCGCATGGTGGCACTCCATCACCTGCTAGTCTCATTGAGGTGTTAGACCTCTCATGCTGCACAAAGCTCTCCTGGGCACATGCCAACACATGGTCTTCCCCACAGTTTCCCATGGTCCAGGAGCCAGCGGGCCTTTTGGAGGTAAAAGAGGTCCACAGTATGGCAGTGGGATGCTCTGCGCTGGAGTGGTCCCAGACACGTTTGGTTTGCTGGCACGGCCACAGAGATACCAGCAGCTCTACAGGTAGGTGGTGGCCTCTCGGCTCTCCCGCTCTCTAGCCTGCGCAACAGCGACGTTGATGCACTGAAGCCACTCCTCGGCATTCTTCTCATCTTTGGCCTTGAAAACATAGGTCTTGCTGTCGGTGAAGATCTCAAAGGCCCGGGGCAGGCTGCGGTCCCTGCGCTTCTTTGCCACCACTTTAACGCTCTGCACCTTGCTGAGCTCAATGGGGCAGTCATCGGGGTCGTCTTTCTGAAACACAGGGAAGACAAACAGAACCAAGTTCATCTGGTAGAGCTTCCACTGTCTTAATAAGCAGTTGATGGCTTGTAAACGTTGCTCATGCGGGCAAATGCACTGATTGGGACTTCCCAAAAAAGTGTTATGGGAGTTAGAAACCCCCCTCCCATGCAGTGCCACGCTCACCTACTGAACACCATCGGGTTTCATGGGGTGTCATGGGCTACTGCACCCAATGGCCAGGGGTCCACAGCGATGCCCGCAAGCTCTCCCTTGCCAGCATCTGCACTTTTTAGTTCCAGCTTCAGCTATTAACATGGGCTTGGATTTTCCTTTCTCTGGCTTTTAATAATGGTGATCTTTGTTAACGGAGCCACACACAACTCGTGCCAATGCCAAATGCTTCCTGGGTACAAAAATCAGCCAGTCCTAGGGGACTGAAGAAAGCTCTCTTCTCTTAAGCAGTGATAAGTTGTTCCCCTTCTCAGAGTCTCCACCCAAAAATGGAAGCAGTGACTCCTTTTTGTTTTGAAAACAGAACAAATACCTTGAGTCTGACCCAGGAATGTGAGGGAAATCATAGCATTTGTCAGTGGGGAATGGAGAATATGGGATAGCTCAGTTGCAATTTTGTTTGAAAACATATAAAGTAGGTATGTCTAGGAAATCTTAGTGTCATTGTAAGAAATATGACACAGGGAGCGTAAGAGAGAGTTGTACAAAGTCATGGAAGTTTCCTGTGGGAGAAGAGATTTGTAAGCTCATAAAAAATGTATGAATTGGGTCTCCAGGTGAGAAGTTTAAGCCCAAGGCCCTGGTTCCTCAAGAATATTTATGTTGCTCCTGTTGAGCTTCTTATACCTCTTACCAAGAGGAGTAAGGCAGATTTTCCAAAAGCTTTCTGCTCTTATCATACAGGAAAGCTCTGGACTGATCTGAGTGAGAATTAGTGGTTAGTTATCTTGCAGGAGCTGAGCACGACTTGGGAGAGGTTGCGGTGTGGGAACTACTGTCTCCAGAGCTCCTCTGCCTGCCTTAGCTTCGTTTGCTCTCCCAGTAGGCCAGGTCTGAAAGGCAGGACCAGAACGGGGCAGGGAGACTTCTGCAATAACATCTCAGTCCTTCTGGGAAAGAACCAGGAACATTTTACTGTTCTAAGGAAAAGCTTATCTGAAAAGACCACCCAAAAGAAGTCCAAAGCCCAACAGCTGTGATTCCTCTCTGGGACTGGATCGTCCCCTACCCTTACCACTGATCTGCCATTTTTCCACATCCATAATGAATACCCAGGATGAGTTTCCCAACTTTTGGAGCTCTCCCGTGTTGCATACATACATATTATTTGCAGTCAAGGTCTCCTACATTCCTGAAGTGCCACAATCCTTGGACAATCCCCTCCTTTCTGACTCAAACCAGCATTGAAGTCCGTCCCTTGACTGGAGCAGCTCTCCAGCAAGAGAGGCTGGCATGAACCCCTTGGCAGGGCCAGCAGCTGGGTAAGCAGCCAGACCCCTCCGGGACACGGGAGGTCCCTGGGCTGTGAATGGCAGTGACAGCGCAGAGCCGTCATCTTCCCAGCACATCTCCATCCTCTGGTGTTGCTGTGGCTTGTTCTGGGACGTTTATTTGTCTGTCTCATTCATTTTTTATCAGGGACCCCATTCCAGACCTGAGAAGTTTTCTTTAAATGGATAATTTCCCACTAAAATGTTCAGTTCTGACCAAACAACTTTGTATGAACAATCAAGTTCGTCTCCAACTTCACATGGGAACAAATGTTTCCAGAGCCATCATTGATTCCCTGTGCATGACTACAGGACCACAGCAGCGGCCCACCCTCCCCTCCTTCCACAAACACTGATTAAGGCTTTATCGACAGTATTAAGCTGGCTCTGCACTGAAGTCTCACCTGGGATAAACATTATGAAAATTTTATCACAGAAAATGCAGAGCAAGGGTAGACTCAAGAACCAAAACTTTGTACCCCATGAGCCAGACCCTTAGACTATCTAGCAAAAATGATATACTCCCCTCGTTACCACACAGTGTTTGACCTCAAGTTGCTAAAGAAAGTTGATTGTACCCTAGGCACATTTCTGTGAAGGAGTTTACCACAATTTTCCAGGAGTTTAGGATGTGGCTCGCTTTGAGACCTCTTATATTTTGGCTTTCTCCTGCCTCCCCTTTACCCACTAGCCATACAGTTGCTTACACAGAGTGAATATTGTCCACATGGTTACTCTAACAAAGGGAAGGTTCATGGTGGGGCTCCAGGAATAAGCAGGCACAGCCAGCTGGCCATCTCACAATGCCTCCTCTGTGTTAGGTTTGTATTTTTAAGTGAGCAGCATGTGAAGTCCAAACACCCACGCAGCACCCAGCCCTGCTCCACAGTGCCAGAGATGACGGGGCAGAGCTGTCACGCTCAGCCAGGCAAGCACTGTCCGGCCTCGAAGAAAACAAACACCAAGATGCAGCTGGGCAGGAGCCCCTACCACCGCTTTAGCCCACCACAGCCTGTAGCCCTGCATCTTGCAATGCTTTCGGCACCGGTACCCGGCCAGCAAGGTGTAGGGCTGGTCCTCCCGCTGGGTGCCAGAGGTGTGCAGGAGCAGACCTCCTGTGGGATCTGAAAGTCACGCTTTTATCGTCCAAACCACTTCTGTGAGGCTTCATACTGCCAGCCCTGCTTAAAGGGCTTCAGATTGTCTGTTTGGTGTCTGCAATAGTCAGCCCAGGGCACGTGTGCAACCTCAACTGGTGGGCTCAGGGTTGCCCCAGGCTGCAACCCAAGCAATGGTTAATGGCAGGACTTGACTCTCAAAGTTAGGCCAAAAATGTAGAAGTAACAGGATACAATGCACCAGCTTGAAAGACTGATTAGCCAGGCACAATAACCCTGCTGCTGTCCCCGGGGGGCTGGACGCCAGCCTGCTACGCTGACAAACCAGTCCAGGTATTTGTGTTCAACTTTAAAAAAAAGCAAAGAAGCCTTGAGTCTGCCAGTTAGAAAAGGAAAGTTAATCTATATGAATTACACTGTTGAGCAAAATCTGCTGTTGAACAAGCTAATCTGCCAGCTTCACCCACCTGCCACGCGTTGCTCATTTCCCACCTGAACGCAGGGAGCACCGAGAACGCAAATCCAAGGAGGGGATTTCTGCGTGCTAATTGCATCCCAGGAGTAATCAAGGTATTCTGATGTGCCTTATGCCTGGCTTGTTTGGAGAGCTAATTAAAGCCATTCTGTTAAATACGTTTCTATAAACCAATTGACTTGCTAAAAAATGACAGTTATTCTGGCACTCTTTCAAAAGGGAACATCAGCCAACACCGAGCTGCAGCTACAGTACACCTATGGATTGAATTGTCTTCAGAATCTCAACCAAAACACCAGAAAAAGTCACCAGAAAGTAAGGAAAAGGCTGTTTCATGAACTACTTGCATTCAGGAGGATTGTATTGTCCCACAAAAGGCACATGTTTCTCCTAGGCAGGACACCCTGTTGTATTTCCTATAGGAAGGGGCTCAGGAAGCCATTTAAGCAGCTTAAAGAGCTTTCCTAGGTTTCTATAATAATAAAGATTATTTACCGGAAATATTAAGGTTTGGCTATATTTAGAAGATGCTGTTATTTTTGGATTATCTAAGAGAGGGGTCTTGTAACAAAAATAAATAGACTATTCAGCACAATATTTGATAATTCTCATTGTGAAAAGCTGAAGAAAATTAATTTCTTATTTGTATTGTTCAGAGATTGAGAAGTAATAACTAACGAGGCCTGGATTCAATTACCTGCTCTTCCATGCCCTGGGACACACTTGTCTCTGAGCCCTATCGGTACAAATTTCAAACAATTTCACAGGAGTTTCAGCAGAATTTCTCTGAATTTAGGTGAGGGTAGAATTGAAAACAAAAAAACCTCCGTTCCTTTAGGAGAAAAGCATTTTAGCATCACCTTGCATTAAACACACTTTTATTTCCTGCACAAATAACACTAATTATAATGCCATCATCTCAAGAACAGTTATTAATGCACAAAAGCAGGCAAGACTTTCAAAAAAGGTGAACGGTTGCTTGATTTTGGAGACTGCCCTGAGGTGTTCAGAAGGGCCTGACTTCCCAGATATGCTGAACATAACCATCTCCCCCCCGAACACTGCTGGTCCCGTGAAAATTGGGGACCCAGAAATGACAGCTCACTTGCAGCATGTTGGCTGTGGCTGCTACGTACCTTGCTGTCCCATGCCATGCACTTTGCAAGTGGAAAAATATGTTTACCTGAGCAGAATTTATTGAATTTGTGTTTATTCAAGGAAAATAATCACTGGTAACGAGTGGAAACTATTTATTAACCCACTGTAATTCCTTCAGGAACAGAAGCTTTTGCAATATCCGAGAAGTGACCCTGGGATGCCTCAAGGCAGAGGGGACGATGCTCAGGCACAGGTCACCAGCTAGTAGGGTACAAATTACTGAGACATGGAAGTCGCAGTGCTGAGCCTTGGGCATTTGTTGCCTGAACAAGAGCAGTGCCAATCTAACGCTCTTGAAAATCTCACATTCTTGATCCAGAGAGAAAAATATAACTAAAGCCAGTGAGCAGCCCCTTGGCTGAAGTTAGCCATGTGGCGTACAGAGACCGTGGGCAAAGCTGTGTGGTAAAAACCTCTGGGAAATGGTGTTGGGGAGGAGAGAAAGAGAGAAATCAAACTGACGGCCTTCTGACTTACGGATTTTCCTTTCCGAAAAAGCAGCTGGTTGCCAGCCAGAGTGAAGTAGCGAGTTTTCCACCTTTTGATAAACTTCCACCGGACTTGCTTCTCTTTAAGCTTGCCTTCAATCAGAGGTTGGCCATCCTGATTTACAACTGGGGAGGTGAACACACAACGAGGGGGTTATTTCTGTCCTCCCTTTGCCCCAGCTGAAAGCCAGGCTTTTGCTGCGACGCAGAGAAGTTTTTTTGCAGTTTAGCTGTGTCAGCTCCAAGACCACATTCCTCCCGACCTCAAGCATTCAGCTGTCACTTCAGAAAGACATTTCAGCCCTTAGTCATGTTTTGCTTGGGAGGCCTAGCAGATGGAGCTGACAGCTTGGACTCTGCTGTCCATCACTTCTGCAATTCCCTTAGCCATCACGTACTTATCCCCACCATTACACCTCCCAGTTGGTTCTCAGCCCTGCAATAATAATTTATAATTTCATGGAATTGAAAGTAGGCACTTATGTTGTCTCTGAGGCCTTAATCCACACTACAGAGTTCAATACAGTTATATTCCTGCTGTGCAGTATTTTGGACAGGAGTATTTTGAGGATATTGCTCTCCATTAACTGCAATAGCTTGCTTCATTGCAGCAGCAGCCCTATGGAGAAGGAATTAAGAGCCAGAAGTGGGATGTCCATGTGGGGCTGAGAGACTCGGCACCATCCCACTGGAACGAGCGCCAACCCCTCATAGGTAATTCCAGCCCAGAAACGTGACTTTTTGCTGAGAAAGGGGTTGGCGAGGCCCAGGGCTTTGTCTCCCCGGCATGACCCTTCCCTTCCTCACCCTCCCAAGACACTTCTTCCCTTGGGAAAGGGATGTGTTCATTATCAGCCCTCCCTTAGCCAGTGTTCAAGCAATAATCTAGCCTTGCATTTTGTAGAGGTCACTCCCTGTTACAGCTTTATTATCTTTCCTAGTTCTCTCTTCAGGAATATTTCAAAAGTCACTTAACATTAGCAATCTGTTTTTTAAAAAATAATCCTTACAACAAACCCAGAGTTACGTCCCATAAATCTCATAGCACTGACCGGTTGGGAATGTGATGTTTTCTATCACTTTTGCATTTCTAAAATAACAAAATTTATTTTGACATCTGGACTGCCAAAGGCCAGAGCAACTCACAGCTCAGCCCCCAGGGACCCGGTGTCTGTCCTGCTCCCTCAGGAACAGTCAGGGCTTTTTCATCATGTTGCCCACTGAGAACATCAATGTTTTTACCATCTTGTGGCAAAATTAACTTACAAACTATTAGTGTGTCATTGGCCAATAACACTGCCTCGCCTGTACCCTGGGTGGTAAGAGCTAAAACGGCATTTCTGCCATGCGTGCATGCAAATGCCGTCCTTACTGAGCCTACTTTAAAGACAAGATGGGTAACTCTGTCCAAGCCAAAGACAAGGAAGGAGGAGAACGAGAGACACAAAAGCTTCTGTCCTCCCTGATGACCTGTGCTACAGTGTGCTACCCAAGAATAATCTAAAATGTAATTAAAAATACATAGTGTACAGTATGGAGTTCAATAACCCTAATGACTGTAATCCGCATGGAAGCAGAAATACAGGCACGCTCAGCTGCCTTACTTTCAACTCAGCCACTTTCCAGTCCATTCATCTTCTGTAGTGGTCTGAAAAGTGGCTTCAATTTGTCTTAGAAAAATAACTTGTTTGTCACTATAGATTTTCCTTCAATTAATGCCCTTAAAAATAAAACCCAAATAAAATCTCTAGGAAAGGGAAAGAAACCCTTTTTTTCTCTTATTGCAGAATTATTGCTATATTTAAAATTATTTTCAGAATTCAAAGCACTGTGGGAATATTGGGAAGGCTTGCACTTTCATTTACAGCGTATCTATAAGGTTGTGGCCACCTCTACCGCCAGCGCTGTGACCATGGTGCTCACCTGTGATCAGTATTCACTGACATTTACCTTGGCTGGAAGCACGCGAGGTTTTGGGAGCTGGAAGAGCGTTCCTAAACCTTGCACGCAATAAAAGGGATTTTCCAGCACAAGAAAAGCCCAGCAACCAAGGGGATCACCATGGGCTTTAAACCATGACCGCAGAGCAATCTCGAGCCACTGCCCTTCACGTATAGACCAAACAATTTAAAAATTCTCTAATACCACAGCTGGGTTTCTTTTTCCTTTCTCTTCTATTTTTACACTGATAGACAGGACATGATGGATCAGATAGGCGTAAGCAGCCTGAGAATGGATGTTTTTTGATGTGTTGTTTGATTTGGAGCCCTTCCCAGCATCTGTCAGATGGTCAGTTATCCTCTGGCTGCCCGTACTTGCATACCTTAGCATAAAAGTTTATCCAGTAATGTTTTTGCTTGAAAGCATTTGCTATCGTCTGTGCACGAGCCTTTCAGAGCCCGAAACGCAATAGGTTGGTCTGATGCTGAGGACGCAAGGTGAGCGGGGTGGCCAAGCGCAGCCACCAAAGGCAGCACCTGGGATTTCAAAGGCTTTGTAGCTTTTTGGACAAATATCTCTCTTCACTACCTCCTGTCTGGTAGAGGAAAAACAAACAATGCAAATACAATGCATCAGATTTAGATAAAGAATGTATTTTTTCCCCAGCGTTGTTTATATTGGCAGAGAGGCAGGCTTTGGAGGTCTTCAGCGTGTACTATTTCAATTTCCTCAAGAAAGACTATAAATATTTCTGTCTCTGTAGATAGGGAGTTTTTGGAAGGAGATGGACTGAATGAAAAGGGGGGTGGCTAAGTTTCAGCTTTGATGGGGAACTGCAGCTGTGATTTCCACGATAAAACTGGTCGCGCTCTGCTCCTCGCAGCCTGCTGCATCCCTAACTCAATGCAACAGCTCTTTTCTATATATTTTCCTGCCAGCGTCAAAGCGATACACCACCCAACCTGGCACGGGACAAAGTAAAAGAGAGGTTTGCTTTCTCCCTGCGTAATTTTTGTCACTGCAAAATGGCACAAATTTACAGGGAAGCTGCTTTAGGGCTGCACCCATTTCACAACATGCTCTTTAGCGGGACAGAGCCACATTTTACAGTGTGCCCCTTAATAAAAATTTTGCAGTTGTGTTAAATATTGCTCTCAGAACTACTACAGATACACGTTTTCGCTTGTTTTAGGGATTTCCTCAACTGACAATCTTTTCTCCCCAGCCTTTCTGAGAAGTGTGGCCGGGGTGGTGGCTGTTCTCAAGTAAATATTCAGTTTATGTGAAAATCCTGGAAATAAGACCAAGAAAATGTAAAGCTGAGGGGATTTAAAGTCTCCCTTGGCCATAAGGATGTTATGACGTGCAGTGATGTGGTACTTCTGTGATAGCTCTTTGCTGAGGGCGGCTGCCGGCAGCCTCTGTCCTGCCTCCGCGCCCTGGTCTGCTGCTGGGGATGTGCACAGGAACAACACTCAAAGTGATGGATGTGGGGCTGGATACTACATCTGGGGTGGGGTTTTTTAAACCCTCTGCTGAACAGGTTGTGCAGAGGGGGATGGAAAAGGCTACGGGGAATCTCCCTGCTCTATGGCAGGGAAAACGAAAACAGGGCAGGCTGAAACGCCCAAACTCCATACATCCCTCCCTGACGTGGGTTCCTGAAGCATTGGTCGAGGGCAGATGCCTTTGTGAAGGAGCCTCGTGCCATGTGGTCTACGCTGAATTTACACTAATATAAAACACGTAGAATTAACTGCCAATGAATCGATGGCAAAAAAATCCTGCGTAGGTACACTCCCCATTTTCTAGACAAGAGAAACAATATCCTGTGGCAAAGCTTCCTAATAACAACTAACCCTGCTCGAACAGAGCAGAGAGCAGCTGAAATCCGGCTCACACAGGTAACAAGATGCACACAAGATATCATCAAATGCCATTGAACAAAAAAGTACTGGAGAAAATAAGAATCCATTTTGAGCAAGAAAAAAGCTGGGTTTTTTTCAGATAAATTTGTTTCTGCAAAAAACCCGGGTCCATCAGACTCGAGATGAGCCTTGGCTTTTTCACACGAGCAGGACCATGCGGTCATTTCTGCCTGTGGCTGCGCTGATGTCCTGTTAGAGGGGACACCATCTGCCAACAGCAGCTTCATGGGGGAAATGTACTGGGAGCAGAAGGGTTGCTTTTCTTCCTAAGCAGCTTTCTAAGGCTGTATCAGGTGTTGTCTGGCATTTCTGCAGCTGAGATTTGCTGGGATCCCCATAATGGTCATCCTTAAGAGTCATTCCTCTTTGGGAGCTGAGCAAAAGGACAGTCCCGTAGGGCCAGCAGCTGTCTGGCAGGTCTGAGTACAAGTCCTCGTGCTCTTGTACCAGCCACTTCATCTTCTGGTGACTTTGTTCCCCATTTATAAAATCAGCATTATAATTTGTCAGATTCATGAGAACTTATAAAAAGTTTTACATTTTTATAATTCATTTTAAACAGCATCTAAGCTGACATTTTGCTTATTGTGCAAATGCCTCATCAAATTTCTAACTTAACGATGTACAGGGTAATATCCCTGTCATTCCCATAATTTGCCATTCACATGTGCACTCTCTTGGTGGAGAATGTTTTCTCACCATGAGAATATGCAATTTGGTGTCAGGAAATTACCATCTCAGTAGCATGTGGGTGATAATAACAGGGCATGGCTCCATATCGTCTCCCAAGATGAAGTGTCAGAACCACTACGAGAAAGTCTACCCGGTGAGAGACAGAGAGCAAAAAGCTGTGAATCTGAGAAACTCAAACCAGCAGCACCAAGAAGCAAGCTTTCCTGGACCGTGCATAAAAGAAAGAGGAGAGAACTTCACTTTAATAAAAAATGACAAAGATAGGACAGGAAAAGAATTTTTACTCCTACATGATAACAATAAAGAATTCATAATGGGCGCAGTGACTTTCAGAGAACGATGACAGCTGTATAAACATCTAGATACAGCAAAAGAAGGACTTGATATGAAAAGACAGTTGCTCAGTGGTTGGGTCTTGTGCATCTGCCTGGCTCCTGCTCCCACGGGAATGGCTTCGATACTGATTCCAGTGCAGTAGGAACATGCTTTAATCCAAACGAAGAAGGTGTAAAGCACAAAAAGTTCGGGGACCAGAAGATCAGGGAACAGAAGATACAGAAGATATGAGAAGATGGTTGGTGGTCAGGAATGCAACATGAGAAAGGAAGTGAATATGCAATTTTGGCCTAAAGTGGATTTTTATGGCCAAAATCTTTCAAAACCAGGATTTACTAAAGAAATGCTGATCTCTCTAAGCACCCGGTGGCTGGAAGCAATGCTAACAGAGCACTTCTCATGTACATCCACAAAGAAGCCCATGGGGAATTCTGATGTCAGCTTCCAAAGTCATCGTAATGAATCTGATGCCAGTATGTCTGAGGGTCTGATTAGGAGAAAAAGATTCATGGAAGATAAGAATGAAGCTCTTTTCCAATGTTTTTCTAAGTCCTTTTGCTTATTTTCATTGCGGTTAACTTTACAGAATAACAGAATAATTCAGCTGGAAGGGAGCTCAAGGGGTCTTTCTTCCAACCTCCTGCTGAAAGCAAGGTCACCTGTGGGGTCAGGCTAGGTTGCTTATGAATTTATCCATCCAGGACTTGAAAATCTCAACAATATCTCTAGGCAAGCTGTTCCAGTGCTTGATCATCCTCATGGTGGGAAAGCTTTCCTTTGTAGCCAGCCTGAACCTCTCTTGTTCCCATTTATGCCTGCTGTCTCTTGCCCTCCCCACCACACACAACTGAAAAGAGCCTGGCTCTATCTTCTTGGTGACCTCCTCGAGTTACGGACAGACTACTGTGAAGTCTCCCTTGAGCTCTGCCTGCACCAGCCCTTGTCCCTCAGCCCCTCCTTGCAGGGCAAGAGCTTCAGCCCCCAAACGTCTTGGTGGAGCCTGTCCCAATCCTTACTGGGACTTTACTCAGTCACCACTGTAGCCATTGAATACCTGCTGTGTGCAAAGTAGGAGTAAGCACACGGAGCTCTGTTAGCAAGAGGCATCATGAGTAAATCCATGCTGCCTCAGAAATGCAGAGCTTTACTCTTCTGTCTGAACTCGTCCCAAAACTAAATTCAGTAGCTGGTGACCCCCACTGCTTTCCACGGCAGAACAGGGTTCTATGAAAGAAGCATCTGTACTTCTAATACAGTTACAAGATTTTTTAAAAAATGCAATCAACTGCCAACTGGGGTGTGCACATTCCTTATACACATATTAATTATTGGAAAATTATGTCTAGTTTTGATTTCTTCACCTTGCATGAATAAGGACAAATTTAAAGACTTCAGAAAAGTGATACAAGAATGATTTAAGACTGATCTTTCATACGATTATTCATGTCATGAGAAACTAATGCAGTGTGTATTCTCCTTAATTTGCCCAAGCAAAGATCAAGATGTGACATGATGAAGTCTACAAATAGAGATTTTCTGCATAGCAGGGAAGGGCATAATGTGATGCAGTGTTTGGAGATAGATTAGAAATAAACACACATTTTAACAGTATGGTTAAATTACCTGAGCAACAACTTAGGCACATCATGGGTTCTCCTTCAATTGACTTTTAAAAATCAGGTTTAGACATCTTTAGAAAAATATGCAAAAGTAATACAGATCAAAGAGAAAACATTTCTTTGATGTAAGCATTATTAGACTCGGTTATTTGACTATTGTTTTATAGAAGGTCAAACTAGGTGATCACCATCATCTCTGGGTTTGAAATCACTCTATGTGTGGTGGTATGCTGACATGTATGATGAGATCTTTATCTTGAAAAAAAAAGAGTTAAAGGATTCAAAAGGTTATGTTTACTATATGTCATTACCTTTTTTCTGCAGAACACACAATAAAGCTAAAAATATTACCCAAACTCAAAATGAAGAATTATTTACTATAATATCTATTGCTTCTTAAGCCATCTCAATAAAGAGACACTAACTCCAAAATCAATTTAACCCTGAATACTACCCATTGATGTAAGTGTCCATTGGAATTATTTTCTATTAACTGCATCTTGCTTTCTTTGTGGAACTACAATGCATCAAGCTTTAAGTAGTTCGGGTACTGAATAAACAGCAAAAAACCCCCCAAACTCTTCCAAGATGAACTCAAGACAGATAAAAAACCAAAGCATTAAATCTTGCATTTGATGAAACATAAAATCATCCACAAAAATTCATTCCAATCATGAATGATCTCAATGATAATAAACTGCTCTTAACTTGAAAGAATGGAATGTGTGGGTGGCAAGCAGATGAAGATAAATGCAATTAACCTAAGGGAATATGGATTCACTCTCTCTCATTAATCATCACATTTGGTTTTGTTGAAAACCTGGAAAGGACACATTACTGAATGCCACTTTTTATAATTTTCAAGCAAGCATTATAGCTGGGATATTTCAGTTCACTCGATAATCACCACTGCTAGCAAAAGATAGATGTATTCAGAAGTTAATGTGGTGTAGGCTATTCTGAGGGAATTGCTTTCTTAGAGAAGAATTCATAAAAAAACCCCTCAGTTTTACCCGAATCATTGCCCATGGGCACAATGTCTCTTCTGCAGCCCACGGGGATTACTGCAAATTCTTTGTAAGCTTCCAGAATAAGGAATGTACTGCAATTCCCTCTCCAACTATCAAGTGGTTTTACTGAATTTTTTTGTGCAAGAGCTTGTGAAGCGAGCTTTTAATAGAGGAGGTTATGTTGAAACGAGGCTCTTAAAGGCCAGCTTTTGCTAACAAGAGGCACACACTGCATTTACCAAAATTTCAAATGCCTTGTACCTGTGCTTGAATGGTTGTCATTTAAAAAAAAAAAAAAAAAAAAAGTAGCCTGGTTTTCCTAACTCTGAGACCAGCTACACAGCCAGGGCACATACGTGTATCTGAGCAGATGAGTAGGATTTGTGGGAATGCTCTTCCTGGGTGGCAGGAAAAACCAATTTGGGATGATTTAACAGCACTTCTGGAAAAGTGTGGTTGTATAAGAAATGCTTTGCAATCAGAAGAATGCATGAGAAATTTTCAAACTTTCTCTGGGTTAATTGCCACTTTGAGTACATCCACCACATTGCTTAAGCATAACTGCCTCTTTCCTCACAAACTCAGCCTCCAAGTGTAGTCCGGCTCCAAAAATCCTCCCAGCTACATCCGAAAAAAGCCATCATTGATCTGGCATCCTAAGGCAAGATCGAGGCTTTAAGGCATAATGCTTTCTTAAGTCTGGAGGATGAATGGCATCTTGCAACATGGCATCCAAAAAATGCAACAAAAGCCAATATTAACCAAAACCAAAAGACAATAATAGAAAAAGAATTTGCCTCTGAATTCCTTCTTAAAGAACAATTTGGTTGCTCAACAGCATTGCTGAGAGGGAGAAATTACTTTCTTGTCTTTCAAAAGTATTTAAGATTTCAAAGGGGCTGTCCCAGTGTAGAATGAAAATAAAAGATGTTTTACAGCCTTTACATTTCTTACCAATTCAAGAAGACCTCTGAATCCTCTTTCTTGTCTCAGATCTTATAAACCCAAAAAGACCCTGGAGTGTCTCCCACTCTGGTATGACTTTTCCCATCTGCCACAGTTCTACATCACCAATACTAAGGTGAATTTGTCATTCACCTGCAGATTTTTATTCCACTGACCACTATCTTCCACGTTCTTTCCTACACCTGAGCTTTTTTATGACCCATACAACGCTTTATTTTCTTGGGCTTCTAAAGGCTTTTAGAGCTGAGAAGAAAATTATGATATTCATAATGTGCCTTTCGTACAAAATTTTCTTTAAACTGAGACAAAGAGAGTAATTGCTCATAAAAAGGACAGTTGCAGTCCAAAAATTTTCTGTGCCTAGTTCCTCCTGTTCCTGACCATAGAATCATAGAATTGTTTAGGTTGGAAAAGACCTGAAAAAGATCATCAAGTCGAACCATTAACCTATCACTGCCAAGCCCACCACTAAACCATGTCCTCAAGCACCACATCTACCCATCTTTTAAATACCTCCAGGGATGGGGACTCAACCACTTCCCTGGGCAGCCTGTTCCAGTGCCTGACTACCCTTTCAGTGAAAATTTTTTTCCTAATATCCAATCTAAACCTCCCCTGGTGCAGCTTGAGGCTATTTCCTCTCCTCCTGTCACTTGTTACTTGGGAGAAGAGACCAACCCCCACCTCACTACAGCCTCCTTTCAGGTAGCTGTAGAGAGCAATAAGGTCTCCCCTCAGCCTCCTCTTCTCCAAACTAAACAACCCCAGCTCCCTCAGCCGCTCCTCATAGGACTTGTGCTCTAGACCCTTCACCAGCTTCATTACCATCCTCAAAGGCATCCCTGAACTCTCAACCCTGGCTCTAAAATAAAGGGTAAGTGGCAATTTCATAGATGCTGACATTTATTAAATTCTTCTCCCTCCTTTCATGGGCTATGGCAGCAGAGACAGCCCAGTGGCTGGGCAGGGAGGAGGACAGGCTGGAAACATTTCTGAACAGGGGAGAGGCAGGCAGCGATAACCCTGCAAACGCCAGGCACCACCCTCGGTGCCTTCAGTGCTTGAGGAGGGAAAACCTTCTTCCAAGTGTCCAGGCATCCTCCATGCTCTTGAGTACTGGTGGTACTCGAGAAAAAGAAAGCAAAGTCTCAAGTTATTGCATCTGCTGAGAAGGTAGCATTTCACTTAACACCTTAGTACTGTAGTTGCATTTTTTTCCATTGGGCTTTAGTTGACATCATACAGATACAAGCTAGAAAAAAGGTAAACTTAAAAAAAAATTGTTTTTCCACTTCTAGAAGAGGCAGTATAATTTACAAGGGTCTATGTAAGTACCAGCATATAGGAATGAAAGTCTAATTTGTACCTGGACCTGCTGGGCAAGCTTGATGAGGGCAGACCCTCCTCGCCCAGCTGGCCAAGTGCTCCTGCACTTGCACATCTCCGTGCAGAGTGGATTTTGGCACTTCTTGGGAAGGACAGAACTGCTGCACTGCCGGGTGGACACTGCTCAGGTTGGAGGGCAGAGCTTTGAATGTATTAATCCCTTCCGTTGACCCCAGTGTGTAAATGGAGAACTGTATTTACACACTCAGGGAAGCGGGATCAGCACGTGCATTTCATTGCAGCCTTTTCACAGCAGCTAGTGGAAACAGTGAACCCTTGGGAGCAACGTGACCTTCTCCCTCATCTCTGTGGGATATTGCGACACCAAATCTACAGCCTACAACACTGTGACGTGATTTTTCACCAGCCTGAAACACGATGAATGAGCGAGAGGCGGCGTGCCAAACCCTGCCGCCACAGGCACTCCACGGCAGGCGTTACACTCCCACTTCCCGAAGACCATTAGTGTCAGACAAAGTATACAGTTTACCCTACTTGAGATGTCAGCTGAAGTGCTCTGCAAACAGACTCAAGAGCCTCTTGCCAGTGGTACAGAGACGGTCCCCGCTTTTGTAAGCTCTTGTACTAACCATAGAGCACTGAAGAGCCCACTGGGAATTGCTGCCTGCTGTAGCGGTCTTTTATTGCTGTTTGCCTTGAGTTCAGACCCGTTTGAAAACACCAGCTCTATACCGGTCGTACCGGTGGGGTCTGGATCCCAGTCCCAACACCGTGCTCCTGGCAGCAGAGCCGCGGTGCTGTGCCACAGGGACCTCCCCACACTGCGTCCTGCTTCCAGCCCTTCTTAGACCTCTCCTTGGAGGACACGGTGCTTTGGCAGGAGAGCACCAGGGAAGCAAGGTGTCAGCTGTCCTTTGATGTCTCCAGACTAGCATCGTCAGCAAAACCCATGGCATCAATAAAGAAATAGTGCCTTTGCCACCTTCATCTGGTCTGTTGGCTCTAATACAGCTGTCCTACCAGTATAATCAATAACTTGCTATAAACACTCCCCTTTTTGGACTGCTTAAATGTCTTCGAAAATTCAAAAACAAAGCTATTTCATTAAGTTTTGAAATTTTAAGCAAGACGGACTCCTTTTCCTTGTAGCTTGACATACGTCTATCACTGATGCGATGGACAAACTACAGCAAGACCACGGTACTGAGATGAAATTTCAGCTCAAAGCATGATTTCTTTTATGGTTGCTGGGTCCCATGAGAGTTGGGGAAGGAGGAAGATGGTCAAACCCATGAAATGAGCACGGGCAGCCCAGCCTGCAGCAAAGGCTGTGCCACTCTTGCAAGACTTACTAAATTCAGGGTTGATGAAATATAAAGAGATGCTAGCTGTTAAAATAAATAGCTGAAACACCCAATTATTGAAAGACTTGGCCAAAATATTCAAAATTCTTGGCCAGAATTGTGCAGGCTTTTACAGAGTGGCAAAAAACATCTAAGAAAAGGGCTGTTCCTCCAAATTTCAGTACACTGATCTAAAGCACATGGGTATCAGAAGGCTTCAAAAAAGAGGTCACTAGAATCTTTTACCTGGGAAAAGGGTATTTTCCACTCACCCTGTTTTCTAATATAGCTGAAGTATTATGGCTGTTCTTAAGCATTGACTTGTTCCTATGAAGACGCGTACTATGGATTCAATTATATTAAAGCAAATAATTCTGAGAACGAAGACGACATGAATCAGCTGTAGTATCTAGGCCAATGTCCCCTGACATGTGGCAGCTGTGCAGTCTCCAGAGGATCTGGGACATGGTCCAGCAGATGCAGCTCCTTTATCTGGACACTGCAAGATGGGTGCAGACCCCTCCCACTCTCCAGGGGTTAGTAGCCATGCAGATTTGTGAGTCTACATTAATTTTGGATTATATCCCTCTAAGCATACACTAAATAAGGTTTGTGCTTGACACTATATCTCACCAGAGAGGTTGAGATGAGTGAAGTTTAACAGAGAATTCCAGCTAAAATAGACACTACCAGTGCTATGCTGGAAGGTTTGCTTTCCCTTTTCCCCAACCTCTGCCACCATCACCAGAGACACAGAGTTATCTGTGAGCTTTGCTCCATCCTCCACCCATCACAGCTCCACGACCAACAAAGGCAGACCACTTACCTGTTGCCTTTTCAGGGTTATTGCACATGAAGCACTGCCAAGTTCCCGTTTCCTCACTGTAGCCGAATAAATCAAAGAACCTCACTTCTTCCAGGTGCATCTGCACGTGGTCCAGGTCCTAGGCCAATAATGAGAAAAACCAAACTCACTCACGAGGTGAACCGCTGCATGGTTAACAGCTCGTAACCTGAAATCACAGAGGGATGGACAGCAGGTGCCAATGAGTGTCCTCTTCCATGTGTCTCCTGTGGGCAAACAACCTGCCAGGGCAAATGTGCTAAGCAGGATCTCTCTCTCTCTCTCATCAGTAGCAGCTTATACATATATATATATAAAATAGGTCTGTAGGAGGCAGAGGACTGCTCTGGTTTTTTTTTTTCCTCTCTTCAGCACTGCTGGCAGCAGTGCACTCAGCAGTCCTGTCCAGCATGTTTCCCACCAGCTGAACCACCTTGATTACCTCCAGCCCTCTCGCCGGATTTTTTTCAATGATCCATCTCTGTGGTCTCTGCTAACATGCTACAGTGCTGGGGACTTCCTCCTGTCCAACCAGATCACCCATTAGAGCAAGAGTTAGTGGCGGGGGACCACTTTATTTTTCTTTTTTCTTTTTTTTTTAAAGAAAGAATAGAGGCTCTGAACCCAGCTGCCTGTGAGAAGCACTAACACAAATGTTTAATGTGAATGTTAATATGAACATTTCCAAAAACCCAGCAACAACAAGGCTGATTTCTCTCATGCAAAACACATCCAGGTAAACGTGACATTATATTGCCAGTGACAAGACAGGAAGGTAAGGATTATGCATCTGCAAAGTAAACTGAATGTCTGACTTGATGAAAGAAACCTACAGAAAGTATACTTGCAGCTTCAAGCCTGAGAAAAGCCAGAGGGTGCTGGTTTTGAGGCAATTAATAACACTGTATAATTCAGTGCATTTTAAACCCTGTTATTTAATTTTAAAACAGATTGTGATCTCCCACTTAAACAGATGTTGGCATTAAATAACAGCAACCAAGTTACCAATAACAGCAAACAGAAAGGGAATTACCAGGACCGCTCAGAAAACATTCCTATTTATTTGCGTGGGGTCTTCACAGATCTGCAACACCACACACAGCAGCCCAAAGAAAACACGGATTTATGCAGTCAGTGGGGAAAATACCATCCCTTGCCAAGGGACGTTAGTTCAACACACTAAACAAGGCTGTGCAAAGGACGGAGTTGTCCGATTTGGGTCTTTTCAGGCAAGCTTTAGTGAAGGAGAGGGAGCAGGAGGCTGGCTGGCTCAGGGAGACCCAGCAGCACAGCATCTCTCCTCCTCAGCCTCTTTCAACCCGGGAAATGGCCAGGAAACATCTGTTTTCACAAGAATCGAAATGCCCGAGACCACTTCAGACCTCTGGCCATTGCCCCGGATAACAGGCTCAGTTGAGCCAAATGTTGAGTATGGGCTCTTGGGTGCCCCCACCCTCTGCACGCCAGAGGCCATCTCCTGATGGATTTTAGGCTGTCTGAAAGAAGGATAGCAAGACAGAATGGGGAGCATGACTCACATCACCTTAGAAGCTCCAAACGACAAAGATTTTCTTCCCTTTCCAGCAGGAACATGCAGAGAAATGGGCTTCACAACACACGGGAAGACAATGATCACACGACAAAGGTCCCAGACACATGTTGGCTTTGTTTGCAAGAGGGTGCTGCCGGGCAGCAGCCCCACAGCCCAGCTCTTCTCTCCATCCTTGCATAGGAGATAAGCAGCCAGGCTGCAGCAGAGAGGTCCCCTGCACTCCCTGGCTGCCTTGGTGGGCTCCCTCGTAACGCTCGGCTGTGCAATTCCTTATGCCTCGTGTGCCTGTTCACTGGGGTCAGGGCTGCATCCATACCTCTGCGCAGTTGGCTGCTGGGCTGCCCTGCCCCAGCACGCTCAAACTGGCTTATACTGGGGATTGCAGGTAAAACTTGATTATTTTGCTCTGTAACTGCTCTTTATGCATTGCTGAAGTTCTTATTTTCCTCCAAAGAGGAATTCTACACACTAGAGTTTAGCTGGCTGCTGTGCTGTGTAGCAGGAGCACTGTGCAGCTTCTCTCCGTATTTCTCCTGCCAGTCGGTGGGTCTGACGATCTGAGGCTCCCTGCCTCCCTTCAGATACTTCGTGCATGGGATCCCGAGCAGACACCTCCCTGGGCAGGAGAGCCGAGTCCTCAGGAGGGACAGACCACACCAGCCCCCCAGGGTCTCTTCTCCGCTGCGGGCTCCCGATGGAGGGACAGATGTCCCTGCAAGCAGGGGACAGCAGAGCAGAGCACGGGCAGCAAGGCACCCTGCCCCAATGTGCCTGATCCTCCTCCCACTGTGACATCTGGGAGGATACAAGATGGGCAAAATAACGATGGTGCTGCTCTCAGCGGGTCTGTGCAGGACATTGTAAGGGCATGTGGATTACGCCAAGCAAAAAGCCTAGGAGCTTTGCCATCCTGTGAAAAATCTTTTAGTGGCTGCAATGAACCAACTCTAGACTGAAAGAGAACAAATACCACTGAAATATCAATGCAGCAATCTTTCTTTTCCACTCTGTACTCTAGTACGCTTGAAATAATTTGCAATAAGCCACTTATTTCAGGAGGGAAGCACAGGGAAAAAGCATAATTGGAGAGGAGAGATTTGTCTCATCCCCATGCTCCATCACCTTGAAAACTTCAGTGACTCCACTGTGAAAACGCACTGCGTAAACTGAGATAGCAAAGAAAGGAAAGGGAAGAACAGAACTAACAATGGCTTAAAAATGTTAATTATTCTCCTGCAAAGCTCCTCAACAAAAGACTCTCTTAAGGCATCACATGGGGCTCGTAAAGTAGTCACCATCTCACTGTTCTGACACAGCATGAGTCAACACAAAGAATTCAGCAACGAGCTCAAAACCGGCTTAGTTTTTGTAATGTGGCCTGTGTGTACTTTGATAAAGAACTATGAAGCAACCAAACGGAAATCTGTAAGGATGTACATCTGGAAGTGCTTTACTTCTGGCACATCTTAAGCCATGCTGTATAAATATTTTTTGTGGCATGAACAGGCTGCCCAGTGAAACACGACATGCTTTCTGTTAGCCAGGTATTCGCTGCAATTCCTTGCACACGCATCCCGGGCCAAATTCAGAAATAGCTTACAGTGATGTAAATCTGAAACTATTTCTCAGAATTTACTCTGGAATAAATCATTGATGTAATAGATTTTTCTCCAGGTTTGCAAAATGCTTCTAAATTCACGTAGCCTGGATTAGCCACAGGGTCACAGGGCGAAAGCGGAGCAATTGCAGAGCAGTGTCGCAGCACTGACTCCGCTGTGGTTCCTGTTGGCTGCTGGGGTCAGACCTTCCCCACGTGCTCACAGCACAGAAATTTCTCGGTTCCGATAAAGCATTCAGACATTGCTGTCACATGATGCATAAAACTTAATACAATACAGGATGCTGACACTGCATTTATATCAACAGATTTTAAAATATTTTAAATTAAAAGTGCTCTGCTTACTGAAAGAACCACACACCCATAATTTTGCTTCCTGCACTACTGGCAGAGGAATAATATTAACAACTACAATCATTTTGTCAAATCATTCACAATATTTGAAATTCTATTAGCAATGGGAAGAACTTCGGAAACGAAAATTTCAAATTACTGCAGAAGCTTAGTCTGTCAAGCAAAGTAAGGACTAGGTCATGCCAGGAATGCTCCAGCTGGATTTTTTGGGAACATAAAAGCTAAAGGAAACCTTCCTTATGGCAGGCCTAGGTCTCACTCCCAGAAAACACAATGGGACTTTTCTTAGTAAACTGAATGGAAATTGCACTAGAAACAAACTCACATTTTATATTAATAAGCAAGACCAAAACTGAGAAAGTAAATCCAGCAGCATACTGCGGAGACCAAGACTGAATACTAAAATCTTTTACCATTTCAGATGCATTATATCTGCCTGACTGTCTTCAGCCTCCGAAGGCTGTTAGGCAATCTGCAGCTCATGGAGTTTCCAAACTTCAACTCACTGCTTAATTCATTATATCAGTGAAGATCAGTATCTCATTTTCCAGTTCTGCTATTTTGGGGACTCAAAGATACTCTAATTGTCATGGAGTGACGAAAGTTCCCAAAATAGGCCAGATACTAGTATCTGAGCAGTAGTAGGATTATGTAACCAATGCACTGGAGACTAATCACGTTTCTAGGGTGTTGGGCATGTTTTGTAGACTTTGTGTGCATGATGCACTACGTCTAATCCTACCCATGAAGGCATGCTCTTCCGTAAGCTCTTTATTCACCCCAAACTCTTTTACACTCTACCGGCTCCGACTTTCGACTAGTAGATCTTGGCACGGGCTCAAGTTAAGCCAGTATTGAACAGAAAAGCAGTTCTAATGCCTTTGGATGAGTCAAGCGAGGATTTCAATAGCAGCTAAAATACTTAGTGCAAGCTCCACTGTGTCTAAGTAAAACTGGCCCATAAGATATGGGGATCCCCTACTCCTCTTACAAGCCGCAGCAGGAGTTCCCACTTCAATGCAACGTTATCTTGGGGGTTCAGAAGGTGTTTCTAACAAAACTCCTATTTTTAAATCAGCCATAACCTTAGTAAATTAATCTTATTCAGTCAGACATCTTCATGCATACAATATTCTGAGACAGAGCATTTAAAAATCACGTTTGACAATTCATTTCATCCAATTGAGCTGGATGGAGATGTTCAGAAATAAACAGATATTTGTTTTACAATCCTACAGCGTCCTTTTCCAAGAAGCCTGATTAATAGCTTTGAAATAGCATTTGCTGAAATCCCGGAGACAGTAAACAGCTTTGAAAGAGTAATCTTTTAAACTGATGGGGGTAACTAATGGTGCATGTGCAAATGATCGTTTCCATAAAATCCAAGTCGGTGTTTAACTAGGTGAATTTCTAAAGTGGCTGCCAAACAGTCCATAATGGCAGCTAATCTGAATCTAGAGTTTGAAACTGAGAGCAGGAAAAAATCCATATGTAGCATCACTAGTTTTCATCATGTCAGGAACAATCCACATGAAGCATGTAGGAGGGGGTGAAGAACAAGCCTGGAGACCTTTCAAAGCCCAGTACAAAACAACACTGTGGACCCTCTGCGGAGGTTGAAAATATAATGGCCGGTGAACATTTTTCAACATCCCCACAAGCTGAGTGCTTCATAGAAAAGGGAGGTCAGAGGCACACGCTGTGGATCACCGTATGGCCATCTGGGAGAAGAGGACTTGGCATGGCAGTAAGTGCAAATGCTCGGAAGACAACAGAGCTAAGGCAAAGAAGGGGAAGGGGCAGGGAAAGACGTTTTGTTTTTCACGATTTGAGCACAGCAAAGACTTGCTGTAGCTGTTGTAAAGGTCTTTGTACAGCTGTTCTAAAAGTCAGGGCAAAGTTGTTCTATTTTTTTTTTTTCTGAGAAAAAAAACAGCTTACCTTTTGGTGTGGAAATGTAGACTGGATCATGGCAGTTTCAAAACTGTGTGTCCCCTTGAGCTGTGTCTTCTCCCACAGGGCCTTGAGGACTTGCACAGAATTACTCTGTATGGACAAAGGTTCTGCAAACAAGCTCTGAATAAAATGTTGAAAACAGGATTTCAAGCGTTTTTCACTTGGCCATTAACAAAGAGCATCTTGTTCTTACAGTGGGGCAGCCATATGAATAACCAGGGATTAGTTCATTTCTTTGTAAGGAGTTACAATAGATCAATATACACACAGTTAGATAAATCCTCAAATATTTCATTTCCTTTGGGGCTTTTTTTATTGTACGTTACATGTCTTTAAGGTCTGTGGCTCACCAATTATCTATCAACTACCACTACGCATAGCAAGTTACATGCCATTTTTGTATTGAAATGCTAGTTTATCAAAATGTTAGCAACGCTGGCCTCTGTAAACCAGATGCAGATCTCAGTGACGTGCATCTTTTTAGAAAAAGACATGTCATTTACCAGTTAACGCAAAGAGATGCTTAGCACCATTGCAGGTTTGTATATGTTTATTTGGACCTGACTCCAGCTCTTGGTCCCCGTGCAGGGAAAAGTAACAGGGCAGTGTTTGCAACTGCACTGAACACACAGTGGGATGAAATGCAAGAGAAATAACTCCACAGAAGATGTTCAACACAGATTTTGCTGGCAGAGTTCAGGAATTTTCATCCCCTGAACATTCACAAGACAAGATGAAACCTGTGTTGGGTTGAGTGCTCTCACCTCCAGAGCTCCCTATTTCAAAGGACAGCAAGGATACAACCTTATGCTGCCTTGAATTATTCTAGTATTTCAACAGTGTTAAGTACTTCGTTGTATAAACTGCGCACAAAGTCAATGTTACAGGAACACTACTACAGCTGAGAGAGCTTAGCGTTTCTGCCTCTACTATATCTGCTACATGATCTTGTAATTTAAAAATGCATTTGCATGCAGGAGCCAAGTTAAGAGTGCACAAGCAAATCTGATTTTCCATATTTCAAGTATTAGATTTCACAATATGAACAATGTCCTTTTAACGTAGGTTTCCTGGATGGATGTTCCTTCTCCTCTTTCTAAGAAGAAACTCAACAACCCTAATCCCACTGTCTGGCATCCAACTGACACAGACACACTTCAGTAGGACGCAACCAGGAATTTTTATCGTGGCTGAGGCAATGCATTTTTTCCAGCTAAGCTGTCAGAAACAGTCGGATCATTTTGTCCAAATTAAAAGGGAGAAGCAGTCAGCTCCAGGCAGCCACCTGGCACAAGAAAATGGCAGCCCAATTAGTTCGCGTTTGGCAAATTTATGAGCGGCTTTAGGGAAGGTGTTAGAAAGGGACACGTCAGACAGCCCCTTACTTACTGGTGCTACCACAGGGGCGTGACACTGTCCCACCTGATGAGGGAAATTAAGCCATAAATCATATAGCATTAGAGGATTATTTCAGTGAAAGAATCTGTGAAACTAAGCATCCTGCCTATTGAATAACCTAACATCACCCCTTATTCTAATTTTCTTTCATTAATCATCACTTAAATGTAAGACAATTTCTCAGATCTGCACTGACATACTCTTCTCTTCCTACTGCCCTGCACTAATAATTTGCCATTTCACAACTTCCATCCAAGGGTTTCGAAACATGACATAATTATTCACTAATATTTTAAAAATTAAATAGAAAGCAGGGTCATGAAATTAAGGATCTGTTCTGGAGACCTGAGAGGAAAAAGCCTTTCTTCTTGCTTTTCCTTTTGCAGAATGCAATGTCAAACAGAATATGGAGTGACTGGCAAAAAAGGAATAAATATACAGTAACTGGTATTGAAACCTTCAGAAACTGTATATTAGTCATCTGTCTGTGAATCTATAACAGATCTGCTGAAAAGCACATTTTTATCATCAGCCTTTCATTTAACTCATTATTAACACACTATAAATATATTTTATGTCAAATTTATCTCTTGTACAATTTCACAGGCTTAAATAACATTATCCCAGGGCTGAATTTAGTGCCCTGTATTTAATTTAATAATAGTTATATATCCAGTACTTAAAAGCTTTAGGATTTTGAACAAAGAAAAACATAAATTATCTGACATTAAACACCATCCTGATGCACAGCAGGCTCAAACGCTTGGTGCACCACAGGAGGAACTTTTTTTTTTTTCCTCCATAAAAAAGCATATTAAGTGCTGTGTTCACAGCATCTTTGCAAAGACACAAACTAAACTGCATTGCTTCAAGCCTGGCCCCAGCAGCATGGGAGGATTCTGCTGGGGGCTCCTTGGCACAGAAGCCCGGGGCCAGGGGTAGCACTAGCACAGCTGAAGCAAACTAGCAAGATTGTAGGGAATAAAAGCAAAGCTTTGGAAAGAGTAGCTGCAGTAGGACAAATGCAATTACCCAGCCTGGGGCAGGGAAAGCCAGGGAAATGGGGGGACCGGTGTTTGGGGGCAGCATCTGAAGGAAGCAGGACCCAGCAGGGGCACGTGGGGATGGGGAAGAGGGGCAATGGGCACCTGGGTGCAGAGGAACGGGGAAGGAAAGTAATATTGCCCCTGTGAGCTGGGAACGGTGCGAAGCTCAATAGTCCTGATAAAAGATGGAACTGGCAGGGCCAAATTCAGGGTAATCTGGGAAGGGGTTAAAGGGAATTCAATGAAAAATGTATCACAAAAAGCCTAGGCACCAGGGATTAAAGGTGGATCAGTGATTAAATTGTCAGTGCAACTGATTCAAACCATGAACCGCAGACAGAGCAGAGGTCATTGTGTTAAAATCCAGCGGCAGGGGCAGCGAAGGCTGCCCAGCAGGGAGCGAGGCGTGCCAGCTCTGCCACCCGTCTCCTCTGCTTCTACCCCTCCTTTCTCGTTTTTGTGCATTTTAGTACTTTTGTCCATATTTTTCAACATCTGTTTTCCTCTCATCAGGAATAAAATGATAAATTGGTAACATAATTCGTTTATCCTCTCTAGGTCCTGTTAAAAGTCAACCTCTTTCTTCAGGTTTTCATTTACAGAGTAATTAAACTTCTTTGTTTTCAACCTTTCACATTGTCTTCTCACCCCTGTTTCTGCATCTGCTTTTCTTTGCTTCCTTTGCTCTACTCTGTCACTGTCCTCTCCTTCCCTGACCATCCTCATTCCTCATCCACAGCAAAGCCCTCGTCCCCACAAACAGCTCACACAGGCACCTCTGGAGCCACGGAGACCACTTCTTGCACTGAAGCACCCAAATACTCCTACTGACCTCCATTTTTTAAAAATACTTTTTGTATTTATTTCTAGGTGCAAACACAGGGAGGAGTGATTTGAGCTGTTAAATTCACAGCATAACTCACCATACATGTTTTAAATTTCAGATAAATCCTTTTTACTTCTACAGTTGCATTAGGGCGGGATGAACTGTGGTGAACAGCTCTGCATAGGTTAAGAAACCAAACTACTATTTTAGCACAAAAGCCATCTGCTTCATCTTGAAGTGTGAATGTAGGGTTTTCTCTTATAATTTCATACTATTTGTAACCTATTAGCAAATTCCACGTATGTCCAAATACTGGGCTGTATTTGGAAACGGTATTAAATGCGAGAAAATAGCTTTAGGGTTGGTAGGAGAACAGCACTGATCAGATTTGCAAGTCCTGCTCAGTCAAAACTTCTGCAGTAAAAATATCGCAGTGGATGCTGCACCCTCTAACCTCCACCTGCAGCCTTGGGGTTGATTCTGGTCCCCTACAAATCCACTGCAATGCTCCTGCTCGTTTGCAAGGCACCTGGAACTTACTGGAAGTTTTGCCTGAATAAGAACAATAAGTTTCGGTCCCACTTTTTTATTCCCAGACTTTGTAATCTCTCCAGACAATTTGAATTTGTTGTATTTAATAGAAATATACAAACTTATAAACTGCAAAATCACTTCAACCTACTATAATGACTTTCTGAGAAATCACAAGGGTCACAAAGCACTGTGGATTAGAAGCGTGTTTAAAGAGATTAACCATTAAAACATTTTTTCCAAGTACAAAGTTAACAATAGAGAAGTGCCACTAATTTGTATTGCACACACCTGCTGAAAGAGGAACATGATGTGGATCCACAGCGGAGGCTGCTGGCTGATGAGGGTAAAACTGGATTTACTGTACAGGCAGTAATGGCCCTTCAGGGGACAGCTGAAGAACAGCTTTGCTACACAACTTCTGACAGTATCTAGAAATAAATATACAGAATGTTAAAATCAACTATAAACATAAAAGACAGAAACCTAACTGTCCATTACCAGCGTACGTGCAATCAAGCAGTGCGTGGGCACACATTTCCACTACGGGGGTATCTCAGTCTGGGTCAACTCCTGCAGCGTTCAGAAGAGCGTTGCTGTGTCTGTACCCTTAAATTAAACACAAGCTATCTGACAGTACTGGAGAAATTTAGTCTCCAGTGCTTTAAATCTTATAGAGTAATCATTTACTCCCAAATGTAAAAGGTGCAAGACAGTGCACAGTCAGGCTGTTTATCTTCTTTGTGCTTTCTCACGCATTCGGTACCGTTGTGTAGTTTATTGAACCAGACAGATGTCAAAACTGTGCATCACTTATTCTTATTTAAAGAGTTTGTTGGAAAAAACATCCCATATTAGGAAATAGCCATATAGGGGCCTGACATCTGTGGGATCCTTGTCGAGACTTTGCGCAGCCGAAAGCTGGTGTCTGTAGGGATGGAGGGGTGCAGCACACAGCTCCCAGCCAGGAATGGGCTCATTCAGCCACTGGTAAAAGCCGCGGTACTTTCCCTCTTTGCAACGGATCCTCCAGGAGCCAAAAGATGCATAAATCGATTTACAACACTACTGTGCGTGAATCACGTTTGCTGTACAGAGCATCTTATAAATTCACCATCAGAAATACCACAGTTTCAAAGAAGAGCGTTACTGAGTATTCAGTGAGCCCTGCGACATGGTGGGGAGCTGATGTGCCAGGTCCTGCCCCGCACCACGAGGGCTCCCAGTTGCGGCCCCTCTCCCCGTCCACCCAGGAGCCCCAGCCCAAGCTCAGGTCTGCCTGAACCTGCCTGTGCAGAGATGCTCTGGCTACAGCCTGGCTTCTAGGGGCTCCAGGTTCTACAAACCCTGCTTCTCATCAAGCACTTATGCTCCAGGTCTGCTGGCCATACCCAATTTCTTTGCACACTAAGCCAGGATGCTGGGGCTTTCGCAGTCATTCGCCGAGAGGCACAACACACAAGGGACAGGAATCATTGCTGCTGCCATATGACAAGGGACAACACGACACAGTGACTTGCTCAAATCAGCAAGCCAGTTCGAGGGCAGCCCCTGGCAGAACCTGCAGGCCACAACTTCTGGCACAGCCACAGACTTCACAGCAAAAAAACACATGGAGAAAGAAAAGGTGTGGAGCTCCAGGTTCAACAGGACAAGGGCCTGCAAACGCACATACAGTTACACAGTGGGAAAGGTGGGATATGTCCATTCACAGCTGTGACTCAGGGTCACTCACAGTCCCAGCTCTGGTACACTACAGACAAAGCGTCTCCAATCCTCACTGCTCTGTCAAACACTGATCATCTTTGCCATCTGTGATCATGTCATCTGTTGATAAAAGTCCCACAGAGGTTACAGGCAATCTGAAGGTGTCCTTTGGGATCAACAGGGCAGTTCAAAAGCTCTATGCTACGTAATGTTACCTGACTCTGAACTTCCCATGCTGGTTTTAACTGGAAACGAAGCCCTTGAGATGCATGATTCTACTTTTGGAAAATATTGACCTTGAACCCTCGTTTTCTGTCTTTGGATGACTACTCATAATGATAACAGCATGTTAGGCATAACCTAATCAGACTTCTCTAACTTAAAATAGTGGTATCTCATTTTATAGTCCCTTTGAACGGGACCAAGTGGCTATCCAACGTAAAAAGGCATGGAAAACAAAAGACGGAGATCCTTAGATGATGACCTTGATGCAAACACAGGGGAGAGCTGCACCCTCTTCACCCAGCTGGAGAATTGAACTTGGAAGGGGAGGGGAACAACTAGCCCCACCAGCTGCTGCTGCTGCACTTGTTTCCTACCTAAAGACAGTAATGACACACAGACAGACAGACAAACTGCCCTGCACTTGCAGATCAGCCTGCTAGACTGATCCATGCACAAAGCCACCGATGCTCACCTCTCCTGTGGCCCTGTCCTGCCAGCACCTGCAGAGTCAAAGCCAAAGCATTTTCAAGGAGAGCAGAGAGCAGCGTAGGCTCCTGCGGAGTCGGCCAGCCAGGTCTCACCGTGCAGCATCCACAAAATGAATCACACAGTTGAGAAAGCTGACACGGGCCAGCTGTGCAGGGAACATTACTCAGAGTCTCGTGCTATCCTGGTGAGTCACCGTGCAGTGAAGGTGTAGGAATAAAATGCTGTAAGAAAATATCCTAACTGGAAAAATGAGTTGTAACTTTTTAGAAAATTTGACTAATGGAAGACAGTTTAAATAGCACAGCCTTCTGAAGCTACTGAGAATGAGAGCCAGCAACAAGGAAGACTGATACCAGAAGGCAGCCTTTCTGTCCAACAATAGACCATCTTGAAATACTTGTTGTTTTTAACATTTTTCATCTAATCAAGATGTGAAAGCATAGGAGAGAAATGTAATAAATTCTGTATTTCACATAAAAACACCACATGTGAGGAATCAGTTTACCAGAGGTACAAAAGGATGGGTCCCTTGAGGAAAAGTATCAATGGATCAGATTGTCACTAAAACTGCAGAAAATTCAAAACTGGGATGTTGGAACCTGCCGAAGATGCTACAGAGAGGCCAGATGGCTGTTAGGCTGGGGGGGGGAAAACTTCAGAAGCTGGCAAGTGAAAACCACTTTATTATCCTTTGACAAAGCTGTTTGAATTTGCCAAGAAAAGGAAGTCACCAGTGTCAGGCTGGGACTGCAGAGTTCATTGAGACTCCGCTATAGCCCAGGAGAAGAGATCTGAGATGTAAAGGCACAGGAAGATTAAAGTTAGACTCCACAAAAACCAGTAGAGTCGCTATGCATACTGTGGGGAAACGCACACAGGCCAAGACAATGCACAATATTTGGAAGTGAACACAAGGACCCAACCAGATTGTACCGACTGTACAGAAAAGGATAACAGCAGCACTCCTTCCTCAGAGGATCACTTACATGGTATAATCAGCAACATTACAGCAGATGAAGCTTGGGTCATCTGGAAACCAATGGGGTGTTCATTAATCTTTAATCATAGGCAGATGCATAAGCCAATATGGGGCCAGAAGGAGAAAGCAGAAGAAAAGCCACAGGCACTAGGAGATCAGAGGGTCAGACCAGGTGGTGAGCTTTCCTCCCAGACAGGGAGTTCATGAACCAAGTCAAAACGATGTTGAGCTGAACAGGACCTCAAACATCATCCAGATCACTCACCTCCAAAGACACAGGAGGAAGGACCTAGGCCAGCCCCAGCTCTCCTAAACCATGCCTGAGCCAACAAGAAAACCCATCCGTATTTGTCTCTAGAGAGTGCATTTAGCAGAGGACAACTTTGAAGATATTTCCTTTGCTCTGAGACAGCGACGGAAAGAGGAGCTGAAGTGGGGCCGCTGGTCTTCGCTTCACTGAACATACCAAAAAAAGAGGCATGCTCATTGGTGTGAGGAAGTACAGCACTCTTTCCTCTTATGTAGGCCTGAAAAAATTAAAATATTACAGGAGAATGTTGCCTTGAGGAAGGGAAGAATCCACATGAAGTGGTGGCTTGATGCCAAGCATTGGGCATCCATAGGCTGCTCTTTGAAGACGACAATATTGATTTGTGCACATTGACTAAATCCTGTGGAATGTGGAAGTGCTGTTTGGGTCATGTCAATCGCCCGAGCACAAACATACTCCAAGATCTACAGTGGGACAATATTAGAGGCATACGACCATAAGCTTTCAGCAGTAGAAAGCCAGGGCTTAAAGTTAAGCCAACAAAGATGCAAATGCTGCTGAACTGAGATAACAGTTCTGAAAAGAAAACTAACTTAGCTGCAGATCACAGATACATCACACCCATAAGCAACACACTCACCTTAGCAGGAAAAAGATGGGGTATAAAATCCACAGCTCTTGGATTAGTGGCTATGGGGAAAATTTTAGTTTAACCTAATTACCCAAACCTACAGGTTCATATCCAAACCTGCCCGTGTTCATGTTCAATATAAAGAAGGAGTTTCAGAAACTGAAGGGGTTAATTAGAGCGACCCTAAGTCCTGGGACATATTAAAGCACAAAACTAAATGATGTCTCCAAGGAGGCTGTTGACAGAATGCTCTTCCAACAGCACGGTCCAAACTAAAGACCCCTGGTTTATGTATCACAGATGCTAACAAAACTTTAACTTCAATGCGCTCAACCAGAAGTAGAGGCTTGGCCTTGGTCCCTGTGTGTGAAAAGTTTATTGCTTCCTTATGGGAAATGGCTCTTAGCTAAAAGTGACGATAAGCCACGCACTGCCACTGTGAAAAGGAGTTGGCAGTCAATGCCTTCCTCTTCAGTGAGTACGGTGGTTATTTTTTCAGTTACAAATGTATGAATTGACAAGAAACCTGGGAGGCATTTAAAGGCTGCAGGCAAATATTGGAGTGCATTAAACAACCATGCCAGGCAGCAGAGTCCAGAGCTAGATTTCTTGTCACCCACAGTAGGTCCACTTCAAGCTATTTAAATCCCACCTGGGCAGTCTCCCACAGAAGTCATTCTGGCTGTGAGCAGAGGGTGGCAGAGCTCCAGAACACCAGCCCCTGGTTAGCAATTAAGAAAGGGTGCTCAGTGTTAGGTGGGATTGTGTTTGATGGGACTGCGAAGGAGGTTCCTAAATGCTGCAGAACAAAAATTGCAGAGGATATATCAAGAGACACAAAACCCTAACAAATTGCTTAGCAAGACATTGTGGATGACATGGAGAAAAATGCTGAGGCTGATAATACTTGCCAAAATAAATGTCAGCTAAAGCGCTGGAGTCCATGCTGGCTGAGCAAAAAGTTAGTTCCTGGAAAGACGCAGCATTCATTTGTCAATACCAACTGAAAAAAGCCTCCTACTCAGACAATCTTCAAACCTTTGGTATGAGACGAGCGATTACTTATAGCTATTTCTGCTACATTTGATATGTTGAATCTGGCAATGTCTGATAACGACCTAAAGTTTACTGCATGTGTTTTTCAATGGTTTGCAATGAACTAACAGTTTCAACATATAACAGCTAATCTCAGTTATCCCAAAGTCAGTGGAAAGTGGTATTTAAATAATAAACCTATTCTGATGAGGACTAAGATGACCCTGATCCATATAGCACTGTTACATTGTATTTCACTCAAGTGCAAACCAACACACCCGTACCATGGGAATTCATTTTTATGGTCATAGGAGACCTGTAAATAGATAGGCAAGGCCAAATTAGTTTCTTGTCATCATCTGGGCACATGAAGCTGCCCAGAACGAAGCTGGGCACATTTTCAGGAAAACAATGAGTCAGAAAAATATCTACGTTGTGCCATTTCACAAAATATTTTAAATGGAAAAAACCTGATCATTTTAATTAATAGCATCATCAGAGACTGACCCACAGCATATGAGATTGGCACACTGGATGTAGACACATTGCAGAATAACCAGTGGCCCGTTGTATTACCAACTCCCACACCGAGACAGACCTCTAACTAAAAATACGAATTGTAATAGTCGCATAGGTTGAGTCACAGCCTTCCAAAATTTGGTAGCATCCACTGAAGGTGAAGGAGCAGGACTGAAAGCGCTGCCTTCCTGCAGTGCTGCCCGCTGGAGCACTTTCCACCCAGGAAGGTACACATCTTCTGCTCACAGGTAACCAAGTGCTCAAGTGTCTAGCCAAAGTTTTGGGAGATCTTGAACCACTGCAGATTTCTCTTTCTAACATTATGAATAATAAAATAGATTTAAACTTTTATTCAAATGTAACCATGGTAGTAGAGTTCTCTTGTACTACACCCCTTATAAAAACATTACAGAAGTTGTAAATATTATTCAACAGGTTATCAGAGTCTGTCGTGCTCAAAATATCCCCCCAAATGTCTGTTATATATGGCAAGTGTTATCCTACCACCCAGCTGTTGTTAGACAATAACTTTTGTATGCTATGTTTTCATTTTTAAGAAGCCGAACGAAAGCATTGAATGTTTCTAGAAGTGGCAATATTACCCTTTACAAATATTTCCCCACTCGTGTAGCAGTTTCGATTCAGAGTCTATGCACTGTATCCCACTGTAGCAGAGTAATAACATTCACCATGGGTTTTGATATTTCTAGTATAATATTGCACTTTTATAATATCTTATTCAACGACCCCAAAGAACTGTTACTGAAACCTCAAAACATCCATCACAGGAGGTCATTTTTGCTGTACCTTGTGGATAAGTTAGAAGTGTGGCAGGATCATTTAGGAGCAAAGCATGCGTGTAACACATCTGTGTTCATACTTGCGCTCAGACACACTCTAACCGAGAATGAAAAAGGTGCTTTTTGTAGTATTTATGAATTGCATGTACTTATTATGTACTCAGTATGATATGCAGCTTAAGAAAATACATTTTGAGCTTTCCTAAAACACACGTACATAAATTGCCTGAGCTTTAGGTAAGCTCTGTTGCATACTTTTCCCAGTCCATCATTGCAATGTTATATAAAAAAAACTATGAACCAAATATCAACCCTGTGTGATCTCAGCGGATTTCAGAGGAGTTAAAGCAGAGATAATAAAACATAGCGAGACCTACTGACACCTGTGAAACTTGAAGGCAGTCATTTCTAGGGAAAACAACTCTCTGCATTTGCACTTGGCAATGCACAGCAGCTGACAGAGGGGAATCTGATGAGTGAGCAGGGATCAGGTCTGCAGGTTTAGCTAGGAAAGGGGAGCATACAAAAATTTTTGCTAGGAAGAACAAAAATAAATCACTTGCAGGCTTGAGTTAGCAAAAAAGCTTTGAAGGTGAACAGAAACCAGTCTCGGCCTACAAAGGTGAAGACAACTCAGTTCCCTAAATCTCTGTGTAATTCCCCATGTGGAAACACAGAACCACTCACCCTGACTTCGCCTGGTAAGGAAAGATGAATTTAGCCCCAAAGAAACTTTCTGGGTATCAGTAAGATACAACACACAGGAGATTCCTGTCAATAAAACCTACTTGCTCTGCAACAGCTCCCCCAGCACATGGCACATCTTGACGAATGCTTGTAATCCAATGTTGACTAAAGGTCCTTTTGATGTGATTTAAAACAATGAAGTCCAAATTATGGCAAACATGGATCTGCAACTCTTTAAAATAATTGGTCAAAAGTATGTAAGGGGGAGAGGAAGGAAAAAATTAACTAATTTCCCTGAGGCCATTAAGCCTATTACATTGGTCACATTTAAGCTACATGTTTACAGACTCTAGAACCAGTTTTGTACTTTAAAAACTACTGTCGTTTCTAAAAGTGGAAAGCAAATTTGAAGCAGGGTGTTTATGCTAACTTCTATTTCACTGAGTAACCTGTCCCATCTGACCTAAATTAGGATTTATGGAAACACCATTTCAACCACTAGATCTGCGACTCTAATAGCACTTCTATACTGCATGGGCTTATAGAGGCTGTCCTGGTTTCAGCTGGGATAGAGTTAATTTTCTTCTTAGTAGCTAGTAGAGTGCTGTGTTTTGGATTTAGGATGAGAATGATGTTGATAACACACTGATGTTTTGGTTCTTGCTGAGTAGAGTTTACACCAGTCAAGGACTTTTCAGCTTCCCATGCTCTGCCAGGTGCACAAGAAGCTGGGAGGGGGCACAGCCAGGACAGCTGACCCAGACTGGCCACAGGGCTATCCCATACCATATGACATCATGCTCAGTATATAAACTGGGGGAAGAAGAAGGAAGGGGGGAACATTCGGCATGATGGCGTTTGGCTTCCCAAGTAACCATTACACATGATGGAGCCCTGCTTTCCTGAGGATGGCTCAACACCTGACTGCCGATGGGAAGTAGTGAATGAATTCCTTGCTTTGCTTTGCTTGTGTGCATGGCTTTTGCTTTCCCTATTAAACTGTCTTTATCTCAACCCATGAGTTTTCTCACTTTTACTCCTCTGATTCTCTCCCCCATCCCACTGGGGGGGGGGGGGGGGAGTGAGCGAGCGGCTGCATGGTGCTTAGTTGCCAACTGGGGTTAAACCACAACAGAGGCTTTAACTATGAAAAAAGAAAAAAAAAAAAAACAACCCAGAGACAGACCCGTCATGACTATTTAAGAGTGCTAGCTCTTGGAGCTGGACAATGGATACAATCATTTTGCTTGGGCCAGGAAAATCCCTTGTACATGTCAACACATCAAAAGATACTGCACGAGGAGGAAAGGGACAGTTCAGGGACAAGATGATAGGACACCAGGTATGTCTTCATTGTAGCATTGACCTAGGATAGGCAGTCACAGGTAAATTCACACACCGCCTTGGTCTGAATGCCAGTCATCCCTATAGCCGTGCTGCTGTATTACTTGTGTGAAAAATGAGCTTCTCGCGCACCAGTGAGCTGCTGTCGGCTCAGCCACGCTCTGACTTTCTCAGAATTACAGCACATTTTGTACGTCTTGTCAGCACTCCCTTTGGTAACAGCAGAGAAACCAATTTCCCAGCACTTGGGATCTCAGCCTGTGCTCCCACATCCAGGTGGAAAGGTGGCCGGCCTGGATCTACCCCATACTCAGGGAGAGGCCAGCGAGCTCTGGTGCAAAGCAGGTTTATTAGGTGAGAAGTCTGTGTATGTTGATGAGAGTTTTGTTTGGGCTAAGCACCAGCTCAGTTAACTCAGCAAAAGAGAAAAGTTCATAGCTCTGCTTCATCTCATTAGCAGCAAAGAAATACCTACTGCTGCTGAGCATCTGGGGTAACACACTGACCAGACAGAACAATTGCTTGTTTTATCTAGTTACTATGAATTATCCCTATTGGCGAGCACCTAAGAGCAAACCTAAGCCAAGACATTTTAGAGCTCTCTGCATCCCTCCACTCAAGCAGCTCCTCATCTCAGCCTCCCCCGGGCATCGTACCCAGCTGCGCCCGCGTCCTGCTCTCCTGCATCGTGGGCAGCAGCAGCTGGTGATGCTTGGGCACATGTTTTCCATAAAGAAGAATGAGTTCTCCTCCCTCCTCAGCCTGGCTTTGGCTTGGCTTGGAAGGAGAGTCCGAGTAACACAAGGAAAGGATTTTAAAACATGAAGAACCCGTGAAAGGCAATGCAAGGCACAAAACAACCCCACATAGTCACCAAATGCTCCAGATGGCAGAGATCGATCAAGATCCCAAGGAAACGCTCCTCTAGTCAAGAAACATTGCTCATCACATCTGTTGGCAAGTCTCAAACTTCTAGCAAGAAAATAAGCAACAACTTGTTTTTCCTACAGGAAAAAAGAGAATATATGTTGCAATTTTAAAGTTCACTACTAAGTGGTTGTGCCTGGGGAAAAAGAACAAAATATAAAAAGAAGAATGTCAGTAGAGTTGTTAGTTGTTGTTTATTCCAACTTAACATGCTGGGCTAAACCAGGAGGGACATAGGTAAGCAGGTACAGAGTCACTGGTTCTGGGAACAATTAATGCATTATTTGATTTATATTGGTAATCCTTTACTATTAAATAAAATCTGTTAATAGGAGTAAAAGTATGCTTATAAATTTCCCAGATAGAATCAAACCCACACATAAACCTGAAACCAGAGAATAAGAAATAAATAGAACTTTTAAAATTTCAGTTTTAAGCCCTTTTCACCTTCCTCAGTTTCCTTTTCCTGATCTCTTGAGTTTGGTTTACAAATAAGAATGCAAACAATAAATATGTTTATGGGAGAAAAGGATAATTTTTAAAGCAATCAGCTTCAAGAAATGCTGATTTATATTTTTTTAACACTACTAGCTTTGCATGCATGCCATAACTCAGTCCAATAGATTTCACCTCCAGTAAGTTACACAAAAATTAATGGAGAAGGCACGACTATAACAGGGTCTAGAGAGCCACTACAATGCACTCAGTACACCGAGTCCAAATCTGAGTAGCAAAAGCCACGTTTGAGAACATACAGATTAGCTTAACTTTATAAAACCCTTTACCATCGGTGTAATGAAAAGCCTATGTCATTTGGGAAGGTACAACAGTAAAACATCTCTGCCACATTGTCCCATCTTGGGAAGCAAAAGTACATTTACCTTTCTGCTGCCTATATCGATGACTGAAGTGCAAAGAGCCCATAAGGTGTGCGCAGGAAAGCGGGGTCCTGGGAAAATGTCCCACTCCTGCCGCTGCCTGGCTCCTCTGCGTCCCAGCCACATCCCTCAGCTGCCTCTGCCCAGCACCCCCAGGCTGGCAGAGGGCTGCTGGCTCACCCTGCCTGCACAGCGGGCACAGGCAGCTCCTGGAGGAACCGTTAGGTCCGTCCTGGTCAAACCCAGAAGCTCAGAAGTCAAAATCCTCCGGTTTGGCTTTCCCCTCGGGAAAGTGATAACACCACCCCACCAGGAATCTCCCAGCTACCAGGTAAAGCGCATCTGGAGACCAGCCTGTTTAAACTGATGCTTCCAGATGAGGTGCAAAGCACGCATGATTTGCTATTATCACGTATGTGAGGGCAGCAAGTTATGAGCATGTTCATGTTCCTATTACGCTCCCTGTTGCGCTGGGAGTTTCTCCGTGGTCTGGCGACGCAGATCACCGTGAGCGCGATGGCCATCCTGTGAGTTAGCACTTCCATTCTCACTGCCCGCCCTCACATTTGGGATGCATTTGAAATACCAGTCTTGTAGAATAAAATGCCAACTAATTTTTTTTTGTTTTGGCCTAGCAGCAGCAGAGTTCATCTCTGGAAGTGCTGGCCTGAGCCTATGCAACTTTGTGGTCCCACTAAAGGAGCAGAGGTCCATCTGTTCCAAATCAACGTTTGGCTTATGGAATGCTGGAATTTATCAGACCAGTGCAGGGGCGAGCACTGCAGGGGAGCAATGAGCTTTTCCATCTATGCCGTCATATGGTACCGATTATCTCTCAGTACAGCATAAAACATAACAACAACCAGATTTAGGGCCAGCGTACTGCAACCTGTTTCCCCTGCCACCTCCTCTTCTTTCAGCATTCTGTCATTAATCCTACAAAATGTTTGCTGTTTGTATTTCCTCCTGTAGGGCACCGAGGAGCCAGAAGTGACTTACTGCTATAAAATGGTTATAGTATTTTTCATTGGATGGCATTGCATTTTGAATGTGGCTTCAGTGACCAAGGATTGAATGATGCACTAGATCTCCCTGGGCTCTATCCTTTTAAAAAGGAGGCTAGGCAGGCTGGAGATGTGCAAATCCTTCAGTATCCTCTACACACATATACTATCAAATGCTTTCTTTCCAACAGCTCACTTGACACTCAGTGCTCTGAGCTGTAGGCATTAATGGTGGCATTTTTATCCCAATTATCTAAAGAGCAAGTAGAACTAGAGTGGAAAACGAGGACCTGCCCTCAAGTTATAACCAAATCCAGCAGCCATACAGGCTTGTGTCTGGGAACCATCTGACACCAGCCACTCCCAGAGGCAGGATACACATGGCCATGCAGTTGATCCACCATCCCTGCGCAGCTGGGAAACAAGAATAAGGCAAAAATCATCCAACATGCAGGGTTCAAGGTGAGACCCAGCAAGGCTAGAGCAGGTGGAGCTTGTCGGCTGCTCAAGAGCCCTGTGCTGCATGCAGGGGTAATTGGGGCTACACCAGGTAAAACAGAGTGGACTCAGGTCTCGGCTGTATGTTGTGGCACTCCCGAAGCCAACTCTGGCAGGTCATAACACCAATAACGCCTAATACAGGAATGCAATCTTTCACCTAAGCCTTTCAAAGCAACCTACTCAAACCATTGCCAGCCCTATCTCCCCAGAAGGGTACACGAGACCTAGAAAAGCAGAAAGGCTGAAGGACCTTTCAAAGAGCACCTACTGCAGCCAGTAGAGAAACTGCAAATACAATGTGGGGATCTTGAACACGGGCTCTTGTTCTTAATCACTGGGACCCCAGCCACACTGCGGCAGCGGAAATCCTGCCCAGCATACGCTGAAAAGCAATAACCAAACTCGGGAGCATTCAGGAAATTATAGATGCACAAGTCTGGGCCACTGCCATCCGCAAGATCCTGGAGATACTGATAAGATATAAGATCACAAACCATCTGGAAAAATATGGGCTGATGAAAACTACTTTGCTTAGCTCCATGAAAGCTAAGGCGCCTGACAAATATGGTGGTGCTTTTTTTTTTTTTTAATTTGAGGAAAAGATCCACAGGATTAAGGGGATTAAAGTGATGAACATGACATAAAAGAATTCCTCAAATTGCTTAAAATATGGCAGAGATGCGAATCTGGGCAACGTGGTTCAAACTAAGCAGGAACTGAACCAAACCGTTAGCCCTAAACTGAAACAAGTGAAAATAAATGGATTTTTGTGGTTTTGGATGCCTTCTTTCTGCCCCAGTTTAAATCCCCTCTCTGACTGCAGTGTTAGTTCCAAAAGATTCACTTACGCATACACACACATGCATCTGGTAAGCTGTTGTAGCTTGTCTGTTCTTCAGAACACCCTCAACTTGACCATTTTCTTAGTATAAGACATTCTGGCCAACAGCCCAGTCTTAACCGTGCTTCTGCTGTAGGATCATCACCCAATTCACAACTCTCCTCTGCCTGAAGCACATGCGGCCAAAAATAGTAAATACGAAATGAGATAACAGAGCTGAGGACACGTCAATTTTTCAGTGTGTATAGGAGGCATCTTCAAACTGTCACAGACAGATCATGGATCCACCCTTACAGTTCTTAACCCGTATCCCTTCACAGATGTAAAATCTAACACTTAAAATTAATAGTACATAAATTTTGACATATAGTATAATTTGAATGAGCTTGTAAGTCAACAAGGAGACTGAAAAAACACACCCTGTAAAGAAAAAATATTTTGTGAGGACTAAGACCTACACAGCAAAGTCTGACTCAATAGCAAAAAAGAAAATTTGCAAATCACAGACAATGTTACAGAGCAGAGGATGCAATCAAAGACATGCAGGGGACCTGGAGCGGTCATCAGATCTGTCCCCTTACCTACACTCAGAGTGGAGTGCCTATGACATTGGGAGTTGTATAGCAGTACAGCTGGCTGATGGCATAAGGCAAGCTTCAGAAGAAATAAAATCTTAGATTAAATCAACTGACGTATGTAGAAAAAACAGAAATATTTCAGGGAGCACCAGCCCTTCTTCAGATCTGCCAAACCTTGCAGCCTTGCCTTGCCTAGGCCAGCTTTCCAGGTTTCTTTAACGTGCTTTTAACCTCCACAACCTCCTCTGCCAGCACAAGCTAGAGAGCTTTTTGTACTGTTTAAGCTGAATCTTTTTTGTTGGTATTTAAGCTCATTATTTCTTGCCTTGTCCAGCATGGGCTGTTCCTGTAACTGTCTTGCACATAGCTGAAAATTGTTATCAAGTCCTCCTTCAGTTTTCTCCTACTTTGGTTAAGAAACCAAATTTTCTCAATTTTCATCCTTTCGAGGGATGTTGGAATGGCAATTCTGATTCGAGTCAGAAAGTCCCACCAGTACCTTATCCTGGTATTAGCTCACAAAGGGTGAGTAAAAGAGCTGTAAGCGAGGAGTGCTACAACAGAACAAGCACACAGCAGTGATTTCCTTCCTGCTTTCCTGGTACCTCCATCTGTGGCTCCAACATTCCCAGAGTCAGCGGTAGTATTATTTTGATAACCTTGAATGGCTCTAATCCATGAATTTACCTAATCACTTTTGAAAACAGCTACCATTTCAGCATACTTAATGTACTGTAGCAATCAGTTCTGCCATTTAATTGCACGTATCTTATTATATGTTAAGAGGTGCCTATTTTGTGTATTTTGAATTTGCTTCCCGACAACTTCATTACATGTTCTGTACTACCTGTATTAGGACAGACAGTGAGCCACAACTCCCAATTAATCTTCTCAGTCATTCATGATATTGCAAATCTCTATCAGCTGTCTCTTTTCTGGACTCTGGAGTCCCAGTCCATTTTTCTTATGAAGGTCTCTGATTATCCTCATACTCCTGCTACCAGTCTCCTTTGTCCTTCCAAGATTCAGGCTCCAGTTAATGCAGACAATGACATAATGATGTCATTTGATGTATCTATTTTTCTTAATAATTCTCTTGTCCATTTACCTTTTTTGTCAGCTGCTGAGCACTGAACTGAATGTCCTCTATCATTCTGCAAGGCAGTGACTCTGTATTGGGAAAAACTCAGCCGCCCCCTGCTGTCATTCCTACTGCTCTTGGTATTAGTGCCCCAGATCCCAGATTTAGGGAGGTGATCATGCCCCTGTATTCGGCACTGGTGAGGCCGCACCTCGAATACTGTGTCCAGTTTTGGGCCCCTCACTTCAAGAAGGACATCAAGGTGCTGGAGCGTGTCCAAAGAAGGGCAACAAAATTGGTGAAGGGTCTGGAGCACAGGTCTTACGAGGAGCGGCTGAGGGAGCTGGGGTTGTTCAGTCTGGAGAAAAGGAGGCTGAGGGGAGACCTTATTGCTCTCTACAGCTACCTGAAAGGAGGTTGTAGTGAGGTGGGGGTTGGTAACAGTGATAGGACGAGAGGAAATGGCCTCAAGCTGCACCAGGGCAAGTTTAGGTTGGATATTAGGAAAAACTTCTTTACTGAAAGAGTGGTCAGGCCCTGGCACAGGCTGCCCAGGGAAGTGGTTGAGTCCCCATCCCTGGAGGTATTTAAAAGACGGGTAGATGCGGTGCTTGAGGACATGGTTTAGTGGCGGACTTGGCAGTGGTAGGTTAACGGTTGGACTTGATGATCTTAAGGGTCTTTTCCAACCTTAACGATTCTATGATCCAGCAGGGACTGTGCATGCTAATCCTGGGTGTATCCAAAGGCACCCAAGCTGCTTCTGTCCTCACCAGTACATCATCACAGCATCCCTTTGGGGATGCCACCCAGTCTCAGTTTTAAGCAATAAGGAATTCACCATGTGCACAGACAGTCTGCCCAAAGGTTAGACATCATCACCATTAGAAATGCAAGCAGGGGTTTGAATTCTGTTTAGGTGAAGTGAACAGAATTTGGCCCATCATTACTTAGAAATTCTTAAAACTGACATTAACACTCTGTTGACCTGTGTGTGAGCTGCCACGTGAAAGCCCAGGAAAGGCATGACTCTAATGAAGAGGTACAAAGTATGAAATTTGCACTCTCCATTATTAGCAAACTGCAGTGCTATTTTACAACACATTTTGCCACTATTTCCTTCAAGTACTCTGTTTCATGGGAGATTGCCCTATCTTTTCATATTTTCCCTGGTTTATATATTACATTTCCAGTTCAACAAACTCCTACATAACCAACGTAAGATTAGCCAACTATGTATATTAATATTTTCCAACATTTTCTTACTATTTTCTAAACATCTTACTTGAAATGTAGAACAGATACATTTTGAATGGGCAGGAATCACAGAAGTCCAATAACTGCAAGGTTTTTGGTGGAGTTGTTTATGTAATATCGGAGATATTAACTAAGCTGTCCCCTGCGTAATGAGCCAGACTGCATTTCTTCAACATATTTAGAATGAGTCACATAAATCTCCTGTTCTGCACATGTGTCCCTACTCAAGAATTTCCCTAAGAATGCTAGTTGAGGATTTTCAGGAAATTACAATAGTTTGGATGAATTTAGAAATAGTCACATGCTTAGAACATGTCATAATAGGTACTTCAGAAAGGAAACTGAGCAATACATTTAAAAATATGCAATGTATTGTATTTGATTAATGCAAGGTCATAGCATTCAGCACTTCAAGCCAGATTGTTCACTCTTTTGTTTCCACTGTAATTTTATGAAACAAAAGTTTTAGTATTAATTCCACCAAATAACTATTTCAAATAGTAAAACTGGAATTTAAGATTTTTAGGAAATTCTTCAGAAACATAAGCTTTTAATATATATAGTCATATCCCTTGATAAGTGGAAACTGCTTTTCAACTTCTTGACCACTGAAAAAGTAAACAAACAAATACTTTATCAACAAAAGTTGATAGTTGATGGACCTGAAGTTACATAGTATCAGAAGATGACATTTGAAGTGACTGCAAATTCATTTAATTTATTGAGTCAGCTACTTTTTGAAATCAACACAGCCCATGAAGTGTTGAGCTGTAAATTGCTCACGACCACCAGCAAGTGGTTAGATGCACACAAATTCACATTAAAGGGAGCGACTGCTGCTCAGTGTAAGCAAAAGGCTCACAACCCAACCTAAAGAATTTACTTCAAAGAGGAGTATCAAAGACCCATCTTGCAGCGTATCGCCCATCTCCTCCACAGTCTCACAAAACCAGCTTTCTTGCGCTTGAAAACAAATAACCGCCCTTGATAAAAGCAGAAAACATTAAACAACCCCAGGGAAGTGGTGAGATAGGACCCAACCCAACGCAAAGCACTGGGGATCTCATTCTGTCATGCCTTCAAGGAGCTTTGTGTCTGAGCTGGAATGTGCTGACCTGAGGGTCCTGACCTGCTTCATTTCTGGTGTATAAGTCAACTGATTTAATATTATCACATTAATGAGGAAGGATACCCAGATTTGCAACCCAGCAGGCCAAGAAGGAGGCTTAAGTATTAGCATGTGCTTACCCATGTGCCTGCGTGGCTGAGTCCGACCCACGGCACGTGCACTCTGTTGCACTCAACTCTCCATGACCGTTAACACGGCTCCGTAACTTACAGCCTGGAGCTGGGTGACAGTCAGGAGGAGAAAGGCAGAAAACCACATTCCCCTTGCGTGCCTGCCCTGCAGACGTGCCCGGAGGTATTGCCAGCCCTAGCCAACAGCCACGGCTCCTCAGCTCAGTCTGACAGGTCATGCCCTTTTCCAGAGAGCTCTGGGTTTGTTCCCTGTGACAGCCAAAAGGCAATCCTCACATTAACCTTCATGGAAGTCTGGGGTAGGCAAGGGTTGCATTATATCCCTGAAGGAAAAGAACAACAGTCCTGGAAGATTTCAAAACGCACACTGCAATTTGTGAATGACATCATTTTATAAAACTAATGTTCCTCCCCATCCAAGAGCTCTGTGCTGGAGGATCTCTGCTGCCCATCTGCCTGAACCCCGTGATGACTTTCAGTGTAGCATTAGAGTTCTCATAATCGGAAAGGCTCAGACCTCTTACCTTCAATTACACACTGATGGGGGATAGGAATTTTCCTCCCCATCTCCGTGACATATGCTTTCACTTTACCCAGGTTTTCCTTCAAGTGCAAGTAGAGCTTGTCCTGGTATTCCATGGGGCTTGTCGTGGCCTCTGCGCTTCCTTCGTGGGCCTTTTCTTTAGCAGATTCTGGCAAATTTACTGATTCCATGTAATCGATGCTTTGGTGTGAAACCAAAGAATTTCCCAGTTGCATTGCTTCAGTATCAGCACTAAAAGGCAATTTGTCATTTTCTTGGCTAATGTAGATCTCGGTGAAGGAGATACCAGCAGTTATCTCCCCGTTCTCCTCGTCCTGTCCGCTCTCTGAGTTTACCCCCTTCATGCGGACTGCATGCAAAGCGAGGCTTTTGGACCTGGAAGGCGATTAAGGAAAGGAAAAATGTTTTGGAACAGAGGTAAGACACAAAAATCACCCCAACACATGCTCTTCTGAGTCACCTCTGTGCAGCTGGTTCAGAGAGCTGAGTGTGGGGCTCACTTAGCCAGAGGCAAGTATCTTTTGGTAAATCTGCATTTCAAAAGCAAAACTCAAGCCACAGCTTTAATAAGCAAATGAAACTAAATAATATCCATATATCACAACATCTGCATGCCATGGAGGGGGCTAGTTAACCTATCTGCAAGAAACATAACCCCAGCACCGGAGTATATGCTTTATTGATCACATCATAAAAATGCCATCCAGCAGCCATTTAAGTGAACCAAGATTCAGCCTCCAGTTCTTCATTGCCCCATACCGATATACTGAGGATGAAGTTAAGCCTCCATAAGAGTAAGAAGGGTAGAAGTGAAGTGACTGAAAGGGCAAATATTGGACCAGGAAAAGTAAACCTCTGCTGTGAAGCTGCGGTTCACAGGCAGCCTAAGGACACCATGGGTGCACGTTGCTGTCTGAGCCCTTGTCTCACGCAGGGTCCCAGGAGAGTCGCACTCATCTTACACAGCGCACCGGCAAAATTTGATTCAAACATTTGATACATATCGTTAGCAATAATACCCAAGAAAGGTCTCTGTATCTTCCTTTCTAGTAATATCTGTATGCAAATATTTTCCTATCCCTTGTGCTGTTTTAGGGCACAGAAGAGATTAAATAAATACTTTAGAAATATTTCATCCAACCTTTGAATTCATGGATATGAGACTTGGTTAAAATTAGACTTATGATGCCCATAGGTATCATGCAAGCGGACCAAATTCTCAATGTTTGGATAAAGTTTTATTACAAAACTGATATTCATGAAAACCACGCACACATTTTACAGAGCCATACCTGTTGAATCTCATATCCTTCCTTTCTTCTTTAGAAACCTGGCCTAAACTGTATCTTCGCACTGAGCCAGGAGTACTGTTGCCGACATTTATTTTCTCTTCAAAAGCCTGTATTTTAACTTGAAGCTTTTCATCATCTTCATTTCCATTCATAACAGATTTTAAATCATCCAGTGGTACAGGAGATTCTGTTTCGGTATCATTTTCCATCCTAAGGAAGTAGAAAGCAGAGATTTAACTCTGGCACACTATGTCCATCGTGATCATGATGCCGCGTTTCTACCTGTGACCTGTATTATGTATCTGATAAAATAATTATGTTTCAGCAGAGATTCTCTTAGAGGTTGATTAATCATTTTCAGAAACATCTTCTAGATCAATGTCTCTATCAGGTGGATCAGAAACATTGAACATCTCTGACAACATTGGATTAGAAACTGCATGTGCTGTATCTGCATAAGCAAAACCCAACTCTTTCCCTGATAGTCCCACAGCAAAATGTTTTACAGCTGAACTTAAACCATTCTCTCAAGCTTGCTAAACAGTGACTTATTACATTATTTTCGTAAACCAAAAGTGGAGCTAATTGCAGAGTTTATAGAAGTCTGCGGTTTAAAGATTTGATGAAAGTACATGCAGTTCTTACTGAATTACTGTGCTCTGAATAAGAAAAATATCTTTTAAAACTCAGCACATGGACTGAAAAATGCTAAGCAATGTGACTGAAGTTCAGCAAACGAAAAAGAGAAAATGAAAAGTTAAAATGAACTTGTAGGACTGCAGGACAAGCTGTTTTATTTTAAATTTGATTGCTATGTTAGTCTTAGAATATGTAAACTTTTAATGTAAAATTTGAAGATAACTTTAAAATAAGTTGAAGGGAAGCTGTTAAAGGACAAAAAGAAATCTGCTGTCAAATATACTGCTGATAAGGATTTGCCTTCTAGTGATCAAAATATCCTCTGACCAGTGAAAAACATTGTCTGTGTTGGAGGCCCAGCAGTGCTGCCGCTCGGGCAGTAATCGCTACCAGCCAAAGCCCCATGGCACAGCAGAGACCCTCTGCAGAAGGGTCCCGGGATGAAAGATCCACCCCCCAAGCCAGGGCGAGGGGAGGCACGCCGATGTCCCACCCTACTCCAAGGGCAGCTGTTTCCGTGCCCAAAACCACTTTTCCTAGATAAAGGTTTTCAGTCTGAGTGCTGGATTCCCCAAAACAGGGCTTCTGAAAACAGTGTTTGCTGGGTTCCTACACAGCTCACAGCGAGACTCAGCTCCTCCAAATATTGGGCCATTCGCCAGAAACCTAAACCTTGGGTATCCGCACTCTCCCTTGAAGATGCTGCTTGGCCTTTATGCAGCTGCAGGACTGAATTTCCCAGGCGACCAACAGCATACTGCGGCAAAAGCACTGCTGCTCCTTCCCCTCTTCTTCAGCGAGGTGCCTTCTGCTGGGGATTTATATGTCCCCATCTTACTCCTGCAACTATGGAGCAACAGGACCAAAAAATCACAAAGGCTGTACAGAGATAATTGGAAATCTCTTAGAGAATTAAAAGGTTTTTGACAGTATTTACTTTTTTAAACTCTACCCACAGCTCTGAAACAAGCTCGTTTTTCTTCTGGCTATTTCTTTGGCTTTTTTTTTTTCCCTAACAAGCAAACATCTGAATAGCTAAATCTGTAAAATATAGATATGGAAAGCCACAAATGAGAGTTTTAACATAGCACTTTCAAAGCAGCAGAGTCTCAACAAGTCATGCTCACAGTTGGGAAGCCTATTAAAAACTCCCAAATACTGCAAATTACCAATTGTGGAAACAAAGCATACTTAAAAAACCCAACCACGAATACTGCATCACAAAATGCACTTTTTCACTTGTTTTGATAAAGGCAGTTCAAGATATTTCTCAGGAGAGTTGGCAAGTTTTGTCTTGTTTTGTTTTTAATTTAGGCAAGATCTCATATTAACAATGCAGAACACTTCGGGAAAAAAAATATTCTTCTGTAATAAAGAACCTTGGTATGACCTTTGCTAACAAATCTTTCTGGAGATGTGGGACAAGATTTAATTTATTAGAAAGCTGTCACTCCAACATAACTCTCAACACTGCTCCCATTGTGAGAACTAAGCACCAAGAAAAACGTCTGTTACGTATGTATATACATATAAAGCCCTCGGGCTACAGACAGCGGATTGATGGACTGATGGGGTTTATGAATGACAGACCCAAACCAGCAAGCCTCCATGATGTTTGGAGATAAAACCCAGCCTTTTATAGCAGCACCTTTTTGTCCAGCATTCTCCCACTGAGCTCTGATGGCTTTGTGAAGGAAATACAAGAAAATGCTTCTGCTAAAGAAACACACTAATGAATCCTATTTGCCATACGTAAAGCAGCAGTAAGTTAGTGCATACAGGGCTCATCGCTGCCTGCTGCTCCTCAAACCACCACCTCAGTTTTGGCCCTGTCAGTGCCTGGGATTTCGGAGCAAATGCCAGCGCTGCGGGAGGGAGGCAGAGCACACAGCCCTGGGCACGTCCCCAGGGGACCACTCGCTCTCATGTGTACCCGCTTTGCGCTCTCGTCAACTCCCATGAAGCCAAAAGCACATACCCTAAGCGAAACGTTCAATGAAGCCTGCACCCCACGCCCAACGGGACGCCTGGCAGGCCTTCCTGCTGGCCTCCCCTTCCAGCAACAGTAAAATAAACTATTGTTTGAAATCTTGGCAAGAGACATTCGGTACATTGCTGAGGTTTCTGGAGCAGGATCAGCTTACACCAAAGCTCAGGCTGTTTTCGAGAGGAAAAAGGATGCACAAACTTATTGAGAAATCATAAAGACCTGGTTTGCAAAGATAGTGCTATGCTACTCATCATTTCCCTGCTTTTAAATTCTTTGTAGAAAGAGATCTAAATATACAGGTCAGCAAGTCAAGAGTGATACGTTAATTTGAAGAGCATTTCTCCAGACCACCAGCACCATTATCAGCATTACCAGTCAGGTGCTTAAAATGGGAAAGAGAGCATACACAAATAGAAATTGCTAAAAATACACTCAAGATGGGATTGCTTCCAGGGCTTCAACTCCATGTGGGTAGAGGCAACACGAATGGATCAAGCATGGGTCCTTGTGGTTTGTCAATGTACAGACATAATTATCTCCTCACAGATTTGGAGAAGGCAAGTGGTGGATAGCGATCTCAAAACCTCCAGCTTATAGTTGGGAAGCCCATCAAGAGCTTCCAAATATTGCTAGAAACCGATTATGGAAACATCATCAGCTAGGTGACGTTCAAAGCCGAGGTGCCACGTGGAGCTGGAGGCTGCATGCCCCGGCACTTCACACGCAGCGCCGCTCCCAGCCCCTGCGCTCCCAGGTGCTGATGGGGGAGGCCAGAACATTCTGATAAATGCTGCTGCTGGGGGACATGGGCAGCAGGCAGCAGCATGCACTGCCTGGCCTGCCTGCAGGGCTGCTGCTCCCGGGGACTGCGGCAAGGGCAGTGCATGCTTCATGCGAGCAGGCTTCTTGGTACCTGCACCGAATTAAATCACACCATAGTCCCTTACCAACACAGAAAAGTCTTAGATGCTGTTACAGCTCTCCTCATCACTACAAATGTTGGTTTAAAGAAGGACAAATATGGTAGAAAATAAAAGGCAAATGAATGGTAAATGAATGCTCAATGATGCCATGTGCTAGACCTATCCTCTCCTTTAAGGAGAAAAGATAATCTCATCCATCCACTACACTAAAATGGGTATCACTGGTATAGCCTGTTATCCTCAGTTCTTACCCAGAATGAGGGCTTGGAAGCATCATTAAATTTCCTTTCTTTCTTGCCTTCTTTTAATTGACCGTGCTATACTTCTAGGTTGGATCAGTCCATTAAAACTCAGTATGTGTTCTTAAAAAGCACCTCTGAGACTGAATAACTTGCAATTTTGTGACAGTAAGGGGCAACAGAGCATCGCATGGTTTTAATTATACTCTTCACTAACTGCATATAAAATTCCCTGTGTCAAACAACTCCAAGCCAGCCATCGCTCTGAAGAAATCAGTTTCTTCTTATGTAAACACATGATTCTGGAAGGAATGGTTATAATCCAGGCACACATTTTAAAATCCCGTTTTTCTTTCACAGCAGAAATATTCTGGATTGCTGCGCTTTAAAAAACACTGCAGTTCAGTAACTGCAGCAGCTCTGGAGCTAGGAGGGTATTTCCATTTTGACATCTGGACTGGCCCCACTTAGGCTAGTACAAGTCAGAAGAAAATCCACTTAAATCAGTGAAGAACTCTCATTTTAGCCTTAACTGCTGCTTCATACTTGTTCTTGTCCAATCTAGCTGATACTATGTTTGATTCAGGCCTGAAATGTAAACCCAAAGAATACCTAAAAATTGTAATTGTGAAAAATCAGTGTTTCACTCTGATCTCTCATAGCCACGTTGAGACAAGACAACAATGGCAGCTGCAAGTGTACAGGGAACTGGGGTCACAAAAGATTAAGCAGATGAAGCAGGAAAAAATAAAATAATTAAAAAAAAATCAAGTGGCAGGTAGATAATATAATAAGGAATAATTTTGGAAAGGTTTGTTTGAAAGGGTCCAGGCCCTGCCACTGGCCTGAGACAGCTATGCACGGGGCAGACCCCGCTGCAGCAGACACGTCCCGGGACACCCTTCCTTACCCAGAGGAGCATCAGGAATGGGTTTTCCTTCCCATTGCGTCTGGCTACGCTCACACCTGCCTCGTGGTGAGCGTGGCTGCATCACAGGGACTGTCCTGTCTCATAAAAGCAGCAATTTATCCACAGAAATGGTAAAAACTGCTAACAACAAAACAGTGTGAAGGAATGTCTAATTTTAAGTTCCTTCCACTGCAGACATAAGGCCAAAATCTGCCCTTCCTTAAATCAGAATAAACTCTGAGCAGCTCCACTCCAGCCCTGGGATAAGGTAGGTACATTTTCATCATCTGCCCCTACATATTACCCTCCAGAGCCTGGCCCCCTGGCAACTTTCATACTCTGAAGACAGGAGTTACATTTTCATTCACTTATATGCATGGCTGTGTTCAGACTTGTCACTTGGCAGCAAATACAACTTGAACAAGCAAACAACCAAAGTCTTTTCCTTTCATGCTCAGTACGATCAATAGATTTTTTTTTCCCCCCCTGAAGGAAAATAAGGAAATTTTCTGAAAAATCCACTGAAAAACATAATTTCTTCCCTTCTCCTCCCCCAGACTCTCCACCCAAACAATACTTTGCATCTGTAACCACACACATGCAGATGAAGAAGCTTAACAAAGGGGAATTTTTGAGCGAAATAGAGAAAAACAGCCACAACATTTTAATTAAAACCTTTTCTTGTTTTTTACCAGCTCTGGTGATAAATGTTAGGTGCACAAGATAAGGAATAGGAATATCACAACTTTTTAGCAAATAAAGTAATTTTTCTACTGTAAATGAAGGCACATGGCGGGCTGCATGACTAATTATTATGCTTTGTTACTGAAGCCTCAACTCCTGCACTGCTTCATTGCAGTTCCCAGAACATGACACCCTTCTGGTCCCCTTCACTAAGTGACATCTGGCATACTCTTCTTCACAGTTGAACTTGACTAGTCTGGAAAACGCTTATGTCATTTCATGCTCACTTTGCTATCTCTGCTTTGGCTTTTTCACTGTCTTCAATGAAACTTCTCATAAAATGGGTGCCAAGGGCTCGATTTCAGCAGAGGTTTCTGCCACCAGGTGAAGTTCAGACGTTTCTTACCGCCTTGTTATAAAACGAGGGACTGTATCAGAGTTCCTCTCCTTTTTCATTTTTAACTCTCTCCAGGATACCAATTAATTGTTTCTCAAATGACCTCAATGTTTTGGCTCCAACTCCACAAGTCCGTCTCCAAGGCTATCCTTCATGGTTATGAGTTTTCTGACATCTGTGTTAAATTTTATCACAAAATTACTATTCCTTTGTGCCCTCTTGACCTATTTCAGCATACACAATGCTAATTATATGTCTCTTCCTAATTAAAAGTGACTACCACTATATATTTAAATAACACTTGTGTTCTTACTATGATGAACGCAGCAATGCTCCCAATGCTTTAACCTTAGGATACACATTTAAAAGAAGCTGAGTGAACAGAACATCTTTTTATACAAGCTTGAGAAATCTTTTTCAGACTTTTTTAGCAAAACTTTATCAGGGAGCTATGCCAGTCGTTGTTCTCCTCAGCTTCGCTGGTTATCTTCTAGAATAAACTCAGTGATAATTGTGTAGCCTGACTTCACTGATTTATTTTTAACTGAAGCTTTTTAGATTGCCTGAGTCTACTTATCTAAGACATGGTTTTCTTCCTGTTCTTTAAGTGCTAAAACTTGAACAGCTTCTTTATTCTTCAGTGCCAAATGACGCAATTTCTGTTGTATGATGTTCAGCAGTCATTCTGCCTGGTAGCATGAAGCTGGTGTCTGCAGTGCACCTACAGCTCTTACTGCCACCCTTTAATTACAGATTTCTGCTTTACTGTCAACCATCCCTACGCTTGCATTTGAAATGCATACCTCAAGTTACTTCTACAAGTAGGGATGTTGCCCATCAGATGTATGTAAACTATTTTGTATGCTTACCTCACCCTATAAATTGCACAGTCCAATGGCTGAGTAAGTATATACAAGAAGGATATTAATATTGATTTGAAAATGGCAATGTAGCAACTTATAGGAACTGCAGTACATCTTTCTTACAGCTGATTGTTCATTCACTGCAACTCAAATATATTTAATATAAATTTATACTGCCTCACACAGCCATGGAGATGGCTGTGGCTTTATCATACAAAGACTAGCTTTACCTGGCTCCGGACGTGTTGTCGTTCTCTAGCTGTCGGACAAGGAGCTTGGCTATGGCAGTGAAACTGTTGCTCATGCGGTAGATATCTCTGCTCTGGGTGCCCAAGATGCTTGAGAAGCTGTCAGTGAGACTCTTAATTTCCAGCAAAAGAATATGGTGAAATGAGTGCTCCATGTTGGCCAGCTGGTTCACCAAATACATCAGGCATATTCTGGCTCGCTCCTAGACAACACAAGGAGATAAAAACAATTATAAACAAATTAATTTATTTTTTCCTTGTGCAAGGGAGGTTTGTGTGCGTGCTGCTGATTAAAGCATTGTCATTGGGGAATAGTTGCTACCCCATGATAACTAACAAAAAGGCAACTGCATCAAACAGGGTTTATTTTTGGGTACTATTGATGTTACATTTATTCCTCTTGATATTACCTAACCCAGCCTAACTTCAGTACACCTTGTCTCCTCCTCAAACCTAGAGACAGAGTCTCTAAAGCCTCTTTGAAGGGCCCTGCATTGCTCTAGGGTGGTAGATCAGCCTGGCTCAGTGATCAGAGCACCAGCAGCAGACCTAGCTCCCCTTTCATCTTTGATGAGCCTTATGAGCCTGGCCAAGCTACTTCACCTCCCTATACTCAGTTTCTGTGCCCTTTTTTTTCTGTATCCTGTGCTGTTTGTGGCAGGCAAACTCTCTTGTAAGGGGCCAAGCGCTCACACGTGCTGCTCCAGTTCACAGGGTCTTCTCCCGAAGGGTCTTTTTCCTCATGCCCGTACCCAACCTGTTGCACATTGAGCTTGCGGAGGCATTAGCATGGACACAAACATGTTATAGCCTGCTGGCAGACCTCAGCTCAACAGACCCTGCGGCTCAGGCCTGCACTGGTTTGTGGCACTGCATGACCCATGACCGACTGCCATTTCGTATCTTCGTTACAGCCTCATTGTATTAGTGGGCTAACATCCAGATTTTTGCTTTGTCCATGTTACTCTCCACTCCATAATTGCAAATAATCAAGCGTCACTAGGCAATTACAGTGAAGCCTGCGTATGCCTTTAGCTGTTACAAATGCTTTGCCAGGAGTGAAGACCTATTTTTTCAGACCATAAAACGTTTCCCAATCATGACTTCCTTTCTGGACCTGTTGGGTGTTGCTGATTTGCTATATTTAGCAGTGTCACCTAAGAGCCTGTCGTCACCAGTGCTACCCAGACTGAGCAGGACTCCTCCGGCACAGTGTCAGCAGAAGAGCGAGGTGCAGCAGGCAGGAGCAGAGGGACTATCAGCATCTCTTCTTGCTAATGGTGAGAGGTTAAAGTACCTCGTAAATCACAGGGGTTCTCTCCTTTCATAGCAATTCATTTAGGAGCAACACTCAGATTAGACCTGTGACTAATACTGCAACAAAGAGAAGTTTAAAATGAGATTTCGTTTTAAGATCTAATCGCACGTGATAAGGTGCTGTCTGGCAGCTGTATCAATCACTGCCAATGCACTGAAGTCTGATATGCCCTCTGTAGCCAAAGTTTTTCTAGCCAATTTTTCAGGGGGATGTGATCTCACCAATTTATCAGCGAGATCACATCCCCCACAAATTAGGATTAAAGGGGCCGTTTCAGATTGTAGTATTAAACATGCAAATATTTTCTAGCAAAGATACTTTATCATCTCTGCTTGGCAAGGGCACACAATTCCAGTTCCAACTATTTCTGTTTGTACATGTACAAATTCACATACTAAACCAGAAACCCCAAAGGTGAAGAAATGCATTAGGGTTCTTCTGTTTTGTTATAATTGTCCTAAGTGTATTAGGTTCCACAATCCTAAAAATATGTAAGTGGGAAAAGCATCAGAGAAAGAAGCAGTTAACTCAGGAGCTCATATCAGATCCCCCACTGGGGTAACCGGGTATGGCTCCATTCAGTGGAACCCACTTGGTACTCAGCAGATTTGTTACAGAAATTGGGAGATATTTTGCTTTTGGAGCCTGTGCTGAAACGCAAGCAAAGGCACTTTAGATAAATAAAAAATTCTCTTCTTCCCAAGGGTTAGCAGAAAAGGAGGGGAAGTCCTGTCCCATAACACATCCTCAAACTGTGGGGCAATACTGTTATTACCTCTTCTCTTCTGGGACTGTGTAACAGGAGAGAAAAAATTGCTGAAAGTTTGATTCTAAGTACAGCTGGGCCAAAAAAATACATGGGGGACTTTGGCAGAACATGGCCCGAGCATCACAAGCAAGACAGTTTTTGAAGAAAAAGTCAACTTATTTCAAACAAGAGGATCTGCTACACCGTGCCATGACAGAGATAAATGAGAAAAGCGTATCAGACAAATTGCTTCCCTTCAGCCATATGGGGAAAAACTACGGCTACATTCTCGGATGGGCTGGGATGGTGTGACGGAATGAGCTTTTTTCTCAATGGCTTGAAAGAGGTTGACTTTTTGGTACATATTCACTAGTTTATTTGGAAGACAATCCTCCCTCCACCAGATAAACACAGGCTCAATTAACATTGAAAACACATTTTTGTTTCCTAAACAAACTGTGCAGCAGACATAACTGGAAGAGAAGTTTTGACCATTTTCATGTCACTTTGATCCAGCTGGAGTGTCTCCAGCCATGCTGAAATGTTGCTACTCGCCTGGAGTGAGGTAAAAGAACAATAAACTCTACTGAGTAATATAATATGTAATGTTATACAAAACAAAATTACAGCAAAATAGCTCGACATGAAAGCAGTCGTTTTCCCTGCCACAATTTTTATCCAAAAATTTTCAGAAAGCCCATTTGGATATACATAACCCATTGTTATTTTAACAGTGCTTATTGTATGTATTTGTGTACTTTTTCATAAGCATCCCTTGCATTTTATGGCATTACATGTGCCAGTAGGTGAAGATCTAAAATACAAGCAATGATGGGTGGCAAAGTATTTTTCTTTATCTTAAAATCAGGCTCAGGAGAGTGCAAAAAGAGATCACAAGGCTTTCAATAGTAACTCCTATTTCCAGTTGGTTCAAAACATACAGTTATTGGGGAAAAAAAAAAATTAAAATATTCGATTGACCTACGCCCCAAGATCGTGTTTTGCTTTGCACAAATTTATGGTTAAGGGACAAGTTCTGATTTTAACTTCACCCATGAGACTGTCACTGACATCAACAGAAGCGGTGTGTATAAACAAGGGGGCAACCTTTAAAATAAAGGGATCTCTCTCCAGCCAAACCTCTCATCTCTCCAGGGGTCTGTCTGAACTGCCAAGGTGGAGAGTGCAGTTCAGTGAAAGCACAAGAGGTTGCTTCTAGAAGCCAGCAGAAAGCATTTTCTGCTCATATCTGCAATCTACACCATAAAGCCAAGCCTCAGTCCTTGCCGCCTCTTTTCCCCAAGTAAACCACCCAGTGAAATAAAATGTCAAAGAATAGAATTCCAACACTACCCTTGTCATTTCATTTCCCACTTGTTTTAAGTAAGAACCAGCAGCATATCTGTAACACGGCTCCGTTACAGGAAAAGGAAGAGGGGGAGAAGTGACAACAGAGGTTTTCAGGAAGGCATTGCCACGGTGGGCTGCAAGGCGAGACCATCAGCAGTGCCCGTGACTGCAGGGATCGTTTTGCTGCTTGCACGTTTCTACTTGGACCTGATCTAAATAAATTCACTCGTTTCAGTAATGCCTGTAACTCAGCAGGCAGATCAGAGTATTATTTTAATTCTTTCTTGTGGGTGCAGTCATTGTTATATACTGAACCTTTAAGATCTGTCCAGCTTTTACGACGCCAGATGTGTTTCTGCTTATTTTATCGCAGGCTGATTGTCTGCATTGCAGTGAGTAATGCCCCATACATCAGTGAAATCCATGGCATTTTTTTTTCCTTTCAAGAAGCCTGATCTGCACAGGAACATCCAGAGACATGACCCGTCTCTTGGCTCTCGTAGGGTGGGGCGAAATCTGCACAAGGAACTGCCAAAGTAAAGCAAACAAAACCTTTACAAGGGAAAAGGACTATGAGAGATCCACCGTGTTACTAAACACACAAGAGCCACAAGGACCCTTCGGTCACCACGTCTGGTCTGATGCAACCCCAGGCAATTGTGGACCAACGAATGTCCTGCCAAAGTAGCTCCTCATACACCCACAAAACTGTGGGCCACAAATCACTCAAGGTCCCTGAAATAAAATAAAACACCCTTAGGGTAAAGAGACAAAACTCACAAGTAGAAGGTGAGAGAAAGACCATCAGTTATAATGTCTGTGAAGGAAGAGGGAACTTGCTATGTGAAAACGCTGAGGTGATGCAGGGAGCAGACCACATCCCACACCACAGAAGAGGCAAAAGCCCCATGAAACAAAAGTATTTGACAAGGAGAAAATGGGAAACTTTAAGCCCCCTGCCCAGCAACTCCAGCATAAATTTTGCACCCAAAAAGGCTAGTGCCTTGGCTCCAGCACGCAACACCCAACCGTCACCCAAGCACATTTTAAGGCTCTTTCTGCACCGTTTATACCAGAGGGAATAACTGAACTGGCAGTGTGGCACTGCCAGAAGTACATCCAAACCCTTTGAGAGCACCAGTGACACAAAGGTACTGCTCCCCACTGAGGAATGGCAGGAGGCACCAGGTCTTCCAGCAGCGAGCAGTGGTGCTGGCAGAGGCAGCTGCCAGACTGCTCACGGGCAGGGCTGGGGCAGCCGTGGCAATGCAGACAGTGCCTGAGACCTACTTGCTCCTCAGGATGCCCCAAAGCTCCTGTATATTGTGCTAGGACCTCTCCTCACCTGGAGAGCTTGCCTTTGTTTTCACACCAAGATGTTCTCCCTGGCTTGAGCCACAGCTTTAAGACCCTCTTTCTGCCACCCCAGTTCGTCTGCCCAGCAGAGAGGAGACAGGACAGAGTGGGGACAACCTCCAGAGAAGACCCAGTGGTGAGGTTTCAACGTGCGTAACCTGTGTCCAAGTGACAGCATTGTGCAAGCCTGGCACTGATGTCGGGAGCCTCACGGACTGATATGGCTCAAAGGTGATTGTAGAAACCAGATCAAGGGCACTGGTAACTACTTACACATTTCAATCAGGACAGACCTTCCATAATTCAGATATTTTTTAGAAAACAAGAAAGGAGAGGAGCCATTCGTCTCACATTGGAAAGGTCACCTCTGCCACCCTTCACATGTTGCTTTTATCAATGTCTTTGAGTATCTAGTGAAAGGTCTCCTGGATGCCACTAAACCAGAGCCCACTACGGACAAAGGAAAAGCGTGCCATCCCTCCAAACACGCAGCAGTCGCGGCGGCAGAGCAGGCTGGAATGCAGCCTGCTGCTAAGTCAGCAGCTTGCAGCTCCTTAGAAAAATAAGACATATGACACAAGACATAATGCCAGTTACTCGACACTTCCAAGAGAGCGATTGGAGATTATTCAATGCAAGCTTGGCCAGGCTGCGTGTGTAACACTCGGTAGCTGCGTGTATCCACACAAACCAACAGATTAAAAAATATAAGGAGAAAATGTTCTACAAGTAATTTCTTTGTAAACTTTACTGTAGTCTATAATTTCCAAGAATATATGAAATATAACATGTCCAGTTGGTTCCTTGCTTATTCTTGGTATTGGTATGAAACAATAACAACAACAAAAGGCAAAATAAATTCAATCCCTTTTAAGTAGCAGAACACAGCAGAAAAGGGGCCTCAGAGCACATGGGGATAGCTGGTTCAACACGCTAAAATACAGAATCTGAATTAAATCCTTAAATTCTGATCCCAGCTGTGCTCATTTGAGGATTAGCTAGTTATAAGCTGTAAAGCTTCTAGGAAATGTTGACTCTTTAGTACTAAACACAGAACTAAATGTGGTCAGCTGCAGTCCTTATAAAGGTAAATTTTGCTGGGGTGATGTACGTAAATAAGGAGAGAACAACAAACTTCATTTGGCTCACAGTCTTCAATGTGATTTTGGCTTCTCCCCCTACCCCCTGCAACAGAAATAAGATTTACAAAGCCAAACCAAATCTGGTTTTGATTCTTACAAGATAAATTGCATTTTAAATGAATATAAAGCTCAAGATCAGCAGAAACAGCAAGTGTACTGTCTTCCTGTGCTGTACCCACAGCAATCAGGCATCCGTTGCCCAGTCAATGCATGCTCAAAACTAAGTGCCAAAGGAGAAAGGATTGGCCCTGTTGCAACAAGTGAAATGAGACTTGCGCAACATCCATCCATGCCAGCAAACAGGAGCGCAGAGGGGCTGCCCCCAACCCTCCTCCCTGCCTCCCACCAGGCTCCCCCGCTCCACAATATCCATTTAAATTAGTGTAACTGTCTCATTTAAGAGTATTACCGAGACAATTCTGAATTATTAAAAAGGTTGTGCAAAGGAAAATTTCCCCTTAAACTTCTCTGCATTTCTCATGTGTCTTATTTTGCCTTCAACAGCACGGAACAGGGCATAACACACACTGATGCCCTATGATGAGTTTGCCTGACTTGCCTGCACCGGGGTAGGTGATGTGCTTCAATTTGCACCGCCAATCCTTCATCATCAAGCAGAGCTGCTGCCCGAACGCACCAACAGCTGCCAGCGAGCTGTGGTACAGGGCGCAGAGCCTATCCCCCCAACAATGCCCGCTCCTGAGATTTAAGGGACTAACTTCGGTTAGGGGCCAAAAGAAACTATTTTCTCTGGAGACAAAAGCCTCTCTGGAGATTCTTCAATGACCACTATCATTGACGAGAGCATGTCATCATCTGTACCTAAACAAGTAAATAGAAGAGCTGTCATCTTAAAGGCAAAAAATGAATATATGGAGTATTTTACCCCGCACAGCAAAATGATGCAACTTTTCTCCCCTCCTCCCTCCAAACTGGCATCCAGCGGAGTCAAGGGAAGGACAACCAAAAAGTCCAATTCAGAAAGGCAAAGCTTACAGTGAAATCTCTAGCCTTTATGCAGACAAACTCCAGTTGACTTAGTGCAAGTTGTGCCTCAAGGATCACTGAAAGGACACAGAAACTGCAGGATTCAGCTATTTGCTGAAATAAATTACCCAGGTTACTGCATGGCAGGCATCAGTGCCACACTTCAGCAAATGGTTAGATTTATTACATACCATCCATTTTCTGCTATATAATTCAGTTTTGTCACAGCCATAAAAATTTGAATTATTTACCAGAAATTCTTTGAGTTCAGCAGAACATTATTTTTGCCTTTACACAACCGTGATTTGAGGTGGAAGGAAAATGTCTATTAACAGTGGTGAAAGACACATAAGCTCGTACCTGGGAATGAAAATAAAATCTCATTAAAAATCATGATGTGTCATAAATCAATCTAACCAGTTTGGTGTCCTCAGGACACCCAAGGTCTTGAGCAATCACGTAGTTTACAACCTCATGGTGGCAATCTCCTCCAGGCTGTATTTTTAGGAGCTGGGGATAGCAGCAGGGTTAGACGAGTCTCGTTGGGGTCTAAGGCATTTCCTAGTCCCAGTGGGACAGGGCTAACATCAGATCTCCACGAGCAGCATCCCTCGCTGCTGGGGATGCAGGGATCTTTGGGTTGCTCATCAGAGCTGATATTTTGGGGAGGGCAGAGGGCTCTGGGACCTGAGAGCTGCCTGACGGTTTCTGTACACACAGTGTGTTTGAGTCTGTCCGTGGCACCTGGATTAGGTGAACGTCACTCCCGCATCCAGACCGCACAGTGATGACTAAAGCAAAAACTTCGGTGCAAATTCATTACGCTGCCATGAAACTCCCATAATTTTTTAGGAGTTTGTCACTGTAAATCCTTTTTAGGCATAATGTTCCCATTGGGTCAGATCCCAAAGCAAGATGTTCCTGTGATGAGGCTTGAGCCCAGCATCACCACTGAACGTTTTCATTATAAAGACATTTGTCTGAAGTATCCAATTAACTACTGCTACAAAGCCAAAATATCTGGATTACACGATATGAGGAAGTTCATATTTCACTACATGATTGCAACATTTCTGTATGATATCATACAAAGGCTGTGCAAAACATGTTTTTCTTTTTTCTGCCTTTCATTTCACATATAGGTACACTGCAACCTAACTTAGCTAACCCCTTGGAATAATGACAAGGATGTGCTTTTATCAAATAGGAGTTTTAGCCATTCCATAAAAAAACAATTCATATAAACAGAACATATATGTGCACAGACCAGATACATAGTAAATAATAATAATAATAATTTATATATTTATCCTTTTAAAGACATTATGAGAATTTAAATATTTATCTTTTTCATGCTCATTAATCTCTTCTAGAATGTTTCTTTCTTTCCCACTAACCTAAACCCCATTTCTGCAGAGACCCTTTACTACGTGACTGCTCCTTGGTTAGAAGATCGAAGGACAGTCTCAGTCACTAAAATACCACATCTGATTTGTGTGGTACTTGCTTTCCTACTCATACTGGTATTACAGTCTAGATACATCATGGTCTTATGACCAGGAATATCTTCTGGTAGGGCAGTCTGGGTACTTGCGAAGAACGGAATACTTAGATGTATTACTTTATACAAGATTTAGAAAAACAAACAAACAACCCACCCCCCAAACCAACCAACTTCTTTTGTTTTTAAACTTACCTCATCAATATGTCCAACAGCTCCAAAGATCTTTGCCGTTTGCCCAATCAAACTTGGAAAACTCTCACCAATTTCTTTCAGCATTGGAAGAAAAGTGGCTAAGGCTGTTGGTTCATAGCTGGATATTTCTATAAGTATGTTTAGAATAATGTCACTATGGTTAGGGTCTCTCAAGTGTCCGAATAGAAATGGAATGCACTCTTTCAGCACCTATTAAAAAAATCAGACAGAAACAAATTGTGAATATATTTTTCAATGGTGAATACATATAGCCAAAAGAGGTACCGTACATTGGAGCGATAAAAATAAAACACGAGACTGATTTAGTAAAATAGTTTTCCACCCTTGCTGACCTTTGCACAGAGCTATCTCTGAGGTCAATTGAAGTTCAGCTCAACATATGGAATAAGGGTAAGCTGCAGCCTTGAAATATTGCAGTTATGCATATATAAGTAAGGAAATGCCCAATTGTTAAAAAAGACAAAAAAAAACCACCAACCCTCACCAAATATTTCCCTTGCTCTGGGCCAATCCTATATTTTTTTGATTAAAACAACATGGGGCTTAGCCTTCCCCAATGATACAGTAAATTAAAGTACGAGTAGAAATTTTTCGTTTCCACCGGAAACTAAATGAAGTGACAAGGTTAATAGCTGCAAGAGAGGAAAAAGTAAGAGACAAGGTCCTCATTGCACAAAAAAAATGCTGTAGGCAAATTGTTATTTCTTGTAACAGCACAGTTTTCAAGAGGCTGAGGGTGCAGTCCTTAAAATCATCTTACAAACAGGATAGAGTGTATACAACTATCTACTGAATGATTGTTTTTCATATAAACACACATGTACACTAATACATCTCTGATGCAGTGAAACTTGCATCTGTGTAAAAGACATTTCAACACAGAAATGGGGCATAAAGTAAGCCATTCTTCTGTTATTTTTGTGACGATTATCAGATTTAGCAAGTCAATACCTATTGCTGTGGCAAAATACTGCAGGTGCACAGCTGAATAAATTGTTAGTAGAAATAAGTTATAATAATAGTAATAATGATAATACAAAGCAATTTCAGACACATCGGCTCCAGGATGGAGCCCCGCAATAGCCAGCGGTGCACCCCAGCCCCCTCCAGCTGACAAGCCCCTTGCTTCCAAAAGGAGCTCTATGTCAGCTGGGACTGTATATTATGATAATGTTTCCTTGGCCACCTGGGGAAAGATACTAACTATTGTTGATTCTTCTTTCCCAAAGATTTTATGAATTTCATAAATTCACAAAGCAGGTAGCTTTGTGCCTTGTTCTAATGTGCTGGATGCTGTTGATGACATGGAATTTCCAAAGCATGATATATTTTGCCTTAGTTAGTCTCCACCTCCCTCCTAATCAATTCCTAACTCATTTTGATTTTCCTTGATATGTAATTTAATACAGTTCATATATTCTAACGGAAACATAGTTATGGGAGTTCATACTCAGCTGACAGAGTAAGAGCCAAAAAAGTAGAAAACTGGTTCAACACAAACGTTTTGGTTCAGCAGAGTCATTGTTATGTTCTCTTTATGATTAGATGGAGAATTTGGAATGAAATTAAAGAATTAATGGGGAATCAGTGTAGAAAAGCACTGTCATGCATGCCATGGGACTCCTCGCTGTTCGGAGAGCAGCTAGCAGACAGACCTTGCCAAGCCATCTGAAACAAATGAACTCCTCCAAAAGGAGGCGCAGCATTTAGCAGTAAGATCTTCCAAACACGGTTTTACCCCCAGTTCTTTTTTCCTAGCCACGATCTGGAAGAGCCTGAGGAGGTGGTGTTGTTCGGCTTGATCCAGCTGAGCCATCAGTGCCACCAACTCCCTCAGATGGAGGTTTATCGGCTGCGGTTGCTTCTCGTACAGAGCAGGCAGGACACGTAGCAGCATCGAGTTCCCTGAGAACAGAGCAAATGAGAGGCCAGTGACTTACTGTCGGTCAATACCCTACAGCTGGAGAGCGCCCTAGAAAATCAGCACACACCTGGAGACACCAGTTTTTAAGAATCATCAGCACAAAACCAGGGAGGCATAAAACACACCGTAGAAAAATACATACTGGGCCAAGAAGACAAATAAATAACCTAAATAGAATGAATCATTGCAGGTATAACAACATAGGTGTAAAAAAAACGAAAAATGTATTAATTATAATTTTCATTCTCAAGTACAATATCATGAGAAGGCTGCTTAATGAGCTTTCCAGTTTGGATGGTACTCTGTTAAGTCCTAGACCAAACTAAGTGTGATTTAAATTAAACAAAAAAAAAAAAAAAAGAAAGAAAGAAAAAAAGAAGGCTAGAAAGCACATAAAAGCTATATTTCTCCTTTGTTGAGATTCAGACTTTCAAATTAAATAAGCAGCATATGGAAAGAATAGTTGGTTGTTAAGAGAACTAAATATGTATGACAGTAAATTTGAACATAAATAGTTAAGGATGCCATTTCCATGAATAGAAAGGAGCCAGAAAGAGTCAACTGCAGACAGACAAAGATATGCAAACCCCTCTCTCACACATTTTCTTAAGATGTCTGTGCATAATTCAATTTGAAGCCCAGGCTCATACCAGAATATATAACTTCACATTGCTGTACATGCCTGCCTCGATATATTTAAGTTTCACTTGAACAACATATGGAAAACATCTGCCTATTGCAATGTAGTATGGCTCCTTTTTGTAAACCCTTGAAAGTCCTTAAGGTCTCTTTAGATTTGGTTTCCAATAGGAACTAGCACTCTGGCCTGCTGCTTTTTCTCCCATTTAAATCTGAGCCTTCGAATTTTGGAAGATAAGCGGGTCACTTCATGGATGGTAGAAAAAGGATATATGGGTCAGACTGGACCACATTGCGCTCTTGCCAGACACAGAAAACGCACCCCAAGGCACTGTTAGGTCTTGCAACATCACCTCTGAGCCAAGTAACTAACATATAATTCATCACAGGTTCAGACAACTTCTAGTGGAACAGCTTGTAATGATCCCTAAGGGGTCCTTATACTTCAGAGGAGCACCTCCACACTGTTCAGCCAGCCACACTTCTGCATCCTATCCTGAAGCATTCATTTGGCTTGAAGAATCGTTGGCTTCTCCTTGAAGGCAGGTCTGAGCCCTCCAGACAACCGCTGCAGTCCTAAAGGCGAGGCTCAGACCCCACCTCTAGTCCCACAGGCATGGCGAATTTGTCTTGTTTTGTTCTATATATAAAGCACAAAGGCCAGTTGCAAAGGCAAGATATTTTGCTGATTAATTACCCTAAACAGATTAGCAAGCTGTTCAGTTCTGACCATTTTCTAGCTATACTCTTCATGTAAATCTCTTCCCGACATTACAAGCGAGTCTGTAAAAAAAAAGTTACACTTTTTTTTTTTTTTCCCACAAGTGTCACTAACGTACCATGGGATTCATGCAAAGCACCAGTTCACCCAAAGTTAGAACTAAAGTGGTGAGAGGATGTATTTACTTGGGCTTTTCTAGACTCACATCTGAGTGTGAAATTGAACAATTTCGTAACTACACTAAAAATTATTTTCTTCTTGATAATTTAGTGCTTACAGGAATAAGTCCTTTCTTTGCACTTCCCACATTTAGTTTCCACTGGAAGTTTTCTGCCCATATGGAGCAGATCCTTTAAGCTCCAGTCCCATTTCAGCAATGGTAACAATTGCAAAAGATGAAATTCCCATGTTCCTGGCAAAACTCGTCTCAGCTGTAAAAGCGTAGAGGGGAGGAATTCAGCAGAGATGAACCCAAACTAGCAACTTTAAACAAGGAAAGACAGCCACTAACCTGAGACTATTGCCTAAGCTGGGATGTCACAGGTAAGAGGGTATTTGGAAAGTAAGACTAATTATTCAATCTGAGAAAACAAGCATTTTAAGTATCAGACGTATTAGAGGAGTGATGCAATTTGACATGACACAACACGATGGATTGCAGCCACGAAGCTTCTCTGAACAAAAATACTTTGTACAAATGCAAATTTGGGCAATACCTTCCAGTTATCATACAAGCATACTGGGTTTATATCCACTAACCAAGATAAATGAAAAGCAAAGGCAAATTAGAAGCAACCCCATCAGTTTGCAGTGATATTTAAATGAACTCACTGACATGGAATTGCTTTTAATTGAATAACCTGTCTCTACAAACTTGTAAACATTCCAAGCAGACATCACAGTTTGTGTCTGTTCTTTGTATAACTTAAGAAAGGTCATGAAGCACAACCAAATTCACTATTTTCTTGTATTTTCATGTTTCGAGTTAGTTCTTGCCATTTGTTTGTCACACCTTTTCAGCTTCTAAGGGATTTATGCACGTGCAGCTCACCAACTTTTTGATTCTCAGAGCTCAGGCCAACAGAAACAATATTGTGCCCGTTCCCAGGTAATTAACTTTTTTGTATCTTGCTTCATCTGTCTCAGTCTAAACTAAGAGCCTGAAAAGTATGTTTGTTGTCTGAGAACGGAAAAACATTATACTCAACTCCTTAATTACCTTCTTTCCCTCTTCCTTCCCCTACCACCCTTAGCCCCAATACTTTCCATATTAGATTTTCTCAGACTTTCCAAGCAGACCACACACCGGGAATTATGCAATTCAGGCAAAAACTAATGTACAGTTGGGGACACTCGATGGCTTTGCACCGCTGGCTGCACGGCAGACAGGGAAGAGTCACATACAGCAGGAGCAACCACAACTGCATGCTGCGATGGTGCCAGCCCGCCCCGGCTGCCCCAGGACCATGCCCCGGGCACGCTTTGGCCACGCTCCCCGCAGACATGAATTGCAAAGGTTGCCTTGTGCTCAGTCTCTGCTCTGCCCTACCCAGCAGCATAGAGAGCATGTTAAAAAAAAAAAAGAAAAAAACCACGAGCCTGGTGGCACACTGCAAAAGGAAGATGGACAGAAGGAGCTCTCGAAGCTACACAGCAGTGTTTCGACATTCACTCCAAACCGAGTATTCAAAGATAAAAGCCCATGCACCAAGACTAAGTTTTTTTCCCCAGGATGACTCAGGTTAGGCATATACCTCCATGAAAATGTTCACATCTACTTTACCAAACTTTTGAAGTTTCTAATATATAGCTTCAACATTACTATTCATTATTTGCATTTGCAGGAGAGCAGCTGGAGGCCCCACTGTGGCAGGAACCTCATATACACGTAGGGTACAACAGTGAGACAGTTTGGCACATAGGAATAGCACAGTACCGCGGCCAGCAGCCCAACGCGCAGGTAGCCCAGGTTTGCACAAGCAAGGCTGGGTACTGGGAGGCATCTGGTGCAGCAGCACCAAGCTCTCAGCAGCATTCAGTGGCCCCCGGAGCAGTGGGCTGCCCTGGGGTGCATGGAGCAAGGCTGGAGGAGGTGGGGAGCAGGCAGCGGGGTGGGGAGCAGGCAGCTCCAGCCTTACCTGCCTCCTCAGCAAAAGGTGACACCTGCAAAGTGCCTCCTGGTCCCCGCTGCAGGAGGGGGCAATGGTTGAGGCCATGCACATCGTCTCTGCTGCCTTGTGCAGCCACATCTCCCACTCGTGGCTCAGGTGTCGGAGGCAGAACGAGCAAGAACAGAAGCACAGGGCGCTCTTTACACACTCCCGTGTACAGCGGTAAGGGGCTAAACCAAAGACCCAAATGGAAAGGGAACACAGATTGCAAACTAGATGCAATCATGTGGGGCTTTTTTTGCTATTCTCTAGATATTTCATAGCCAATAATTTGTACCATGTTACCCCTAATCTCACCTAAGCAATGCATCTCTGAAATAATTAATGGCCCATTGAACTGATAAGCTTTCCAGAATTTAAAACAGATTAATACCAATAACAATAATACTTTGCACTAGATTCATGTCTAATCCAAGAGTGCCTTGTTTTGTTTTATTCAAAGTTAACAGAAACAACCCTAATCATGCAGCTGCCAATCTACATGCTCCCAAAACAAGATACTACCAGTAACGTATTATCCACGTAGTTATGAAGTTGTTATTGGTAACTAGGGCTAGAAAAGCAAGACTCTAATAAGCTGTCTTTACGAGTTCTCCTTCATTGCTTAAAGCAGTAAACTGTCAGTATATAATAGAAGTTTTTATACATATGTATCAAAAAAGGCTACAATATTTAGGTTAAACCATACACGTGTACCCAAACCAACTCCAGGTATGTTTATTTTTCTACCAATCTCCTCCAGAGCCCTGGCACATACCAACTACAAAAGGAGTCTGCAGAGAACACTTTCCTTTCCACAAATAACACAAAATAACATAACCAATGCAGCCAGTGCTTGTAAGCAGTGAACTCCAAGGGATTTCATCCCCCGCTCTCACCCGCGCACTGCTGCACGTTACGGCAATCTGCTCTCAGAGGGGAGGCGGCAGCTCACAAGAGCAGCTTTCCCCATTTCTTCCCCTCCGCGAGTCAATACATCCCCCAGTGCAAACCTGGAAGGCTGGAATTGAGCAAGCTGCACGCCCCCTTCTCCTCTCAGCCAAAACCAACAGCCAGAAGTGCTCTTATTACAACACTAGCACTACTCATTCATTCAAGCTGAGGCGCTCGGAGCATTTATTAGGGGCTCGCTGCGTCTCGCTCACAGTCTTGTCTCTGCTGAAGTCTGACTTAGCCTTTAGCTCCAGGCAGCCCAGCTATTTTCAGGAAGCAGCTAGAGAATGCTGCCCCAAGAAATACTTTCTCTGCTTACGCTGTTCTGTGTTTTCAGGGCTTCTGTTTCTGTTCTGGATGAAGATGATGACTATGATCTCATGTACGTGAATCTGGATAATGAAATTGAAGGGCCAGTTCTTGGTACTGAGGAAAGTAAGTAGATTTAAACTAAATTTGTGTTAAGTGTAGAATTGCATTCTTTGTTGCCTAGCTCTTGTAACAGTTATTATTACAAACAATTCTTTTTTTTCCAGAGGAAGAAGCATATGCTTGTACCAGCAGATTATTATGGACAGCAAATGCTGAAACGCTTGGATGGTGTGCCCTGGAATTTGCTTTATACTCTGTATTTTTCAGTTTTCCTCCAAAAGACTGCCAATGATACTTAGTTTTAGAATTGCTATAATACACACTACTTTACTTTTCTGTTTTTATATAGAGGGAAACACACTGACAGTCTGGAGCATGTAAGCCTTGCACAGAGCCAGATTTTGTCAAATACTCCTTCTGTTTAAAAATGTAAGTACAAAGGAATAGCAACATCTGTATCTTCCATTCCAGCTGTTTCGTGCGACTGCCAGCGAGAGCACACCGAGTGGGACAAGCTCTTCATCATGCTCGAGAACTCGCAGATGAAAGAGAACATGATGCTGCAGGCAATGGATGAGACCCTGAAGGTGGACCTGCAGACCCTGAAAGCAGAGCTGAGCCAGCTGACCACCAACCTCGCAGCCACCTTTGCCACCGCGGTTGAGAAAGCCACCTCCCACATCGTGTCACAGGTAGAGCAGGCACTTGTGAGGAACAGTGATCAAGCTGAAGAAGTCAAGAGGCTTCATGAGTCTGAGCAAGGAAAGGTTCTTGAGCACATTCTGCTGCTGAGCCACAACGTGTCCAGCAGGCTCGGCCAGCTGGAGAGCGCTTGGCTGAGGACATCTGAGGTGGAGGCTCAGGAGACAGCTATTCAGCAGGATAAATTCAGTCCCACCAGAGGAGACAATCTCATTTTGAACTCTCTGTGGAAAGAGCTACAGCAAACCAGAGCTGAACTGAAGGCATCGCAGAAATGGGCAGCTCAGCACTTACTGCCAGCAGGTAAGTCCACATGCACTGTGCTTTACCGGAGAGCTCTCTTTGGTGGGCCTGTCCAAACAGACATCCTATAAACACCCCTCTTAAGCACTTTTCTCTGCATATGACTCCAAAGCAACCTTATGAACACCACAGCAGCTTTGAGCAGTCTGTACATACAGGGAGGAAACCCATTAACTGTTCCTGAAAAAGAGGCACTGAGCTTTTCAAACGTGGGATCAAAAAAGGGTTTAACCAAACTCCTTATACAGGGCAAAGCCAGCTAGGATCCCACCTCCTGCAGGCTCTCCCAGATCAAAACAGTTGCCAGAGAGCAGCAAACGTATTTTAAACATACAAATTATGTTGTCTCACCTTCTACCTTCCCAGCTGGGAACTCTTATGCATGCGCACCAGTCACTGAGCTCTCCTGTTCTCTTCATGCACGTACCCGCTCCTTCCTCTTCCCAAACTAAATACCTCCTCACCAACTCCAGCTGCCCAAGAGCAGAGCTAGATCCCAGGACATGCTGCTGGTGTCAAGCGGCTAAGCACGCTTCCCGCAGCAGGGAGGGCACATTCACTGCATGCAACTGTCAGGACAGAATATTTCCTCAAGCATGGAAAAATTAGTAACACTGTGGTATTGTTGGGTTGTTTTGCTCCTTTCCAAAATGTTTGCATTGGTCAGCAAGCGAGGTGGCCATAGAAAGATGAGCTCATATCTCAAAGTTCATATCAGTTTTTCTGTGCACTGTAATATGACGCCCAAAAAGCAGCTACAGCAACTTGGGTACGGCAGAGCAGACCCCCATCTATTTAAAGTGTGGGTGCAAAATTGCTACATGCACAATATAACTACATTGAATATAACTCTGCCTACCAGACAGCTATCACTGCGTGTCTCCTAAATGTTGACATGTCTTTAGTGACCGTATTTCCCACAAATGTAAGTTAACTGCAGCTTAAAAACCTCACAGAAATCTACACTCGCAGAATCCCACGGGTGTGTGTGAATAGGACCTTAGGGGTGCAGTTACACCAGCCTTGCCAGCGACCCTTAGCAACACCACCAGCGTGAGCTCTTCACAGGTGAGCGAGAAGGAGCACTTCTTGTAACTGCTAAAGCAAAGGCAACAACTTACACAAGCCTATTACAATACAAACAAAATTTAACAATAGTTTACACCAAAGCATTTTACAATCCAACATGAATCTATCCTTTCAGGTAGGACATGGATTCAGCTTTATAAGTAAATTGCTTTTACTCCTTTATTTATCACAACACTTTAGTAATCTTTGTGTACTGGGAGCAGATCTTACAGCATATTCATTTTTTCCCCAAACACAAGAATCTTGCCTTCCAGAAAAGAATGATCTCATTCTTTATCTCTCTCCTGTAACACCGCCAGCCTTGCAGTCAATTACTCTGCACTAGGTGAGAGTAAAAAAACTTGATCAGCATTAAGGACCTCAAGTCTCATTAGTGGAAATCCAGATTATTTCTAGTAGTTCCTACATGGTTTTATATTAAATGTTCTTATTTTTTTTAATTTAAAAGATACAGTTTAAGTACTTCCAGAGTCTCGGGAAATTTTTTTTTCAAGGGGCTTTTTAACAACTGACTTTAATTTCTCATATCTTGAATTACTGCCAGCCATACTCTTGAGGGATTTTCTAATCGCACTTTTTGTTCTTCAGTGAGGCTGCTTTTAATTTTGTTTAGGCCTTGATAATAAAGCCTGAAAGCTTGCTAATTAAAAGCTTTTTCACAATAGTCTTCCTAAGTAGCATTTTCAGGAGTATCCCCAACAGTTGCTCGCTGCTCCTGCCCCTCCTCAAAAGGGCCAATGAAGAAACATAAAGTCTGCTCAAAGCTGAAAGGCAGCAGCCTATGAAATAACAGGGCAGCGCAACCCTGGAAGACACAAAGAGTCCTTCATTCACTGGAGCAGAAGTTTCCACACACATTTTAGACATTTTAGATCCTCTAGCTTGTTTAAACAGGAAATGAACCAGCTTAATTTTAGAAGGGGGCTGCTTTTTCCCCTATGTTGCTTAGAATATTAAGTTATATACAACTAGGGAACAGTACATAGAATACCAAAAATGGCTTGAGTTTGGTGATCATCAGTTACTTTTCTAAGTTTCATAAGCTTCTGTTAGTGCTTTTAACTAATCTGCATATTGATTAATTGGAGATGAGAGATGAACTGTTTTAAAAATACCAGTTGTCTTATACATTTCCCATGCTTAACCAGTGCACATGAAAGTTACTGACCAATGGCCCTAAAGGCAGGGTCAGAAGAGGGAGTCATTATACTAAACAAACACATCTCAGCACGCTTCTGCCATCGCTCCCTGCGCCTGCTTTTCAGTAGCCCCTGTCCCCTTCTCCTCCACTGCCCAGTTATCCACGGGACAACCACAGGACACTACATAACTGCTCGTGACACAGGTACCCAGTGGCTCCATTTCTCCAGCTGCAGCAGCAGGCTCACAGTACTATTCCAGGAACAGCACGGTACCTAAACCTGCTGTTTGATAGGTCACTGAACCCATCCCCTCACCATGACATTGCTATTTTCATCACTCTGTGCTGAAAAAGAACACGGAGGCTAAAACAAGACCTAAATGAAACAGAGAGAGGACTACCCGACATAATTACCTATTGTAAAGTGCTAATTTCTCTAGGCAACCCAGCAAAAGAGAAGCTCTCCTGGGAGGCATGTCAGAGCAGAAGGCACCTGCCCCGCACAGACCCTTGGGGAAGCCCAACTTCCCAAGGCAAGCACCAGGGCAGACAGGCAGCATTAAATCTAAACATCACTTTGCATGGCACAGGCCTATACAACACACTACTTTTGCAGCGAGGGAAGAGCCAGGCCTTGTTCCTGCAGCCTGATTAGCCTCTAGACCCATCGCCATAGTGTTTGGCAAATCCATCCATCAGATTTGACAGCTTTTTCAAAGCATCCTACATCCCACTGGATGAGCTGAGCTCTCAGCTCCCCTTGAGAGGCCCAGGAGTGAGCGTATGTCAAGGGTCCTAACTGTGCATGTACAAATAGACCAGGTTTTATTTACCTAACAATCTTCCTAACTTTTTCAGGGTGTGAAACGGCAATTCTATTCCCCATGCGTTCGAAAAAGATATTTGGGAGCGTTCACCCAACTGCTGGAATGACCCTTCGCTCATTTACTGCTTGTATCTGGATCAAGGTGACTGAGGCTTTGGACAAAACTATTGTCTTCTCCTATGGAACCAAGTTAAATCCATATGAAATCCAGCTTTATCTCAGCCGGGAGTCTGCAGTGCTTGTTGTTGGCGGTGATCAGCACAAGTTAGCTGTCAAAAATGTAGTTGTTCCTGGGAAGTGGGTCCATCTCTGCGGTGCCTGGAGCTCAGAGAATGGATCTGCATCTCTGTGGGTGAACGGAGAGCTCGCAGCCACCGCCTTGGACATTGCCGATGCTCACACCATTCCAGACGGAGGGATTTTGCAGATCGGTCAAGAAAAGAATGGCTGCTGTGTTGGAGGTGGATTTGATGAAGCTTTAGCCTTCTCTGGAAAATTAACTGGCTTTAACATGTGGGACAGAGTGCTCAGTGCCAAAGAGATAGCAGCGCAGAGCGGAGAAGATGTGTGCAGTATCAGGGGCAACATCATCGGGTGGGGAGTCACAGAAGTTTTGCCATACGGAGGAGCCCAGTACATTTCTTAAATTCTGGCAAGGCAGTTTCTGAAGGAGAAAACATATTTCATGAAGAGCTGAATGCCAATACGTACAAGTAAACAGAGCCGTAGGAGCCCATGTCTCTCGAATTCCCAAGGAAGATTAGCATTGCAAGTTTACAAAATGAGGTACTGTGGAGATGGGATTTGATCTCTGCCTGCTGTTTTGGCAACACACTGAAAAAACCCACATCAAGGCGTGATGTTGGAAAAGCTATTCCTGAGGTCAGATGACCGCTCTCTCTCTAGCATAACATTTTCTGATGTATAAAAGTGCCACTGTGGACATTTCGGAGCTGAACGGTCCTCCTGGCATCCCTGCTGAAGCAAACACTTTGGGTATCCAGCTGACCAGTCCCTGCATAACAGACATAAGGCTGCACATCTTCCCGGCTCCTCCAGTCATTGGTTTTTATAGTGAATTGTACAGAGGAACCACATAAGCCAAGAAATGTGTTGTTTATTAATTGTTGTTAGTAATTTGTAGACTATAACAAAACTAGCTTCTTGTTTAAAGCATTATTTATGCCACAGATTGCCCTAACATATAAAAGTAATATTCCCCATCATAATCTGATGTTACATTTTGAGAAAATGCAGCTGTATTATATTGTAAATTGACTTTGTAATAATTTTATTGAAATTATTTTTGTAAAGTTGTTCTATAAATAAAGATACTTTACTAAACTAAAACTTTCCATGCTTCTCATGAACTGAAACTCTGAAAGTAAGTACCAACTGGGAATTTTTCCATGTTTTGAACCACACTTTTTAGCTGCTAATAGAAAAAGAACATTAAAATCAACATCTCATACAGAGACACTCAGAGGACTGAAATCCAAGCATTAGTGAGAGACAGCTTTAAAGGCCCATCATGATAACAATCCCTCTTGTGAATGCTGCCATGTGCAAGGATCTGCCACTCTAGGAGTTCTCCCACGTGGACATGGTCGCTTGTACAGAAGAGATGCTCTGACATAGTGACACACGTGCGTTTGACCTGAGGCTGTGCTAGCATGGCACTTGGAGGCTGAAGGAAGGATTGGTTTTGAGATATCCCCAAATAAAAATCAATCAGTTCTCCATGCATAATGCTGGCCATCTGAGCAGGACATACTCAGTTTTAAGATACATTTAGATATCCAAAGTACCAACTTGTTTGATGCTAATAGGAGGTTTGTACAAGGTAGTACTGATGGCAGCAGCTTTCTTCTCTCACATTTACAAGCTTATCTAAAATCCAATAAAAACACAGGGCTGGATACAGAGCATAAGCAGCAGATGCAGAGAGCCAAGACACTGGTAGCGATTTGCTTGTAGAAAACAGAGCAGAAGTAGACAATGATGAATAGTTATTCACTGGATATGTAACCACCTATGACAAGAACAATTATTCACTACCTGTTGAAGCCTCTGAACAAGTTATCGTGGAGAATGTCTTAATCAAAGCAATTCTTATTTCCACTGGAAGCAGCCCACCCTTCTGCTCTATTCACATGTTTCTCTTTCTCATTCTCTACAGATGACCTAAGAACGCACTTTGAAAAGTTTCTTGACATGTTGCTGCTATGCTTATTCCTGAATATGACACAGCTACCAGATCCTTCCTTCTACGATACAAAAGTAGTAAGAAAAAGCTATGACAAGGTAATTTCCACTTTACTATGCCATTCAAAGGGGTTGTGCTTCATAGCTAAAGTTATATGATCTGCTCCAAAGTTTTGGCAACACTGTTTATTTAAGGTAAAAATAACTGCTCCGATTGCTGAAATTTCTCCTATTACCCTCCAATAACAACGTATCTAGATTTGAAATGCTTAGTAGGAAGCATGACAAAAATACCTTACTAAATACCTGCAAATAACCTTAACTACAGAACAATGAAAGACTACCTCTGTTCATCTGCTGTCAGCCAGGAAACAGATCTTCAGAATTAAGAAAAACACTTGAGGTCCCACTATTGTGCAAGGGCAAAACCGCTCTCAAATCCTCTTTCCTTACAGTGCCATCCATTAAATGAAAACAAATGTCCATGAAACGCAGCAGAAAAAGCAAACTCCTCAAAAAGATTACCAGAAGTCCTTCCTGGCTACTTTTCTTACTGTACCTCACACCTGAAATGCTTTGTCTTGGAAGTAGCCTTTTCCTGTCTCTGTTCTGGTTTGGCAGATGACCAAATGGCAAGCCAGTCCTTTCATTCTCACTGACTCAGCTGGAAAACTCTCCTCTTTCCAATTGCTTTGCTCTTCCTTTATCACCTCTGTGGACTAGCAAAGCTTTCCCACAGTCTAGTTCCCTCCTGCCCAGCACTACAAGTCACCTCCATCAACATGCTTCTCTTTCCTTCCTAGCTTAACTATATTTTTCTTTGTCAACAGTTACTTCACCTGTTTGGAAAACACCAAGTAAATAGTATTCTGGGGGAGTTGGGGCTCCAAATATGGAAAAGCCACTGTGACACTGCTCTCGCACTGCAAATGTAGAAATGAAGGAGCAAGCACAAGACATGCATGCCTGGAGTACGTTGCTGAGCCCAGTTCTGCTCTCTAAGAAGCCTCTGCTGAATGCAACATCTTCATCCCTTGCCTGCGCTCCTCTGGAAGGTGGAGCAGCTGCGGGACTCTCTCAGATTACAGCAATGACTGCAGGGTAGTTTTGCTGCTGTCCCCTGGAAACAGGAATAAGTCTGCCTGATGCCTTAGGCTGATGGAAGGTGTCAGCACAGGGTCTGTCAGCATCGCAGGCACGGTACAGACATTTGCACGTTTAGAAGCTGAGTTCACACTAACTGGAACAGACTAGTTAAACACTCTTTCTAAAGAGCTCTTTTTTAGCTAATAAGATAAGAAACTGATTATGCAGCCAAACAGTTGCCCCAAGTAATCAAAAAATCCAGTTAGCTCTCAAACACTCACAGGCAATGAGCCAAAGTCTACTATCAGTCTCACTGGTGCCATTAGGCTGAGCCCCATCTGTGCAGCACCAGAACAAGGCCCTTTGTCTCCGCGCTGCTTTGCAAATCCATCCTTAGCAGCTTATCCTATTGCTTCCCTTCTCCCTTCAGCACTCAGTCTTTAAGTGTGGTTCTTAGCCTGCTGCAAACCAACCTTTTCATGCCTGAAATACAAATTACGTACAGTGCAATTAAGCCAGTATGCAAAACAGAGCTCTTTGCCTATTCAGAGTGCCCTCTTCCAGTCTGGAATTTCCAAATATGATGGACACAGCAACATCTGCTGGTAGAATAACATAAATACACAAAAAGGAGCAGGAACAGTCACGATGAAGCCTTCAGTTATGGGTGTTAATCACTTTTCCTAAACCTATGACTACACCATAAACCCTGTTTCACTTTATTTCTTTCTGTTCATAGCACTGCATTACAAGTGGTAATGCACAATGTTAACACATAAATACTAATGTCACAAGTCTTAAAAGAATTATCCATGTGGCTTTGTAAGTTGTTAGCAATATTCTGTTCTTGGACTCTACTCAATTAGTATTACCACATAGCTCATACATATTTATCATTTATTATATTTATCATACATTTGTCCTTAAGCGAAGCAGACAAATATGCAAACTCTTACCATAATGCCTTAACAACAAAATTACTTTCTAGCTTAGCTATCCCTCCATAAAACGCCTAAAAATAACTACACTCCATTTATAATTTTTAATAAATACAGAATGCACATATTTAATTTGAGGGCTTAACATCTTCATAACGATGTTCTTGAAATAATTAGACAGCTATTGCTACTTATTGCTGTTACCCATACTTGAAGAAAAGCAAATAGTGATTTTACTACTGCAGTAGCACTATATTGCAACAAATACCGTGAACTTTACTACTTCAACTAAGTTGGACTTCCTTTTGTAGAGGTAGGAATATTTTTGGCTTTTTAAAACCACAAAAGTAAAAGGTACAGAGTTTAGCAACAATATTCTATGTAAAGCTAATAATGTACGCAAAATTAAAGAACCACTACAAAGCTTTTATATCTTACATCTGACTATTTTGCCACAGAATGGGATTCATTTCATCCCCATTTATACTTTGGAGTATTGCCAATGACACTAATAGAAAGGATAAGAGCCCAGTAACTAGCGTCTCATATCATGGCTTATAATTTGAAGTCCATTAGTACGGTATGCTAACAAGTACAGATGTATTTTCTGCCCTATGGGTCATCCAATCTATAATGAAACTTCCATAGTCAACAAAGTTTAGTAAATGCACATATTCTTGAAAGGTCTTACTTGATATAGTCTGCTATTAGACTGCGTCTAACATATTTTATCACATGTTTATAGATATGTGCATATGTATGCTTTATACATACATGCCTCATACATGTTTTTACATATAACGTGTTTGTTTGTATATACGCCTAATACAGCCTAACTAATCTAATGGTGGGCACGCTGCAGGACTAAATCCAAAATCTCAGTGAGTTCTTACCTTGGAGGACACTTTTGACAATGGTGTCTGTGTGATCAGCCAGCAGATCTGCTTTAGCGATTGCAGCCAAGGATAAATAACTTGACATGTTTCTGCACAGTTCCTTATTGCCCCTCTGAAGAAATTTCACCGCCACTGGGACAGCTAAGGCCATTACTGGAGGTCGATTGTAATTCTGTAAAAACATGAAAAAACACTGGAAAATAAGCAGCTGAAAACAATGATTAAAATAAACTCTCATGTTGATCAGAGTAGAAAAACAAAAATCAAAACAACAGGGGGAAAAAAGGCAAAAAACACATCAAGAAAGGTTATGTTTTGGTAACACCACTGACAGCAGACTTCAAAGAAAGAGCAAGTAAGGAAATTTAAGAAGTGCTGCACCAGGAGATGCTAATAACGCATCTACTTTTGTCTTCTGCAAGAGGAGAAAACACAATATTAAGTGCACTAGTTAAATGTTAACTGCTGTAACATTTCTAACAAGATATTTTGTGTTTGATGCTCTCAGAGAAGACAGCAGAAGCTGTATCCGTCATCCACACAGAGTAGGTAATTTTCATCTCAAAGCGTAGGAAACACCTCAGAGCAGTCACTCATGCTGTTGACTGGTAAATATTACTCCCTGCAGCAAGAGACACATTGCTGCCTGTCATTCCTGCGTCGTGGTGACCTGCCCCACTCCGATGTCCAGCCCCAAGCAGGGCAGCCCAATGTGCAGGCACAGAGTCAAGGCTTAGGGAAGCTTAATTTCAAGCACGGGTAAATCTTCCCCAGCACAAGACACAGCTTCCCTCATCTAAACCAAAGTGTGTACTACTCTGCGTTTTGGCCTCTCTTTGTGCTGGCACAGACCACGCGAAGAAAGGACTCCTCTGTTCCCAGAACAGGATCTCACGCCAAGCCACTGGGACTAAATCAAAGGCAAACTGGTCAAATGAGGAAAAGAGTAAGTGTACTGGGAGACTTGCTCACAGGGTAATAGCTTTAGTATTGATCATCAATTTTCCTCTAATAATAATTTAGATTTCCTTTCTTAAACTCCAGTCAATTTCTCTGAACATCAGGGTCAACCAAAATTTTTCAGGACAACTAATTTCTGTCCTCCAAATGGCATCAAGCTTCAGTGATCTCAGAGGTAACTGCACGTACGCTTAAATTTTGACAGAAAAGGTCAGAAAAGGTTTTCTGCAACTATTTGTATACATGAAATCGTGTGGACAGACTGTACACATCTATTGCCCATTAAGTTCCCACACGTAATTGCCTTTGAAACTAGTAGGATGTGTTTGTGTGTAACTGAGGACCTACATTCTTTCTGGACCCTCTTAATCAGTGCTTTTCTCTCATCTCCACTCAGTTTTGAACATCTCTTTGAAACTGGAGTACATCATTGTTTTTGAAAATAATCCTGCAATATGATTATATTTAATTAGCATCTGAAATCACAGGCAAGCACTGGAACCCAGATGTTTCAGAGAGCAACAAAATAGTGCAAAGAAAGGCAGTCCAGACTTAACACATGCTTATTCTGGAGCAGCACTGAAAAAAATAGATTTAGACTTGAGAAAAAACAAATCTGTTGTTCCATATACCCTGCTACATTGCCTCCTAGGTCAGCTCTGCCTCTATCAGCAGTAACTGCCTTTGCCATTAGCCTCACAGAGAGCAGGACTCACCCTAATTAAGGCTGCATTGTACTACTCAACCAAAAGAGCCAAGTTTAAGCGGCTATGAGGATTTTTCCTTGCAACAGACCTGCCAGGCAGGTCGCTCCAGCGGCTGCAGCCACTCCAGGACAGTCCCTTTTTGCCAGCCCCTAAGGAAGAAAGGGCTGCAGCATCTCCTAGGTGTCAAGACAGCTCATCGTGGTAACTGCCATATGACCAAAACCTGCGTCTTTAATGAGAAAAGCCTTTAAAATGAATAGAGCTTTATGCAGCAGCGTGTTTAAATCAACATAATGCCTCATTATATTTGGCTGAGAGGCACTGCTGAGTAGGAGCCAAATTTGGCCTCCAAATTATACTCTAGGATTCCACGCAGAAAGAACAAGAAGATAAGGTTTGGCCCTCTGACTATGATTTAAAAGATCTAAGAAAGTTCCAAAGAACAATTTTTTTTTTCCTACAATAAAGATAAAATACTTAGTTAAGAAAATGTTTTAATTCAGATGGAAGGAGACAAGGTTTCATTCGTTCCATTATAAATATCAGGGCATGAATGCACACTTATGAAAATGTGAAGGTGACAATGAAAAACAGATTTCAATAATATGATATAGTGATGTTTGCAAACATAGGGGACCTTCCTGCTGCTAATATCAACAGAAACATGCTGTGAGATTCAACCCAGCTGCCAAATATTCATTACTACTTCAACTCTCTCTCACATGTTGCATAAAACCTCATTTTATGCCTTCTTTCCTTTTTTATGCAAAGGAACTTGCTGATAATAGCTCTGTTTCAGGTAGCAGTAAATGTACTTTCATAACTTTCTCATTTCATTTCAATGAACTCCTTTCTTGAAGTAATCTGCAACACAGTGCCACCCCTAAAACATTTGGGTATGAGCTAGGTCGATTTAGGCACACAGTTGTCAACAGCACAAACTGAAAGCTTAGACAAGCCATTGCATACTTTAGTATTCTCATGAAATATGATTTCTAGAGTACCTCAAAGACAAAATATGATTTTACAATATACAGTCTCTCATCTAGAAAGTTTAAGCTGTGCTGCTACCGGTATCCAAATCCAGTTACTGTCTCACCTCCAGGGACACAAGACAGAAAGGGAGATTAGGCAACACCTCCAGGAACACGTTGCCTATCAGGAAGTGTGGTTCCTACCAAAGCCCGTCATTCACAGAGACGGGCAGAGGGGACACAACCCCCTGATATGCCACTGACCTTCACAGGACGTGTTACTGGGCCCTGCGCTGGGGGGCAGCTTATGGATCACGGCTCAGGGATGCCAGTGCAGCGCAGAAGAAATCTTACTAAGCCTCATCCACAGTCTTGACCAAATGTCTGGCTAGAATAAACCTCTATGCTTCCCAAACCAAAATCAACAAGAACCTGGGCTTCAGAAAAGGAGGTTTTTCCTTCTTTCAATATTTTGCTATAATACACTTTTTTTGTGCATCTTCAGAGTGACAGACTGGGAGTAAACAGAACTGAGCAGTGTAAAGTAAAATTTCACGAAAGCAAATTCAGCATTGATGTTATTTTTTCTGAAACTCTCTGTTTCTTTTGGACTTTAAACACTTTCAGCCAAACTAGGTGAGGAATCTCTATGAAACAATATATCCTACAAGGGGCTAAGCAGTACCTTTCATGGGACAGTGACATACTTGTGCCACTGTCGCTTGAATTTTTATAATGAAAGAACAAAAAAAACCACCCCCACATCTGATTTAAGAGGCAAAGGTAAAGAAAGCAACTATGAAACAGCAGATGTACTGCAAACATCACCCCAGAGTAGTCTGTATAGAAAGGCACTTCATAGCAACTGTTTCTCCACCTGACACGGAGCTGGTCCCCATGAATTGTACCCACAGTTGAAACTCTGGAAACAACCCAGATTTCTGCTTTCAGTTAGATAACTGTGTACATAGGTTTCTCTGTTGGTCTCTCCAGTGTATTATATATTGCTTTCTCAACAAGGAATAATATTGCCTTCAGTCCTGGCTAAAAACAAACAAACAAAACCAACAAAAACCAACCAAACAAAACCCAAACCCCACAAACAAACAAAACAAAAAAACCCAAAGTGACCCTGATTTAATACCAGATTCCCCCTTCCCCTGCCTTTAAATGACTTTTCACCCTCAGCTTGCTTTCTTAGAAAGCCTTGGAATAGCCCTTTCCTATCCCCAAAAGGCTGCCATATACTAAGATGTCTTCTTTTTAGTCTTGCATTCACAGGGAGCGATAGTTCATAAACTGTTGAGTTCAAATAGGACCCAATTTCAGCTGTTGTTCTAGCAAATGTTTTTGGGACCAGTCTTGTTGTTGTTGCCTCTAACATTTAGTAAAATATTCTAAGAAATTATTCCAATGCTCCTGGCCAGAGCATAACTTCTTTCTAGTCCTCTGTTTAGAGTAGTAGCCATCAAATTTTAGTTCAGAAGTCAGTTTTCTGTGTTGTATCTGGACTCAGCTTTTACAATCAAAATGTTAAGGGAGATCCTCCTTACTGACAGCATATCTAATCACCTATATTTCATGTCATTAAACTCTTTGGTATTTTGCTGCCTTCCAGAATGATTTGAAAGAATAACCTCTTCCCTGATACTAAATGCTTTCAAATGAATCTTTCTGTAACCACACAAAATGATAGTCCTATGTCTCCCACTTTAACACTGACATGAAATGCAAATACTTAGAATTAATGGAGCTTTAAGATAATGAAATCTGGCACTAAACAGTGAAGACACTTCTAAAGATAAGGAAGCTGCCAAAACTTCTGATTCACCGCAACAGATGCCATATGCATGTAAAAATATACCTTAACAATTGGGGTCATATTCTCGGTTTTAAGCAAACGCAACCACTCCCATGCACCCTCAGAAAACAAAGTACAACTGCATTTTAAAAGATAAAACCAAATAGCCAATGAATGCCTTACACTCCCTTTTTTTCCAGCTCGCTCTTACCTGCAAGATACAGCTCATGATATCGGATGCAATTTTTGCATGTGGCGTGTCCTCATCTTTTCCAGAAGGCTTCAGGTTGTGTTCTAGACACGACTCCCAGAGAGCCACGAGGGCTTTCCCATGCTTTTCAATGGACGCCGTCTCCCTGATGGCAGTGGTAATGCGAGTGATGCAGATTTCCACCACGGCCTGGTCATTGTCATTGGTCTGGTAGTCCTGGTTCAAATGAAAAGACACTTGCCAATGAATGCCCATCCTTTTCAAGGGCCCCACAGCCTGAAGGTATGAAGTTTTTGTAACTGTCCAGTGTCCATTTTCTCACTTCCACCTTTACAACTAACATTTAGTGTGATTAAACTCAGACATTGGTCACCCCATAGACAATTCACTGTTTTAGGTCTTAATTCTCATTATTGCAAAGGTATGGATTATGTTATCAAATGATTTTTAGTACTCTGTCTTGAAGCATGGCTTTCTTGACCAGGGATTGCAGCCGCACGCCTTAGAACCACTTGCACAGGCCTCTTCTCCCATAACCATCCTAAAACTGAAACAGGAATTATTATATCCACAATATATATAGCCAAATGCAGGGTCCCAGATATTTCACATCATGTCACATCCCTGATGTAAACACAGTTAGTTTCAATTAGTATAAATGTAACATGAATAAAAGTTAATTAAATAGGTTTTATCACAAAATCCTGTAATCCCCCGTGATCACTGACACAGATGCCACGTGGATACGAAACAGCAGCGCTTGGCCATAACTTAAAAGACCCAGAGTACACAATCACCATCCCCTGGTCTAACCTATGGTGTTCCACCCTAAAAAGTAATGAAGATAAAAGACAGTTTGAAGTATTAAACAAGAGTCATTGTTTTTGCTAGATAAAGCATGGCTATTTTTAAAGGGCTGGAGGCAAGTTCAGCACTAGCTTGCAGAAGTGCAGCTCCAGAGTCAGCTCTGGGGGCTCTGCACTGCAGCCTGGTATGACGGTGTATCACAGGCGGAAGCCACGACGTTTGGGTCTGTCTCAAAGCATTTCTCTGCCTTTATTCACAGCTAGCCTTCTACAAGCTTTGCTTGGTGTGACAGAAAAATCCATGCACTTATTTAAAAAAAGAAAACACACTTTCTTTTGCATAAGACTACCTATTGATAAGGAGGTGAACAAGTTAACAGCCACTGGCTGGGATGGCACAAGAGCAAAACCCTGGCAAGAGTCACGGTCGCTGGCCGCGCATGGGGATGGAAAGCAGAGCGGTCCTGTCCGCACTGCTGTGGAACTTCTCACGTTTGGGGAAAAACCATCTGCCTGAGCAGTCTGGGTTTGACAGCAGGAACAGGGAGCATCTCCCCGATCTCCAGAGCCCTCTGCTGGGAGTCGCCGCTCAGCAGCTCGGCGGCAGGGGATGGCTCTGCAGGATGCTTTAGCTGCTTAATGCAGCCTAGCGTGTTCGTAAAAACATTTCGTAGCGAATTCATGCATTTTCTCTCAAAAAGTGTATTAGAGGGAATTTGTGTAAAATTCCTGATAAACTGCAGTTAGGCGAGTCGGAGTACATCACAAACAGCAGAGGCAATGGCCAAAATAGCTTGATTAATGTTCTGAAAGACTGTGCTGCAATTGTTGTCAAAGAAATGACCAAAGAGAAGAGCCAGTGTATGGTGACTGTCCTGATGGATGAGTCAGTTCTTGTTGCAGCCAGCAATGCCATGATCAATGCTCTGAGAGTCAGAGGTTTGCATGTGGCCAAAACTGATTTCTAACATCGCATGCTATATGAAGTGCCAAAAAAGTGCAGTTGTGAGAACATGTATGTGTTGCTAATTGAATATCCTAAGGCTCAAAAGATATTTTCCCTTCTCTTCAGCAGACTGGAAGGAGGAAGGATAGAGAGCTTTTTTTTTTTTTTTTGATAACACTTTTAAAGAGTTTACCAAAATCCATGAGCCTTCCATCACTCAGGACACTTTCTGCTGCAAACAGAATACACACTTATACATACAGTGTACCTATAACCTCCTGTTAATCTTTAATATGCCTTAAATAACTATTTAATAAAAATTATGATAAAGATTAACTTGAAATATCTTTAAAGGAAACCCAGCTAGTGGGAACTGGATTTGGTTACCACATTTTTAAATCTTACACTTTGCTCAGAATTCTTGAGTTTTTTAGAAACTTAAATTGTGTATGTCCCTGTCCTTAATATTTTATTTATACAATACATTTAATCTCATGAAAAATTATTAAAGACTGTGTTTCACTTACTTCAGATGAACTAATTATTCTTATTTGTTCAAGAGCTTCTGAGAGGCTTCCTTCGATTTCAGCATCCTCTAAGGAGAAGAGATCCCCTGCACGTGAAAGGTCCTTTTGTGCCAAAACCAGCCCAAACAGATGATGCATGGCTGCATTCGCTGCCACTCAGCCAGAGCTCTGCATGCACTGCGTGCATGAATGACTCAGATGAGGACAGAACAGAAAAAATCTTGTGGACTGGCAATCAACTTAATATGAAGAATAAATCTGGGGCATCTTTCAAGACTTCCTTGGCCCCGATCTAAAAGGAGGAAAAAACATAAACCAGGGAAAAATTAGCAAGTGTATTGACTGTCATATTCCAGTTTAGCAGAGATTTTGTCAATGGTGTATGTAAGCAGCATACAGGATCCCCTGGTCTGGGGACATCCTTAAGCACATACCATGAACTGCATGTTGAAGGACCTTTTGCCCTCAAACACTAAATAGCTTAAAATTAGTTAAACAATACATAGCTTTTAATAAATAAAACCAAGGTTTTTTCATTTCAATGCCTATCACCTGAGCAGGATGGTGACTGTACTAACTGATAAGGATTACAAACTGCCTTTCTGTGGTCAGTAGCAGAGCTAGAGGAGGCAGGTGGAGCCGCTTTGTTTGTTTTCTGGGTTGTTGTGTCTTGACTCCAGAAATACACTATTAGCAAGATTGAGACGATAATGATTTTTGTTTAGAAAAACAGTGAGTTCTGTTGCCAAAATGATCCCTACAGTCTTTTCAACTCATGTAAAACAAACACTTGGCTGAGCTGAAACTATGCACTTCTCCTTGGCTGGGGAATTTAACAGAAACCGAGCCAAGTGGGGCCAGGCTCGGCACCATGCACACACTCGTGAAAGAGGACAGTCCTGCACTTGTGCCCCAAAACTCTGGTGTTTAAAGCATCCGCAGAGGAGACATTTGCCTTATAGAAGTTTGTTTTTTCTACATTTCAGAAGTGATATTTGTTATTCCAAGACTGCCAGGACTTGCCTAGTGCTGATGGGTCCCCTCTGCTCATATACCTTTGAAGCAAGGGTCTTCATGGCCAACCTCAGTGCACATGAGAAAGGGAAAAACAGCACAGGGTCCTTCAAGCCCAGTACATCCCACGAGGTTTGGACACCCTCCTTGGACTTCACTAAGGCAGGTACAAATCCATGCAGGCAGAAAAATGCCTGTCCTTGAGTCTTCCAAGGGTCCCCATGATGGCCCAGCCAGTAGGAACAGGACAAGGGCAGTTCCTCCTCCCTCAGCTCCTGATTGTACTGTACTTCTTCCATACTTTCCCACCAACACTGTTCACAATGACAAAGAAACCCAGCAAGCCACAATTTCTCAGCCCCAAAGAGCACCTCTAAGTGCGGGGCCCTCCACGGGCTGCTAGCACCTCAGGCAGAGCTGCAAGGAAAGCGGGGCAGTGGAAGAGCCTGCTGAGAAAGGGGTGAACCACACAGAGGACATTCACAGGCACTCGTAGCAGCCATGGTGGCCAGAAGCACACTGAGCTTCTGCCAGGCAAAGGGGACATAAAGACACATAGCACCATGGCTCTGTTAAAGCTCAGATGTGCATGAAAGGAGAGGTTACAAATGGGAATGCCTCTGTGCCCTGGGAAGCTGTTGCATAGCTCAACGACCTCACCCCAAACAAGCTCTGCTCGACGGTCACGTCAAGCTCCCTTTAGCTTTAACTGCATCTGTTGGCCATCTTTTAGTACACAAGTGATCATTCTCACTCCTTCAACACCAACATCTTTCACATCATCAATATTTTCTCCATAATGAAGCATGTGGAAATAAGCGCAGCATAATTCAGAGAAACCACAAAGTAGGCTGTTGTTAGTTGGTGTTTTGTGAATCAAAATGTCTTTTTGAATTTAAGTAAACATACCTAAATGCAAAGGACATACATATAATATACGCGTATATACATATGTCCTTTACATTTAGGTATGCAACAGTCTAAACAAAGTTTCAGCTTAGCTACTGGTGGCTGTCTTTGCAGGAATACAACAGATACATGACTATCTAGCTGACAAAATTATGACATTAAGGTAGGCATGCCCTAAATATGATACTCATTAATTCAAGAGTTAGAGTTAGCTTCAAATGTTATGCACTGGAAAAGCAGTTGCTAGAACTGGATCAGTCTGCCTTTGTTTGTGCACATCACTTAATGACCTAGTCTGTGTTTCCAGTGAGTAAAATTTCCCTGTAGCTTTATATAGAGGAAAGAGAAATGTCTGAGATTTGACATATATTAGCTGAAGTAAAATATCAGAGAAAAGGGAATCTTATGAAAAACAGGCTATTCGTAATCTGGACAGAGTGATGAAGAGACTGGGTAAGTGTGACAAATTGAGGACTCAAACATCACCACATTTTCTACGCAGGCTTGCATTAGATCAACCTGCTATAGCAGCGTACAGCCACGGTTGCCCCGATGGCACATGCCAAGTGGGGCAGGCAGAGGGCCCCTGCCTGCTGCTGCCTGCCTGCTGGGGCGCGTGGCAGCTCGCAGGAAGCTCTGTGCAGACGCGGATCTAACCCAGGCGTAGCCTGACATGAGAACATGTATTAAAATACAAACATTATGTCACAAAGGAAAACTTTCCCTCTGTCTTCACTTATCCATCTAATACAGAATATTTACTGATTTTGAGGCTAGGAAGAGACCTCCCAAGCACGTCTTCCAGATGGCCCCTGTGGATTCACAGCCAACTCCTCTAGGGCCTTCTCTTGAGTTGACCTACAAAGTATTACATTGTTGCAAACTAGATCGCTTGTAATTATAATGTGAGATACAAAGTATCCTTAATCCCTGTTAGTCTATTTTTTGCTATTTTTCAGGGAAAAAAAAAATGCAAAATGCCAAAGAAGTGGCAAAGCCAGTGCAAAACACTGAGAACCTTCTGGAAATAACTCAATGAAACAATCTCTATTTTAATAGCACAGACCACACCTTGCACTTGATCTGCCATAAGCCTGATTGTAAGGCTTTTTTAATTTTCCCAAATCTATCAATATCATTACACAGGACTTTCAGCTTGGTTACTTGCAACAAGACAGAAACAGAAAAGAGCTAATAAGACTGCAAACCCCAGCGCACAAGAGGCTAGATCCTCCTGACAACGGCTATGGCATCAATCACCAGTCACAGAACTGAAGGGTATGGTGTAAGTACAGAGCAGATTGGGCCCATCGTAGTCATACTCAGCAATTTTCAAATTCAAAAATAAAAGTTCAAAAAGCTGCAGACACAAACTGATTTTTTTACCTGTTCACGATTCCACAATGACATCCTTAATGATGGTTACAGGTGCAACGCTTGTGTTCTTGGAACAAAGCCTGCCCATTTGCTTTGCTCTCCTGCTATCCCCGGCAGCATCCGAGGGCACAGCAAGCGGAAAGCTGGGGAACTGGGTGGCAAGCAGTGAACCTGAAGCTGTTAATTGCAGTGCCAGGAGTAAGGCATTTCAGGAATGCAGACTAAAGCAGCCTAAAAGTTACCAATGGCTCCGTCAGGTGACTAAAGGAACCTAAATGCAGAGAGGCCTTATCTCTGAATGGAACTCTGTTTCCAGGACAAAATACAAAGCCTACTCCACTTGAGGGCAGTTGTTTTTAATAAAGAAAACAGAACTCTCTGTGTTAGTGGAAAGCTATCCTTCCCTGGGAAGAAGGTAAAAAAAAAAAAAACAAACCTCTGTAAGCTCACGCTGTTTGAAAGAAAAAGAACAAGTGAACAGACTTGCTGCAGAAGAGATTTTCTGTCCAAAGGAATAAATGCTATCATTCTGTAACACTTCACATGAAGACAAAAGAGGGTCTGAAGTTTGCTTTGGCTTTTAACATTGCACTCATGAGTAGCACAACAAAATCTGCACACGTAGTTTAGAAAAGTGCTCTAGGAAGGAAGATCCGTTTGAACCCTCCCTTTGATCAGCTGCACTGAAACACAGCAGCCCCTTCTTGGCCTTTTGCAAATGATACTCTACTTGATGTGCTTGTGCAGAAGAAGAGTTTCTCGGAAAGGCCCTGTTCTCTACCTGATGAACAGACACTTTTTATGTAAGTTTTATAGACAACACTAAGGACAATACAGAAAAACATTTACTTACTATAAGCTCTTTGAAATGGAATTATAGCAAATCTTCTTAATACTTACATTATGTAACAGTGCTGAAAATACTTTTCTTGCATAGGTCTTAAAAGGAGAGAATTGTCCCTTAAGCATCTCCTTGCTCACTACAAGATTGTACTGTTTCCTACTAATAGGTAGCTGGCACTGAGGAAAAGGAAAAACATAATACATATGTCTTCTAAAATGTCATCTTTTTAGGTTTTTTAAATTTTTTTTTAATGATTTTTTAAAAAGGGTCAGGTTGGATGATAAAATTGCCTCAGAGTATGTTTCCCGAGATGTCTCATCATCTTGACTCCACATCACCTATCAGTATCTTCCAATTCAGATAGGACAGAGATTACTGTATCTGTCAGATCAGTGTCTGAGACAGATCAGACTTAGATTTGTGTCCCATGTACACAAGCAATGGAAAAGAGGCAAAGGGTCTTGCCAACGCGTGGCTCCCCATCGGCACAGTGCCTGTGGGGGTTCGCAGCAGGGATCTATACCTTCCTGGGGTCAAAACATGGGAAACAAAGCAGCGACTCCAGCTCTTGTAACGAACTTCAAGTCATCATTATGCAGGGGAAAAAAGACTCAGCTTATAACACAGGCCATTTCCACTGGTTCGTGGTGCAGTCCCACATCTAATTCAAAGTTTTGATTCTGATTTTCAACACCTAGTTTCCCTTTTCATGACAAGCTGAAAGAGCCATATGTTCCCTGGGACCTTGAAGCTGTTCCCCTCCAAGGTGAGTCTCTCAACTTGCTGGAGGCACAGCATTCTTACCAAAGCTCCTTATCAGAAGCAATCAGAATAAAAGCTAGCCTGACAGGTTTCAGAGCTTGAAGCAATTGAATTGGTCTGTTTGCAAAATAATTCCCCCAATAATAGAAGATTAACAATAAAAATTCCGTGTAAAAGGGCAGTTGGACCTAAGGGCATCCAAAAGCCAATTGAACTTTGAGCTAAAAGCCTGAGTCTCACAGTTTTATCAGGAACTCAGATTCTGCAGAATGACATTAGAAGGACAAAAACCAAAAAAAAAAAATAAAATAAATCAAAGAGGAAGGAGAGAGGATAAAAATTTTTAAGTTTACAGTGAAGGAAATTCTACAAGAAATTAGAAGAATTTCCTTAACTTTCAAAAGACTTGAAATGAAAGTATGGTTCCTTGAGTTTACCAGAGGGTGCTATCCCACTGAAAACTAAAGTGCAACCTTCAGAGAACTGTGCAATGATATTGTTAATATAGTTCCATGCTAAGCAACATAAATCGAGAAAACCCTCACTATATTTAAGGAATTTTATGAAACGCAGGCCACCTAGAGGTCATGTTAAGTGAACCTCGCAGTATCTTCTAGTTTGCTCACTGCAAAGCAAGAGGCAATTAAAACCTTACTGTACTGTTGAACCAATCTTGTATGTGAATTTACCTAATATTGCACTTCAGAAGGAGGTTAAGCATGCACAGTACTACAGCTTGAGCTAACCTAACCCTGCAGCAAAATCCATAACCCACCAGCATCGGGGACAGTCCCTGCAAGCTGCCAAAGCCACTGGCCGGTTGCAGTTGAGTACATCAAGAGACAACAGGCTGTGAGTACAAACCATCATCTTGCTGGAGCCGTGCCAAGGACAGATGACACCCCAAACCCAGCACACAGCCAGGGCTCCCAAGTGGGACCTGGTTGCATTAGTTGATTCATTCAGCACTTCCCAAACCCCGTTCTCCTCTGTAACACTCAGTTTGCCATGGGCACCACGCATGGTTCTCCTCAAATGCTGCAGCACAGCTCCCGACTGGGGCACTTCCAGCTGATGTTTCTTGTTCTGTACTGAGGGACCAAGCTATCACAGATGCAAAAGCACTTTGATAAACAAAAGGTAACGTTCATTTTCTGAAATATTAAAGAAAGAAATCTAAAAGGTGTAAACTGAGCACCTTGTTCAAAAACGTAACTTAGATTTAAATGTCAAGTAAATTACACAGAAGGGGAAGGTGATCTGAGAATTTCCCTTAAGTGGAGAGACTTGTGTTAAAGGACTGGGAGGCCAGAGGTCTTGCTTTGCCATGGTGATCTTGGGCAAATCACAGCCCAATGCTTTGACTACTCTATCTATTAAAAAAAAAAAAAAAAAAAACAATTTCCTTACCTCGCAGACGTTGCCATGCTTAATACACTGGATTGTATGAAGTGCTTTGGATGCCTTGGATGAAAGACACTATAGGAAAGCAAAAGCCAAATAGTATTAGTAACTCTTTGCCTTTTCAGCACTCTGTGTGCAGACTATAAAATATATGCCACAATACCTCCAGGAATACAACTGTGTATTGCACCAAACAGGGTTTAATATTTAGGACATGGTCCCATAAAAAACAAACAGAACAGCAGCTCTACTAAACCCTGTGGGAGTTTGTGATGTTATTCACACATGCATGGGTCGAACAAAGCGAGGTTTAGATTTCCATTCTCTCTGGGGGTGGGGACAAATGTTTTCAACAACTGCATATTTAGTTTTATTTTACTTTTCCATGAATAGGAGGAAGATTAGAATCATCTTCAAAGCAAACTTTTATTCTGTGCATATGATAGGATTCTCTTCTCTTGAAATCCTTCTCCCCCATCTCCCAGGAAAAATCTGTTTTGTGGAATTAGAAAAAGTATGTCTCAAACAGTTACAGAGGTTTGTAATATCTCCAAGACTGCTGGATACTTCCTTCCCCACATGCGCCCATCCAGGACAAAAGGAAAGCCTGGATACATTTCTTGGTTATTTTCAGCCTGAAACTTTCCCCAAGAACATTCACATATGCGATTTATGGACAGAATATTGCAAGATATTTCAGAGAATTTCTCCCCTCCATGTTACACTAATAATTTGATTTATTTTTATGTTTGAAAAGCATTTACTCACTAAAATAGAGCACTCTTTCAAAACTTTTAAATAAAGTTCTCACATTTTTCAGTGAAAGAAAAGGATTAAAGATTATATTGAAAGAGCATCATTTTCACACAGGGTGAATAGACTACAGCAGTTCCCATGGGATCAGCTGCATATATTTAAACTCTTCCCACAAGACAACCATTGTTTCCTACAAGCCTCTCTTTTTTTTTTTCTTCCATCATGACAGGTTTCCACACTTCATGTCATCTAGAAATCCCATGGATGCTGAGCTGGACCAGATGATGAAACAATAAATTATGAAGTCTACTAATTAGACTAGGGTTAAAAATGTTTTTTTTTTTTTGCTAATGAAACACCTTGCTGCAGTCCTGGGAGCTGTGAACTGACTTGCTCTCAACATCCAGTTCTTATACACAAGGAAGCAGTATTCTTATTGGAGGCAACCGCAAAATAATCAGAGGAATTCTACAACCTCTTTTAAGATCGATCTCTTCTACTAGAATTGCAGGGCTATACTACTGTCCTCAGCTTGAAGTTCAGTGTTCTTCCTCGATGTGTAAACCAGTGTGTAAATATTCTCCCCTGTGATAAACTGGCTTAATCAGTAGTTTTTATAGGTCAGATGCCGCTTTAAGTGAACCAGATTTCACAGATCTCCGAGGCAATTTTGGCTGCACAATCCATGCAGAGCCCAGCTGATGCAGAGTGGTAAGAATGTACTTATAAACTTGCTAAGTGCTACTTTTGCAAACAGTTTATAACTTGACCAAATTTTTTGTATAGATTATCAAATAGATGTATATGTGCTGTCGAGAGTTTTCTACAATTTTCAGTATAGAAGAAATCACAAAGGTTTATATTTGACTGCCATTTCAGAACACACCAATGTTATATATAACACTTCATAAGACTTAGCATTTTTTAACCTCAGTAAGACAGATTTGTAAGAATTCCATTTCTAATATCTTCATGGTATTAAAATATTATGTTAAAATAAACAACACACTGCTAACATGGAATAAATTGCTTCATATAACAAATACCAATACACTCATTGTCATGGTGATGCTGTCAAAAGCTGGTCGTTTTCAAGTGTTACTTAATGAGCTTTCATATCTGTGACAAATTTTCAAGACTGTAGCGATGTTACAGAAAACGAACTTGTTATAACATTTTACAAAACGCATAAGTATGTATTTCTGTCTAAAGAGAGTGAAAGACTAAATGGAACAGAGCATGAGGGACTACAGGACAGGGTCTCTAAGAATGCCACTCTGGAAGTGAAAACTGGACTAGAGCAATAAATAAATTAAAAGTCAGTGTCCCTCAGTCTCCTGAAATAGCGATCACTGAACAATCATTGAACCTCCTAAGGTTCCTCCCAGGTACCCGGCAATCCACTCCAGTTTCTCTTCAGCACACATTTTAATAGGGCCAATAGCTTCCCTAGCCTGCATTTTCAAAGTTCTGAGCACGGGGAGGAAAGTGAAACACATTGGAGCCCCAGGATGAGTCAAGAGCACTGCAGGATTAATGTACATGCTGTCACGCACCACAATACACAAGCACTGTTTTTTCTTTCTTTGGCACTTCAAGCTAACTTACAACGTTTTTCACAAACATCACTGTAATACATTTATACGTATAATAACCGCAGTTCCTGCATTCACAGAAAAAACAGTAACAGTCACACTATTAAAGACTACATTTCCTACACTCTCAAAAACCTCTTCCATTATTTAATATTTGGATCTGCTACTCAACTTCTTTCCATGCAGTAATTTATTCATTATTGAAAACGTTATACGAACGCGTGTTTAAGTTAGTTATTCATACCTCTCAGAAGAGAAACCTCTGAAAAACATTAATAATTGAAGGCAAATTGTCGCTCTTTAGAGAAATTCTGATAAAATCCATTACAGTTGTCAGTCCCCCTTCCATCCCCCTGTCTCTGGTATGCGAGGCTGCTGGCTCGGTGCACAGCCTTGTCAAACCAACCGTACAGTCTATTCAGTTACCCTGGAGTTGTCATGTGGAATCAAGCAAACAAATATCTTCTCTCCCTTTTCCCCAGCTCCGGCACTCAAAAACAGATCAGAACTAATTCTTCGCAAAGATTAACTTCAGCAGTAGCTTGAGTGAAAACGCTCCAAGCTTGATATGGAATTTGAATTAGTTAAAAGGATTTATCAACAGCCAGTGGTTACATTCAGTTAATTAATAACTTGCTTAAGAGTAACGAGGAAATTGCAGTAGTTAATATTACTTATGGGGCCTCTTCTCAGAAGTTGGTGAGAAGGCTCGACCCTTTCAGTGGCTTTGGAGGAACATTAGCCAGAAGAAAATTCAGGAAAGAGTAGGACACTGGAGGAAATGCATCCTTTCAGTTGACACCCGTTGCATCTCATCAAATCGCAGAACTTCAGCCAGCCCTTAGAAAGCATAACTACCCAGGTAGAACCAGTGCCCAGGACCTACCTGAACACCTCCAAAGCCTGGCAGTCATAGCGGAGAAATGTTTTCTGAATCATTCCCGCAGCATTCTGCACGCAAGCTGAACATGCTTTCCTTCCACATTAAGCACGTCTGTATACTTTTCCCCTTAACTTTTCTTTGATAAGTGAATTCCAGATTCCCAACGAATCAAGCGTAACTAAAGCCTACCCTACACACAGGCCCAAAGGATCTTCACAGAACTGATACTGGCTATGTCCTCCTTCCCTGGGAGAGCCTAGGAACAAACCCACACTGGGAGTGTCCCAGCACTGACATTTTTCTAATAATGGCCAAAGTAATATCAAATGAACCAACTCTCAGAACAGCAAAGTGTAAGGTCAAGTGCTCTTAGCCAGCTGCTGGAAGAAAAGAAAAACTGTTTGCCCAAAGATAACAAGGAGGCATGTTCGTACCATTCTCGTTAGGGCTTTTGTCCTTTTGCAGTACAGAAAGGATGTATTAATTATACAATTTAAAAAAAAAAAAATCTGCTCCATAGAATACACATTCAGTCATATGAGTCCTCAATTTTGACGGCAAATCCTCCAAATAGCCTTTTTGCTCTTGTTTGTTCCACCATGGCCTCTACAACCAAATACAAAATCAATGGGGGGTGAACACGAATCTTTAATGATGTTAACAAAGTCATTGTTGTTGTTGTTTAAATAAAACGCAATCGTGTGTTCTCTACATCTTCCTTTTAACTTAGTATGTATATGGAGAGCACGGCTTGCTTCTCTCCTACCTCTACAAGACTGTAAAAAAACTTGCAAGCTGATAGCAGAACAAATATTCTCACTCTAAAAATCATTTTCTAAACAAGAGATTTTAAAAATAAAGTTTCAAAAGGCATCATGGTCTAACTAAGAGAGCATAAATGAGGGTCTTGGATTTTACTGCTGCATCTAATAACTACTTAAGTCATTGTACAGTAGGAATTAAGAGGTTGATTCCTTCCTCCACTGCGAGCCTACTTTTGACTTCTAATAGCAACCAAAGTAACATTTCCCCCCAGTGTCTGACAATCCTTTAATTTTTCATGTGGAAGGAAAAGTAGAACCACAAGCTGGTTTTGTACTTACTCAAACACAATTACAGTTGTAGCTAATGACATTTCTCAGAAGATTTACACAGAAAAGCTTTTCTGATAACTATGCTGAAAGTATAAGACAGGTGTTGACTGTCTTCTCAGACGACCCGTTCTCTTAATGTCACGAGGTGGCCAGTAGAAAGGGGTCCCCACACAGAATCTCTCTTACTCTGAAGTGAATGTGCTCTACTCCCAGAATAATCTGTACAGTCAGAAAGAAAACCAAGACAGACAGCAGGCTGGGGAATATAAGGCAGCAAAGTAAGGATTAGGTGAGAGACACCCAAACAAGCAAGGAGAATTTACTTTATGAAAATAGTTTTTCCCATCCTAGAACAAACTTGGGTTTAACTTTTATTATAATAGCTACAATGAATTTATGTCCCTTTTAAACAAAGCCCTGAAAATATGTATTTTGTTAGACTTTTTAAAATAAATGTCTTGTTAGGAAAGAGACATGCTATTGTTCTCTCTCCAACTAATTGGTGAAGAGAAACAGAATATTCCATATTCGTTGCATTTAGCCTAAATGAGTCATGTTATCTTCTACCCAGACAAAGCATTTTAATTTTAATAATGACAATGCTGACAGCTACAATACTGTTCTTGCAGAAGTTTGCTTGTAAATAATTAACAATTGTTGTATAATGACAGTGGGTTTTTTGATAGGTCTATTAATTTCACAGTCAGGCTGGAGTCTCTTTAATTTAGGGTATTCATAAAAATCCGACCCCCTCCCAACCTACTAACATAAAAGCCTAATGGAAAAAACAGGTTTACGTCCCTGCAGTCTGTCTCGATGCCAAAAATCTGTTGTACGCCAAGAGTCAGCCATGGAAAAACAAGGAGAATAGTATAGAAATCACAGATCATACCTCCAAATGGTTTACATGTTTGACTAATAATTATCCAATTTTGAAGTCTGTGTTGCGATAAATAACAACTTCATAGCAAAATTCTGTTCTGTGTTGTAGGACCTGGTGGTCAGTCACTGCTGGTGGCATTATCAGAAGACAGATTCAGCACAGCATGGGGCACCACCTATTTACTGTCCCTTAAATACATGCACTCAGGCATCTCAAAATCTTGCCAAGCAAGGCACTGATGAACGTTCCCCTAATCCACTCATATTTTTAAAGCCAGGCAACTTTCCTCTGATTCTGATGGAATCAGCAAGGATACAAATACCTTGAAGACCATGAAAATGTTTCCTGTGTAAGCAAATTCTTTATCTATCACATGCCATATAGTTTGCTAATTCAGAGCTACATCTTTTACCTACACAGCAGGAATTTTGTCCAAGAATTGTAGAACTGGATGCAATGTTTCCTTTACCATAATAGGAAATACCCAATTTGATTTTTTTTTTTTCCCCTTCAGATAACACATCCTGGTGTTTTCATTCCTGTGAGGACGAAATATTTCACTCCAGAAATAAAAGCCTCTCAAAAGCCCACTGAAGTTAGAGAGACTCTCATTGTCATTACAAGGATCTATAGTCTTTTGTTCTCCCAGAAGGTATTTCCTGAAGTTACCTTATGCCCATTTGCTGTCCCAGACAAATAAGTGCATAATGACACAGACATTTCTGAAGTAATCTTTGGTTTCTATTTGGACCAGGTAACAAGAAGCATTTCTGGGCCATGCATTTGACTGGCAGCAGCCCAATATTTAGTGTACTTGCATGATTTCATACACATTCATAAATGGGTTATTCAGGACTGTAAACTGTCCTGCCAAATAAAAAAGGTTAGATGTCAACTTAATATCTCTATCAAATTCCATATTAATTACTAAAGCTATTTTCTAACTATTCTATTTTTTTTTTTTTTTCCATACTAAGTATTGGTTATACTCCACTTCAATTACTGGCAAAGCACAGCAATCTTGTTTGACACTTTCACAATAGCTGTTTATTTCTAAAGGCCAAATCCTGTGTACCAGACAAAGTCAAAGCTCCTGTTGAAACTAAAAGAGGTTTTCCCCGAATGAAGTCTAAAAACTATAGGATTTAACCCATTGTCTCAGAGGAGCTAGACCCTGTCTCAGCACTGTTGCTGTTCGTTAGTCAGGTTCGTAGGTGGTTATTGCCTGGCAGCCCTATCTTGTAACAATACACAGAGCTCATTATCAGCTGCACTGCTCCAAAAGGCTCATCTGCATCACAAAAGACAACATCTGCTGTGCATCTAGGTGCCATCTTGTTGATAAAGTATATCAGAAATAGAAAAAGTTTGCATACCCATTTCTTTATGGCCACTGCTGTTTTGGAGACAGTTCCAAAATACTCATAGGCAACAAACAAATGTCACTGCAGGTCCATCTGACAGTACTTCAGATGCTCCGCAGCCTCCCTTGCTGTGATGGACAACCTGCAAACACACTCAATTTTTTTTTTTTTTTTTTACATATACATGCACACACACTCTCACATTCTGCATATCAGAGAACATTTGTGTTACCCACCTGCATCATTTTCCAATTGAACTGCATATTTTATTACTTCAGGCATCTATTTCCATTCACTTTGTTTCCCACATACAGGGCTTTCTTAATTGAGCTGCATAGTTTATGAACTGTGCTAATTGAGCTGCATAACTCCACTGCTGAGTTTTTATATACTGCACCAAGCAGAATATCCAGTGCTGGATTTGTGCCACTAGAGTTACAAGCTCTGCAAGTTGCAAAGTACTTTAACAGTTCTGCTGTATTTTTCACTTCTTAGATTTCTGTATGTTTTTCCTACTTTGCAATACCCAAATGGGTTGAAATCTGCATTTGGCTTAAGCAAAAGTTTTTTTAAGGATAACCAGGACAAATGAATTAAACTGTTGATGACAGCCCAAGTAACCCTTGCATTCTGTCCCTGAGAGCAGAAGTCAAGAAAACTTACCCTAGGAGAGCAAAGGCAGCTACTCCCACGCAGAAGAAAAACTGCCTGACCACAAGGAACTGTTCCAATAGGTGCTCACACTCCTGGTTTCTGGTGAAGAGCCAGAAGCCTTTAAAAGGGTCCTAGAAGCAGGAAGGAAAAGCAGTATTGATAAGTAACCATGAGGACGTGCTGTTCTCAGCTGCCACGAGTTAAGAGCCCAGCAATCAGGGCATGCCTGCTGCAGAGAGACACAGCGTCTGGAGCCAAGACTGGTTCTGCACAGCATCCAGCTGTTTCTCATCCTAATTAAGTCTATAGGCTAATAGTGATTATTAATATTAAACACCTACCCTCTGAAGCTACTAATGAAACCAGATAATCTGTACCATAGATTCACATTTAAAATTAATATGGGCATTTATGCTAACTTACAAGAAAGAGAAGCAGTACACACTGGTACAATGCGCTCACGCCTTTCTTGTGCACAGGTTCTCCTCTTGGCTATGGATAGATGCCACAGTAAGAGCCAGTATTTAAAAAACACTAAAACATCTGTTCAGATGCTTAATAAGCTTACCATCGTTAAGGCTATACCTCACAGATGAGCACAATGCTTTGAAAGACAAACAAGAGGAACAGTACTTCCACCAGAAACTTTAATTTCAATAATGGCATCAGAGCTAAGTAGTGGCAGTTATTTGAAGACTTAAGGAAACCAGTCAGCAGAAAAAAAAAAAAAAAGAGAGGCAGCACCTCATGGGACAAGTTATTTAAATGAATTAAAATCAGCACTAATATGGCTATGTAAATGCCTTTCCAGGACAAAGTTTTGTTTGCTGGATTTGTAGAAGAAAGTTTCTATGTAAATAAGCAAGCATAAAACCATAGAAATGCAGGATTGGAAAGTCCTCAAGAGATTATCTACCTTACCTCCTTATGTTGAAGCAAGAGCTGTCAGGTCTAAGCACGCCTGATATTCTGATCTTGCTTCCCTAAGCAAAGCTTTTCAACACTTCTTCATTAGGAATTTACCCAGTAGCCAAAGACTTCTTCCTACTCCATGAGAAACAGAGGACAACAGATCACTGTTTTGCTACGGTGTTTGACTTTATGATTCTTTGTTCTCTCAAACATCTCCTTTTGGAGCAAACATCTCTGTCAGCTTCTCACTCTTCTGACATTTTCTTGCTTTTTTTCATTCTTGTTGAATCTCCTCTGGACTCTCTTTTCTGGAATTTCTCAGCCCATTTCTATAGGGAACTTGTGCCATCAGGGAGCAGCAGGTAGCTGCTGATGTCTGCAGGCCTGGATTGTGCACTAATGGGGTACCAGGATGCTCAGGCTGTCCATCTCTCTGGAGAGAGGAGGTGGCACACAGCTGAAGCCTCCCCACTCCAGCTCCCGGCCACGAAAGCAGTATTTACTTTTGTGGCACTGTCAGAACAACTAGTTTGGTTTATTATCCTGTACCAGCTGCAGTGATCAAGCATAAAGCTGCCAACAGGTACCCCCCAGGCAGCACACTTTATCAGGCCCCTGTCCTGTTCCTTGGCCATCCTCCCTTCCTCTGCCTTATGTATGCCTCTCCACACACAAAACTCATATTTCTATTACCATTACCCAGGTAAACTCAGTTTTATATAGTATTACAGATATAGTTGTCTAGCTATAGCTGGCCTTGCAAGAGTCCCCTCCCCAGGAGGTCCCCAGTACTCCCCCTAAATTATCTGTGAGGTTTGATCATTTCCCTAATGGCCCCTCTTAACCAGCTGTGCAATCCAGCCCTCCCCCATACCTGTAATTTCTGTTAGCTTTTGTTAGCTTCTCACACCATTATCTGTCACATCTGGCAATTTCACACATTGTGCCCAGTGCTTTTCCGTGCCTTGTTCACTTGGCTTAACTTCAGGCCAGGGCCTGAGCAAAATTTGCCTCACAAAATTTTCATGACCTCAGTTTCTTTATGTTTTTTTTTTATTAGTTTGGGTTTCTCTGTAGGGTTGGGGTTTTTTTAGGTGGTACCGCTATACCTGTTGTCTTTTTCCTTAAGCATTCCCCCTAGCCTGAGAACCTCCTGCTCCATAGATGTGGCACACAGTCAACAGCAGAGGCTCCAGTATGAAACTGACTCCTGAATTTTCAAAACATACTGCAGAGAAACCATTTTTCTCTCATAAGCTAAAAATTTAAACCAATAGTCTCTGCAACGTAAGTCAACATCTGATCCTTTGTGTCCAAAATATGGTTCTGAGTTTTTCCCCAGCAGGTCTGAATTTATCAAATAGTGAAGTGTACACATTGCATTAAAATCAAGTAATAGAAAATTCAGTGTTCGCCTTTCAAGTCCAACTCAGTAGTAAACCGATTCAATTTTGCTGTCAATTACATTAGGGAGAAAAAGGAGAAAATAGAAAAAAAAAAATCAGATTAACGCATTCTGAGATAAATGGTATTTCAGATAAGTTTAATCTTACTTTTGAAAGGTGCAAACTCATCACATACACCTACATGGAGAACTCTGCAGAACACCTGGAAGGCTCAACACCAAAACAGTGACATCATCATCTAACTGTATTAGGGTTTTCTTTTTTTTCCTCAGCAGGACTCATGGGACAAGACAAGAATTTAGGCTGGGGCCTGAAATTCCCATATCCAGTCTAACTGACTTTAACCATAAAGGTAATTTTCTCCTAATCATCAAGTTAGATTGTCCCTTTAGTCTTCCTCATCAGACTGTAAATAGATGTTCCTCTCTCTTCTTGAAAGGACAAGAATTAAAGAAAGAAAAGACATGGAAAAAGACTGAAACCCATACAAACTAGAGGCAGATACCATAAACTTAGGAGACGACGTCAGGAGGTACCAGATCTTGCCAACAGATTCTTGAGATTATCTTTAACCATATGAGTAACAGTCTCATTCTTTTTAATTATTCATTGCCCCATTTCACAGAGTCAGAGAATCACAGCACGGTTGAGATTGGAAGGCACCTCCAGTGATCATCTAGTCCAACCCCCTGCTCAAAGCAGGGTGAGCCAGAGCAGGCTGGTCAGGGCCAGCTCCAGTTGGACTTCGAACATCTCCAAGATGAAAAGTGCACAGCCCCTCTGGCCAGTCTGTTCCAGTGTTTGACCTGCCCCATAGGAAAAAAGTTTTTCCTTACATTTAACTGGAATTGCCTGTATTTCCACTTGTGCCCACTGCCTTCTGTCCTGTCACTGGGTACTGCTGCGAGGAGTCTCGCTTCACTCCTCCCCATCAGGTATTTATATACATTGATAAGGTCTCCCTGAACTTTCTCTTCTCCAGGCTACGCAGTCTCAGCTCTCTCAGCTTCTCCCTCTATATCAGATGCTCCTACCCCCTAATCATCTTCACGGCTCTTCGCTGGACTCACTTCAGTATGTCCCTGTCCTTGTACTGAGGAGCCCAGCACTGGACCCAGCACTCCAGACGCATCTCACCAGCACTGTGCAGAGGGGAAAGATCACCTCCCTCGAGCGGCGGGCAATGCTCTGCCTAAGGCAGCCCGTGTGCTGCTGTCTGCCTCTGCTGCAAGGGCACATTGCTGGTTCATGAGCCACTGAAAGTCCTCAGTATCCATAAACTTCTGTATGTAAGCTTTCCACGCGTTGTTTTCAAATGTTTTCACTCACTGCTTTTGAGAATCAGGCTTTAGAACAATATAAGCAGGCACTACAGAGGAAAGTCATGGCTGTCACAACTGGCCTCAACCTCATTACAAGTAAGACATAAGTGTGATACTGGTATTGTAATAGATAGTGGCTTAAAAGAGAAAAAGGATTGGTATTCTAGAGTTAAAACTGATCAAACAGAACTGTCAGCCTTACCTGGAAGTTTTCTGATGCTTAAATAAATCTTCTCCAATTCCACATTCTCATTAACTCTTGCAAAGAAACTCTTCCCTACTGGTTACCGTAATAACATTCTGACAATAGAGAGGGTAAAAAAGAACAGCATTTTCTTGTCTAAATAATAGCCAATATCAGTTCCATTTCTCACATCTCATTAACAGAAAAAAACTGTAAAGCCTTCTGAACATCTTCAAATCTCTCTGATGAATTTAATCAGCATTATTTCACCTTAAAAATTAACAAAATCTACTTCAAATTTGCAGTCTAATGGTACCTTCACCCACCCTACATTATGCTCCCAGAAAAGGGTTAGTGTCATGCATATAGAGACACCAAGGACTTTTTTATTTTAATGGCAAGGCAACAAAGAAATTCACTTAATGACAAGTTCTTGGACTAATGTATTATTCATTTTGCTATGTGACAGTAGAACAAAATTGTGTCCATAAATATATAATGTTGTACACCACTTTTTAATGTAGTTTACATTTATGAAATAATTGGCTGTCTTTCACCACATTATCCTCTCTTTATTCACTTTTTTTTAAGCGGATGTCATAAAATGCAGTTTGTGACATAGAAGATGTGTTCATTCCAGGAATAGAGGCAGCAACTGCCCTGGATAAACCTAGGCATTTCAACCTCTGTTTCTGAAAATGTTTTCTAGTCTCTGCAAGGATTTTGGAGGTATCTTTACAGTGCTTTTCCAGATATAAATTGCTGCTTTATCCCTTTTTCCTTACAATTAACATTATATATTTTTAAATGTATTAACTCATTTGAGGTCAACAAATTGTATCTCATCATCAGCATACTTACGTTCATGTATTTGATGATATGTGGGGTTTTGACTTAAATAATAAAAATACTCAAACCTCCTTACTCAGTATCCTAAAGCAAGGCAAGCCATGAGCAGAGAAACACCTCAGCACAGGCAGTGCCCTCACTGGCAGGGCTCAGCCTCGCAGGGTCTGAACACAGTCAGCAGAGCTGGATGCAGGCAACACCAGTGTCCTGGTTTCAGCTGGGATAGAGTTAATTTTCTTCTTAGTAGCTGGTGTAGTGCTGTGTTTTGGATTTAGGATAAGAATGATGTTGATAACACACTCATGTTTCAGTTCTTGCTGAGTAGAGTTTACACCAGTCAAGGACTTTTCAGCTTCCCATGCTCTGCCAGGTGCACAAGAAGCTGGGAGGGGGCACAGCCAGGGGGGCTGACCCAGACTGGCCACAGGGCTATCCCATACCATATGATGTCATGCCCAGTATATAAACTGCGGGAAGAAGAAGGAAGGGGGGAACATTCGGCATGATGGCGTTTGGCTTCCCAAGTAACCGTTACACATGATGGAGCCCTGTTTTCCTGAGGATGGCTGAACACCTGTCTGCTGGTGGGAAGTAGGGAATGAATTCCTTGCTGTGCTTGTGTGCGTGGCTTTTGCTTTACCTATTAAACTGTCTTTATCTCAACCCATGAGTTTTCTCACTTTTACTCTTCCGATTCTCTCTCCCATCCCACCAGGGGGGAGTGAGCAAGCGGCTGTGTGGTGCTTAGTTGCTGGCTGGGGTTAAACCACAACAACAAGCCACTAATAGTCCCAGGAGAGTCAAGCGGTGAAACAAGTCCCAGATACACCCAGGGAGTCCAGCCAGGAGCAAAAGGAGACAAGGCTGGAGACAGGACTGGTGACAAGGCTACAGCATAGGTACAAAGCCCATCCAGGAAACAGGGCTGGATGCAAACGATGACGTGCTTGCATGAAGGATCCATCCAGGAGCCGAGCAGCTCACAGCATCGGTCTGAGGTTTATCCAGGACTGAGGGACTCAGCTTGAGCTGAACTGGGGCCACTGGGCAGGTGTGGGTGGAGGCCCCAGGTGAGGCTGGTCAGGGCCATCAAGGCCTATCAGTGCCCTCAGAGCACAAACACTTTCCAGGTTCCATTACCGGTTTGCTCAAATTTTGTTTGCCTTCATAAATTGCTATGAGGAGCATTTGCAGATTATTTTATCCTCTCCAGTTGCCTGCATGGTCTCTCCAGTTACCGCCCTTGCATGCTTCAGGCTCACATCCAGTTCTGGGTTAGGTACCGCATGGGTTACTTACACCGAGAGGGCTTTTCATCAGGCAGTGGGGAGGTGTAGGGAACCAGTCCTCTGCAGTCCTGCTGCCAGCACAGCCCCTCCTGCAGCACGGGCTGCTCCTTCCAGCCTGCTCCCCTCTCCTCCTGTGCTGCACCAGCCACCAGACCCAGTTCTGCCTCCGCAGGTGAGGAGACTCCAGCTAGCAGGCTCCGTAACAGCAGGCACCACCTGAGCATCTCGCCCCAAACGTTGCAAGGCATGTAACAAAACCTATTCCTTCCACGAGGCTGTACGCTACTAAAAATTTTACAAAGCTGCGTGCTTTTGCCCATCAACAACAGATGAGTCTCATGGACATAAACAGGGAATTTCACAGTGCCAGACAAATGCTGCTCAACTGCCAAAACCAACACGGAATCATTGCTTGAGCAGCAATTAAACTGGAACAATGCAGATGCCCAAGCCTCCCTGTAATCATTCTCCCAACCCTGTGTTAATTAGCTAGGCTGCAGTAACTACAGAAATGATGAGCCTATATGAGAATAAAAAGTAAAATTATATTAAAAATTCAGTAAATTATACAACACTCTTTCTTATAAAAAGATTTTAAAATATTCATGTCCAAAAGTACACATCCTACAAAGAGCCCGGGACCGTGCATTAGACTTCTTTGTATCGCGGATCACCAACTGCCGTTACCCATCAAATTAAAAGGCGGCATTTAAGAGCCGCCGAGGCTCAGCAAGCAGGCACTACACCGCGGTGGAAGGGTCACCATGGCATTTATCAGCCGCCCAGAGCAGAGGCTGGCTTGCAAGGGGCACGTCGGCTGTGGTAAAGGAATGGCCAGGGGCCTCTTCACGCAAAACCTCGTTTCTCTTGTTTCTCTCAATGGCTGCTCTGCATACGTGCACTATACGGGCCTGAAATGTATGGTTTTATATAAAAGAAGGGTAGCACCGCTGACATAACGGCCTAAGTCTTAAAAACACCACAGCTGCTTGCATCTCGTCAGCACAAGCGCAGCTTCGGGCCCCTGCGCGGGGCTGTGTGAGCTGCCCCCGCCTTCCACAAGAAGGCAGACGAAAGACGCCCGAGGTCGGTAATAACGGCAGGCCCGCGGATGCACGCCCGCCTCCTTCAGCCTCCGTTTCCCCACGCCACGCCGACACCGGCCCCGCGGCCCTCGGGGGCAGCTCGGCCCCGCGGCCCTCGGGGGCCGGCGGAGGCAGCCCGGCGGCGAGGCCCGCTGAGGGGAGGGGCGGCCCGGCCCCGAGCGCGGCACCGCCGCCCGCCCACAGAGGGCGCCGCGGCCCCGCCGCTGCGGCGGCTGATGGCGGCGCCGGGGCCGCCGGGGGAAGGGAAGGGGAGGGGCGGGCGGCCCGGCGCTTTCTCCCTCCCGTCTCCCCGCCGCGGCCGGGGTTGGTGCCGGGGCGCCGTGGGGAGCGGGGTGGCGGCCGCTGTGAGCGGGAGCGTAACCCCCCTCCCGGTCCGCGGGGTCCTCCGTGCGGCGGCACCGCCCTCCGGCGGCGGTGCGGGGAGAGGTGTGCGGCGCCGGGCGGGCCCGCCGCGCCCGGCCGGATCCCCGGAGCAGCAGCAGCAGCTCTCGCCAGGTCGGTGCCTGCCCCGCTCGGGTGCGTGTCTTCGCCTCCCCGGCCAGGCCCGCCCTGGTCCCCCGGGGCCGCGGCCCTCGGCGGCCCCCTCCCTGCCGAGCACGCGTGGCCATGTGCCGGGAGCCAGAGAGCCGCTGCCCTTCCTTAAAGTCGTTCTTAATTATCATGGCTTTAACGTTGCCTTCCCCGTTCCCCTTTCTCCTCTGATGACCCCCAAGGGGACGGTGCCTGCAGGGCTGCGGTGCCTGCCGGGCTCTCCTGAAGAAAGGCGCAAGGCGCATCCCTATGGGTTTGTTTGGTGTTTTTTTTAATAAGCTAAGTTGGAAGTGTTCTGTGAGAACGGGGCTTGGTTTCTAGCTAAAATTTGGTCATGCTTTATCAGAAGCTGTGAATTCAGAGGCAGCATGCACAGTCAGGCTTGCGTAAAAATGTGGTTAGAGAGTAGCTTGAGACAAAATACGATGACCAGGTTAATATTGGGAAGTGTTTCAGAAGCCCTGAATTACTCCTTAGCTTAGCTCCACTTTTTTTTTTATTATTATTTTCCCCAGGAGTAACTAAATTATGAATACTGTACAACTGAACATCCTTTTGGATTTCAAGCTGCTATTAGCTGCTATTTAGAGAACTTGCAAATCTGCCAAACGCACGTATCTGACATCTTTAGACATTACTAGCAGCGTCTCGTTGTTCGACATCCAGGAACGCGCAGCAGCCAGAACACAGGGATGTTCGGGGCAGCTTGACAGCTGGAGAGGCAGAGAATCTGTGGCAAGTCTCCCAAGTTCCAGGGAAAGCTTGCTTTTCCTCGTCTGCGCTGTGAAGCTATTCTTAATGAAGGGGATTTCACTTTTAAACCATTGACTATTTCTTTTTGCACATTTTTACTCCAGAATAAGGGATTAAAATAAGAAAAAGAGTGTCCAAACAGGAGTCTCGATCTACTGATTCCTTATTACTAAGTATCTTACACCGTAATGGTTTTATTTCTAGCTAGACAAACACTAAACCTTTTCAGCAAAGTATAATGTCAAGGTTCCAAGTTAACTGTTCTGTGAAAATAATACCTCTACTGTAATTTTTCCAAGTGGGTAGGAACTAGTATTTGGGCAGTAATCTGAGAAAAAATATGAGATTATAGGTGAGGAATTGTTATAGGAACATAAATCACCTTTTAATGTTATTTTTCTTTCTCATCATTGACAACTTAAACACTATAGGAAGAAAAGAAATGTCACAGCAATCTCCTTATTCTGTTTTCAGGTGGAAAACATTTAATGCAACAATAGAAAAGTAAAAGCTTTTTTTTAAATGTTGAGGAAAAATTCAATGCGAGACTGTATATCTATGCTAGGCTGTATATATCTGGGGAGGAAACCATCTGGATTGGTCTAGCTCAAACACCGTTATTCTTTTGAGCTAAAAACATAGTTATAAAATAGTTCAGTGTCAGAAGATGGCGCTTATTCGGTGAAGGGTACATCCTAATACGGCACACCCAGTCCAGGTGTGAAAATAACTGAAGATCAAACACTGACACCATTGCCTTTTGCCTTCCCAGCAATGGCAGGAGGAGTTCAGGTTTTGTGGCCAATACATTTAGTTGACGGCATCCAGTTGTGCTAGCCACTGGTGGAACTGTTGGTTTTGGTGATAGGGCTCTTACTGGGACAGAGTATTTTGCTGAAGATTTAAGAAAAGTAGCAATTATTGTAAGATTAAAAATATGGTCACAAGGACTGGCAGCGCCGACGTTATTCTGCTGCATAAATGTTAAGTAACAACCCAAGAATATCCACATGCTTTGAATGTGTTAAGTGTGTTGTGTGGCAGGAGGCCAAAGCTCAAGTCTTCAGTCATCTGGGAAGTGTAAGTGGCCTGTCTAATTCCTACCACTTTTTAAACTGTTTGGTTTTCCGTAATAGCTGCAGGGTTTTGGAGCAGGGTATAGCACAAGATCAGGTGGTTAAGTCTGAATTGCCTTGTTTAGACTTGCTGCCACATAGTCCTTGATCTTATAAGAGAACTTCTGCATGCATGAGTCCAACTGCAGTTATGATATTCAGACATGGTTTTAAATACCATGTTAAACCTAATTTTTCAGACATGGTTTTACAATACCATGTTCAATCTTTTTTTTTTTTTTACAGCTGACATATTTTGCTTAGCTTGAAATGGGCATTTTGGGATGAAGCATAATAAAATGTATAGGTTTTTGTTACAATGTTTATGAATGGTTGAAAGTTCATGCCTAAAACCTGCCTCCTAAGTAGTATGTGTGCTTTGATGTTTCTCCCTTTTTAGTGGGTGGTAAAACCCTGCTCAACTGTAGAGTACCAGAACGGGAAAGCTTGCTTGAAAGATTACTCGTAACTTTTTGGTTTTTTTTTTAACTTTAAAAATTATTTTCAAAGATGGCTACAAAGTGTAATAACTTCACCAGTATAAGCTGAATATATCTAATAGGCTAAGGTGAATTCTCGGTATATGAATACATGTTCTTTTTTTTATCGTTTAATTGGTGTAGGTCCAATGATGACAGCTCTCTTGAGAGGCAGCCAGTTTCTGCAGAAAACTTGTTCCAGCATTTAACGCCACAGATATCTGAAGTCTCTTGAAAAGAAAAAGCAGGTTTCTCGATGACTAGCGAAGTGAGTCCTAACTTTACAGTGAATGATGCTCTATGAAAACAAACTTCGGGAAACTTTATCAAGATTTGAAAGTAGTTTGATGCATAATGAGGGTGGCTCCAACCTGTTATGTTGCAGAAAGGGTATATTGTCAGCCCTTCCAAGCCCTGTCCCCATGTGAGTTGACATCAAACATCCCAGCCACAAATATCAGGCCTTTGGGGACTGTTGTCTGTGAGATACTGCATAACTTTATTCACTTTTAGAGGGATGCTCTCATACCTCAGTATTACTTCTTCCTGTTTCCTGAATTCACTGTGCATCTCAGATGTTCCAAATGGTCTTAAAAATTTTCACCATCTTGTTACCGGTTCTACATCTAGCTTTAAATACTAAACAGGTGGACCTACTAGTATCATACTTATTTTGTTGTGTGGTTTTTTTTTTTCCAAAACAGTGCATTTGCTCTGGCTTTTTTCCTTAATAGCTAGTTGATTTTAGACTCTTCTGTACGAGGAATTATTAACCTTCAGAGGACTTAAATTATCATCAGAATGAGTAGGATATCAGCTGGCTTTTGTCAGCAGGAAGTTACAAGGAATAGTAATAGATAATTCTGCATTTTTGTTAAAATTTCCTTCAATTTTGTAGTGGTTAGCCTTCTGAGTAAATACTGAAATTTCAAATAGGATGGATATTTCAGCAGGAACAAAAAATATCCAGAATTATTATAATTGGCTACAAGAAGATATTTTTAAAGGTCAATCTCAACCTTCCCTTGCTTCAAAATTTAAGCTGTATTGTACTGTTTTTCATTCTGGGGATTTTGGGGGCAGAAGTACCCTACGTTTACCTTTGGCAAGTTTCTTATGCTTTCCGTCTTTCCTCTGGAGTATTAAATAACGCAAACTGTTTGACACCGTGTTGAATTACCAGTTAGTCTGGTGGGCTAGCTCAATTCAAGTAGACCTTAGAGCTCATCTGGAATCTGAGTCATAAGTGGCTTCTTTTTCATAACATTATCCTGAAATTAGTTGCATAGAAAGCAACATTGTATTTATGTTTTGTAAACCTGAGTAGAGTGTTCAGAATCTGGGCTAGTACCATTAAAGGAAGTACTGTTACTTTATTGGCATAATGTTGAACATCAAAGTCAGAGCTTTGGTCTTAAGTGCAAATAAACTGCTTTGTTTACTTTACCCTGTAGTAGATTGCTGGGACCTCAGTGTAACTGGCAGTCTCAGTCTAACACAACCTCAGACTAAAACGCTACCGCGATATAAATCTGGAGTGTTGCATATTTGTCAAGACCTAATGAATGTGATGGACCACAAAGTATTTTTCTTTCTTGGAAGCCTAACTTCTCTTCTGTAAGCAATAAACATAAGCAAGCATTGTACAGTTAATGTCTTATTCACACTGGCTGTATTTATTTCTTTGAATTTGGCAGGTTCGTTTATGAGATTGGAAATAACTGTGATATCAAGCATCCGTCTGGATGCAGAGGTCTTTTCACAGAGGATATTCAGCATTGGTAAACGGATTTGCATGGGGTAAAAATGGAGGCAGAAATAAACTTCTGAAATTGAATCTCGGTCCAGGAATGATGGCTTCTCAGCTGTATACACATGCTTTCAATATCTCCCCAATAGAGAAGAGGAGATTGTGCATAAATGGAACACCATGGATTTGGCATCTCCTAGAAGAATGTGTCGAGAATGCGTGGGAGTATTGGAGCGTTGTCATAGGACTGATTTCCATTGTCTGTTTTCTGTTTGCTGCACTACCGTAAGTTTAAAGTCTTAAGCAGTCCTCAGATTCAAACATGAATAATCTTGCCTGAAGCCTTTTTCAAAAGCTGCCTTTTTTTTTTTATTTTATCTTGGATATGTTTCTCTATCTGCATAATACAGATATAATATGCCAGAGAAGCATGTTGTTCATGTTTGCAACAATATTTGGTGGTTGACAAATGCGCTTGATGTACTGTTCTGTTGTACTGACTTGACACTAATCTCTGCCACTTAGAGCAAATGAGAATAAATCACCTCTTCTCTCTTATCTTCTCCACCCTGAGATGTGTGTGCACACGCAGGCACACTTGCAGCAGAAGCTGGCTCAGTGTTTATTTAAACCACATGCTCTGTCACCAGTATTGTTGTGATGGCTCCTGCCAATGAAATTTGGACTGAGAAAAGGTCAGAAACAGCACACGAGTTAGCACTTTGGCAGTGCTAAATCAGTTGCTGTTTGGTCGCTGGCACTGGGTTCAGGTTTCAAATATGTAGGTAGGAGATGACAAAGGAAAAGTAGAAATGCTCCCAGCAGGTGAAAATGCCTGAAACAAAATGGGATTGACTCCAAAGCCTGTCCCCATAAGGGGGATATAATTTACTGAACTAGTAAAAGGGCTACGGAAATCAAGCAAAATAAAACCACGCTTAGTAAGCTGTTGAGCTTCAGAAATATTAGTTGAAATACTAGTTGAAAGAGGGCTTTATATTAAAACTGTCATGTTAGTGAGCATGGAATTCATCAAGATATGTCTAATGGACTCACGTTTGGGATTGCTTCATAGTCCCCATTGTGAATCTGAATAACAGCTCTCCAATTTAGAGGCAGAAGTGTAGTTGTCAGCTCTTCTAGAAGCTTTGTTCATTCTTAGCCCTTCTATGTTAAATAACAGTGTTTTTCTTATTTCGGTATTTTAAAGGCTGGTATTTACAGTAGATGAATATAAAATGCTTACGGCATAGTTCTGGTGTCCCGAAAATGTTATTTCAGTGCAGGCCACAAAAAAGGAGCACATGCAAGCAGTAATGAGGTTGTGATTTGAGTCTTTTGTTATGTTAGAGTAAGACATGGTGAGCTATAGTGATACTGAGTTCTTCTTCAAAAGGTAAGTGGAGTATTGCTGCGATAGGTCTCTTGTGGTTAGCGTTTTGATCTTTCTTTATTCAGATTTTGAAAAATGTACTTCTGAGCTTATTAAACATTTTTGCTTACGCTATTTTACAATTACTTCTGGAATTTGTGCCAGTCAAATATACGTTGCCTGTCAGAATGGAAGAGTGGATCAAGCGCTGTCTTTGGGCTTTCTGCTGTGTTGGATAGCTGGAGATCTTACAAATTTCGTAGGCTGCTATTTAACAAATCAACTGCCAATTCAGGTAATCTGTCAATATTCCTACTTTTTGATTTATCCTTTTCAAGCTGTCTCTTTAAACTCTAGGATAGCTTAATATTGCACAGCAAAGTACTCACTAGGAAAGAAAATAGTTTTGCATTCTGTTCACTGATCTACCATCTATAAAATAAGTCATAATTTCCTAAATATTTACATTGATACTGTTACCTGTTGTAGGAACTATTTCACACTTGTAATTAACATTCAGAGAGACTTACAGGGTGTTACTCAAAGATGAATGAAGAAGGGAATTTTCATTTGAGCTTCAGCTTCAAAGTAAGCTTGCAAAGCAAATAGGGCTGGAAGGGGCTGGATGGAAGTTGTGTTGCTTAGCTTGTAATAGATCAAGCTGTTTTGGGGCAGCTACTCTTTAAACTTCCTCTTGGTTTGTTTGTTTTTAAGAAAACGGTTTATTAAGGGAATATTTTTACTAAGGAAATACTAGTTCAAAGCTGTTAATGTCTGACTAATTTGAAAATATATTTTCCTCTGTTAGGGGGAGGGTTTCTCTGAAAGGAACAGTTGTTTTCAGCAATACATTAATTGTGTCAGAAACTTTATCTGCGGTTTTTATTTTTCACTCTTAATTAAAAGAGAAAGACGTATGTGTCAGCCACTTACAGAAGTTTTCACAAGCTGGAGATGGACCCAAGGGTGGACAGAGTTGTCTTCTCTTTTACAACTTAACGTGTGGCACTAACCATCCCATCTCCCCATTATGAAAAGGGGAAGAGAGAATGTCAGTTTTGTCTTATTGAGGGAAGAGGCACTGGGTAAGATTAGTAGCTTCCAAAGTGCTGGGAAGCTAGGTGGAACAGACTTAAGCTTCGGGGCAGAAAGGATTTATCTGTCTGCCCAGGTAGGAATTTGTGCTATGCATCCTGGAAAATGACCAGCTATTGCAATTGTGTCAGCAAGTCCCTGTTGCATAAGGTTTACACTGTATTCATCTGCACCAGTCTAACTTGTTTTGTACTGGAAACACTTTCTTTTTTTTGTTTTGGCAGCGCTTTGCTATTTGTCATTTGTCATATATAATTATGAAGCAAAATTTCCATGCAGTTAAGGTATTTTGAATTATTTGTATACTGAACAAGCAAATGTATCTTCTCTTTCAGATTGTCACTGCCATTTTTTATGTTAACATGGATATAATTATGATTTCACAATTTGTCTACTATAAGCTCAAGAATCAGAAGACGACAAAATGTAAGATTTTTCAACAATTAAAATGTTCTCCAAAATGTAGCAGACACTCTTTACATATTTTCTACAGCATTTAAATACATTTTTTTTCAGAGGGATCAAAAAATAGAGTGCACAAATTCTGGTTGAAGTTGTTAGGTCTATTGCTTCCAGGTTTCTCAGGCTCTTGTGAAAATCCTGCCCTTTCTCTTCTCTGCCTTTCTGCCTTTCTCTTTTCTTACCCACATAATAACTGTAAATATTTTCCATGTAGTACTTTCAGTTTATATAGACATACAAAATGTGGTAGTTTTGTGGAATCTGGTTCCATATTTTAACTTTCTCCATGGTTTTACTATCTACTTACAGCTATCTAAATATAGGTATAAGTTGAAAGTAAGCATTATTTCTTTGTGTGGTTCAGTTAGCTTCCTCCATGTTGATTGAAACCGGACTTTATTTGCTTATAGCATAAAATACCTTGACATCTTCATGTGTTCTGTTTCAATACATACAGTTAAAAAACATATTCAAGGGGAATGAAATGACTTGAGTTGTGCTTCATAAAGTCCTGGCAGTAGTTGTACTATTCAGCCTACCAATGGACTACTGTTTTGACTGAAATGGAAGACAGAAAGCTCTGTTCACATTGTAACAAATCAAAAACATTAACTCATCAATCTAAAAAAAAAAAAAGTATCAAAGAATATCCATGGTACAGCAGAGGTAAGAAAAAGCTGAAGTAAAACAGATGCCTGGCCAGCAGACTAAATAGGGATAAAGCAGATTCATTCAATATGGAGCTGATGATAAACCTGGAGATAGGTCAGTGCTGAAGATATTTCCTCCCTGCTGCCTACTCTTGAAAACAAACACAGGCTTTTGTACATTTTAACTACCAGTGCCTGTTTCAGCTCAATGGCTTGCATAGCTGGAGAGGGAGAAATGGTACTGTGGTTAAAGCTGTGAAAGAGGGCTTTTCAATACCCAGTTCTGGAGCAGTTACAGGTTGGTCAATTTTGCATCTCAAAGTGCAGCCAGTGGAACAGCACTACTAAGTCTGTGTTATTTAGACTGCAGGTCTCTAGGACAGGCTTACTAATGCCGTACAGCAATTTGTTCCACTGGTAACAGTGACTGCAGGACTTTGCCAGCATCTTGTAGTACAGAAGATAGCGTAGCTCTGGAGTTCTGTAGGGTTGTCTGCCGTTTTCAAGTTGTCTTGTAGGTGTTTATGGAGACTCGCTAGATGGAGTCTGTGTCTTTGAGTATGTGAGTCTCAATATCTAGCCAACCATGGACATAGAGACTGGTCCAGCAGAGCACTTAGATTACGTATTTACCTTAAAGATATTTTTGTTAATTTAAATTTCAAATATCCTTGCTTTTGCAGTTTTTAATCAAGATGTGCTGAAAGAAACTGTTATGTTCTATTCTACTTAGCAGTTTTCTGTTTATCACCTGTTACTTAATAGTAAACTATTAGGAGTTAATATAAGAGGTAAGCTGAGTATGAAGATTTTCTCTCTCGGCAGCAATGCCCATTTGGGGAGTTCCCCTTCTGTTCCTGCACTGCCACCCTCAGTTGTTGCACGAAGACACAGCACAACTATGATAGTGAGCAGAGGTGGGCACAGAGCCCAGAAGAAAGAGGTGGACTTACATTGCTGCCAAGAAGAAGATACATGAAATTGTACCTTTAAATTTACATGTTTATATTGCATACAAAAAGTAACCTTAAATCAACAGCAGATGTTAATTTTCAGCTAATTTGTTTGTATGTCGTTCTAGGCAGCAAAAGCCTGAAGAATCTCTGTATAATGTGGATCATGGTGTGCATAGTCCTGTGTGTTATTTTACCCTGTCAGCTGTTACTAAGAAAACAAGACCAGAGTACAGTAATTGAAGAGAGTAATGTAAGTTCTTACCTGCTTCCATTCCAAAAAACTTGCACCCAAAAGTGTCTTGAAAAGATTGTGTACTCTGAGCTTTAAAGAAACTTGGATGATGTTTTTAACAATGATTTAGAAGTCATAAATGTGACACTATGTGGATGTTTTAACTATGGACCATACGTCCCAACATAAAGAAGTTATAAAATTGCTTCTTTTAGCAGCTTCCTGTGTTTTGGGCTTATTCTGTCCCGTGGGTCATTAGGATGTGCTGCTCTGTGAAATAACATGTATACGTGTTGTGTTTCTGCTTGCGTTAAACACTGTAGGCATCCATGTAGAGACTACACAGTCACAGGTGAAATCAATAAAAGTGGAAAATTACAATTGTACCTGCTGCTGCTGTCATTTCAGCAGGAAAGTTCACAGGCTATCCTAGCAATTTTATGGCCCTCATACTAATGCCAGTAAAATAATTGTAATCCAGCAACATTGCCCAGCAGGGAAGCAGCTTATTTTCAAAACACAGCTAGAGTGAGAAAACTAACAACTCTTAAACTGTGAAAAATGAGTATTTTGCTTTCTCCAGACAGGATGATTCATTTTTTCAGTGACCCTAGCTACAGTTCTTAGTTTTGGTTTGAATTATTGTGCCCAGGCTTTTTTAGCAGGAGGACTGGATTGATATTAGTGTCGTATCCTAAAGCCTGGCACTAGCTTTGATCTCGGTCATGGCTATGACGCAGCAGTATGCATTGTTGTGAGATAAAGATTAAACCCTTTCTAGCCCTCTTTGGTCATTTGAAGAGCAGCACTGAACTGCTTTGAAAGGAGTTCTGTCCAGAAAAATCAGCCAGTGGACTCTCGGTTTAATCCTTTGAAATGCCTGAAAACATTCTTGCCAAAATATATGTACCTTTCTTTTTCAGAACTCTCTTGATATGATTGAAATGTCAGGCTTCATTTGTGGCTATATATCCTGTGTGTTTTACTTGGGAAGTAGATTTCCTCAGCTGTATAAAAATGTAAGTGGATTTTTGGCTAAGCACACTTGTATATTTCACAAAATACTCTCTGTTGCTTTAGATGTTGGACTCTCCCTAACACTGAGCCCTCTTGAATTTGAAAGCCTACTTTGCTTTTGTGACTGTCTAAAATGGGAAAGAAAAAAAGGGGTTTTTTTTCCCATTCAGAGGAGGATGTTGAGAATTTTAGGAAAATGATGGACTTTGATGGAAGAGGATTTATTGGCCAAGGAAGAAGTGTTTACAGTTGGGTTTATCAGATATGAGCAGAAACATGCTTTCTGTGATTGTTGTCATGAGCAAGCGATGTCTCCCCTTTTCTTTCTCCAAACTATTCTACCTTAAGTAACCAATCATGGGATCAGAAGTTAGAAATAGAGGAAAATTAGCTTAGAATTTTAGCCCCTTTTCAAGCTGCCATTACTGACTTTTTTTTTCCCCACAGCCTCTTCACTATCAGTATATTTAAAAAAAAAAAAAAAAAACAAAACAGCAAAAGATCTGAAGGTTTTCCATTGTCAATTGCATACAGGCATTTTAATTGATTATGGAAATGATCAGTTCATTTCCAAGCCTATTCATATTCCCCCTCTACCTTTTCCTTCACAGCTGGAATACCACAATATTTTCAAAAAGGTCTACTAAGCAGACTGATAGAGCAACAGGTTTCTTAAGAACTAAATATCATTTGGAAGCAGATTATCCTTGCTGCTTTGCACTTACATAAAAATTACATTAACCAGAGCTGCTTCTAAGAACTGTAACAATTTCTGTAGTTTACAGCAATATGTGCTGAAAGTACTAAGCTCGAGGATTCAGAGCCCAGGAAGACATGGACAAGAATGACTGAAAGTCTTTGGATGTGTTATAGTACAAAATACCCAAATTATCTATAACTGGCTACTGTGATACGTGTTCTAACATTTCTTTGTATTTGTAAAAACTTCTTTGTATTTAGTTCCAAAGAAGATCAACAGAAGGCACCTCTTACCTGCTGTTTGCATTAGCCATGATGGGAAACTGCACATACGGACTGAGCCTTGTTTTAAAGATGCCAGCTACTGAATCCTTCCGGGCCCTCTACTTTTTACACCATCTTCCATGGCTCATTGGGAGCTTTGGAGTTTTGTTTCTAGACATTTTTGTATCCTTTTCCTGTAGAGTTTCTCAGGATAGGCTTGTTAATAAGTAGATCAGAAATTAAGTGGATTTTTTTTAATCAAATTTTTTTCTATGATTCTAACCTGATCATAAAATCTTATTTCTGAACAATAATTTGTATGCTTTTTATAATAATATTGCTTGATAAGAATAACAAGTTTATAGAAAATTTCTACACTAAAGCTACATTGCACAGGTTAATTTATATCTTGTAGAAAATATGTAATATACTAAAAGTTGGGGGGGGGTCTTTGCACATTGTGCTGTTTTTCTTAGGTTTGCTGTCTGATAAATTTAAAAAACCCAAAAAAACCACAAACAAACAAACAAACCAAAACAAACCCCAAACCTGCTTGTTTTTAAATGCAAATATAGAATTATGGCTTTGTTATTGCAAGATTGCATTAACGTCACAGACAAACAATGAGGTTTTGGCAAACTTAGTTTCAGAAAATAACACTTAACAAAGAAATGCTGCAGCTGCCCTTAACTGTATAATTCGGGGCAAAATCAGTTGTATTGAGACACTGGGTGCCTCTGAAAACCAGCAGCTATGCTCCTTGGCTCATGCTAAGGGCTAACTGACTACACAGTTATGTAGATTAGTATGCCAGTTTCTTGAAAGTCCTGAGCAAAATTAAAACACTATAATTTTTATTCTTATATTCAGGGGACATACATAAGATGCCCACAGTATATTAGTTATTGTGAGTCATGCTCTTTCCAGATTGAGCATTAGAATTCTGTGATCAAGAAATTAAAAGCAAAGTGTTGAGAGTAATATTGTACTTTTGCTTTAAAAGCCTAGTGAATGGTAATGTGGTGATACTTGATCCTACTGTTAGCTATAGGTTTATAGTCACCTGTCTTGTTACTATAGCTTGTATTTCACTTAAAATAGGATAAAGAGGAGATTTTCTGATTTTTCCTGAAGTAAGAATTTTAGGTTTGTGTCTGAAAACATCTTGGTACCTAGCTCCATGAACTCAAACTATAAAACAGGATAAAATGAAGAGTGATTTCAGGACCATGCTGAAGCATATTGTGTTAATCCATTCCATATTAAAAGGAAGTTCTTTACCAGATTTACCTGGAACAGTTCCAGAAGTTATGATTCCCAGGCATCAGTCTTGTTTTTCTGATTAAAGTAATTTCATAAGCCACTCCAATTAGACTAGCGATGGGACAGCCGACGCTGGCCTTTGGGTGGACGGTTAAATTATACTGTCATTCAGCATAGCCATCTGTGTTTTTTGCATCTCCAGCCATGGCGATTTAAGTGGGCAGTTTAGTAAAACATTCTGCATCGTGGGAACACAATACTCCACTAGTGGTGAGACTAAACTGTGGTTCATGGCCCGTTTCGAAAGAGATTGTAGTTTTATCTTTTATGAGACAATGCAGTTTCTTTCGCATGAGCAGACTGTAGGGATTCGGGGTTGCTAGCCCATGTGGCTGGCTTGAGCGCTCAGGCCTTTTGTTCCATGAACCAAGTAGTGACTCTTTCTTCCACCCCCAGCCCCCCCAGCTGGAAACATAAACCGGCCAGTATTTATTTACCCAAAAAACCCTAGAACTTGAGCTTGATGACCCTTACAGTACATTATATGCATATTTGCAGATGCCTTCCTATGATGTACTCTGAAAAGGAACTTGGCCACAAACCTCCCCCCCCACCGACCCTGCCCCAGGATTGCAGTGCCAGTGTGCACATGACATTCATTTCTGGGTTCTGTCTTGATTAGAGTCTGAATCCAATCTTGCTAATCGTCCTCCAGTTCAAATTATATTGAAAACAGATGCTTCCAAATCAGGTTGAAGAGCTTACAGGAATCTAGTCAAGTATATAGTGTTAGCTGAAAATGTATGAAGTATTTGTAATCAAGAGAAAACAAAAGCAGACCTCCTGCTTTGAGAAGCCCTGAAGGTATGGAAGTCAATGCTTTTAAAGAGGGCTTCATTACTGTCTCTTGCCAAGCAAGAAAATAAAAAATCTAACAAACTGGTATGCCATGTTGGACCAGAAAATAAAGAACAGGATCACCTGGGTTTTGGAAAACAGGAATTAAACCAAAAAGTCATAATTTCTAAGAGGGAAGTGTTTCATAATTGGTCATTTGTGTAACAGATGGTCTCTGTTTTGAGGAGTAGTTGCAGAAATTGCCTAATTCTAGTAGACTTTATTCCTGATAGTGTCCAGAGTTTCATTAGGTAGAAAGTAAACTCTCATTTCTCAAGGTCCAAGCAAGGATTAAGAGTTCACTTACTCTGTGTCTGCTGCAGTATTCTTCTGCTTCTGTCTGACACGGCTGGCATTGACTATTTTTAGAAACAAATGGACTCCAGATCATAGCTGGAACAGCAGCTCCAGCGTTACTTAGTGCAGGATTACACTGGAGTTGTTTCAGCTCAGTTTAACAGGATAACACAGTCATCCCGTTTCCTTGGTGTCTAAAGTTAAAGTTATTTGGCTGCACAATGAGCCAGTTATTTTCAATAAATAATGGAAATGTCCAGTTGTTTGTGAAGTATGAATTGTCCTCGTTTTCATTTTAAGAGGAGTTTCATAGCATTGCACATTTGAATTAGGAATTGGACACGGTTTTCTGTTGCAGGAAATGTTCCCTTCCAACTGCTGCTTTGCAGTGGAAGGTGGTTGGAGTTTCTCAAGAAACCACAAAACCCAGGGTTTAAATGGGCCTGATAGGGTGCCTTGTCAGTCGGAGACGCTCAGTCCAGGTTTGCCTATTTGAAGGTTCCATGGTGGACCTTATTAGAGCTTTATTTTATGTGCATGATTACTTCATGTTTCACTTGTGCCCAAGGATGCAATACTACATATTTTAAAATACTAAATCAGTGGGTGAGCAGTTCTGCCCTTAGACTTTTAGCAGCAGCCATCACTAAGTTTCCAAGAGACTGAATCTAGTGCAGAAAGTTTTTCCAGAAAACTTTGTCCTTTTCTGTAAGTCTGCTACCCTCTTTCACCCTGCATCCTTCCTCCCCTGCTCCCACCAAAACCAAACAACTCTGCTTTGTGTTTAGTTCGGACAAACACCTTTACCAACATTTTTGCCCCCTTTTTTTTTTTTTTTTTTTTTTTAACTTGACATCACCCTATTGTCAGAGAACTGTGTTCAAATCTTCCACATGTACTTCTTTTCATTAAGCATAGCCAGGTTGTTACTAGATAGCCAAAGTATATTCAGCAAGAGCTAAGCTGTTGTACACAGGTTCTTCTCTTGCACCTTTTGTGCAGGGCAACCACTTGCAATCCATTATGTGCTTCTACAAAACATCACGCTTTGTCATTTAATTACACTGTGCGAAGAATATAAGTCTGACCTGACAATTCAGCCAGGAGAGTTTCCCAGCCAAACATACAACTTCGTTGCTGTGCTCCTGTAAATACACGCTTTTGTCTCAAAACTGTTTCATTTTTTTGAATTATCATTAAATCGTTTAATTTCATGAAACAAATTTGATACACTAGCTCAATGGCTGTCATGAACCTTACAACCAAACTGACTCCTCAGAGTCTCTTCCGCTTTGGGCTGCCTGCATGCTTAGGTCTTAAAAGTTTCCCCCAGAAAGTCAGACTTGAGCAGCAAGTTAGTAGTCTTGGCAGTTTAGCATTTATTTAAAAAATATGAGCAGCTGAGTACATATGCTACAAAAACATGTTCTGGAAGTACTGTTTGATAAGCTCCACATAACTTGTGTTTATAATTTATTCCTCCTTAAAAGCTCTGTGCGTGTTGCCAACCTGGTGGCTAAGAGTGATAATGCACAGTGCTACAGCCCAGGCTTGTCCCAAGCCCACAGTACGATTTCAGCAAATTTCATTGCCAGTTCATGGTTTCTTTTTCCACCAGTGCAACTATTAAGACTTGGGGAGGTGCTTGGTTGCAAGTACAGTAAGGCCTATGAAAAAGAAAAAAAAGAAAAAGGCAGGAAATTTAAGTGGTAGCTATATATGCTATAAAACTAATTTGCTAAACTCTAAGAAGAAAGCATTCCCCACCTAATACTATAGAAAGACTAAAAAAGGAGTGCTGACCTGCTGTCTCTGAAGGAAATCCTGTCTAGTCTTTAGTTGGGGGGCCTCAGAGGTGGGATGCTGGAAAGCTTTGGGAAGGTGGGATAATTCTTGGGGCTCTGCCTAGGATGTAGAGAATTTCCTCTCCATTCATCCAGGCCTCCCAGAAATCTTTTTTTTTTTCCTTCTCTCCTTATTTTTATAAATAATCACATACATTAGCCTCAAACTTCTCACAGCCATTGTCTACCAGCCAAGTTATTTTAACTGATCTCAAGTGTTCCTGCTAGAATTCTGTATGTCAGATTTCCTCCCAGAGAAACGATTTCATTTTTAAAATGGGATTTTACGTGTAACGGTAGTGGTGATCCAGGCTCTGTGAAAGCTGAGCTTACATGAGCATACATTGGAATTTGTACAAGGTACCCAAGTATACAGATGGCCACTTGCTTCTACACCACATACCTTTAAACATGCTTTAAACATGTGGATCCTTATGTTGGAGGCTCCCTACTTGACCTCATCTACTGCACCCTCTGCCACCCATCTAATGTCCTTCTCAAAACTATTTTCATTGAAGTTGAAGAGCAAGTAATGCTGGGTTTAGCATAGTCTGCTGCTGAAATCACTCCATCTTTCAGAAAAAGAAAAAAAAGTGCCCAAAGTGAGTGAAAAAAGTAGGAGCCAAACCCCCTGCCATACAGAGAGTATTGCCACTTTGCTGGCTGGCGGTGGTTTGCCTTGGTGAAGGCAGGCTTCTGGTCCCTGCTGCTTTCCATTTCATGTCATTTCCATGTTGTCTTACTGTGACTAGGAAATCTTTGTTTCATAACATGCTATGCATATTTCTTAGAACAGAATAGAAAAGAGAAGGGCATAGCTGGATAGGTTTGCACAATATCTTCATCTTAAAATGGTATCTCTATCAGAAAACAAAGTGGTTTGTATCAAGTTCAGTACTCAAGTGTAAAGCTCCTCAACTATCTAGCAAAAATTCCAAAGAGTAAGACATCTCTTCTGTCCTTTCTGAACGCACATCCCTTTTTTTTTTTTAATTTAAGGGCTATGTACGCTCAATGTCAATAATTTTGTTGGAGAGATGGAACTATCAAGAAAAAGGACAAGTACATATTTGTCAATTCTTTTTAGATTAGCAGTATTTCCAATGGTCTCTTTTACAATAGAAAGAAATAATTATGTGTAATTGCACACTTCTGTGTTGGAAACAGCATTAAATATTGAGTCACACAACAACACTGTTCCTAGATGAACCTTGTTCCTATTCTGCTTCTAATGAATTTCACACTTGGGACCCTTGCAAGCATGAGGATGAGGTAGTAAAGGATATTTTCCTGTGTATTTGAGCCATATAACCAAGGGGATCTGAAGTTTTGGGTTAGAATTTTTCTGTATGTTCCCTTTTCTAGTGTTGCAAGTAAAATATGATTAAACTTTTTGCAATAAAGAAGTACCCAAAATGAGCGTTAAGTAGGATTTGGAAAAGGTTATATGCTAATGCAGAAAATTCCACAGTCAGGATTAAGTAAATGGATAATACTTACACTACAGTACATGAATTAGATACAGCAAGTTTTAAGCTTTCCTCTGCGGACTGTGGTATTCAGAGTCTGTGCCAGAACTAAATGGATGGCTGCTTTTATTCTGTACAGCTTATTTTGGTTTTAATTGGAAGCACGTACTGCAAACGCTACCTCTGTATCCTAGTTAATTACTTCCTTACCCCAAAATAACAGGTGACTGTGCAATTCATCCTGTACCGTCAGCACGAGGAAAGGCAATCTGGTTTAGTAGCACTGGAAGTGGCACCATTGCTGGGGAACGAGGAGACTGCCTAGTGTCAGGCTGGATTCCCCTCCTCTTTGCTTTGGATTTTGCTCTTGGAGGACTTTGACAAACAGCTAAGATTGCAGTTGCTTAGGGACCACATGTATTACTTATTTTTTACTATTTATTTCATCATTAATTTGTCATTACTTATTTGCAAATGACATGCCAATAATAAAATATTTAATATTTACTATGTTGTTTCAGGATAGATACAATTTTTTTTTCCTGATTTTTTCCCATTTTAGCTGTTTCTCCCCAAAGTGTGGCATAGAGTCACAGCAATAGGTGCTGTAGAAATATTTATCTGACATCATGATACAGTGCATATCATGGGATGACTATTTATTTTTAGATGAATATGTACATCTAGTTAACAGTAGCGTGGCTGGTTTAAAAACAGTGAGTAAGATTCCCCATGTGCCTTGAACCCAGCCTGGAGTTACGGACTGCTCAGTCCAGTTGCATTGTATGTAGGATTTGGTCTTTTTTATTCATACTCAATTTCGTATGCATCAGAAGAAAAAACATCCAGTAATTAAGTAACTTCAGTGCAGAGGATCCGTTATTGATGCAAAAGCAGAATCCTGGTGTAAGTCGGTGGGAGCCTCATGTACAGCTCATTGCAGAGTGTCACTATGCATTTTATTTTTAAGAGTTAAAGCATTTATACATCACTACCTGTGTGTTCCAAGGAATGTAATTACTGTATGTCATCATATACCCCATATAATGTTTTTGTACAACATGCTTTTTCTTTGCAAGCTTCTGGTTTAGATAAGTACAAAAAAAAATTAGAAGCTAAGGAGACTGTACCTTGCAATTGCGGATGTTTTTGCAATACTGTGTTGTGTTTGAAGAAAACTTTAATAAAATTATGTCAAAGAATAAACTTGTTAATATTTCATTGAATATATGTATAATGATTCACTCTTCAATAAATAAGTCTGTGAACAAAAGGGCTGGTTTTTTATAAAGGTCAATATGAGCATTTTATACATTTGTGGGCTTAGGAAGCTCATTCCCTTTGATTTCAGATAACTGTTAAAGGGACATGATTTAAATTTTGTTTTAAATAATAAAAACAAAAAATAATTTTATTTTTAAATCATAAAAAGAAACTAATGAGTGCAATTAATTGTATCTAAATTGCTACCAAAAGTGCACACTAAAAATGAAACATTTTTCTCTCTGAACTTTTACAGAACTTCACGTATGTCTGGTAAAACCCCATGAAACAGGGTCGAGGTGGCTTTGGAGGGGTGGGGGGCAATCTCAGCCCTGCTGCTGTATATGGAAATTTAATTTCAACTTCTGTTGCAGCAGTAGCTTATGTGAGTAACTGGATTCTGTGCTTTTGCTAGAAATGAACTGGTTCCCATCAAGCGATGCCTGACTGCGAGATGGTAGCTTAGGCATCAGTGGCACACCGAGCCGTGGAAGGATAAACCCATTGCAGCAGCTCTGTAGGTCCGGACGGCTTATGGTCCTGCCGCTCGCCGAAAATACTGCTTGGTAATCCCCGCGTCCGTGGTGGTGGTGGTTTAGGCAGTGCCACAATAGCTGAGTAAAAGGGATTTGCTAAGTCGTATTGTGAGAAGCCAAGTACTTCTGCAACGTTTTACAGCTGAGGGTTTATGCGAGATCTACTCCGATGAAGTCGGTTACTTTATTAGTCTCAGTGTGTACTTAGAGCCAATATGTTTTCCCTGATTTCTGAAGCGAGTAGAGGGTATTAGAAGTTAACCTTTTCAGTACATAAATTCAAATGCCATTTGTCGTACTTGCAGATTTATATGCTGTACACATGAGAGTATCAAACTCTTGCCTGGCTGGTGATTGAAACCATGACTTGTTACTTTTTAATGCAGTTAGAATTTGTTCTTACGTCGTTTCTTCAAAGATTATTTCCCCTTTTATTGCTATATGTAATCCTATTTTGGGATGTATTTTTATCCCCGTTTCATACTGCTGTTTATTAGAACAGCCAAATACGGGGTACATAAAGTTACTTTGATTTAATTTGAGAATTTTAATGGAAAATAATTTAACTTTTAAAATGTGAAGCAATGATAGTTATTTATTGATAGTTCATATATATGTAATATTTCGTATATGGTTAACTGAATACTTGAGAAAACATTATTTCTGATTAGCTATTTGACTGCAAGAGCTGCTCAAATACACACAGTTGTCCTTGCTGTTTCCTATCACCTATTAGGTCTTTGTCATCCCTTTGCTCAGCCCATAATTATTGTCTCAGAACCAGACCCTGCCACGTCAGAAGGAGAAGTTAGAGCCGTGCCCAAATATACCAGGTTAGAGACTAAAGGGCAGATCCCGATCACCTCATTGTTAATCTCAGACAGGAAAATACAGCACGTAGCTTCTATCATCGCAGCTATTTTGTTGGAAAGCAAAGTGTCTTAATCTTCTTGCTTTATGCTACTAATTCTTCCCCCATGCTGCATGTAATCCAAGATTAACGGCATTGTTTTCTAATTTTATTTTTTTAACTATCATGGAAATCTCATTAACTAAAGGAAACATCTAAAATGTCTTCAGGGCTTTATTTTTAAACAAGTTAATCAAATAATTTAGCTAACATAGTTTTCCATTGTCCACAGAACGTTCCTCCAGGAATGGAGTTACTCCTGGCCATTACACACCAGTTTTGATCACTTGTTTCAATAAGAAAAATATGCACTTCATTTGCCACTTCTGACTATCTATTAAAATTGTAAATTTGCCAGTGTTTTTTCTAAATTCATGCTTGTATTCTTGCTGACAAAAAAATGTATTATTAGTCTAAAGGAAACAAGGTTGGTTCACCTAGTAGGAAGCATGGAGCAAAAGCTACCACTGTTGGCTGCTCCAGGATCTCATTCCCTCCGTTTGCTACTAACTAGCTGCTAAGGTCTGCAGCATCTTATGGAAGAACAGAAGATGATCCCACAAGGTTTTTAGTACAATACCTTCTAGAGGGGGTTTGTTTACCAAAAGTACAAGAAAGTACAACAGGAAAACCCACTTTATTTTCAGGTTCAAAGAGCAGAAGCCAATGCCGTGTCTCTGTTTGCCACCAGTGCCATGACTGAACCTGTGCAAGGTCGTTGCTCTGTCTCTGGGAAGCCTCAGAGACAAGAATATCCACGACTGGGCAAGAACCTTCTTGTTCTAATTACTCCATCATTGTTTGCTTACTTATTCCTCTGCAACCTCAGAGATGCTAGAGAAAACTGTTGTTTCTTACAGTAGCAGGTATTACAGATATGAAATAGCATTTTCCTAACAGAGCGATGTTTGTGCTGGAGAAAAATGGCAGCTGTGCCTTGTGCCTCTTGCTTTGTTGCTGCCTCTTTGCGTGACTTAACATATCCACAATGTTTTAAGTTTATGGATGTTTAAGGCAAGAGTTAGACATCTGTGTGGCACCGTGTGTAAGAAGCTGCAGGTTAAGTTAATCAAAGCTTTAACTGAGGGAACCCTAAGGAACTGTTACCCACATCCAGGGCTTGGGTCCCTTCAAATGACATTTATTAGTACTCAGGTAACAGACAACAAAGAAGGCTTAATGGATAGCAAGGAAAAGGCATGGAAACGCTTGGGCCAACAGCTGCAGTGAGCTGATGCCACGACACTGAGCCAGAGCATCACGGGTCCATGCACCCCGTGCCGGCTGTGGCTCCTTCCCAAAGCCAGCAGAGGCAAGTCCCCCAGCAGCACAAATACTTCCCCTCGTTTCCTAATGGCAGAAGGCTGGGAAATTAATGCTCTGCACATGAAGGATCTCAGTCCTGTGGGTCAGGGTGGGTAGGGCTGCTGGTCTCTCTGAGCAGGGAGCAGAGCATGGCGCTGCCGCTGAGGGAGGAGAGAGGCAGCTTTGGTACCCAGCCAGGAAAGGAGCAGTGATGCAGCCCTGCTCGGTCCACAGCTGCCTCCTGCTACAGGGCCAAGGCCTGGGTGGGAACCAGAGGTTTTGTTCCAAAAGCCGCTGGTGTGGCTGTGGACGTGCCCTTGCTCCCTACAGCGGCTGTGTAGCTGGGAGGCTGATGCTCCCCAGGCTCGGAGAGCCTCAGGGCAGCGTCCGTGCTGCCGGCGGAGCCCAGTTCCCACGCCCCATGCTTGGATGAGTGACGGTTGCCGCTGGGCAGTGCCACCGTGGGCACCACGTGGCCCGGACAAGCAACAGGGATGCACCTAGAGCTGCCTTTGCAGCACAGCGCTTCCTCCGTCGGGTCCAGATCTATCCCCTGAAAGCTCCTCAGTACTGCAGCAAGGGTTGCTCCAGCTTCTCCTCCAAATCCCAGTTCGTGAGCATTTCCCAGCCATTCTTCTGACAGTTGGGGGTTAATGGGCCCCATTACCACCAGGAGAGGTAAATCCAACCACTGCTGTGGTGCATTTTAAGGAAATTTTAATGGTGGTAGGGACGATTTGTTAATATTAATAGTTTGTAGTACTTTGGTGTCCAACCATGTGGCTGCTTGCTAGGTGCTGCTGAAAATATATGGTATGGAGACAGGGCATTGATTCATATCATGATGAGGCGGGTCACTGTAATGTGCTCCAAACAGCTTTTAAATGATGACTGCAGAGGAATTAAGACCAGTTTAATCTGACTAAATAATACTCCTAATGATAAACCATTAAAATCAAGTTGACTTTTATATTCTAGCAATTGTATCAGGCAAGGTGATTACACTCAACATCAGTATTGATAATCATTAAAATAGATTAAACTATCAACTGAGACATAAGAAACACTAGTTGACTCTGGCAGAAGTGCTGGTTTGACTTTACAGCAGTGCTCCTCCTGCTCCCTGAAACTTCTCACTGCTACGTGGAGGTTCAGGCAGGTACCAGTTACTGTTCTTCATGAGCATCACCTTCTCAAAATTAGCCCCTACTGTTAGAGCACATTTTATACTTAAATGTCTTTGGAGGACAGGGTGCAGACTTCAGGAAGAAAGAAGCATTGCGTCATTTTGTCTGACTTGCTAGTGGGCCACAGGCTTGTACCCGCTCCTGCTTGGAGCCCAAGGCATTGTTCGGCTGAAGGATGTCTTCCAGGGTCTTAACACACCCAGAGGGAATGGCCCTCACTGGGAAATGAGCCTTTAGTTCTCAGTGCACCCTCACCGACTTTCTTTGCATTTCCGTCAGCAGCAGCCTGAACTTTCTCCTCTTAAAAGAAATTCTTGTAGATATGGCCCAGAGTGACTTGTACATGAAATGACTCAGTTCTTCTGATGAAGGTGAACATACGGAGCTGCCTAAGCTACTTACTGGGACCGCAGCATGAGCAAAGCCTTAGCGTCTGAGGTGGAGTGTAGATAGACCCGAGGTAACCCTAAACCCACCAGCCCATGGGCCAGGCGTCTCGCACGGACTAATGCCATCTCCTTAGGGGACATGGGCTCAGCAGGAGGTAGGACACCAAGCTGAAAACGGCGCAGGTTCAGAGAAGGCTGGAGACTCCCCCAGGCACCACAGCCCATGGGGCAGAGTGCCTGGTGTGGATGGTGTGGTGGGGAATGCTGGAGCAGAGCGGTTGGGCAGGATGACGTGTTCCTCCGCAGCCCCTCTCCTCCAGGACTGTACCCTAGCACTGAGGTCATGGTATCTACAGCAAAACTAAAGGCTTTTGCAGGACCAGTAGTAAGTGAAGATAATGGGAACGACCAGAAGAAGCCAAGGGAAGAGGGGTGTAATGCTGGGGGAGAGGAGAGGAGAGGGAGGTGTGTGTGAAGGGGAGGAGAAACCACCTAGTCAGAATTGATCTTTTTTTGCCATAGGCAGCACTTGCTGCCTGATGGATTGTCCATAACACGGGAGCTTGATGTTAAAAATATCCTCCATATCAATGAGAGAAGGTGTTTTGCAAGTGGGGAGAATGGATGATGCAGAAGAGCTCTTGGGCACGTTGGAGGAGAAATTGCTCAGTGCTCAAAACGGCTTCTTGGAAATAGAGTGTCCTGCTCCAGAGCCCTCTGCGAGCAGCCTTTTAGTCAGTACGTTACCCTCCACCCTTTGCTGTAATGCCGTCTGGCCGTATTCAGGGCACTCTGGTGAAGTGTGGCTGCTGGTTTGCTACAGGGATATTGAACACTCACTTGTCTGTGCCTTCAATTGCAAAGGGCTTTTTTAAATTGATTACTGGTCTGGCTCAAGTTATTGTATGATCCTGTAAATATAGAGAGAAGATGGGCATTTTATGATGTCTGACTTTCCTACAATATTTTTTTATTAAGTAAACTGTAATGGAAATATTGGGTTTTCATTTCTTGCTTGCTTCTTTTCCAACAATTGCCAGTAAATCAAAGTTGCAAAAAGCCATCTCTCCCTCTGCGCTGGCAGAGCTAACGGCAGCCTGGTGGTCACTTACTTTTGGAAATGGTATCGCCTTATTTCTAGGCACTCAGCAGACTTCAGTGCTGATGTATTGACACTTGCAGCTTTCAGATCAAGGAAATAGTGGAGGATAGCATTTCCAGCAGAGAAATGCCTGTATTTTAAAATAAGGACTGCCAGTTGTAGTTACGCCAATTCGCTGAGATACAAAAGTGCCAAGCTTAGAAAGCAAGTAAGTATTTCTTCCCCTCTTCTTCCAGCATCTCTGCTTGTTTGCGTGTCTCCATACAGCACATCAGGCATGTTGGATAGTGAAGAAGTGCACTGCGAGCCCCTAGCCACAGGGCCAGCGAGGCTGGGCTTGGGGCACCTCCCCCATCACACATCTAAGGACCTGCAGCTGGGCATTTTGACCCTTGTTGTAGCATGGGCTCATTTGAGTTGGCCTTGGACAAATGTAAGGAGTCAATGATGTCTAAGCACATCTATGATCATTAATTTGGAGATGAGTCCCGCAGTACAGCCTCGTCTCTCAGCGCTCTCCCTGGGTTGTGAGCAAGCAAAAACTCATACAGAAGGAAAGTTTAAATGCTGAACATAGAATTTTTTTCTGCATTTCTGTGTCTGTTTTTTAAAGTACGAAAGCTGAAAGCTTTCTACAAGTCCTAGGGTGCTGCAGTCCTCTCTTGTTTATATATTTATAGTGAAGAAGCAAGAAATGTTTGATGTAGGATGAAATGGTAATGGGCTGTTGACTTACTGGCAGCTGCAGGGGCAGAGATGCTGCCGCCGAGCTGTGAGCTGGACTTCGCTTTGCTCTGCCAGACCACACCATTGCTTCACAACTGGTTTATTTTGTTGAACCAAAGCTGTAGTGAAAGCAGTTCCTTCCACTTTTATCTTTGCTCATTGTTTTTTTCCTAAATATTAAGATTGTTCAACTAATCAGCAAAGCGCCTGCCTGCAAACACAGGCAGAGCCCGACACAGGCTGCGCGCTCCCGTCCCTGCCCTGTGCTGCGATGCCGGGCTGAGCCGCGCTCCCGTGAAACCTCCTTTTAAACCTTTGCAATGTCACACACTAAAAACCAGAAAAAAGCTGGCCGTGGCTCAGCCCCGGGTTTATTTAAGGATACATGCCCATAGCGGCTCTCCCTTGCGCCGGGGATTTGGTCGCTGAAGCCGCACGCCCATTTCATCGCGCTGGCCTGGCTCGCTGCCGTGGTTGTGCTGGTTGTGTGCTGGCCTCGTTCTTCAGACTCCCTTGGATGGAGACCTTCATCACCGGGGTTCTCAGCAGAAGGGCACTGCTCTCCAGCACACCCGCTTTCATTTCCCCTTTGAGGCGTGTGAGCAGGGTGAATACTTCATCCTCGGGTGATCCTCGGTGCTCTGCTTCTCTTTTACACGTCCGTCATTGACAAATACATTTCCCCTGTCCATCTCTTCTGCATCAGGTCAGGGGACCTGGTGCCTTGAGCGGGCGATGCTCGTGCGCTGGCAGAGGGCTGGGAGCCCCGCAGCGTGCCGGGGCTGGCCGGGACATCGCCGCCTGATCTGTAGGATGAAGCTGCAAGCACACGGTCCCAACCCAGACGGAGCCGTTCCCACCAGATGGAGCAGTTGCCGTTCCAGTGCTGCCGAGCCATGAAACCCCAAACCCTGCGGGCTCGGAGCGGCTGCAACCCCGGCCCCGAGGAGGGACCCTGCAGCGCGTCCTCACAAAGTGCCCTGCAAGCACCCTGCTTGATCTCATCTTTGCTCCCGGGGTGTAAATCTGGAACAAAAGTCACAGAGCTGTGAGAGCTGAGCTGAAGCACTGCCTCGGATGTGGTCTTTTGCTTTGCTTTTTGGCAGTTCCTCGCTTTTTGAGCATGCCCAAGCCTCTGTCCATGTTTTTTCTAACTTTGCCGTTTGCAGTACAGGCTGAGCACGGGGGATTGATGCCTTTTTAGCATTTTTCTCTTTTCACCTGGTTTGGCCAAAATGCCGAACAGGTGCTCAAAAATCATGCAACACAAGTACAATGTGACCTAGCTGTGGATCCAGGTGTGCCTTTCCCAGGTGGGAGCAGCCAGCGTGCTGCCCACGCAGCAGTCACCCTCCTGTCGGCAGAGCTCCGGCAGCCACTGCCTGGGGCACGGCGACCGAGGAGCACGGATCTGGCAGCTCACCCAGCATCAGACCAGGTTGTGTTTTGGTTCCACAGGTGCCACCGACAACGTGGCGTGGGCAAGGTGTGCCCGTGTGGGCCCATGTCTGGTATTTGACACGCTGGGTGCGTTCCCCAGAGCTGCAGCAAGCGGGTAAGGAGAGGCACCCTGGTGATGCGCTGAATAACCAGCTACCACCTCGGAGGGTCTGTGGTGACCATACATTTGCAAAACTATTATTGTTTTGCTAAGTGTATGCTTGTTAATAGAAACACAGAAGGAATGATGCCAAACTGCAGCAGGGCTTTTAAGCCTTCATTACCCAAATTTTCCTGAGGAGCCCGTACAGGAGAGGGGAGCTGCCGGGGTGGACGGTGCCCCCCCGCAGCGGGATGCCCGTGGTGCTGTGCCCCGCTCACCTGCTCTGGCACGCTCAGCCAGAGCCTGGTCACGCACCAGGGCTGCGTGAGGACCTGGAAAAACATCAACGCTGAGCTTACCCATCTAATCCGCACTTTGCCCTGAATCCCATCCCACGCCCTTGCTCCTTGTGGATCTGACACCAGCCCTGTGAAGGAAAGCAGGGAGTTTTCCCCCAGCCCTGGCTGCAGGGGGACGCTGCTCTGCAGGAGGACAACCCGTGATGTTGGATCCACACATATCACTGACTGGTACCTTCATGTGCTGCTGCAATGGGAGTAGGAAACCTGTTCAAATTACTAAGCTTAGGGCTTCTTGACTTTGCTTTGCTATTGCTTTAAAAAAATTGTCCCCAACCCATACAGCCTTCTTGCAAGGGTTGCATATTGCCATGGACCGGCGATGCCTTCTTCCCACATGCAGGTACTTTCATGATAATCAGGCTCAAGTTTTTCATCTGATCTGCTGGAGATGAAGCTTGGGTTCGAAGTATCCCCAAGAGCTGGAAGGCTCAGCCTGAGCTCCAGATGTTGCAGTTCAGAACTGGCTCTGTGCTGGTGAAATGTAAAGTTATGATTTATTATTGCATGCAGCGTAATTCGTTTTTACATTGAAAGTAATATTATGTTATATAATCAGATCTCATTTGTTATTTATTGCATTCTCTCCCTGCACAGATGTGGAAGCTTTACCCTCTCTCCTGGTGAATAATGTCCTTCGTGTTTTTCCTGGTGGGGCTGTGGGGACCTGCTGCGGGATGGTGGGCAGCGCTGGGGAGCAGGCAGTGCTCCTGCCCAGGGGCTGGAGGGATGGGACAGGACAAAGTCCCTCCAAAGAAAACCAACATCTTTTGCCCACTTGTGCCTATAAAACTGCAGTAACTTCTGCAAAGTGCGACTTGGGAGCCGCCGAGCTGGATGGCAGTGGGACAGGAGCCACGGCTTGTCCTGGGAGATGTGTCTCAGCAAAACATTTGCAATGAAATGCTTGGACATTGAGCTGCTGCTGCTGCTACTAAAAAGACCCCCACAAAAGGATGCCATTGACCTTGAAACCCACTCATTTCTTGTGCACGTAACTCTCCCACGCCTAGTTGCTGCCTTTTCTTGGTGCTGCCGTGGGAGCATCACAGCAGGCAGGCAGAGGCACTCACAGGTTTCTACCGTGCTACCCAGGTGCCAAAATACAGATTTAGGTGCTGCTAAAATACAAATCTTGCTGCTCGGTGCAACAACAACCTGCCACACAAGCGCTTTCATCTGCCACCCTCCCCGCCAAACAGCTTTCCATTTGGCAGAGCATCTTGCGGCGAGCCAAGACCATGCTCTGCTGGCACCCGCTGCCCAAAGAGCACAGTCCATCCACGCCCTGTTTAAAATCCATGTCTTACCAAAAGAGGGGTTTTTTTGATGCAAGTCATGCTGCATTGAGCCCACATCACTGATGTACACCCCTGCTCCATCTTGTACACCATGTCTGGCTCAATTTAGAAACGGTATGGGCTAAAGGGGCTGGGAAGGGGGTCTGCATTGCACCAAGGACTACAGGTCTTCGGTGCCAACTCCAATTGCTGCACACACACAGCGTTTAGTTTAGAATAGATTATAATATATATTCCAGATGTATTAAGCTTTAGAGCATGTCTTTTCTCCTAATGTTCCCCGTGCCAACATGTATCAGTTCAATCTCCCTACCTACAACAGACAAATTATTTTAGTTGTGCTTTGGAGCCCGATGTAACCAACAACAAATATAACGCAATCCTGGCAGCTACCACCGCCGCATGAAGATGCCCCAAGCACAGAGCTGGAGATGGGTTTTATTTTAAGCCCTCTTTATTCAATATTTCATTTTATACTTAAAAACGAGTATATGATGGGGATGTATTAAATGTTGATCTTCTTGCTCAACTATCTCCTAATGTGATTTTTGGTACCACATCATGGGGAAATTCTGAATTCTTTTATCTTTATGTAAAAGTGCTGTCACAAACCCAAGTAAGTTTTCAGCGTGATGAGACCCTTAAAAAGAGGGATTTTTTGTTGTTGTTGTTGTTACTGATGTCTTCTGAAAAAGATATCTTTAAGACAGAGGAACAGCTATAGCTGCCGGTACTCTGAATTCCTCTGATGGCTTATACTGCAAAGGGAGCCTTGACAATGATGGATAACCTCTGCAACTTCTCAGCAGCAGGTTTGGTTTATCCTACCTTTGCTTTGTGTTTGTGTCAGGTTTTTCACTTGGGGCTACACTCAGCCTTTGTACGCTCGCTCGCTGCCTGCCTCCCTCCTGCCCGCCACAGGCAGTGCAGGCAGCGCAGGCAGTGTGGACAGGGCGGCTGCTGTAGGTGTTGGCTTTCCCTGCAGCCTCCCATCCCCAAAGCCCCCGGGCAGCACTCCTGAAACTGCATGGGAAAGCACTGAAACACCGTGGTTGGGCAAGGTTTTGCTCTTGCAAGTGAATTTGGGCAAAAGGCGGCTGAGAGCTCGTAGCGTAGGAGTTATTCCTCCACAACTCCATGTGTACGTCAGAGCAAATGGTCTAAAAATGATGCTCGGAGAAGCAAAACCTTTCAGGAGCCTGCTGCTTGTAGGCAAACACCTTTAGGTAAAGAGCAGACCTTGCCAAGACGTCCATTGTGGTGCTGGTGTTTGCAGCCGCTGTGTCTGATACTGCAGGGCTTTCCACCATCTCTTGTCCATGACTTTTTTCCACCCAGATCTATTTAAGTTCTTTGTTTTTGCTTGAAACATTTTAATAAAATCACTGCTCTAATATAGAAAGACTTTTCTTGACAGCTTAGTAGTACTTGTATAAACTCATTGATTTCATTAAGGTGATCTGGTGGTAGCAAGGAAATGAGTGTGCACTTGGGAGTGAGGATTTAGGGGAGTTGCTTTGTTGTGTTTGAGGTCTTGGAAAGGAGACAAGTGAGTGCTTTGGCCATATTGCCGAAGTAATAAAATGTTTATAGACATGGGAAATGGCACATGAGACTTTGTAAAATCTTCTTTGCTTAAAAAGAATCGGCTAGGCAATAGCTTTAAAAAGGAAAGAAGAAAAAGATATGGGAAGAGGATTGACGGGAAGTGGAGTGAAGGCGCTGAGACAGAAGGTGTTATCCTTGAGGTTGTCCTTGAGGTTGTTATCCTTGGTTGGCTGTGGGCTCTGGGGCAGGAGCCGTCCCTCACCCGTGCAGAGCCAGGAGCACAGGGCAGCCCCTGCCCCAGCCCCGCAGGCAGTGGCAGCACGGTTGGGCAAAGCCAGTGAGGACACGCACGAGCTGTGGTTCAGACCAAAGAGGTTTGAGCATCCTCTGATACAGATGTGGTAATTAATGCTGCTGTGGTTTCTTACTGTGACCTCTCTTCTGCTGCCTGCACTTGCAGGATGACACAGTCCTACTTATTGCCTGTGGAGACAACAGGGCTTCCTTTCGCACAACTTAGCATTAATAACAAAATGCTAGCAAATTAAAAATAAAAAGAATTTCTGGGAAACTTCTGCTACCTGATGCCCTCCATCAGGGGAAGAAAGGCAGGCTGTGCTGAGCTGGCCGGAGCTCAGGTGGGGAGGAGACCAGCAGGGGGTCCCCCCGACCCTTCCTCATCCCACGATCAGGGTACCCAATTTTACCTTCCAGTGATCACCTCCTCATCAACACAGTCATCAGGACAATCGCTGCCAATGCCAGTTCTTCAGGGGTGTCTGAAGTGTCCCATGCAGGCCAGGTATTTCAGTGCAAGCCCACCTCTAATTAATAGCAGTATTTGCTTAAACGGATCAATGTCTGTCCTTGACCTCAATGCACAATTTAAGCTATTACTGTATCACTAAATATGAAATGAACTATAATACATTTGAGAGGCAAACCACTTATATCGAACCCAGTAATACAGATGAGAATCTTTTATTACATCCAATGAAAGCTGTGTGGTTATATTTAAACACTCCAACTGCTAAAGGCTGCAATGAAAGACTTTTCCACAGCTAATTTACTGAGAAGCATCGCGGAGACTAAACCGTGCCTCCAGCGCACATCATCTCTCCCAAGAAGAAAAATTGTTTTGGAGTGAGTAGCTCCGCTGCTCGTGATCAAAATAGTTCATTTAATGTATGCTGAAAATAGTGGTTGCAGTAAATGCATGGAGCTATAAATGTAAGAAGAAAAACTAAGAGCGAGGTATAAGATACACTGAAGGTTTGCAGTCGCGGCTCGGGGATGCTGGTGGTGTCATCCCCTTTGCGTGGGATGGAGGATGCGCCCCAGGCAAAATAAACAGCAAACAAAACCACAGGGTGCTACCTCAGCACTCGTCAAACCCAGAGCAATCATGATTAAGAGATTGTCTCCAATGGAAGCGATGAACAAGGAGCTGTGATAACTAACTGGAGGCTTGGCCTCAGTAACGTACTTCTGGCTCGCGGCAAGTTTAAAAGTCTCCTCTAACACATAGGTAAACAATCTCTTGGAGTAATATAGGGGTTGTCAATGATGCTTTTATGTTCAAAAAAGCCTGTATTGTACTCTGGGTCAATGAGAAGCTGTGAGAGGTGAGGACTGCTCAATACTCATGTCCTAAGGTCTGCAGAAATCTCCATAATATAGAAATGGATTCTGCAGGGACAGGAGTGCTAAAAGGCGGCATCAGGCAATCGCTGGTGTGGTGCTCAATGCACCATAAACATCATCATTAGAGGTGTACCATTATACTTTCTTATTATACTTTGCTTAAGAACAAAAAAACCCTAAAAAAATACAAGTATTGGGAAAAGAAAGCAGTACTGCTCGTACTGGTTCTGCTGTCAGTCAGGCTGGTTTCCTCGAATCCGTGGCTGTGGTTGTGTGTGGTTTCCTTAAATCATTGGCATTTCTTCCATGGGTCAGTCTTATGTACCACATGGTGCTGTAGCTTTCATGGCCATTAGATGCTTTAGGTCAGTTTTATAAATTCATTATATATTTGGGGGGAAAAACAGGGGGGCAGTTTTCCTCTCTCTGCAAACCTTCTCTCCAGGAGCGCTCTCCTGGCTCTGGCTGCTGTGCAAAAGGAGGGTTTTTCATTTGCAGTCCCAAAGGTAAAGTTGTTAGTGAATGCTGAGCATTCCTCTTTAGTCTAAATTAATTAAATGACACAGTATCTATTGTATGGAATAAATGGGGATCATTTTACATGGTATACTGTATACAGCGATTATAATGTGTGATCTTTCTAGAGAAATATGGGAAAACAATGTCCTTTGCTGGAACAGGCACGGCATTCCCCTGCTCTGTAATACATCTCCTTGTTAAGCGGTAATGCAATGTAATCCGCAGCGACTTAATAACTAACATGACAGATGTATAATCTAGAGTAATGTAAAACGTTGTAAACACAAGATGCATGTGACTATCCTTCATCTGAAACATGTGTAAATCACCAGCATTCCCATGCCCCCAGCAGCAAACAAAAGCGGCACCCGTGCCGGTGGAAGCACAGACGATCAGCACATGAACACTGAAATGTTGCTCGTGTTTTCAATCTGCATTAAATAATTATGCAATCAGATCTCCATCAATACCCATACCCCAAATTAGTTTACTATAAACCAAGTCTGGTTTGCTAAGGCTTCCTCCCTGGCTGGTAAACTTCGCTGCCTCCCAACTGGCATCCTCCAAGTATTTCAGAAAGAAAGCCCTTATACTTGCTGATACCCCACCTTAGGAGCACTCCAAATATGCCTTTACTGCAGATTGCAGTTTTTTTACTGAAAACAGCGATGCGGTATGAAACATTGCAGCGATACGCAGCCGTCGGCTGGAGGAGAGGGGCTGCAGCACACGTCCACCCCACCGCGGTCGCCTGCTGCAATTCACGGCACAAGTAACTGAGGTTTCTGTTTGGAGTCATTATTAAATCTTTAGAAAGTGTTACTGAGAGAGGAGCATCAGCCCAAATTCATCATAAATCATTTTAAATAATAAGACCACAGTCAATAAAACACATGGAGGAGGAGGAGTTTTGGAAATTCCTTTGGACAAGAGCCAGCTCTTCTCAGAAAAATTATCCTACAAAATGTTTATAGCACCGGCGAGCAGCTCCGGGGGTGCGGGGGGGGCTGTGCCCGGCGATGTGCCTGGGAGCTGGCCGCCCAGCCCCACGCAGGATGCGGCCCCGGGGCATGGACCAGGGCTCCCCTGAGGCTGATGTGCAATGTGCGATGTCGACACAGAAAAGTAATTTTCATTTCTTTTTATTAAGTTCCAGTTAGTCTCTGCTTAATTACCACAAGTGGGCATCCCAAAGCTCCTCTCACCCTTTCCCCTTCTGAATGCTTGCTTATATAAAACACCTCATACTAGGCAGCAAAAATTATAGGCTCCTTGTATGTGTAGTATGCAGTATCTTCCACTAAGTAGGTTTCTGTGATGTTGTCCTGGAAAAGAAAAACTATTCAATGCTTCAAAAAAAAAAAAAAAAAGAAATTTAGGGTCTGTAATATGTTACATTTCCAGCATCTCTGAGAATCATTGCTTCTCATCGTGCTGGTGGTGCTGTTGTTGGGGTACGATGCTCCCTCGGTCCCTCCACATCTACAGCAGGAGCTTGGGGTTTTGCTTGGAATGGAGGGTGAAGTTAGAAATGCATTTAGCAGAGGGTTTACCTTTATTTTTGCCATTCCTTGGGAATGCAGTGCTGTGGGCTCAGAGGGCCGCAGCTGTAAAGCTGGCTGGGATATAATGTCTTCATACAGGAGACAAAAGGTTAAAGTACCTGTGGCCAGGGTTGTAGCATTCACATCGGGGCATAATCCCTGCTCTGCAGGGCTGGCGGGGACAATATCAACCCAGAAATGTGCCCAAATGCGGAGCTGGCGGGAAAGGTCGGTCTGAGCCAGGATCTGTCCTTCCACCCCTTCTCTGTTGGAGTAGAAGCAGCCACGAGATAAATGTTTTTGAGCATCTGGATTCAGACTTGTCAAGAAATTTTGTTGATAGTGGTTTTTTGCGAAATTTCTCAGCGGTTGGTTACGCACACTGCTGATGTTCGCTTTCAGAAAGAGCAAATGGTTTTTGCATTTTTCCAACCACGCTAAACTTGGACTCCTGATACTTGATATAAACCCTGTCCCAGCTGAGCTCTTTGCAGTTGCCCTGAAGGAAAATGGAAATATGAAGGAAATATGGAAAAAGGGAAATCAAACAGAGTACAAAGAAATGAAGAGCCAAATTTTAGGGAGAGATGAGCACTTCTGCACACAACGCTCCTGCTCCTGTGCTCTCTGTGTTCATATATTCTTATTTTGACTCATCCTATAACTCCAGCTGTGGCAGAAGGCTTCTGAGAAAGCAGTTCAAATACAAATTTTATGTTAAAGTGGAGGAATCAACAGAATTATTCAACTAGTGCAGAAACGGCCTTAGTAAAGTAAGTGTGTGTAGCATTTCAGCTATTAATCTATTATTCCTTAACAGCATTTCTCATTCTTTGAAACAGCAGAAATGCCTGATTTGGAATGCTCTAGTTTTGATAAGAAAATAAAATATGCAAAAGCTTTTCCAAATAATAGTTTTTATTACTCTCTGGAGAAATCGCATGGCAAGCTGCACAGGGTGATTTGGCACATTGCTCCCGCCACCTGGGATCCACTCCTGCTCCGTGCAGCACCCAGGTCCCCTCTCCCCGCAGGTCTGGGACAGGGTTCCCCGAGCCGACCCTGTGTCCCGCGTCCCTGCTGCCATCAGGGATGGAATGGGCGCTTGGTGCCTCATTTGCTCAAGAACTTCATTAACAAGTAATTAAATGCCAGGAGCCGACGGGCCCCACATGTGGCACCTCTGGGTAGCCGCTGACTGAGCAGGCAGGGCAGTGGTGGATGGGCAGGATCTTACCGTGGAGAAGTCAAAGAGCTTTTCATGAAAACTGTGACACTGTTTTATATGTATTTTCCTAAAATAATCTCTATGATGCCCCAGAACTACATTTCATAGATTTTCATCAGTCCTGCTATTGACTAATACGGTTTTATACGTAGTGCCTTTGCCATGCAGATGCTGGAAGCAACAGCACAAACCTCGTTGGGGTGGGAGATGGGAGCTGGCCATAAACCAGGGTGCAGGGCTGTATTGGACACTGCTGAGTTGATAACTGCTATTTTGGTTTAAATTTAAAAATCCTAAGATAAATTCTCAGGAGTTTGACGGTTGTGTGGGGCACACAGGGGTGCACCCCGGCTGCCGTGAGCACCGTGCGGGCAGGGCTCCCTACCTGCAGTACCTCTCCTGCTTCCCAGCTAGGCTTGCCCTCCCTGTTGGGTTTTGGCTGATGATTTGCTTTAACAGAGCTACGTGGGAAATGACTTTCCATCTAACATGACTAAAGGAACACAAGTCCATCCTTTAACCACAGAATAATCCATCCTTTAATCATATTAATCCAGTGGTACCTTCCTGAGCAAACAAGTGTCATTGCCACACTGCCGCGTTGGATCAGCCTTCCCATTTCCAGCAATGAAAACCCATTTTGCCTGCACAAACCCTTCCCCGCTCACCAGCTACAGGCGACAGATGCTGCTGCCAGTGCTGGGAGAGCAGCAGCAAGAGGGCACGCATGCCATCAACACGAACTACCGGCGGGTGCTGGTGGGCATCCTGCTAATGCATGGCTGGAGAAGAGCGCACAGCCCTGCGTCGGAGCTGTGCTTGCTTTTCATCCCCGCCGTCACTGCAGCCCAGATGGGCGGCTTCATGCACGGGAGCTGGTTTAAACAAACAGGGAGGTGGATGTGTCCTCCCAGCCGCACTGATTGACGCCGCCGAAAGAATAAGTGGTTAAATATTGATATAAATATTTAAACTTCACTTACGGCCTTCAGCGTCTATTTACTTGAAAATATCCCCTTAGAAAGTTTATTCGACATGATCTGCAAGTCAAACAACTTTTCAAAAGGCACACTGAGGGAAACACAAAGGACCAAAACTCCCTTTATATTGTTACAGGGTCGCACTTTAAGCCGGCTTTAAAAATGGGTGGCGAGCGTGAACTGGGGGAGAGCCGGGCACGGAGGGCGAGAGGAGAGTGGGGGCCAGGGCAGGCGTGCCCGGTGCTGCCCGCCGGCACAGTGGCTGCCTGCCCGGCAGGGATAGGCACTCGCCGCAGCCTGGGGAGAGAGGAGGCACATGAAAGCGGGTCTGGATTTGCCTTGCAATGACAGCTGCATATTAATCTAAAGAATTTCTGAAAAATCAAAAAGACATTTTTCAGCAAAATACACCCCTAGAGCCTCAATCATAAAGCAAGGGAATAAACTTGAAACAGGATTGATTTCATCTTAAAGGGAATATTTCTTTGAAATGCTACCAACTGCAGTTGTCTTATTTGGTTTTCAATACTATAACAAAATTGTGCCATATTGTGTCAAGTAAAGAGATAATATAACAGCTTTAAACAAATTTTGTAATTATGGGATCAATCAGAAATGAATTAAATCCATGTGCATTAGGTAAGTCGTGTCACTGAATACTGAGTAGCTCCAAATACCAGCTCCGAGCCCATCTCCAGCGGCCGCTGTCCTAAACCTGCGAGTTTGGTGTGACACCAGCCGCGGGACGCAGGGGATGCAGCAATCCCCAGCAAGTGCTCCTGGCCTGGGGAGAGAAGCACAAGGTACAGCATCTTGATTAAAAGCAAAGAAAATAAAAAGAAAATTACAAAACTCCCAGCCAGTCTGTGCCAACAGAACAAAACCATCAGTTCTGCCAAAAGCCTATGTTTTGGATGAGTTTTTTAATGTTTTTCTGTGCACAGCAATGCTGATCACTCTCTCACACTACCGGGTATTTTTCCCATTGTTTTCTTACCTGGTTTCAAATCTCCACAAGCCACAGTGCAACGAGGTTCAATATTAGTGAATATTGAACCCATTGTGAATATATAGCGAATATAAACTTCAGTTATGGGACATCGTGGTATTCCAGAAGGAGTTTTCCTGCTCTCTTTCTTCATTCCGCCACCACAGAGCCTCCCCGGGCTGCCAAGGACAGGGGATTATTTCAGTCAAGCTTCAGTAGCCTTTACCCATATCCCTTTGCTAAAGCTTTTTCCGCTGCTGAGATGTTCATGTAAATATTTTCAGGTCTTTAGGCACTGGACTGACACAGAGTGGGGAAAATAAAGGAGCTTGAAGGACGCAGCACCTTGGCCCTTGTCCCTGTTGGTGGCAGCTGCCACCTTATGGGGAAACAGAGCCCGGGAACCCCGGCACCGCTGTCGTCTTCTCAAGAACTCAGGGTGATTATTGTCTCTTGTGCAACTTCATTAAATGATATTAAATGCCCTTTACTCACCAATGTCATATATGCATGCATGAAAAAATTAATGAATAGCAAAAAAATATTAATGAATAGCAAATTTTCTAGCAAAATTTGCGTTCGCTTTCTTTAGGAAGTTTGATGCAAAGTCTCCTTCATTTGGGTTCGGTAAAACTCCCTCCTTTTCCCATTAGAAATATTTGAGTCACAGTAAGACTGGAGCATCTCCCTGGGCAGATTCCACCCAGAAGCTGCCCCACGGGCGCCCAGCCTGCACCCACAGCCCTGGGCCAGAGCTGCGAAAGCATCCCCATCAGCTGGCTCCCTCTCATTGAAAGTTAATTAGTGCGACAAAAGCTTTCTGCATAGGACAGCATTAGGTGTCTTTGAGTCATTAGGAAAGAGACAAATCACACAGTGGGCTGTGTGGCTGAGCAGTTTCACATTAGCCACCGACACCTGGAGGCTTGTGTGATCTCCCCGAAGGAGACTCCGACAACAAACACCTACTTGAATTTTCATCCTAATGAGGTTTGTAAATAATTTCTTTTACTGTTCTTTTAAAAAAATATATTAAAAAATCAAATGAGGTTCAGTGCTGCTAGGAGACCAGGATGAAATTGGGGGAAGTGCCTTATCCCCCTGTGCGGGGACAGCATGGGTGCTGTGGGAGATGCCCCTTGCCAGGGCTGGCCGTGGGCTGGGGCAGCTGCTGTGAGGGTTTCTCACCTCCCAGCCAACCTGCCTGCCTGTCAGCACATGGGAAAACCCCCGTATAGCCCAGCATGGACCTTCCTGGGGTTTGCTCAGCATTTCCCTCAGTGGGCAGGAGGAGACCCTGGGGGATGCTGGAGCTTCTGCTTTGCAGAAAATACGGCAATTGCTTTAAATACGTTGTCAGAAAAAAGGAAAGAAGTTCTCTTTTTGTTTTCTTCTTATTCATTTAAATAGGAAGAAAACAGGGAAAGGTTTATTTAAGTGCTCCTACAGGCTCTTGAGCCTCCCCACAACGGTTCTCTTCCTCTGCTGAAGCACAAAACCAGGCAGGTGAGAGCAGTCATGGTGCAGCGGGACGTCAGCGCTCTCGGGAAGGTGAGCAATGCCGTTTTGGTGGAGTTTCTGAAGGCTTTAAAGAGCTTGTCTCTGAACAGGGGCAGGGAACAGTCTATTTTCTTGAAACTCGGGCTTCACAGAGCCCCGTTCTCCCATGACATCTTCAAACGCGGTGCCGGCAGAGGCAGTGCGGCTGCGATTGAAACCGCTGGTTTGTCGGAAGCCACAGCCGGCGTGGGTCCTGCAGGGACTGGGATGGGGAGCAGAGATGAAATATGCTTCGCTCCTTAGAAGCTTGGTCCTCTCCTTCCTCTGCCCCCCATCATCAAGTTCTTTAAAAATATGATGTCTCTGCTTTCCCTTGCCTCTCAAACTGTTCCTTTGCTTATGAGGGAGGCTTTGTGAGCAGTCTGGGGGATCCCAGACCAGGCTCCCACCTGCCTGGCCACAGGCATCAGCCACCTCAGGTGCTGGGGATGCTGGGCGTACTGGGGTGCTGCAGTGCTGCAGTGCTGGGGTGCTGGGGTTGCTGGGGGTACCCTAGAAGGAGAGTGCTTATCCCTCTCCACTCCTCCTCCTCCGGTGGCCCATGGGCTTGGTAGCAAATACTGAAGAGCATTGTTTTTATAAATATGCCTCTTGGTTTTCATCCCTTAGGAAGTAACTGGCCTCTGGAGTGAGGTTCTTCAGCACCACGCGTCTGCTTCTGCTTTCCAAAGCAACTTGAGCAAATGCAACAGAGGTATTTGTTGAGATGAGGTGAAAATAAGCACAACTTCAAGCTCGCAGGAAGCTGAATCCCTAAAGGAGGCATCCATCTCCCAAGTTAAGAGCGCATGTATGCAGTGAAGCAACCTGCACACCGACCTCACAGGCCCCAAGGCTTCCTGGTGGGAGGTGCTGGTGGGCAGCGGGAGGGCTCCCCATGGTGGCACTGCCCTGCGGGGATGCGCTGACCGTCCCCGCCGAGGGACGCTCACAGGGGGACTGTGCCCCCTGAGTTAGTGTAAGCCTGGACTTTGCATACCAAATCCTAACAACAAACGTAACGGTCCAGACAGGGATGAGCACATCACCGCATGGTTTCCAAATATAAGGATTTAAATACCAGGATTTTCTCTGTATCTTACATTGCATCCCCAGTACCTTTTGGCTCTCCCCATCAGCAGAAGTGCTGGCTAAGGAGTGTGAGATGGGTTTTACTGCCGTGCTTGACCTGCCACGAGCTGCTCTGGTGTGATGGCTGGGATTTTAATTACAAATTGCAGCACGTGGCCAAGCCCTCCCAGCAGGGGTGTGCCCACGGGGATGTTGGGCTGTGAGAGTTGAGTGTGGCTCTGCATAACCCCACAGGCACCGTGTCCCCATGCCAGTGCTGCTGAGCACACCAGCCATGCCCCAGCAAGCAGCCTTGCGGAGCTTGGGCTCCCGCACACTTGAATTACACAACTTTCTGCTCAAGAAAAGTATTTAAGGAAGAGTCACCTACTGATGCCAGAGAGATAGGTGAGTAAAACCACATCCATTCTGCCCTGGGTGGTCACCTGTCCATGCAAAACATTCACTGCTGAGTCTGCATGTGCTTCTGCGTTAGGTGACTGATTTTCCTTGGGTGAATAGTCCTTTCTGGTTCCAAGTGAGCAATGCACAAGCGGTTTGCAGGACTGAGCCGTTGGCTGCGCATCTCTTACATCCCCCAGGGAAATGAAAATTTATCTTAAAGGAGTTTCTCTAATGATTTATTTAAAAAAAAAAAGGCGGTACTTTCAAAGCAATCACAAAAGGAAAGCAGCAGAAGATGGAAAACTGCGGAGGGCGACGGGGCAGACGGAGAGTCTCAATGATCACAAACGGATTGCTGGAAACCACGGTGCAGCAGCTCAGGGTGCACTGACACAGGTCTCAGCCCTGCACCGCTGGTGCAGAATTTCAGCCTCCTCCCTGCCTGTCAGGCTGTAGTTACAGTTGTCTCCAAGAGATCCCACAGTGGGGGTTTCCCACGTGTGTGCAGCCAAGGATTTTCCAGGAGGCTGGTGCTCTGCACCTGCGACCAGAGCTCAGCCTCCATCTCCAGAGGTGATTGCACCGAGGCACGACATGGTTTGGAGCCCGGCTCACCCCAGCAGCTGCCCTCGTACCTTCTCCTCACAGGCAACAATGCAAATGAATGGTTTTGCAGCTTGTCGGATAAATACAATGTTTGTTCTTCCTAATGGATTTCAGCAAGATATGGTAAATATTAACTCCCAGGTGGGGCAAAATGCATAATTCATCAGCTAGCACATTCTGACTGCTCTGTCTCTCTCATGATTAACATGTAAGGCATTCATTATATTTTTCAGCCGATGTGTAGACGAGCATAGAAAGTTATGCAGATGAATACCAAGCATCTGTGTTATATAAAATCATCCTGCTCCATCACAAGACCTGCTCCGCAGCCAGCCATCCCTGCTGCACTGGGAGGTTTCTGGGGTTGGGTAAGTAGAGATTGGTCACTCTGTGACTCTGGTACTCCTTGCTGTAGGAGATGTGTGCTTTTCCTGCTGCAGCCACGCACAGGTTCATCAAAACAGCCACTGTCAACCAGCCCTTTCAGTCTGCAAGCTTGGGTTTGTCATCTCACCATCTTATCAACAAGCTCTTGAAGGGAAACGACACTTGGCCAAAGAAACTGCTTACATTACTGACAGCATCCACTGTGGGGCCAAAAAATAGGGTGCCTGATCCACAATCACTTTGTTACTCTCTGCTTTTCAGGCAAAAAGAAATATCTTCCCATGCTAATGGATCTTCCTCCTCAACCATTACATCTCTGACATGTGAAAGAGACGTTTGTCCATCTTTTTCTTCTGAAAGTTCAACACAGAAAGGCAGACACTGGTAACTTCAAGCTGCGAGACCCTTGAACATCACTGACTCTCATCCTTCTGCATCTGCTCTCCCAGCTGCACAGGCTCCACCAACCATGGCCCCAGCTGTGAACTGCTCTGTTTATCAAGCTATGTCCAGCATCTGATGCATCTTCTTAGGGTTGTCACAGTCTTTGTTGTCTTAGATCCAAAATAACAAAACCAGACCTTTGATCTGCTTTTTCCAGCTGGAAGGAGGACTCCTGCACTTGCCATGCTCTCCTGCCCTTGAATGGTCCTAGTCGAGAACCAAATATGCTACCAGTATTTTCTTTACCCTCACTAATCTACTGCCAAAATGTAAACATTTTTATGTTTGCATCCTGAAGGGTGTGATTCAGTGGACGTGAAATAATGCTGTGTCCATGAGAGGGCTGCTGAGCAGCCCCAGGGGCTGGAGGCAAGTGATGCTGCTCTTGAAATAGGACGCCACACAAAATCTAGCCGAAGAAAGGCTTGGCCTTGTAGCTTGTCTGTGAAGCCCGTGAGCAGCACCCAGATCTCCAGTGCCAAAACACACCACCACATCTATAGCAGATACATCTTGCTTTTTTCCATCTTTCTGTCCTCTCAAGGCATGCAGTTCTGCATTCATTTCTGGCAGGCTAGGAGGATACATGCAGGTCAAACACACTGTCCCAGGAATGCCCAGTTGTCCACCCATCAAGTTTTTGGGGAAAAAAAATCTTGGTGAATGGAGCAACCCAAAGGAGGGTGCTTGAGGGGACACGGTGGGAGGGGCCTCTGCAGCCCCGTTCCCGAGGTGCACCCGCTGCAGGGGATCCTGCCTTGCACCCACCGGCCGGGTAACACCAAGCTCTACCTTGAGAAGAGCTTTTTCTGTAGGCACATATGCATTTTTCACATGTGTTCATTTGCTTTAATGTGCTATGTGACCTGAATGCATGACAGGGTCTTCTAAAGGAGGCGGCGTGAGAGCTGGGATGCTCTGCTGAGCCCTGCCCTCGCAAGGTGACGGGTGAGCAATCACTCTGCTCACACCAAATCTGCTTTATAGTATCATTCACTCCTTCACAAAAACCCACCAAAGGAATTAAGAGTGAATCTGAAGACACCCAACGGCAGCAGGGTGATACAGGTTAGCAGTCAAGGAGGGACCAGCTCTGACTATGTATTTCTGGGGAAGATGGGTTTCAGTAACTAATGAATCCTCTCCCCTATGGACTGCATATTCCTCTATGCATCAGCTAATGCATCCCTGTGCAGATCAGACTGCCTAGCTCTTGCACCCAAATAACTCTGTCGCTCACTTCATCTTCCAAAATCCCAGTTATTAGTTGGTGTGGGCCTAGTAAAGGGTTAAGAGGTGAAAACTTGCTGCGTTGCTCTTTAAATGTGTAGTTTAACCCAATTAATTTCAGTGAAGTAAATAGGATTTAAATTTCTGTTTAAGTGATTTGTTAAGTCGGGAGATAAATATGGGCCTTCACCTACTTCCCGTTAATTAGATGTCAATTCATAAATGCTGGCATTTGACGCTATCGCAAAAATTGCCCCTAGAAGTGATTAGAGTCTCTCTTAAACACTTAGCCAGTGGAGGAAATCTGTCTTCCAGACTATTGGTCTTTTACTTTTTCCTGGGCATAAATTAACCTCCTGCATACATCTTGGTAGCTCCCACGGCCACGTGGTGACCGTGGTGAATTATGCCATATCCTTTGGTGGTGAACATCTAAATGGAGCTGATCTATTGCCAACCTCGCTTCACCTTGCACTGAAATTAGATTTAAGCCTAAGACTAAGAAGTCAAGGCTAGTGCACTGACTTACCACTTCCCAATTTTTTTTTCCCTTGAAGTAGTCTTTGTCTTTGCACTCGTGTGGTGACAGCGCAACAAAAGCCATCTTAATAAATGAAAGAAGTGACATTCAGCAATGCAATTTAAGACCTAGATAAGTCAGATGTTAAACACCTGAGGGGTATAATCTCCTTTTAATGTGAGCACAATTCCCATTAACATTAATGGGGGGTTGTACGACGGCTTCAAAAGGAGAATATGCACCTAAAAGTGCAAATTAGCACTTACAAACTCTATTGATAAATTATTAAAGCATATCATTAAAGCATAGCCACACCTCCAGATCATTAGAGCGAGTCAAAAACAGCAAGGCAGCATGCGCAGCGCTCACTCATTATAACAAGAGCTAAAATGCCATTTAGCCACCAAAATGAATCTAGTGTAAATATTGGTTCATCAGCCCCCACTTCATGCAGAATTTGGAGCTTTAGGAGCTTGAACTTCTCTTCTTTTGATGCAAATGAGCACCAGGAGATGCTTTTAATGCAGGTCACTGCTTAGAAATCGGTGTTTGAAAACTAAATTGAAAACAAAACCCCCAAACCTTAGGGACCGTGCTGTCATCAGTGTTCTTTGTTGTTGTTTACATGGCACCACGACAGCAATAAAACCAGCACCTCCCTCCTCCTGGGGGGTTCAGACCTGAGTTACCAGGTCTGCCACAATTAATTTTCCTCTGATCAGTTGCTCCAGTGAGGATCATGGGTGATGCCAGCTGGTTTGAGGGTACAGCGAAACCACTGGTGCAGGTGCTTCCCTGGTGAAATCCTCTTGGTTTTCCTCTCCTGGTCCAGAAAGGTGGACCACCCCAAGGTCACAATGTCCAGGCTCCTGTGGCCGTGCAGGTGGCAGCTCGCCCCACTCCCGTTTGCTCACCCTACCCAATGGACATGGGCTCATCAGGCATTTTGCAGACAGGTGCTGTTTATTCCTCTGAGCAATGACCCCCCCGGAGGAGACACATTTTGTGGAGCCACCATGCTGTGCATATCGATGGAAATGATGGGGAAAACACCAGGCACCAGGAAGGATGGACGTGGTATTGCACCTGGGACCACTGGGATTGGGCGTCTAGTCCCACTTTTAGCACTAACCCCTATCTCCAAGAAAATGAGAAAGCAAAGCAACACCAACAAGTGAGCCCAACTCCTTCAAAACCCCAGGCTGCTCCTGTGATATCTGTATCAGCTGATCTATCCCCAGAAAATACTGTCAGCCCATTACCTATGGCTTTTAAATTATTAATTGTCTTTGACATCTCATCCGCATTAATTCCCTCCTTTTCAGGACGCTGCGTATCTCTCAGAGATTACCCTTTTACTCTCCCTTTTGTTAGATTAACCAGACGTGGGTGTCTCCAGCTTTCTTCATAATTCATGTCCCAAAACAGAGACGCTTTTTGGTTGCCCCCCACAGCACCTTTACAACCCCAGTGATGTCTCCCCTTTCACAGGGGGAGCAGAATTGTCGGCACCAGTCTCAATCTATCTCCCCAAGTTAGGTATTTATAGGATTACAATCACCCTATAACCCTGGGAGGGCGTTAAATAGGACATAGTCATCCTTTTCTCTGAGGGTCCTATTTACTCAACCTGTGATGATTTTTAATGCACTAAAATAGCATTTCCTCCCATGCTTCAACATGCAGATTGACATGGTTCGCACTGATGGTCCTAATCTATAGGGTATTGTCTTCACCCTTCCAGGGATATTTTCTTCATTTAAGAAAAAATCTCCTTGGGCTTTTTCTTTATCAAGAGTACATTATACAGTGTCATAACCACTATCCTTAAACACAGGTCCCAAACACTCAACCCATTCCTGAAGCCATTTAACAAAATTATCTTTTAAAAGAAATTATTCATATAAATGCAGCTGCATGAGGAGTAGAAGTCATGAAAACTGCACCTCAGTGGTGATGCCAAGTTTTAAGTGATGCCTATTCTTTACGCTATTGTGAATCTTGCAGCAGGTGAAGTGAGTACAAAAAGTCCCAGTTTCTGGACCCAGATAAATATACAAATTCGGCTGTTGAGGTTAAAACAGATCCAAAAAAGTATCCTCCATTCCTATGAAGAAAAGCTGTAAAATGGTAAAGAAAGTGCTCAGGAGATCTTCTAAAGTTAAAATAAAAAATAAGGACATTTTGGTTTTCAAACTAGTTTAGGTAAAAAATCAATCATCTTGTGAATGTGGGGTAGCTGGACCCCTGATCCTGCAAGGTCTGGAGCTGGCAGCACCAGGTGAGCTACGGTTTTGCACATAAAAAACAAGCCAAGATGAGATGGGAACAGGAGAAGCAAACTAAGATGAAGGTTAGAGTGACACCTCCTATGATGGCCTATAATGAATTTTTTAAAGTTTTCCAACAAAGAGCAATAAAGGTCAGCTCCCTTCCACTGAATTCAGCTAATACTTTATTAATACCAATTGAAATTACATGCATATAGCAAAAGAGACAAGTCTGTAAGTGTTCGGTTACTGCAGAAATCTAGGTTGCCTAATCTCTCTTCCTGCTCTAACCTAATATTCATCCTGCTTTTGAGATGTCTCTAGAAGTGCATGTTTTTGTGATGGCAACTCAAATAAATGGAACCAGAGGATGACTACACAATGTACGACCTCCCCTTTGCATCTCCTGGACATTGGTTTGGTTCATCCCAGCCCCTGCCTTGGAATGAGACCTCACTGGCAGCTTTCCACCCTGCTTCTCAGCACACAAATCCACAATCTGTTGCCAAAGAGCAGCTCCCTGCGTTGGTCCATCGTGGAAGACACATGGCATGTTATCTCCACCAACTTCTGTCATCAGAAGACTGGGACAGAAACCGGGGACTGAACTGAAAGGGCAGAAGAGCCTTTCTCCTGCCCTGCAATGGGTGTCCTCTCCCTTCTTGTGGTCCAGGTTTGGGTCACCCATAGAGGGAGACCAGATAAGAGATTGCTGCAGCTTTGGCTAGAGCTGGTTGCTAGCTTGGGTGCTGCTGGGGTGGTATTTTCCAGGAAAGCTGAAAATACGGACTTTTTGGGTTGGGTTTTAGCAAAGGTCATCTCTGAGTAAGAGACTCCAGGTGAACTATCTGCCCAGGGACCTTGCTAATGCCCAGTGGTGTCACACAGTGGCCGCTGGTGCCCACACCAACATCTCCCTTAGAAACCCAGCGAGTCTCCTCCCCATTAAACAAGGTTTAATTATTCCACGCATTACATTCAAAACAGTCCTTCCTTTTAAAAAATAATTATCCCGAGAAAATACATTTTATCTCTCTAATAAGAAATCATTAATTAGGAGATGTTGACCCAATGAGCTGTGATAGTTCGGTGGATGATGAACACTGCTTTTAATCAGACCTTTTACAAGCTAGTGGATGTTAACTTCTGGCTGTTAATTATTCACACCTTCAAGTATTCAGATGGTTAGAATATTTCATGAATGCTCTTCTTTTTATTTAATAGCGACATTGGATTTTATGAGCTAGGAATTCCACTTATTAATTTACAGTCGTTTTGCACTTCCATGCCAGTCATTTAGCATTAACTCTCTGTTTAAAAATAATAAATGACCCCTGACTCTCTATTGTCTGTCATAATTAGCATACTGTCTTTTAAAGAGGAAAGCATGTTTTCTCTTCATTAACAGTAATATTACCTAGGAAGACAATCAGTAAGTCCGTGATCTAGAAGCTGCTGTGGACGCCAAATTACCCTCTCTACCAGGACAAAATCAATTAACACCACTAGGGATGTCATTATTGTCACATTATGTCACCAGATATACTCCAGGGTAAATAAATGATTTGTGGAATTTTTAATGCCGCCGCTGGAAACCCAAAGCTGAGCCGCATGAGTGGCGGGACCGGCCGGCTGGGGGGTCCGAGCACCGCACATCTCTGCCCTTCCCCAGGGACCAAGTTACTGCTGGTGCAAAAATGAGGGGGAAAAAGGTCAAATGAGCATGGGGCTGGGGCGGCGCGGAGCCCAGCCAGGTCGATGGCACCCGCGTCCTGCCATCCTTTACGGAGCATCACCCAAAGTCATTCAGCATCATACGCACAAGTTGGGACAGTGCCACAGTTGAGCGGAGGGGAGGCAGCATGGAGAGGTGGGAGAGGGCTCAGAGCTGAGAGAGAGATAATTTTATGAACAATTTTATCACCATAACTATGTCCGGGTGTTTGCCACTCTTCAGTACCGTCAGGAACCGCAGGGTTGGTCCTTGGCGGAGCTTTCCAGCTGCACACAACACCCGGGAGATGCCGTTTTTAAAAGTATCCACAACTTCTAGATTTTGCCCTATGTCGGGGGTATTTAATTAAGTCTATTCTGTCTAACACGATCTGATGTCATTGTACAAGGAGATGTTCTTTGTTAGCAGCGCTCTTAGTTTCAGGCTCCTCTGTGTATTTGAAACCATGGTAACAGAAGAGTAAGCTAAAGCCAATGAGATAATGAGATATTCTCATTGTAATTGTGTTTCATGAGGGCACACGCTCCCATGGGTGGGATCCGACTGTCTTACAACTGTTAACAGAATTTAAGGAACAGGCATATATTAGCGCAGCGGCATTTTTCACAACAGCCATGTAAACACTCCTGACACAGCGTTCACCGTTGTTTCCAGCACATTCAAGTACGTAACGTGCATTTGTGTCGCAGGAAATCGCGCTGCTAATGGGTATCAGTATTTTAAAATCCTCAGAACTTCAAGGAACTTCAGGTTTGAAAGACATTAACGAGGCTGCGAGGTGCTGGTTTGCATGATAATTGCGATCGGTGCTGGAGCTTGCGTGGGGAGGAGGCGATGGAGGCAGAGAAAGGGGGAACGGGCTGGAGCTGCCGCAGCCCTGAGTCGCTGGGGTGTTTATGGAAGAGCCTGTGTGAAACACAGCCCAAGTGCCCTGAAGGGTTCGTCCTCCTGCTCCCACTGGAAAGGAAATCTGGATGTTCAATCAGCATTTTAATTCTAAAACTTTCTAGAGGCACTAGCGAAGGGAGGTGTTTATCTTCTTCCATTGTAAAGGATGAGAAAACAAAAACAAGTGGTTGGGTTTTAGAGATCCCTTCATTCCAGAGTTTTTTTGTTTTACTCCCAAATGCATTGAAAGACACTCACTAAATCGCCCTAAATAATTTTGCATATTTTCATTATTATTTTTAACCACAAAAAGATGATCACACATTGCTGAGTTCAGGGGGCTGAGGTGTGTCCCCCAGCAAGAAGCGCACATGTGCAGTGCTCTTAGCTTCCATGGCCTCCTGCTCTTCCTTGCAAACCCAGACCAAGTCACCGACCTGAATCACGGGAGCTTTGAGATAGTCATGGACACATTGCCAGAAACGCACCCAGCATGGTGCTGTCAGGTTACAGGTGGGGGGGAGTGGGGGACCCGTTTGCTCTTCGTTTGCCACAGTGCGTGCAATACTTTACACATAAGACATACTTTGAATGGTATGGAAATGTGGAATAGGAAATGTAATTTGGGGAATGGAAAGAAACAGGATCAGATCTGCTTCACACTACAATTGTTTTTGTCCTGTGTAATTCCCAGCACATGTACATTAATCGCTCTTTCCCCTGGAAGCAGCAGAGCACCTTGGTGCGGGGCAAGACGATCCGGGATGGTGAGCGTGCGTGGAGAGAATATGGGATGGTCTCCCGAAAAAAGTCACAAAATGTCTGGGAAGGTCAATTTTTCCCGGAACAGAAATAACGACGTGGCTCCCCGGGAGCGGTGGCTGGGTGACGCACGGCGGGCATGCCGGGGGCTGCTTTGACCTGCCTTGGCAGAGGTGGGTGCCGCAGGATTAGCGTTTCACAGAAAAAAACACTAACGAGCAATGCCGGCATTAAGATTGACAGGGTGTGTTTCTGCTCTGGTCTTCTGGGAGGGCTGATTCTGTCCTTCCCCTTGGGTACAATGATGTTGGACTCCCTTTACAGGTGCATATGTATACGTATACTAGTCGTGTGATGGACAAACACACAAACAAATGCTCTGGCTCATCAGCAGAGGGAACGTGAACCAGCTTTGGAGCAGGTCCAGAATGACCACCACTGCTCTGCTGCATCGTTACTGGGTTGGCTGATTTGGCCACCATCGCTGACTGAAATCCTCCCTGCTCTCTGCACCCACCTTCTGCTGCAAACCTGCTTCACCACTGCAAAACTGCATCCTTTACTGCATCGCCTCCACTGGTGTGGGCTATGGGAGAGGGCTCCAGCCTGGCAGGGCTCAAGGCTGGTACCCAGCTCCACGTTCAGCCTTGCTGGGAGCTCCGTCCCGAAACACCGTGGGCTCATGCATGGCAGTGAGACCAGCCTGGACCACTGCCATGTTGGTGTGGCTGGCAAGCACCAGTCTCACTGGTCCCTGAAATTGCTGGGCTTGGGCATTGCTCCTCCAGCTTTCCCAGTGATGACCTTTCCTGCCTTCCCTTCCCTGGGAAAGACGGACGTGTGAGGTGATCACAGCCCATGACATTGGCTGATGACAACCCAGCAGGAAGGCACAGGCAGAGGAGCAGTGAGAACTTGCTTCACATTGCAGTCAGGGATGATTTTTATTATTATTATTACTACTACCTCAAAGAATACACTTCTGATGTGGGAAAACAGACAAGATAAATTATATCTGTTGTCAGCGGCATGTGTAGACCTTTGTGATATTTTAATTAAAACCACGCTCTCTGTCAGCCCGGCATGCATCTTCACCAAAGCTGCAGCGAGGAGCTGGGAGCCACCAGTGCTGTCACCAACACAGCAACCGCACGATTGAATTTCCTTCCCACACCACATATATTTTACATTTATCTCATGCATACCAAAAATTAGTACCTGTATTTGTTTCATATGGAACAAGACCATGAAAGTGTATGCAATATTTTAGATAAAATGGGCACCACTTTCCAAGGGTGTGTTTACTATTAAAGCTGTCTGCAGTGCATCAGCAAAATGCATATAATGAACCTACATAAAAATTACCTTTAACTGTTCAAATATGCTCTAACTTTCTCCCAAACTGGATTCCAAAGGAAAACTATTTTTGTTTATACTCTTATACTATTTCCAGCTCTGTGGCTTAAAGCTTCAACAATTCAGTTCCAATAAATAGGCAAAATGCCTGCAGTGGTGTATTTCAAAGGAAACATTAAACATTAAAACAACTAGCTGTCCAGCCCCAGACGTGTGGGGTGAGAGGCAGACAGCTCGAAAGATGCTGTAAAACACCAGAGAGGTGTCCCGCTCTCCCAGCACATGGATCCGTTTTACCCTGCTGCAGGCGTTGAGCCTGAGGACCCATGTGCAACCAGAGGACAACAGAGACTCCTAGAAAAGGACATTTTTGAAGATCAGTTGTGAGCATTTCACCGATCCCATATTAACCCATATGTGACACTGCGATACGAGGCATTTGAATGACTTTGTAGATTCATTGGGTTAATCATGCCCAGCGTAACCACAGGGCATAGCTGATACCCCATCGCGTTTTTGACCTCCCCTGTTAGGAACCTCTTGCTCCTTAAGCACTTCACAAGGCCTAAAACCCCAGGAACTGCCCCTGAATTACCCAAACAACCCAAACCCGTGCCAAGCAAAAGTTCAATTTACCTTCACAACTCCATACTTACTCATCTCGGCAGTTCTTTTCCCCAGCTTGTTATTACAGCTGTGGATCACAGTTCAGCACTTGTAAAATAAATCTGTTATCATAGCTTGCATATAATTAGTGCTAAATGCGTGTGGTTTATTTTCAATATCAGGATCCACATTAGGCATCAAAAACACTTAAGATGCTGGCTATCACCACACTTTATGACTCTGTCATTTACTGACTCGAAGCAACAAATATTTAATGTGACAGTAACATTAAAATACGGCTCAGCCGATAAAGCAGCATGTCCTGCAATTTGCATTGCATGATGCAACAATGAGCCGTACATATTAACTATGATGCAGCTTGTCTGGTTCAGAAAACCTTTGTTGTTGAGACATGGAGAGCCAAGGCATGTGTCATGCTGGCAAGGAGAGGACAAATATTTTTAGATACTAATGTAAATAAGCTGCCAGGATTAGCCTGGATTTCAGTAAAAACGGTCACGAGACAAGATGCTTTTGTAGGTGTGCACTGGCTGTCATGCAAGCCACCTAGCTCTCGTGTTAATTAGAATTTGTGGAGCATCTCTTGTGAACGTGCTGCTTTTATGGGTGCACAAGAGTACCTGGATTTTCATATCACTCATTTGCTTTGGTGATGCTCATAAGCGACTCCATAAAACAGGGGAGAGGCAATACTGAGCCCTGACCCAGTGCCCTATCCCTCCTACTCCAGCATTTCCCCAGGGCTTTTCTGGAGCCAGGGTTTGGGGCCCATCTGCAATCACCCCTTCGGTGGGTGCTGGGGTGGGGGCAGCCCCAGGCGCCACTCCCTCTGCGAGGACAGGCCAGGTCCTGCACCCGGAGTGACCTCAGGACACCGAAAACTGCCCTGGAACTAAACACTGCCTTTGGGATGGACTCATGTGCAACTCATAAAGTTTATGAGGTTTATAATGTTTTATGAGTTATAAGGGTTTTTATGAGGTTTGGATCCAAGTTCCTCCAAATCTTCGAAGGTATGTGGAGGATGCTGAGTCTGGGACACGTCTGGTTGAGAACTTTCCCCAGATCAGCTCCCTGCCCTCTTGCAGTGCTGAGCAATAGCTGTGCATCACTGCCACCACCGAGCCCAGCGCTGGCCATCCATCACCGTCGTCCCCACTTCCCCTGGCACAGGGGCAGAATATCCACCAGCCCTGGGGTCGTATGAAGCATCTCTTATCCCGCAGGATTTGCTAAGAGGTGTGCGGAGCACCTACAGCATTAGGAGATGTGGTGTACTGTGGTGAAAAACATCCTAAAATTCATTAAATCAGCATGTTTAGGAAAGTGTAAAAGCAGCAGCATGAAGGAGCAGTGCTGTAGTGCCCGGGCACCTGCTGGCACGCAGCATGGGGACCCGTGCATCCACAAGTGCTTCTTCAGCAGCAAACAGATTGAGCCAGGAAAGATTTCCAGAAAACCGGAGAAGGCTGATGTTCATTTGGGACGGTGGAGGGGCTGCAGAGGGCAAGGGAGACCTCCAATTCCCTGGCTCACCAAAGCCGCCCTGCTGTGTATCACTGCAAAGAGAGTTAGAGAAAAAAGGACTGGAGTTAGATGTATAAATGTGTATACATACACATATACATGTGTGTATACAAATACAAACCACCTCTTCCTTCTCTTTCTCTGCACACATGTACATGCACATATATATTTCTGTTTCTATATGTATATATATGCAGATGTATATATGTTCCTGTGGCGTAGGCACCGGTCTCTTCCAGCCCTGACCCCCAGGCTGAAGCAGAAGGACCCTCCAGGGTCCAAGCACAGGGCTGGGATGGCCACCCAGCCACCCTCGCAGTCAGTTCTGCTCCCCGAGCTGTCCACATCCATCATCCTCCACCAAATACCCGGGCCTCGGATGTTTACAGAGGCATGGAGAAGGAAGATTATTGTAGAAGTTGTTCAAAATAATTCTGCCCAGAAAGAAATATGAACCAAATGCTAATGCAATCCCTTCTTTCTCCTTCGCTAACATGCCCATATGCAGAACAACATGGCAAGACCCTTCTCGCTGAATTTACTGCAGAAAAAACTATTTGACAGTCTTGTACAGGAAATCGGAGTTATGTAGCATCTTTTTTTAATTTAAGCAATATACACAAATCAAGTATATTTATTAAATCAATGTATAGTCATTTTTACAAGGAAGTGTAATTTAAAAACAGACATGAAAGATTTCTAAAGTAATGATACACATCTCTTTTGGACAAATGTTATTTCAGGGATTTATGATAATTCCTTTTCTGAAAGAAAAACGAAGCTAATTGAAACAAACTTTGTACTTTATATTAATGCCATTCGAATACAGTATGTGCTGCCAGTTATAAAGTGACATTGAAAGCTGATGCTGTTCTCAACAACACCATGGTTTCTCAGTTTTATGTACTTTTTAATTTCCTCTGTGGAAAATCTGTTCTTCATAAAAGGGCTGCTAAAGAAAATGTGGAAAAAGTTGATTCATTCCATATTTACATTCTTGCTAGTACCTGGAAATGAACCAATTACCAATGTGAGCCAAAAAAGAAGTTAGAGAAGTCATTTAGAAAACTCATCTTCCTACAGGCACTGCTTCAGAAGTGCCCTGGGAAAGTTCTGCTCTGATAGCAAACACCTTTCATCCTAATAAGATTTTGGATTCTCAGCCCCTCGGCTAGTGCAGCCTGCTCCTCGCCATCGCTCTGTGCTTCAGATCCTCCTTAGCTGGGGGGCAGCTCTGGGGCCTGGGGAGGGGCCCAGACCTGTATCCCAAACCCAGACTCGAAATTGGACCCGAACACAAACCAAAACCTGAACATGAACTCAAACCCAAACCGAAACCCAAGCCCAAACCAAACTCGAACCTGAATCCAATCCAAATCTGAAACCAAAGCCAGCCCAAACCCAAACCTGAACTCAGCCCTAAACCTGAACCCAACCCAGATCTAAACCTGAACCCAATCCAAACCCAAACCTGAACCCAACCCAAACCCATACCTAAACCGAACCCAAACCCAAACCTGAACCCAACCCAAACCTGAACCCAACCCAAACCCAACCCAACCCTAACCCAAACCCAACCCTAACCCAAACCCAACACAACTGAACCTCTCCCCAAACCCCAGATTTGAACCTTAACCCAACCCAAATCCAAACCCAATCTCAAACGCCAGCCTGCTCCAGCCCAGGGCACCCTGAGCATGGGGATCCCAGGCAGTGTCAAGCCCGAGGCCACCCCACAACACCCCTGGGGTACCCCATCTGGACAATTCTTTGGAGATGTGCTGCTGCATTAATGCTGACTGTGGCTGTGTGTTTTGCAGTGGGGAAGAGCAAACAGCGGGTGCAACCTGCCCCTGGGCTTCAGCATCCTCCTGCTCCTTCATAGTCTCATTTTGTGAACATGGAAAGGACAAATTAAACGGACAGCACTGATGCTGCTCTCAGCCTCCCATGGGGTGATGTGCTGCATGTCCACATCCTGCAAAGGGAACCTTCTGCCGGGCTCCTCTTCCCAGAGGTCTGCTTTGGGGCTTGGGGGGCTCTGCAGCAGCAGCCCCTCGCCCTCTGCCATCGGGGCAGGGCTGCTGGTGGCTGCAGGATAACACGCTTCTCTCAATAAACCCTAATAAACACTTGCACTAGTTTGAATCACAAAGTAAAAAAAAAAAATTGGTTAATTCCCCAAAAGAGGAAGAAGGCGCCTGTTTTTTTGTCTTTAAAGCTGAATTTTGGCATCGCTGACGTCCACCCTCTTGGAGTGGTCTCTGGTTTTCGGTCACTTTTCCCAACTCTACCCTGAAACCATCACCATGGCTGGCCAGAGATGCCTTGCCTAACCTCCGGCTGCTGCTGTTGCCACCTCCAGCCTGAGCAGCTGCTTTCCTCTTTCCCTCTAAGCTGCACATAAGTGGATGTGACTTGCTAAAAAAGCCAGTCATCTCTGGAGGGGTTTTGTTTGTTGCCTCTGCGTCTCCTGTTTGGTTACTCAGTTTTGCAGAAATCTGCTTTTTTTTCCTAGGACTGGGTTTAATAAAGACTTGATGTGGCGTCTGCGTGGTGTGGTCGCCCATGAGGTTGCTTGCTTGGGGCTTGCGTGGCTTTCAGCGGCACTGGGACCGGGCAGGGGTTTATTAAATTCTGGTATAGGAAGAAAAGTAGAAAGTTGAATTTCCAGCACTAATATGATTTTTATTCTTTTTTTTTTCCTAGCCTGTTGGTTTTTTGCACTTATATTCGAGTTTCATTTCAAAAAACAGTTTGATGGACACGGCACAGTGCCGCTGCTCCTCATTACCAGAGAAAAGCCAGGCTGCGGCGCTGCCGGCCCTGCTCTCCTCCAGAGAAAAGGAGAAACCTTGTCCCACTTCTTGCTCCACAAACTGAAACATAATGTCTGGAAGTGTGGATATAATGAGGTGGAAAGTTTTGCCTCTTGGACTTAGGTTTTCATACAATATATCTGTAATCTCCGTTCAGGTTTTTTTTGCTGAAGAGAGGAAAGCCAGCATCAGCTGTCTGCGCCCGGTGCCCAGCAGCCCCGTTGCTTCTTCCTTGCTGCAGTAACATCTGGAGGATGCAAAGAGGATTAAGCCTCCCTCCTTACACACATGGATAAAACACTTAGCGAGAAACTTCCCACGTTCAGGAGAACTGGGAAAGAAAATATTCAATTTTCCCAAAGCAGGGGAGAAAGCAACTCTCCCATCCCACCCCTGCTTTCACTGCAAAGCCGGGGAGGCTGCAAACCTTCAAAGGGTGTTTGTGGCCCCACAACCAGCTCGGGGTCCTGGCTCCTGGCATATAGCTCGAGGTGCAAACCCCCGCTCAGGAGTCCCTCAAGGTGTCGGCTAAGCCTGGGGGAGATGCTCATTGAGAGGCAACAGCGGTGCCAGGAGGTAGGATTGACCCACTGCTCCGGTACCCGATTCCCACGGGCGCCGCAGCAGCGGCTGCACAATAAACATGGCACGGAGGAGATGATATACGAGCATTGATCCCATACTAATAATCTTTTGCACTTCTACAGGGCTTTTAGGGAGTCCCGGGGGGTTTATAAGCATTGCTGTTCATATTCAGAGCCCCTGAAATAACGACCGGCTTGGGTGATCCCCCCCGAATTCATGAGAGCACCGCGGCTGCTGGCACAGGGCACGGGCACACCAGGCTTTTGCAAGTAGCAAAAATTAAAATTGCTTGATATGCAACAGGCTTATCGGGTTCCCTGCTCCAAATCCTGTTTGTAAATACAGCCTTTTGCACTCCTCATAGGAAGCAGTGAATGTGGAAGTTGGTTTGTGGCCTCCAATTAAGTTAGGATTGATTTTTTTTTTTTCCTACAGGCAAACTGAAGAAATATCTCTAGTTAAAATTGCTTTAACCCCATTTTAAAGTATGCACGCTTATACTGAATTTAGTGCATAGGCTGTTTGTCTTGCTATTTTAAATTAACTAAAAAATCAATTGTAAAAAGCAATTTCCATGCACAGCTGCAGAAAACTGTAGGAGCTCCAGTATCTGCTACAAGGAGGCATCTGCAACATCTTAAATATTACAAGAGATTACATGAAACACTGAATATGGAGGCTTTAAACTCACTCAACCACCATGGCACTAATTAAGTAGCTAAGTATAGATCTCAAAGTACCATTGTATTGAAAATACTGATAAATGGAAATTCTCCTTTCTCCTGATGTGGAGGTTTTACGTGATTATACAAACAGGGGTCCCCGCACACAAAAGCAGGGGTGTTGGATCAGGCAGAGAGGGGATGAAGAGCCCAAGTAAATGAGACACAAGCACTTCAGGGGGGAAGAGACCGAGGTACTAATCGTATGGGAAAACATAACCCTTCCACAGAGCCTTGATAAAACACAATATATTGATCAGCTACCACAACTGCTAATGAAATCTAGTGTTTCTTCTAATCTTATTGACATATTGTCCTGGTTTCAGCTGGGATAGAGTTAATTTTCTTCTTGGTAGCCGGTATGGGGCTGTGTTTTGGGTTTAGGACGAGACCAATGGCGATGCTAAGTACTGCTAAATAGTCGCTAAGTAGCGCTTACATTGGTCAAGGACTTTTCAGCTTCCCGTGCTCTGCCCGGTGCACGGGGGGGCTGGGAGGGAGCACAGCCAGGGGCGCTGACCCAGACTGGCCAAAGAGTTATCCCATACCACATGACGTCATGCTCAGTATATAAGCTGGGGGAAGAAGAAGGAAGGGGGGGACATCTGGCGTGATGGCATTTGTCTTCCCAAGTAACCGTTACGTGTGATGGAGCCCTGCTTTCCCGGGGATGGCCGAACACCCGCCTGCCCATGGGAAGTAGCGAATTAATTCCTTGTTTTGCTTTGTTTGCGTGCGCAGTTTTTGCTTTACCTATTTAACTGTTCTCTTTTATTTTACTTCAACTATTAGGAGCAGTTTGTGAAGAACTGCAGCCCGTGGGAAGGACTTATGTTAGAGAAGTTAATGGAGGACTGTCTGCCATGGGAGGAACCCCACGCCAGAGCAGGGGCAAGGGGAGGAGTCCATTGCAGTGTTAAATCCTATAACCTGGCCAAAAGGAGCCAGGGGTGGAGATTGTAATGGAAATACCTTTAAATTGTTGTGACCCGGGATTTGAGTTGCATGCTGTGGGAATTACTATAGCAGGAACCCCTTGTTGCTAGCCAGGGTAGCAGCAAGGGGAGGAGTTCATTGCGATGTTAAACCACGACACATATATACGTATATATACTGAAACGTGATGTATTTCTAAAAATGTGAAAGTTTTATATAATACCTGTTAAGTGTCCTCTCAAAAAAAGGAACTATTTCTTCTGTCTCCTAAACCTGACCTTCACTGATGTTGACATATACGGGCCCAGCTCTGCCCTCAGATACGCAGGCACCATTCAGTTAAGTTAGATGAATGTCAGAAAAGTTTTTTACTGGAAATACCTTAGCCATTTCTGTGAACAATTTTATTCTTATCCTGTATTTCTTCAGCTCTCCAAAAGAAACCTTACTTTAAAATACAGGGATTGCGTTGGCTCAGAAGCCTAGGAGGTGTGCTGCCAGCCGGCATCCCTGGCACGGGGACAGGGACGTGGTGCCACGGGGATGGGGTTCCGCAGCAGCAGCATCTCTCCTGCGGGGTTTGCTGAGTATCAATCCCAATTAATAAATTATCCCCTTCTAAGCAAAATGAATAGCACAAAGCAGCTGCTGCTCTTCATTCAACCCAGTCCAGGTATTTGCCCATGTTTCCTTTGCTTTCCCACCCCTTCCATTACTGCCTGCTTATTCTTAGTGCTTCGCTATGTATTTTTAATTTCCAGCCCTCCCATTCCTCCTTCACGGCTCCTTCTGCCCATTTCCATAAAGCCAGGCTTAGAATGCAAAATGATTATGTGGCTTTTTGGAGCTATTTCTGCCTGGTCTTATCAAAGTTTTCAGGAGACAGGAACCAGGTAATATGTAGGCTAATATGGTCTCTCAGTATTAGGACTGACAGATGAAATGCTGTAATATGTTTGCAAAATCTAATGAAAGGAGAAAAGCAAATTCTCAGATAAGCAAGGAGAGCCATGGTCCAGGCTACCAGATGTGCAGCTTCCCCAGCAGGAATGCCTTCCACCATCCAGCTGTATTTTTCCCGTGTATTTTACATCTCAGTAAGGGTGTAGGTTATACACGGGATTTATGTGCTGGCTTTTGTTTTCATTTTGATTTATTTATGATTAGGCTATGAACTGAGTTACTGCAAAATGTCTGCTATATGCCATTTGGATATATCGCTTCTAGTATTTATTGTATTTTTTGCTGAACTAGGATTACATACACTGATATAAAAAAATTGACGGGAAATCAATGTGGCTTAGTGTAAAATATCTTGACTATAAAGATTTTTTAGATATATCAAACATTTGCTCGGTGTACAGTGTGTTTACTGTATCTTGAGGCTGTTCCCTTGACATGACAATTGTACTAATTGTCCAAGTATTTGATTTAATTTGCAGTGGGAGCCAGAGAGGGGCATACAATTTCTACTTAAGGGATTTCAGCTTGAGTTCAGGGGAAGAAAATGCTATGTACATAGGCAACCGCAGGATATAATCCCTTCCATAAATTTGACAAGACCAATCCAGCCCCCCTAAGGCTGCTTTCCTTTCCTCCTCCCGCACTCCCCCATGCACACACGTGTTTGTACGGCTGCTGCAGAGCGTCATTCTTCCCATCAGAGAAAACCAGAAACCCTGATTTGAAACCGATTACCTCTCAGGCAGTTCATAGGCATTTTGTTCTTGGGCCAGTGATGTCCTTCAGCCTGTATAGCTTCTTTTTCTGGTGGGGTTGCAGAGCCAGCGTGGCCTCCCTGGGCTCTTGCCCACACCCAGCTCTTGTGCCTCTTCCTCCATCATGGCCAGCCAGGCTGAGATAACATCTCTTGAAGGCAATGCCTAGCTGAGGAGGGCTTGCCATGGCTGCACAGAGGTCCTGCAGCAGGGCTGGACATGTCCCTGGGGAGCCACCTGGAAGCCCGCTTGCTTCCCTTTATGGCCATACCAGGCTGGTGGCCCATGGTTACCTTGTGGTCACAGTGTTGGTCCTTCACACACCTTTACACAGGAGTCACAATGTGACACTCCCCTCCTCCAGCCCAGCCATGTCCTCTTGGTGAAGGTCTTCCTGCACCTCCAGGGCAGCCAGGTCCTCCTGGTGAAGGTCTTCCTCCCAGTGGAGGCCTCCACCCTCTGGTTTAACCAAGCTCTTCTGTGGCACCGCATCAAATGTGGCGCGGAGGTGTGGATTGATTATATTTACCCCTTTTTCCTTGTCAGGCAAATCTCTTACCTCACCAAGAAAGGTACATGTCAGGTGAGAGCAAACGCATCTCTTCCAGGGTACATTTTACCTAATATACATTTACTTAATTACTTTTCTTATCAAATGATGTCCAAAGACTTGCACACAATGGAGGGTACAAAAATGATCTGCAGTTGCCTATATTAGGCATTTTTCTCCATCTCATCTTAGCAGTAGGTTGCAAATTTTCTGTGCTGCAATCATTTTGTATCATATAGAGGGTTTGTTAGAAGTTCCTGCAATTCTCTGTGCTGGCTCTTTCCCCATGCTGGGGGGAGATGATCTGCCCCCCCTTTCACAGCCCCAGGGAGGGACAGCAAAGACGGGGCACCTGGGAGCACTTCCACGAGTGCAAGTGCTAAGGACTGCTCTAAGGGAAAAAACCTGGAGCAGTTTTACATATGGCAAAGAAACAAAGAAAAAAGTAATCAAGCTTAATTTCTGTGCTATCCAGTAACTGCCAGGTGATGAGAAAGAGAGTTCACACGATGAAATTAAGGGCAAATAAATTTAAAGCAATCAAAGGACATATTTATCCAGCTTTGAAATTCAGCAGAGCGCAAAAGCTGTGCCAGTAATTTCATATATACTAACACCACATGGCATAATCATTCAAAGTCTTTTTGAAAATGCTCAACTCCTCTAGTAAATACTGGAGTAGATCAGCAAGAGCATATCTAGTAAAACTTTCTCTTATTCCCATAAAAATTGTTTGTTTCTTCAGCAGAGTAAAATCTGCTACTGTTTTCCAGGAAAAGAAAGTACAACAGATGTGTTGTCTGAGCTCAGGAACTGTGCACATATAAAAGTTGCCTTTATCAGAAATATAGGATGCCTTAGATATTTTAAGAGCTTTGGAAAATGCTGCAATAGCAGTCCCTAACTGCATGTATCATGTCTGTATGCATGAGTGGCTACACAATACTATTTTAGCCAGCAATTAATTGCATCTGCAACACAGACAGTCACTTTTTAAATCTGTCCCATAACGCTTGACTCTGGGAGGATGCAGTCGGGTTTTTTAATAAAGAAATGAATTCTTAGTTCATAAATGGAAATACGTTTTGGTGTTCAGTTCATTTTTGGAAGATCAATATTCTGGGTGTTAGGAAGATTTGAGATCTGGTTTGTATGACAGCAGTGCATTGGAAATCAGGGGTTGGCACTGGGTTCAGAGCGGAGAGGTGATATCCTGGCCTGGGCTGACGGGGGGGATGGAAAGCCAGGGAGCAGCGGGACCCCCTCCACAGGGGCTTTCCTGGGGCTGGGGTTCAGCCCACTTTAGAGATGCACATGTGTGTATATATATTCTGGGATCAGCAGAAGCAGCTTTTAAGGAGCCGTGGGGTGCTGAGATGCTGCTTTCCCAAGTGCGTTGCGTGTTTAAACAAACCTTTGCAGCTACGACGCCGCGTGTCCTATTTCAATGGACACCGTGGCTTTGGAGCCCAGTTAATATGAGGTTAATTGTGAAAGCGATCGTGCCGTGATAAAAGAGCGAAGCGTTTCCCCCCTCGGAGCAGCACAGGGTTCGCCGCTGACGCCTCACTCTCCTGTTTGGATAGAAATGAGCAGAACAATTCCAATATTTCAAACATCACTCAGGCGGCTGGCGGCCCCGCCGCTCTAATCGCTGCCTGCTAAACCTGCCTTTGGTCACTAATGCATTCAAACATTGCTAATGACACGGAGGTATGACAAGATAAGAACGGGCTTGTAATGAATGACTCCACAAAAGCAAAGTGGCAAAAGTAATTATAGACTCACCCAGGCGGCTGGCCCCGGATGGTCGCAGACATCAAATTTCATGTACCGCTAAAACACCACCCAGATAACCTTGTGTTCGGTGGGAGCCGGGGCTGTATCACCCATGTAATTCAGCTGACATTTGCTGCTGTTAACATGAAACAATTTGCAGAAAAGAAATAACTTCCATTTCCCTCAATTAATTAGACAAATTAATTAAACCGCTCTTTGGTATTCGGAATCTATTCCCTATTCAAGAATAGGATGCTGCAGAGATTTTGTTAAATGGTTCAGAGAAGGCTCATTAACCCTGAAATGAATTCTATCAGACCCTATAAAGCACCAACTTCAAGTGCATTTGCGGAGAAGAAAGCTTTTCAAATCAGATAGGAAAGCTACAAAAGTGCTGAGTATTATCATAATCTGGCTAGTGTTTAATTTGACACTCTTATGTCAAGATATTAGAAGAGAATGAGCAAATGGTCTGATAAATATGTACTTAAAGAATGACAATCCTTATAATCAGTTAATTTCTATTTATCTTGTGATACCCTTTTCCACAGAAACTTGTATTAGAAAATAAATAAGATTACAGGATAATTCTGAGGGCTCTAAAAACATAAAACACTTGTCTTCCTTTAAATGCAGAAGTTACGTTTTATTGTACATTTTAATAGCAATATCATCCATGCCGTGACATTGGATTGTCTTCTGCAGTGACTGATACCATGAACTCCCCTGCCGTAGGCAGCTTCTCCTTTCAGCCACCCACCAGTGCCCAAGTACGGGGCCTGATCCTGGCACCACGGCCCCAGCACAGCGAGCTTTGGGCCACATCCCAGCCTCGTCCCCAGGCCGGCTCTGCTGGCAGGCACAGTGGGGACGGGATGGGGATGTATTGGGTAGGGGATGGGATGAGGATGGGATGAGGACATGGATGGGATGAGGATTTTCATGGGGATGCATCGGGGATGGTGGTGGGATGAGGATGGGATGGGGATGCACTGGGGACAAGATGCACCAGAACAAGAATGGGATGGGGGCAGGGACAGGACAAGGATGAGCACCAGCAGCTGCCACAATGGGGTCAGCCCAGCCAAGGCAGGACCACACAAGATCCAGGAGCCATAGCTGCATCTCTCCTGCTGCCCCTTGGGCTAGACGGGGCTTTAGGTCCAGGAGCAACCATTGGAGAGGGTCAGGGCTTGGAGTGCTTGCTTTACCCATCCCCGTGTCTCTCCGGCTTCTCACCCTGCTCCAGCTGAGTGCGGCAGGGGAGGCTCACGGTGTCAAACCCTGCCGACTGCCTTATTGACTTCCAATGGAAGGTTTCCGTCTTGGAGTTTTAGGTGCAAAGGCCAGAGGGAACCGTAAAATTTATTTAAAGCTTATTTGGATGCCAAAGGGGGATCTGTATTAGCAAAGCTGTTCTTCAGCTGCAACTTGGGGAATCAAGCTGGAGTCGTTAATGTCTGTAAAAGGCTTGGTAAGGAGAGCTACTTGCTGTTAAAGTTGTGCAGCTTTTTGTAGAATATAGCATATGTGTAGAAATATTATATGATTTATTGCCTCTCATTTAAGAAACTTAAATATTTGAGTGTTTGTTATGAACGCAGCCTTTCTCCTGCACACGTATGTCCAAGACAGCGCAAAGATTTGTCTCCTTCCGTCCAGAGAGCTGGTATGATTAGATTAAACTAACTTACTGTGACAAGCCTTGGTGCTTTCTTCTTAAAACCATGTTGCATTGAAGAATAGTGCCTGTATGAGGGAGGGAAAACTTGGTGGAGCCGGTTCGTGGGTCACTGCCTGCACCACAGGGCAACAGCCGTGCTTGGGCACGCGCCTGAGAGGATTTTAAGGCAAAACTCCTAATCAGAGAGGCTAAATGACAGCAGTGTTAAAGGCAGCAGGATATGACCCAGCGTAGAAACAATAGCCAGCCCAGAAGAAATGAGTTTATTATCTGGTCTAAAGGGATTTTATTGACTTGCTGAAAAAAGTCATATTTAATATTGAAGTATAACTTTTAAAAACAGAGATGCTGACTCTATAAAAATGTGCTCTCGAGCTGAGACCTTGACTCCAAAGTGTAATCCAGAGTTTTTTTATAGCTGTGCTATAAATCATCAAAATTAAATGTTTGCATTAACAGTGCTGGGAGAAGCCTATGGAGACCGGTGGGGATGTGTCACCCACCACAAAGCGCAGGAATTACAGAAACCCTCAGATGGTGCCTGACGTGGGGAAGGTGTGTAAGTGGTGTATGCCCCGATTTGCACCGTTTGCTGCTGTTTCTCTGCGGGTTTTCCCCCAGTGGGGCACCCAAGGTGTGGGGAAGCCCCCCCGTTCCCGCGGGTCCCAGCACATCCTCCCCTAGGACCGCATACTGTGCTGCCGGGGATGGGTGCTATAGGGGTGAGCAGGATGGTGGGGGGCTGCCCAGGCTGGGGCTCAGCAGGGCAGTGAGGGTGAAAAGGCAAATGAAGTTTTTTTCACCACTTCACATGGTGGGTACCAGGCTGGCTGCCACCAGCCCTTGGCGCTGCCTTTCTGAGCTGTTCCCTCAGCAGCAATCATTGGAGTAATATCATCTTTCAATGAGTAAATAGTCAGATCCTCCTCGCCAGCCTGGCCCCAGGGGGTTTGCAGCTCAGCCCTGGCTGGCGGCAGATTTTCGGTGCTGTCCTGCACATGAACCCCTTCCCATGCACCGCCGAAAATGCTCTCCAAAGTCCAGCCAGCCAACCTGTTAACATCCTCTCCTTCACACTCCCGCAACAAGCCAGCTGCTCTGCCTAGGAAAATACAGCTGGAGAGGTTTATAAATAGTAAATTAAGGCTTGCTCCAGCCACTCCAGCTGGGCAATGTTATAGGAGCGAGTAATTCATCACTGGGGTGTCATCCCTCCCTTGATGTACTGCCCACCAGCACCGCGCCGGCGCGCGAGCTGGCAAGTCCTCGCTTCGCATGGCTCAGCCGTAACCGCTTCTAATTTTGTGTTTAAACCTTTTTTCAGAATTAATTTTGCAAAGATAATCTAACTAGCCGGGGAAGTGTTGGTGACAGACCACTCACAGAGGAGCAGGCAGTTCTGGGAAGGCTTAAGTACATCCTTCCCAGGGAGGAGCGGGCACTACAGGAGCCAGGGAGCCCCCACTCGGCCCCCAGGTCCCCCCTTGGCCACCGCAGGGACATTTCAGGGCCAAACTGCTGCATCTGAGCAAGCTCCATCTCTGCCAGCCAGGAGGGGATGGAAGATGCGAGAGATGAGCCCGGACATCCAACACGTCCTCCTGCTGCTGCTTTGCTTCAGGGAGAGGGGAGAGAGGGCTCAGTCCCTCCATCTGGCGTGCATCAGCCTGGGGTCTCCTGGGTGCGTATCCGTATCAAAACTCAATTAGAAAATGAGACCTGGATGTGAAGGACTATTGGATTTCAAGTATTTTTATAATTAAATCTGGGAAGGTGTAACAGGGTATTTATGAAGGGCCTTCAGAGAACATTACCTCGTGCACAGAGGAAGGGGGTAGAAGAGTTTTTCTGACGTATGGTTATATCATTTTCACAGAGAACAATAGAAAAAAGCTCAATTACAGGTCAGGATCTCAAATGCACATCATCGTAACCCTGCACTGCTGCTGGTTAATTGTATAGTAACCCAAAGTCACTAACCAGAGGTTTCATCCCAGGAGCTGGAGGGATGTGATGGGGACCCCCATCCCCACCTCTCAGCTCGCATCTCCATCCCCATGGGGCAGCCTCCCATGGGTGCTGCTGGCCAGGGTGGCATGGTGCCTTCCCCTTGGAAACCGTGGGGTTTCAGCTTTGTGCCGCTCCTCTTGAAGTCCTGCTCTCAGAAGAAAAGTTATTTCTTTTCCATGTCCCTGACTGAATTATTTCCTACTCGCAGAGCTGCTACCTACAGGATATAATCATGCAACGCAGTAAATCATTACGCCGTGTCAAACTGCAAGTGGTTTTGGAGTTAGATCCGGAGTTTAAATCTACATCTGACTGTGTATTTTATCTCAAATGTACTTTTTAATTTGTCCATCTGAAATTATTCTAAATTTAAGGGATATCCAGCAAGAAGAGGAAAACTTTTTCTAAGTAACTGTGGTTATTTTTCTGCCAAAGTCTCTTTGCAAGAAATCTCAGCCCCAGCACTGAAGTTGCAGGATTGTGCATCCTTCTTCTGCAGGCACCAATGCTCCTTCACTTTGCCCACGTAAAAACCTAAAGTATACATACAGAATTTTCATCTGCAAATTGCATTTCTGTTGTTTGCCGCGTATATATTTAACCACCATAATGATTTAAATAATTTTTATAAATTCACTTCCATTAAAAAGCCAGTGTGATGGCTATGGTTAATCATCCAAAAGAGTGGGCGTTTTAATATTCTTTATAGCAGGTGAATATTGGATGTGCAAATAAAACCTCCTTTGGTGGCTCCATGATGGAGACACCCATGAGCAGATTTACCCCAGCGCAGGGCAGAGGTGGGAAGGGTGGTGGCAAGGGGATGGGGAAGGACGAGCCCCGCAGCCCCGTCCTTGGGGCTCCCCTTGCTGAGCAGGGCAGCAGGCAGGGGATAAGGAGGGCTTAGCCAGCCTGCCGTGGGAACAGAACAATTCAGTCCCCGAAATAAGACGTCTTGGCGGTTTCTCGGCTGGCTCTCTGGAGCCTGGCTCGCGAGGCGCGGCGGGGCTGGCGTGCTTGCTCTCTTGCTCCCCGTGCGCTCACCAGGCTGGCTTTGCTATTATTGAGCTGCCAAGGCGAAGGCTTTGTGCAGGAGTTTCACTGGAGTGACATTCATGCCTCGGAGTTTGCATTGTCTTTGGAAAATAATCTCCACTTCATAATTCCCCCGTAGTTTTTCAGATGTGGGTCTTTACTGCAGAGCCAGGGGATGGGGAAAGGCAGCGTCGCTTGCAGAAGCTCTTCCGCAGCCGGCGCTCTCGAAGCGCGCCATGCTGTACGGCGAGCCCACCTCCGCTGGCGCTGAACCCCAGTGCCGAGGCCTCATCCCCCACTTCACAGCGCTGGCACCCGCGGGCGAGGGAAACCGCAGGTCATTATTTCTGAATTTGCACATTAAAAAATAACATTGAGTCAGAAGGGAATATCTTTAAACCACAAACGCCAGAAATAACAATTGTATTAAACTGCATTCATGAATACATAATAAAGTTCAATTTGCCATTATTTATCATGTTACTTAAAATTAAATTGAATTTATAATACAAAAGAAAAGATTTTGGTGCTTTTTCGAAAATAATGCAAAATCTTTCATGCCGTTCACAAAGCATTTGTATTAGCACCAGTGTATACAGATTAATTTATTTATTTTTGTTAAATTATCACTGCTTCCCATTGTTCCTTCATCCTCGGGGACAATCCTTATTCTTTCATGTATTTTTTAAGAGCTAAAGAGGCACATAGACAAATAATGCATTAAAAAGTCACAGTGGTTTTGGTCGTCTTCGTTTTTGGAGTGCTGGAAGACGTTAAAACCCAAGAGCTGGAGGAGGCCATCTCGTTGGCGTTGGCGTGCCGGGGCAGGGTCCAGGAAAAAGGGAGGCATCGAAACAGAGCATCTCTCCGATGTGAGCTGGACCGTCGGAGGAGGGAGAGTGGCAGCAAACCTTTGTCACGATTAACACGCACATCTGAAATAATGGAAATGAAAAGTGTTTGAGCACGAGCTGCCTTTTGCCTATGCTGCACAAGTATTATGTATTTCTTAAACAGGAGCTGCGCACAGGGAGCACATCATCCTGTGCAGAATAAAGAGCAAATGCCAGCGAAAGCCTTCCTCCGCTCGCCTCTGCTGAATGTGCTCCTTATCGCCGTGTTTTGTGCACTGGCCTAAAATAATCATTTGTGAATAGAGCTCTAATTACATTATAGCTAATCCATTTTCCTCTCTGAAGCTGGTAGTCAACAGTTTATTCTCTCACCTCAAAGATGAAACCGAATGTCAATTTTCAAGATAACATTGACATGAACTTATGTATCAGGCAAGTAGACAAATACCATTATAATCATTTATAATCCTTTAAAGCTGTGACTGAGAAGTGGCATTTGGACTGGATTTAAACTTGGCGTTGTCCATGCAGAAGATTAACTGCTACATAAGACTTTGATTTCTGAATATTGCCCATTAGAGAGTTTTTACATAGGAAATTGAAGTATTATATATAGTTTTAACATGGTTAACAGAGTCTGACACAAACAATAACATTCTAACTTCAGTTAATTCTTTCGCATCCCATTTACAGCAGGGAAAACTTCATTGTCGTCCAAAAAGCACCCCAGTAGGACTTTGAAGATTATTCCTGCTTGATGGGAATTACATATCCCGAATTCATTTCTGCTGTTGCCGATCGCTATCTGCTGCTCTCCAGGAACTGCTCTGCATTAGCCAATGCGCTGTTTGTGCAAACAAGAGCAGGTCTCCAGGGGCCAACAGCAGCCCAAGAAATGTGCGTCCACCACCTCGGCCAAGACCATCTTTCCTAGAAAAGGAGCTCGTCATGGAGGCTAAGGGGGAGAAGTGCCACAAGGAGGCTCCTGCTGCAGTGGCGGGGTGGGATGGGGTGGGATGGACATCCCCCCACAGGGTCTCTTTGCACCTCAGTGCCCCAACACCCTCCAAGAGGCTTCGTCGAGGGTCATCGGGACAGCTCTGGGTGGGTTTCTGGGGGTCACCCATGTAACTATGGGGGTCAAGGTGGGATCTTATAGACATGGAGTCTGCTGGAAGGAGCAAAGAAATGGCCAGAATGCTCCGACGTTTAGAGTTCATCCTTCCCAAATGCCTTGCAGAGGCTGATGTCAGGAACCAGTGCTGACAGCTGATGAAGAAAAGGCTTATTCGGTAACGTTATTTTTTTCTTGTTGGCTTTTGTAATAAAACTAGGAGTTACAAACATTACCCGTGCAGAGGTAAGGAGCCAAATGCCAGCAGTGAATGGTGCTGAGACCCTTGGAGCGCAGGGCTGGATCCTCCCAGCCCCACATCTGCTCCAGGGAACATAGTAAACACTGGGGTCACACTTACAGAGCTTCCAGTAGGAAATGAGTAATTAGGGTTTAACATTTTTTATTGCCGCTTGTTCCTGAACATCAGAAGAAGCTTAGGAAGGATATAAAGGAAATTAAAATGGTGGTGCCTGCTAGAGAAAGAGGAGCAAAAAGGAAGGCTGGACAAGTGAGAGGTGTAAATGCTCATTTACTGCAAGTATTTTAGATGTTCTCAAAGGCACAGGTAAGTGTCAGATCACCTTTGGCTTTTGATGTGAGCTGGGCACTGACCTGCCCTCTGAGCCTTTGAAAAGCTTAAGGAGCTTTTCATGCATAATTCACATTGTTTTCAGGATTGTACCCATATTTGAAGCCTCTCCCTTTGCCTTAGGAAGGGATGCAAGTGACTGCAGACAGGTCCCAGGCATTCAGAACTGCCCAGCTGAGTTCAGATGGGGACGTTTTGGGCACTGGAGGAGACGAGGGGTGCATGACCCACCCAGGGCTGCGGGTCCCCCCACCCCGTGCTCCCCTCTGGGACCCCAGCCTGGAGATCTGGGTGTCTGCAGAGCCTGTTGGAGGCACATTCCAGGCCATACAAACAGCTTGATATCATCTGGGTTCAATCTAGTGATAAATGGGCTCCAGAAGTTTTTGAATATTTGTATAAGACCACAACGCTTCTTATCAAAACATTTCCCATTATTATTTTCCAGTCTTCCCTCCATGCCCAGCTACCTCCTCCTTCCCTTTGGTGCACTGCCATGCCCCATCCATTAGCAGTGCTATCATTTTTTCTCTCCACATGAGAAATACAAGAGAGCTTTCCTCTAAAGAGGGTATTCCTGCATCTCTCAACCCATCCTCCATCTGCGGTCACACAAGTGTTTCCTCCCGGGCATTATCACTGGAAATGAAAGAATGTGAACACGCCAGGCTCATTTGTTTTGTGTGTTTAATTTCTTCGTAGGTTTGTGTAAGTACTTATCGTCTTCTCCTTAGAAGATAATCGAAGACAAATGTGCATGCGAGATGCAGGCTTAACAAATGGGGCTGCCTTCTGAAAATGTGGTCCATGAAATAAATAGGGACGTAAGAGCATCGCCAGTGCCTGCGAAAAGGGATGCTTCCAAGAAGCACAAAAAGTTATGAATACAGCTAAAATCAACATTACCCCGTCATCAATATTCATATAACCCAGACAAAACATTTTATATTGTAGCTGCTCATAAATCAGATAGAGAAGAAGGGGCAAAAGGGAAGAGGTGAAGAGAAAGGGGAAGATATAAAGGAAGAAATAGCTGGGGGACGAAGGGATGGTGAGAGGGGACTCGGCTCATTCAGGCTAACATCTGCTCAGTCTGAAGTGGAACCACCTGTTAGTTTATTAAATTGTACAATTAATTTATGTGGAAGGAGGGGAAGACTATATCTCATCAAAAATCTTCCATTTTAACCCCATCCTCCAAAAGCGAGCCGGGTAAAGCCAGCTATTCATGCCATGGATGTACAGCATCATCGTTTTCACGTGAAATGATGGAAAGTCTCCAACGTCTCCCTCCAAGGTGTCTGTCACCCTGCTGGGTGCCGACAGACGGCGTCTGCTCTAAACAGTGTATTCTCTTGCCACGGGGAAGTAATGAGATGGCTTGCACACGCATGCCGTCGTGTAAAGCCAATTCAGCAGGAACTCCTCAAAGCCCTCCTTCGCCTTGGCCCAGTGTTATGAAAAGTTTCCATCTTTAATACCTATGCCACTGGCAAATTTCACATGAGGCCAAGTTTTAATCAAAAAAGTGCAGTAATTTGTATGGCGGTAATGATAAGTCAACTTCTTTATCCTCTCTGCTCCCACACTATCTCCTGCACCCGCCAGCCATCAGTCTCTGGCTATGATCTCTCTACGAGGGACCTCAGCATCCCGAGCATGCAAATGGGGGCTGCAAACCACTGTCCAAATGCATTCCAAAACTTTGTCTCCAAAATGCTAATGACCCCACAGCAGCCATGGAAAGGCTTTTGCAGGAGAGGCCTCATACCGGCCACTTGCAGCCCTGCTCTACAGCGCTTATCCATGTCAAAACACTTGAATTTTTCATTATCAAAAAAAAAAACCCCACTTCTTAAATAATTTATTTCAGGCATCTATTTTGGAATGTGTCTTAACGGCTCCTTCCTGGAAGTGCCTAACCAAAGGAGGGTCCGGAGCCCTCGCAGGGTACGTGTGCCTTCCAGGCTTGCAGGATCGGGCTCCAATTAAGTGCAATGCTCTCCAGATTTGGTTCCCATTATTGTCTTCCTTTGGCATGACTGGCTGGAGCACTTGAATTGGAAAGGTCCCAGAATCTTCAGTCTCCTAAAATATTTTCAATAACGTTGAGAGCAATTTTCCTTAGAGCATGTAAGGATTTCAGCGGAGGAGCCAACTTTCCCAGAGGAATGATCCAATTACGAGGACTGGATGCTCTTGTCAATCTCTCCCTCAGGGACGTGGAAAATCAAAATTATGATTTATTTTTTTTAATGTGACAGTGAGCGTAAAGGCAGAAATCTAAACCATGCCGTTATCTCCCCAGGCACCCCCCGCTCCCTCTGCCTGATACTGTTAGCTAAAAATACCGACTCGTTTCAGGCAGAACCTCCTTAAATTCTGCTCTAATGACAGCGCCAGCAGGACCCAGCCCTCAGTGCAATGCTGAATTATGACTTTTTAATGGTGACCTTTGCATGTAAAAATTGAGTCAAAATGACTCTGGCTTTCACTAATGCAATGAGAGAAATGCGGTTCAAACCCAGGGGTTTGTGTTCGGTGACAAAGGCGGGGAAAGGCAGCAGCAGTCCTCCGAACACTAAAAATAGTTCCCACAGGGTGAGGGCAGTGGAGGAGCTGGTGGCGGCAGGGGGACGGGTGAGCAGGGAAGCCGGCATGCCTTTGCACGGGATGCTGCAGATGTCCCTGAGATGCCAGCCATGGTGCATGCCAGCCAGGGCGGGATGGGACCCCGATGGGCTCACTTGCACCCTGACACCCTGCAGCCTTCCTCCTCCTGCCCATGCCATCCCTCAGCGTGCACCCTGGAGGGGTGCAGCCGTGCAGGGGTGCAGGAGTGGCAGGGTGCAGGGGCACAGGGGTGCAGTTTGCCAACCCCTCGCTGTCGCCCCGGTGCGCTGGGCGCATTGTGCCGGGAAGAAGGAGCTGCCATTGTGCGGCGGGGCGGCGGGGGGCCTTTGTCCCCGTGGGGCTGCCTGGCTCCCGGGGCCGGCGCGCTGAGATCAAGGGGTGGGCAGTGGGATCTGCAGCAGCCATGTGCCGCCCGCTACCCCTTAGAAGTTGTTGTTGCTATGGGGTCTATTGTTGCCGGCTTTCCCCTGGTGCTTTACATCCTGCACCTTGCTTTTTCACAGTGTGAACAATAACGCAAACTATTTTTGCTCCTACAGTTGCCTTTTCACATTTTTCCCCTCTTTTGCAACCTATTATGAGTGACAACTCTGAAGAACTGCACAATTCTTCAAGAGATTTTCCACCAGCAGCTCGTACTGCACCGCTCACCAGGTTATTCTGTCTGAAAAGCCCAGGAAAATCTGCATATCTGGGGGACATTATTAATTACCTAACGTGTTACCTAACGTGACATCTCTAACTCTGCAAAGATCCATCTCTGGCTAATGAAGCTGTCACGGTCAGGCACTGTGCCGATGCCACCCTGCCGTGGGCGCTGGCCCATATCCAGCACAGCGCCTGCTATTCCTAGCCCAAGCCAGTGATCCCACGGGAGCACGGGAGCAGGATCCAGCCCTGGTACCCTCCGGCATCACCACGTCACATCCATCTTCCAGCTCTTCTGGATCGCCTTGGCAAAAAAAACAGCTGAAAAGCAAAACCCTTTGGCTTCATCCATTAATTCTTTGAGGTCGAACCTGCAATGGGAACAACCAAAGAGCGTTGATACGGTCTCATGCCCCTGCAGATGCCCTATGTGCTTTTCCAGGGCTCTGGGGAAGACGCTATCTGTGGAGACTGGAATAAATTTAATATCGTGCCAAGGATAGAAGCAGGATCCCTTGCCAGGGTGCCACAGGCTGCCAGGCTCTCCCCGAGCAAACCAGCCTGTCCCATGGGCAGGAGCGCCGGGGCACGGGCAGGTCTCTGCCTGGGGAAGGGCAGCGTCAGCACAGCAGTTATTTCCCGTGCCCTGTAGTCAGGTTTTGCATCCAGTGCCTTTCCAGAAGTGCGGAAACATCCTGGGCAGCCGGGACGTTTCTGCCATTGGCCCCGCTCCTGGGAAGCCTCTCTCAGCAGCGTCCAATCTCCCATCCCAGCAGTGGGATGCTGCCTGCATCCTCCGGGATCTGGCTTTGCAAAACCCATTGGAAGGGATAAATAACCCCACAGTGGGAACGATTCCCTGTGATGGAAGGTGATCTTTCCTGGTCGCCATCAGCTAAAAATCAAGTTGTGTAATTGCTTAAATGGAAAGTAGTATTCATGTTTAAATAAATTATTGTATTCCTTTAAAAATTTCTAATGACGAAGAGCAAGCGGACTGTTGAATCGGCATGCCAGATAGTCTGGTTCATAATGACAAATGTTTTAATTAAAATAATTCTAATTAAATGGATGTCAAAAAAATGTTTCAGTTCGAAACGTGTTTCACAACCTCACATCACATCCTATCAGAAGACAGACCACATGACAAAACAGAAAATAAACTGAGACCTTTAGGCAAATTCTCCTAAAAGATGCAGTGGTAATTCCCCGGCCGTGTGCCACGTGCCGCCTGCGGTCGATGGTGCAGCGGGGCCAGCTGTCACCCACCCCCAAATGAAAGCCACTATTAGGGCTTTAATAATACTGAGCTAACGTATATGTAGAGCGCTTCGCCTCTCCTTGCTCTCTGCAAACATTAATGCATTTGCAAACCTCACATGGTCTGGAGGAGACGGGAATCATTGCTCTCACCCAGCACTCGAGCAAAGGCTTGCTCTCCTCCTGCCTAAGCTGTTTTTAAAGATGGGGTTTGGATGTTTGAGAACATGTAGCTGGTACTGTCTTCCCTGGCTGTTGTTTCTATTAAGGAAAATAAATGTAAGCAGACTGCACTCATTTCTGCACTGTGAATGCAGCATGGGTTTCTGCTCTATATTTCTAAAAAGGAATCTTTCCTTTGAAACGTTGGCCCTGGGATGTCCGGTGACACAGGACGAACAGCTTGCTGGTGCGCAGCAGCAAGCTGCAGCCGAGTGTCCCTGTAGCACCCGGGTGCTCGGTGCAGCCAGAAGTGCTGCAGGAGGGAAAAGGGGGAGTGAGAGACATCGATGGCAACATCCCTGGGACATCTTTAAACTCCACTATACGATCCAAAAGTAATATAATAGGATCTGGGGCCAGTTATCACTTCCTCCATCTGACCCATTTCATTAACATACCATGAGTATTTTCAGACCAGTCCCTCCAGGCCCTCGCAGGGCTGCAGGTGAGCACGGCAGGAGCCATCCCATGGGCTCCCCCATCCTCTATCCCGCATCCCGCATCCCACACCCGCATCCTGCATCCCGTGTCCCACCCTGCACCAGGCAATGCCGCTCCGCCAGCAGGGCCAAACATTGTAATTGGATCTTAATTACACAGCTCTCCGAGAGGTTATTTTTATTTCTTTGTTTGTTAATGCAATTATTTAGCTGCCCTATTTTAGCCTTGACCTTGCAGGAAGAGGGTATTTTCCAGTCAGCATAATGCTTTATCTTTGAAAGCTACAATCAATAAGGATAATTAATGATGCCTGCTGCAATGATAGCCTCAGCAATCATTATACCACATTAATCCCTGCAGTCAGACTGGGGTCAAGGCCATCTAAATCATTCACCTAGGGGTGGAGAAATTCAAATAATTTACCAATTTAAATCCGAGGAAACAAATCTGACTTTATTTTTCAAAGCCATTTAAACCGTTACATTTTTAAGAGGCTGCAGCCTGTTATTACGGCCGTGTTTTTGCGGGAGCCCCAGATGCAAAGCAGCGCAGCCCATGATGTTCCTCACGGGAAACCAGGTCCCCTCACGGGGACAGCGGTGGGGATGTGCACCAGGGACATGCCGCACGTGCCACTGCTTTCGCCTCAAGCCTGGGTTTGCTGGCAGGATGAGCAAGGGGCAGGGGACTGGCCACTGTGTATGAGCACAAACTGCAAAACTGCTGATGTATTTTACTTCAGCCTGCACTTTGCACTTTTATAATGTATTAGGGCCAGGAATGTGGGGGGACCGTGCCGAAATGCATGTGTTTGTTGTATTTGAGTGTACTGGGAAGCCTGAGGGACATGGTAGGGACTTCCCTCAGCCCAGCCCTCCAGCAGCTCTGGCCACCCTCGGGGCTGGTTCAGCGGCTGCTGTGCCAGGCTTTTTTTAACGTCCACTATCGAAGGGATGTAGCTTTTTGACATCTCCGTGTTAGGAGTGAAGATATCCCTCTGTCTGCTCTGTGCAAAGATAATTTTTGGGATGCAGCCAGCATGGGGGTTGCATCCTGATGCCTCCTGACATGCTCAAGCAGGGCTTTGCATCTCTCTTGCCCCAAGGGGAAGCCAACAGCATCCCAAGCCTGGGGGGGGGAGGGGTCCCATCCTGCCCACTACCTGCGGGCAGCCCCAGCTGCCTGCCCCAGCCGAAACACCTAGCTGGTGCACACTGGGTGGAAAGATCCACCAAGGGCTTTGTCAGGATATTAAAAAAACCACAAAGCCAAGAGCTGGTATTATTATAGCAAGGCTGCAGAGTAATGTCCTTGGCCAAAAATTGTGTTTGTTGACAATCAATAAAGTTTTGCTGATCTAAATCTGTTCTTGGTGGCCCTTGCAGGGCTGGTATTGCATGTTGGGGACATGCTGCCTGCTGCAATGCCTGCTGCGATGCCCACCATGAAGCCGCCCGTGATGTCCACCATGATGTCTGCCACACGAGACTGACCAGCAGCAGCATGGAGCGAGGTCTCGGGGCTCAATCTGTGTCCCCCCAGGGTCTCCGCCCAATCTGGGGGCTCAGGAGTCCCCAGGGGTGGATGAAGTTTAAAAGGCACCCAGAAACATGTAACGGTGTTGAGTCCCTCCATCGAAACGAAGGAGAAATTTGGTTTAGCTTTGATTTATCACTCTATTATGAACAAGTTTGTGTTTTCACCAAAGTCATTCTCCTTGCCTGTACTGAATTAATTATATATTAACAGCGGCGTATAATTTATATGTGGACATATACAATAAATTATGGCCTAACTATATAATTCTACACATATAATTAATTACATTAAACATCTACATTTAAAACCTACAATTAGATAACCCTGAGAGACAATCCTGTTAGCATTTTTAATAAATACTTGTGTTTGAAGCTGTTTAACAGAGCACCTGATAACTGATATAGCAGTGTTAACATCTGTTCCATTATTTCCAGAGGACGTTAGTTTAACGTAATGCTCCTCACATAAAATATGCATTTGTTCTTGACTGTCAAGTGCCTCTATTATTTTATTAAAAAGTCAAAAAAGAATATAATCAGACTTCATAATTTATGTGTGACATTTTCATTACAGAAAACTTTATGCAAAATTGAATTCTAAAATTTAATTTCCTGTGATGTTTAAATTACTTACTATCTGGCTCCTCTCCAAACATTGTGATCACTCCAGGCCCCATATGAATTCTATTAAGGATATGTTTAGCTGCTGCCAAAACGTACGGGGTATTTTTCTATGTAATTCCAAGAATATGCTCCTTAAATTTATTTTGTGCCAGTTTAAATAGTTTCCCTCACGCAGGAAAGAAACGCAAGACATTTTTAACCACTGCCATTGCTTTTTTTGTTGTTTCCCTTGGTTTTCGGTGCCCACCCCGGCCCTGGCCTGTGGTCCTTCAGCCCCCTTAGCTGGGAGAAGCAGTCCCAGCAGTCTGGGGAGACTCGGCGTAAGCCAGGATGAGGACCTGGGCTTTCAGGGAACCCTGCTCACCACGTCTGCTGCGTGCATTGGAAATTAGCACACGCAAATAACGTGTAACGAGTGTGTGGCAGAAGGATGTATGGGCCAGGATTGTGGTTCATGCTGCTTTGGTTCACAAAGCCTGGGTCTTGAATTGCCTCCACTCTGCGTTATCTCCCCAGGAATGTCTTTAACATCCGTGTCAGGAAGAGAAATCAAAGATCAGGCCCTGGAGAAGAGCAGGAGTTGGGTAGTGAGAGGGGCTTAATGTAGCTCAGGGCAGATCAGACCTGCGGTAGCGAAGCTGCAGCAAGGGATGTGGGGTGAGGAGACCACAAGGAGGGGCAGGGGAACGCTCTGACCCCACCGAGAAGCCACGAGATGTGTGAAATCCCTCCTCGGAGGCTGCCCGCACCTTTGGTCCCATCACCACCATGGATGCTCAGGCCACGGATCTCACCCAGGTCTCCCAATCTCCCCCTTCCGCTGGGAGCAGGGCTCCTCCAGCCACATCTACAATGTTGCAGACAACATCAGGTTTGAGGACAAATATTTGATGACTGAACTGGGTGCCTCTACCATCTCTGCAGCTATCCCAGCTCTTCCTGGCAGCTCTTTTTTAAATCAATCTGCATTTTGCATGCCTTCATCCACCAGGAGCCAAGGCACTATCAAAGCTGAAGATCAATACATCCATATGGACTATCGCTATCAGATTTGGTCATTTTCTGAGCAGACTGTGTCAGTAAAACTCAGCTTGCTTCGGTAAAATAGCTTGATCTCATGAATCTTCAGAGATCGCGGAAAACCTTAAGGCATGTCTTTGGAAATAATTTAGCTTGCTGTTGCCGTGAAGTTCTCAATGTTTCATTTACTGCGTTCAACAGTGATGTAAGAGTTTCCAAAATCAAGGCGCTCTGCCAAATTTCTGCTTCCCTCCCTTTGTCTGGTATCTGAGAGCAGCAGTCACGTCCTGCTGCCTACGCATGCCAGTGTGGGAAACACAAACAGGAGTAAAGAGAAATGGTGGGGGAGAAGATGGTGGAAAAAGGTGGTGGCTTGGAGAGAGCAGTGCCTGTGCCCTTTGCAGCTGCCCTTGGTGTGGATCTTGACCAGGGAGCTGAGCACAGTGGTGCACATCCCAGCTCATCCTAGCATGTCCCAACTCACCCTAGCATGTCTCTGCTCATCCCAGTAAGTGCCAGGATGTCCCAGCTAACCCCAGCACATCCCAGCATGTCCAAGCACATCCCAGCTCACCCTTGCTCATCTCAGGATGTGCCAGCTGATCCCAATGCATCCTAGCACACCCCAGCATGTCCCAGCTCATCCCAGCTCATCGTGTCTTTAGGGACGAGTGGGACAGGGCTGACCTTGACTTCCAGGCGGCACGGCCATGCCAGCGCCTTCCCCAGCACACCCTGGGCCCTGTGAAGATCGATGGAGAAGCCATACATGCAAGATAAGTAACACATCAACAGCTCCAGGGGGGTGTTTGACTGTGCCTGTGTTTTGAAGCGCTGCTGATGGTAGGACTGCTCTGCAGATGCCAAGGTGAATGGCCCAGCCCGCTCTGCACGGATGCTTCTTGCAGGAGGCTCACAGAAAAGTCATGCTAAATATAAAGGGCAATTATGGACTACCTCAGCACACTAATAATTGTTATTAAAACTCTTTTTTAATAAAACCTGCCGTGACATGGAATATACATCCAGGAGCTTTCCCTCGCGTAGGAGGCAGCCAGCTGGTCACTGGTGACCATGGCTGAGCGCGCAGTGATGCACCGAGCACTAAAACCGACGTCATTGCAGAGCCTGATTTCCATTGACCCTAACTCATACTGGTTGTGCTCCTGCGGGTTAGTTTGTGCAATTCATTTACTTGCTCTGCGTTCACGAGTTATTCCCTTCATGTTCACTGACGAGAACAACTGGCCCCGCTGGGAAGGGCTGGATTATTCCCAGGTTATGACTGTAATGTGCCACATGGCACACGTTATGGAGAAGGAGAGCAAATCCGGAGTAAACCCAACTGCATGGATGGAGTGGAATTTTGTACCCGCCGGGTGTGTAAGCCCTTCACCAGGGACATGGTCTGTGCTGTCTGACCACATGCAGACCCCTGCACTGGGACTCCCTGAGGACCCAGTCTCATTGCCGTGGTGGGGGGAGCGAGTGCTGGGGTGCTGCCGTGGGAAGCCCCCCAGCAAGCGGGGCAGAGCTGTCACCGCTGGGATGGGCTTGCTCCCAGCCTAACGCCGTCTGGCTTTACTTCTGCGCTGGTAAGACAATCCGGTGGATGGAAAACCTCGCAATTGCCATTGGGTTTTACTGTAACTGGATGTTAACCATGGCCACTTGTGAGCACAGAGCTAATAAAAGATGCAGCCAGGCCGATGCCAAAGGAAGCCCGGGCAGGAATAGGATGACAGCGCAATATTGCAGGAGGTAGGATCCTGCTGAGTCTGGAAGTGTCTGATTTATTTATATTCAGCTAAATTGAAATATTCAGAAGAAGAAAATCTTGAAGCCATACTCTTTCGTCGCCTCTTTTCAAAAGAGAGAGGGATGCATGTGGTGTTCACCAGGTAGCGGTGCTCACCCCCGTGCCTCGGTCCTCACAGCAAGCAGCCTTTTCCAGTGCCCATCCCCTATTAATTCAAGCAGCACAAATCCAACATGAATTTTTTCTCTGATACACTGTGGTTCACAAATTGGATGATGACAAAACCAGATAATTTATTACGAGTATCTTAATTTATTTATTATTGAACACTTTATTAACCTATACACTTTGCTGCCTGCATATCTTTAATGGGTTTATAGTAGAAGTATTCATTTATTCCTGTGTGTGAAATAGTACCTTCGTAATTCACCTGTGGCATCGTAAGATATTAATTATAGCACCCAGGGTCTTCGCTTAATAGTGAAACACTAATTGTGAAGGTAAAACACGTTCTCATTCTGGAGAGCTGCTTCTCTCAAAATCCGCTTGCCATTTCCAGGAGCAGCGACAGTTCAGAGCTCCTTGCACGTGAATGGATCGCGCATTTTTATGAAGTCCAGAATACTGCGTTTGAAGCCAATTTCCAATCCTTTTTGGATCAGAACTGTTTATCAAGACTGTAATAGATATGGAGAAGTGGGTATAGAGGGTTTCTCACCATTCCCATATGCTGTTGGTGGGTGATAGAGGGTTTGGCCCCCACGAGAAGATGCTCTCTTGTAGGGGAAGGTTTCTATAGCTTTGAACCGCCCTGTGCCACTGCCTTGGCAGCCAGCGCTGATGCCCTGCAGCAGGCGAGTTTTGGGAAGGATCTGGCAGCATCACGACCCCCAGGCAGGATGGGTATTTACGGCCGGGTTACAAACAACTTGAGAAAAAAAAAAAGTGCAGCTCACAGTGCAGGCACCGAGGCGGTAAAAATAGTATTGTGGGGAGGGGAACTGTAATAAGAAACACGTTCGGATGGAAATAACTTAATTCTGTCACAAACACCAGCTTAATGTATGCCCTTAAACTCGGAGCCATATAGGTTTCCCTGCAACATCCGCCCGTATCGGGAGGATCTGCTCCAGCTAGACACTCTGGTGCCTCGCGCCCTTCGGTTGCATTGCTTCGCAGCAGGCATCATCATGTTTTAATGAGCCATTTTTCTATTTATCTAATGTCACTGTTTCCCCAGCAGCGCTGTACCCGTCCTGTCCAGTAAAACCCATTATCTCTATTAGGCTGCCGATAGCGCATCGGTGGGATTGCTGGCTCCCTAATTGCTCGAGCACGCTCCTCCTCCCGCTGATAGATTACCCCGGGCTAACAGCCCCCACACCTATTCCCCAGCGCCCCACTACCAGCCAATCCCCAGCAATTGGGTTCTGCTTTCAGTAATAAATCCTAACCTATCAATATATAATAGGCCTTAATAATCAACAGCTATAGACGTTGTCTGCTTCGGGAGGCCTCCGTAGAGCCAAGCATTTTTTATCTGCCTATAATTAGCAGCAGTCAAATCCCGTTTGTGTGACAGGGTGCGATGGTCCAGCCTGTACAGGAATGATAACAGATTTTATGTACATTCAAACATGATTTAATCAGCTGGTCTGACTATCTCGATAATGTGCATGGGTGTAAAAAAGTCCAGCTGGCCTGGGAACGTGTGGGAAACATAAATATTGTGGTGGGCAGTGCTGGAGGGGAGCGTTGCCATCGCCGCTGCGGAGGTGCCTTATTTTTGATAGCGAAGGAGCCATCGTGGGGTAAATGCTGTGAGAGCCAGGTAGGACAGCGCAGGGGCTTTGCTGGGACGGGCTTTGCTTCCGTGTTAGGAGGGGCTTTGCAACCAAGAAAAGAGGATGTTGTTGGAAAACATCCCCAGCCAAATACGTTTAGGTAAAGTAACTGTGCCTAGCCCCACCAGCCGCGGAGGGGGAGGAAGGGAAGGTGCCCCAAAACAAGGCAGTAAAACTATAAAGTTAATGAGGAAACCGTGTACTTTTTTACAGTATAACCCTTTATAACCCCCTCCTCGGGAGCCAGGCTTTCAGGGTAATACAGTGAACGCTATAAAATGGATGTTTAATGTAGCTGGGGGCCAAGAAAAACATTGTATAATTGTAGTAAGCAGCTTGCTAAGTAAAATGATAGCTTTTAAAGGATGAAATATAGCGTAGGTTTTCAGGACTGCACAGGCTCCAGCTTCATATTGCTTCAATAACAGTTTCTTCATTTCACTTACAAATGTATCTCTGAGGAGATTTGTTACAAACATCTCTCAGCTTGGAAATAAGATGCTAACTAGATCTGCTTGCATTATCCATTGTGAATAAATGACCTGAAACGTTCGGTCCTTGCCCTGCTCCTGAGCTAAGCCTGCTCTCGCCAAATTTGTTTGATTTTCATCCATTTTATGCAAACAGGGGTGCCGCCCCGCTGGCTCGCGGCATGGCTGACGGCGTACCAGAGCAGTGAGGGATGCTCACCTAGGATAACCGCCCTGGCTGCATCCACCTTTAGATTTGGCTGGGGGCTCTCTGGGGGATGCTGCGGGCCCCTGGTGCCTCCCAGCCTGCCTTGGTCCCACCGAGACCGCAACTCCACTGCTTCCCAACCCTCGGTGATGCGGTTTGGGCTGGGTTTCTGAGGAAAAGGGGGCACAGGGAGAGGGGCTTGCTTCGGTTTGGATTTTGCTGTTGATGGAGTTAACGTCTTCCCTGTCTCCGAACACTCAGCAGCTGACAGTTGCTATTGCACTTCTGTAAATTCAAATAAAAGGGCGCCTACGGCTTAGCTGTGGTTTATAATATAGAGATTAATATATATTGCATATAATATATATCCTCTTGAGGCAGGAAGCAGAGGGCATTGCTGAGGATGGGAGCAGGGCTTGCTGTGCAGCAGCCAGGTTGTGCTCGCACCTCAGTAACACCAAGGACCACGGATGGGTTTTGGGGCTCCTTTGCCCAGGCTCTCCCCATGGGGCTCCTGATGGGACACAATTTTCCTCCATTGTGTTTCTTTTCTCTTTGGAGGAAGCAAGCTTCACTGCAGTAAGGCAACGCTGCGCTGGTGCCACGGGTGCCTGGTGCCCCTCGCTTGGCTCTCGCCCCTGCTCCCAGGTTAACTGCTTACTAGGCCAAAAATAAATCCAAAGCAAATGGCACAGCAAGCACTGCATGCACACCGATTGCCTGAAGTATTTTCCAAAATATTAGGCAGGCAGTGTGTCTTTGCCCGCTAGCCATGCTGGCTTTGCCATTGCAATGCCCAGAGCAGCCTCCTGCCACGCTGCTTGCCCGTGGCCCCGGGGCTCACCGGGTGGAAATGACCATGGCCATGGCCATGATCACAGCCATGTTTCTATTGTGTTTCTTTCCCCCCTTCCCCAAGGGTCCCCTGGCTGCCCTCCCCACCGCATGCTGCCACACCGAGAGCCACGATGCCCAGCCTGGACCATCCTCTGGCATCTAAAGCTTCTGCGAGGAAAACTATTCAGCTTTCATGGGATATTCCACATTAAAAGGTGATGAGGATGTTACTAGCAAGCTCTGGCTCAGTGAAGCAAGGTGCTGAGCCTTTCTGGTGACAGCTGGGGAGATGGTACCACTGCAGACAACCAGATCCTTTTCAATGCTCTTGTGGCAAAACCAAAGTCTGATATTAGAGTTACAATACTCTCAATTTCTGTAGAAAAAGTGAGCTTCGAGTACAAAACAACCCCCCTTGGCTCCTACTTCTGGGTCCTTTTCAAACTGAGAAAAAAGACACGTACCTCTGCTTTCTGTATATGCACATAATGTGAAATTTCATCAGCCACAATATTTTAGAAGACAGGAATCATGAGATATATCACATGTAAATGGACATATCATCTGAGCAAGGCACCATTTATCAATATCACTTTGAAATGCAGTGGATGATCTGATGGGATTATGTAGATCTCAACTATCTATGGGTGAATGAAATTGGGTAACCTTAGCAACCCCAGGTACATTTGTGCAGCTATGAATCAAATGTCAGTGCAATGAGCTATGCACAAAATAAAGACATAATTCTTTGAAATATTCATAACAGTCTGCAGTGTATTATTTTATAAGTCTCTGCCTATTATGCATTTTGGAAGCCAGCTTTTAAAAAAAAAAGCATTAGCATTTACATACCCCATGCCTGCATAAATGCTTACAAATAAAGCCAACACAAAACATAACCAGCAACTGCAACAACCCTGGGTTCCTCTTCTTAATGGCGGAAAGGGCACCTCCCACTAAGCGAGTGCTCTAGCTGGAAGAACAGCACAGAGGATGGATTATTCATGTAGATTTGAAACAGGACCTTCCAACATCAATTTGGATGAAAACAAAAGTTACACACTGCAGTTTCACTCCTGTTAAAATACATTCAGTGGGGTGTTTTAATACCGGAAAGGTAGGAAAAGCTGGAAGTCTACCTTAAAAATTCATGAAGTCAAGAAAACCTATGGTTTGGGGGTTTTTCATTCAGTTGTTTATGTAAGTATTTTGGATGACCATAAGATACTTTAAATATATACTACATCGTACTTGAACAATAAATAATTACATATGTAGTTGCAGAGACTTTCCATATGCCTGTGCACATAGGCTTGTATCTAGATACAGAAATTGCTCATGCACGCTCCATCTTTTGTTTCCTCCACATTGAAGCACTGAAGTTTTTGAAGTTTCCTGCTTTTTCCCGCATGGAAAGCCATCCCTTTGTCCCGGCATTGGTTGGAGACTATAGTTCTCAGTCTGCACATTTATTTTTAATTAATTAATGGCCACTGCACTGACCCACAGCAGTTGTGATCGCTCACTCCAAGATCAGTCATAAGGACAAGGACGGGGAAAAGGCAGGGCAGGGCTGGGGGCCGCGGGGTCCCCTCAGGACCGCTCCCCCAAGCAGGATGCTCAGGCACCTCCGAGCTGCCTTCTCTGCCTCGGTGCTGCCTGCAGATGTGCTAATGTTTATTTTGTGGTAGCCAAAGTTTTCCTTAAAGCCTGAACCCTAGAAGTTACGTCGATAATTGAGAATCTCAGTTTTCCTTAAAAATAGTTCCTAGTACTTGTGGTCAATGAAAAAATCCCATATTTGCTTCTTGGGCTTCAGTTCCTTCTTGCTTTCCAGGTTCCAAATACTGAAGAAATAGGATTACAGCTTCACAGTCCTTCTCAGCATCACGTGCCGTGAGGTGGTCTCCAATTTCGGAGCCAGGAACCACCCATTTATTTATTTTATGATGCTTTAACCCACCCTCGTGCTTAGCAGGCTGGCAAGCTCTGTGCTTTATTTTTTTTTTTTCCAAACAGCTATTAAAGAATTAGTGTTTCCATAAATGTGTCTCATTCTCATTAAACATTTTCAGGTCGTGCTGGAAAGCTTAGCAGTTAAACCACCCTGAGAATTACAGTGGCAGATCTGAAGCAGGCAGCCCTGTTTATTCAAAATCGCCTTCTCCAATGGCTCTCCCGAACGAGCTGGATTAATTGTTCAGGACCTATAGCACATGCTTCAGTGAAAATAAATTACTTTATTTATATTACACCACTGGTGGCTGTGTAACTTAATTTCATTAGCTCGAACCTGTTGAGAGTGTTCAGATTTCCATAGCAGGACGCACTTGAAATGAAAAGATGCTTTCGATTCTCAATTAACAGAATCGTTCCCTTTCAACTGAAATGAATGTTATTGAAACCAATTAGCATAGACTGGAAAATCTCTCATTAATGAGGGGAGTGTGGGTGAGTAAACAGCAATGAAAAGATGAAATTAGAGAAGAGCCTCTTCTTGTTGGCCTGAATAATTACATGCTTAGTTGCCTAATTGTCTGGTGAAAAGCCTTGCCGTGCTAGTAACAGATTGCCATGTTCATTAGGCTGCAAAAGGCCACCTGCTGCTGAGGCTCATTTTCCTGCAGTCTATATACACGTGTTGCTCCCCGGGGACTGATATTTGGACACAACACTAGCTGTGAAAAGCAAATGAGCTTGCCAATATGCTGCAATATTGTGTCCTTTATGCCAAGATACAGAAGCTTAATATGTCAAATATAATGAATAAAACCAACAGCGATAACGAAGTTTATGAGGCAAGTGACCTTCTAACACGTCCCGGTGCAGAAGTGCAGGGTGCGTGGATGCCGGTCCCTCAATACAGATGTTCCTTTCTGGCCTGGACTGCTCCAAATTACGTAGCACAAAAGATAAATTACAACCGCTACAGCCTGAGCGATTCCTTAGACAATGGCATAATGAAAGCATACAATGTTAACTGTTAAAATTGGAAACAAATGTGAAATACTGAATGCTAAGAAGTGTTCATGAAAACCAGCATTGTTCGTATTTGCTCCGCTGTGGCAATAAACATCAAAGGAGGGAGGCCTCTTTGCGCCAGCCCTTCCTCAGATCACTTCGTGTCTTATAATTGCTATTTTTATGGGTCTTTTAAGCTGGGCTTTATTGTGCGACGCTCTTTGCAGAGAGGAGTCGCCCTGGGCGCAGAGGCGGGGGTTGCCCGGCCCCGGGGGCTCCTCTGCGAGCCCTCACATGTGCGCCATGGGGTCCCACTTGCAAAGGGGTGGGATGGATGGGTGCTGCTGGAGATGCGGCCGTGGGATGTTGTGCGTTGATGGGATATTGCAGCAGAGCTGCTGCCCTTCCGTGGAGGTGCGAATGCAACATGCAAGGCGGGGATCCAGCAAAACCAGGCTGTGAAAACCTGCCCTCTTGCAGTGCAGTGTTTCCCTTCCTAAGCTAAAAGTGGGCTGCTTTCCACACTGAGTGCTCATAAAATACTACAAACTAAACAGGGAAAAAGGACACTGAATGCACTGTTGGCTTTGGAAACATTGACCCTAATTCAAGAAGGCTTGGATGCTGAGGATGGTGCTGCAGCAAAGGGTTCAGCTCAGCGCGTGCCTTCATCCCTCTGGGTCACCGTGTGCAGGTCTTTTACAGCTGAAATTTCTTGCTGGCGCTATGGCTGAGCGAATGAAATCCCATCTTCTGGATGCCAGTGTGGCTGGGAACCAGGACCCTGCCAAATACACTCCATTCAGCTCTCTTTTTTGCTGCTGTTGAGGTGAGGGACAGAATTACTGGTGAACAGAAAAGACAAAGACACTAAATAAAATAAGAAAGGGAGTTGTGAATAGTCTACTAACCTAAGAGTTACTGCAGCACCCAAGCTCTAAATACTGCAAGTGCAGGACTCCAAGCATTTGTGCATCCTGTCTCAAGTGAAGTTTCTTACTGCTTCTAAGTGAAGAGGTTAACAGTTCAACAAGAAACCCAACTCAAACCAAAATAACCAGCAGAAAGCATTCCCACAGTGAGGTTTGCAGCTGGGACCAGCACCACAAGTGGCTCCAGCATCCCAGGGCTGGGCCCTCCACTTTGTTTTCTAAGCATCTCCAAATGCAAGGTGTCTCTGGTTTCTATTTTATTTTTCCTTTTTCACAGCGTTGGAAGATGTTATGCACTGAGCAGGTGACCGAGCAGGAGGAATTGCCAGGGTATGGTAGGCTGGGCAGCCGTGGCTTCTTGGTTCATAGTCACCAGCAAAGAAATCAGGGATGTGTGGATATGAATATGGATATGGATATACACATCTGAGTGTATTATACTACTGCAACAATAATTATTGCCCATATATATATATAATCTAATTAATAATAATTGCATTGGGAGGGAGCTCACTGGTCTCCGCTGTATTACGGAGGATGAGCCCAGGCAGGGACGGGGAGCCACGTCCCCCAGGAGCAGCCCCGCTCCCACGCCAGGTGGGGAGCTGCCCTCCTGCCACATCTCCTGTGACTTCACAGCTAATAACTTCTTCTTCTAGCACAAACTGCATCAATGTTAAAATATTCCACGCAGACAGTTTAAGCCTCTCACAACGGTGGCACATACTGTTACATCAAACAAAACAGCACACGCTGTTGTTCCCACATACCGCCCGTGCTGCAAGGTTTAATGCTACACGGGTTAAACACAAAAGCTTCAGTCGCTATCAGTCAAAGGTCTCGGGTGACAGCGGCAGGGAAACATACGCCGCCGCTTCTGTTTTGCCAGGTTTTTGATTGCTTTTTTTGGAGAGGAGAGCGTTGAACAAATCCTTCATTAATTCAAAGAATGAGAAGATGTGATTAAGAAATGGTTTTATCATTTTAAAAAATTATAATGTGCCTGGCAAGGAGCGAGAAACAGCCGCATGCGGGTGCTCCGTGTGTGTCTGCCAGCCCGCACAGTTGGTCTTCCAACAAAGCACCAGGAATGTGGTTCCTGGTGATGAACCCCTGCTTTGGTGGTCCAAGGCATCCTTGTGCATCCCTGCTTCATGGCTGCCCACATCTTTGCACCTCGTTCCCCCTCTCCGACGTTCGTCCCACCAATAGTGCATTTTTAGTGTTTATTGTAGAAAACTCTTTCTCCCTGGCTGTAGGCATGACGTGTGTTATTTAACTTGACAAATTGAAGTACACGTATTTCATCTAAATTATACATGAAGTTGCCATTAGCCTGCTGAAATTTCTAAGTGTACAATCAGATCCCAATATGGGGAGCAGGGGTGTGGATCTATTTACAGGAAGGAAACAAATGGGTCCTTTCCACCAGGACATGCCCAATCCAATGATTTCTCTGGAAGCTGGATACATAAATGGTATCAGAAAGCTCCAGTTTGCCATTACCAGTTCTGTGTTTCTGAGCCCACAGCCCTATTAATAATCTCGACTTGGGAAATTCTTGCAAGTAAATGAGCCATCTGCAAACCAAATTCAATGCAAACCTTTGTGTGCTTCCATGAATCTTTCTGTTTATTTTGTATTTTTCCATTAATGACTCTACATGTTGAATGTGGTTAAGCAAGCACAAGTTTCCTCTCTTGCCATGAAAAATACTTCACGGATAAAACAGGACAGAAGATTGGGATGCATGTAGAGGTGCTTTTAGAAGTCCCTGTTGATGGGCACTGCCCTTTTCTAGCAGAACTGCCCTTTTGGAAGGTTGGTTTTCACCATCCCGGACCGTGCAGTTGAGCATGTCCCAGTCTTCCTCCCACTTCAGACAGTCCCCGCCACCAGAAACGCGGATTCATGCACTGATGGCCATTTCCAGGGCATCTTTATGTCAATACTAGGGGAAAATCAAGGGAATTAAAGAACACAGAAAAAGACCTTGTATGCTCCATGCTACGGACCAAATCCTGAATTGCTGTTTGACTCTGTCAATGAACAAAACTCTTGCTGAAGCCACTAGGCTCAACCCCCATGAAAATCATCAGTTTACATCAGTTCTCCCTTAGCTGCGGGAGCTGAGAAGTCACACCAGTGAACCAACCTTTTGAGGCCAGTCCTGGGGTGTCTTGGGGAAGCAGGGTCCCCCTCTGCCCACAGATGGTCACCCCGATGAGCCACCTCCGTCCCACGGAGCTGGGAGCTGCCACGGTTCAGCAAAGCTGGGCAGCCTCACACCGGTCTCTCCCCACCACCCACCGCCCAGCCCAAACACCCGCCACAAAAAAACGATTTACGGCTCTACCTGAGACCATCTGCCTACCCAAGCCACAGGTTTGCATAATATTGACAAACAAAATGATAGTTTCATGTTCCTGTGAATGATTTTTATGGCTTTCTCAGGTTTTATTCCATGAAATAACCCAATGCGATTACATTATTTAGGCTACTTTCCAACTGGTTAAATACAATTGACTAAATTAATTACTAAGATCAGTTTTACAACAGATTAGGATAATTTATTGGGCGGTTTGTTGTTTTCCTAATAGTCTCACCTGATTGATGGAGAGGGATGGCTATAAATGTTTTTTACGGCTGAGTAAGAGTGAATGCTAACTTAATCAGGTGTTCCGCTCTGGATTAAGTAAACTCCATGTAACTTGGATAATACGAAGGTATAGTTATTTGTAATGCCTGGGAAAATTTTAAGTGATTAAGGGGAAAAAACTCAGAGAGACACATTCATGTAAAGCAGCAGGCTGAGGACGCAGCACCATCTCACCTCCGCTAAGCTTTGGGCAACGTGGATGTACATAACGGCTGGACCTCAGGGTTCAAACCAGGGAGCCTTCCATTTCTTCTGTATCGTCCATGTGTGGATAAACTGGCATCTTTGGAGACTCGGTCTCTATACCCAATAGCTTTTGTGAGCAAAAATTTATTGTTAGTGACAAATAAACCATGGACAATTAAGAAATAATGACCCAAACTTAATTAAGAAGTTCAAAGAAAGAGAAAACACTTCCTAGCTCTGCAGTGACGGGTTCAGAAATTACATCTATCGCAAAGGTACCACCTGCGATGGGTGTGCGGCAAGGATGCTAATTTGATTGCTCCGATTCCTTTTAATGCAAAGAGTGAATTGTTTTCAGACTGCTGATGATTAATGTGGTTATTGATTAGTTGAGCCATGGTGTCTAATTATTGATAATCCTTCTCTAAATGAAAGATCGAGTGTAAGGAGTGCCAGTTACAGAGCTCAAAATATAAAGTGATTCAGTGTGAAGCCTGGTAATTGAAAGTCAAACTAATCCCATAAATTAAATCACAGCAATCCATAACATTTACCTGATAAATCCTTTTGAAACCTTTATTTAACTTTCAGTGCTCATTGAGAAAGCTGTGGATGCACCCAGAAAGGTGCCCTGTTTTGTGATGAAAGTCTGGGTTTGAGGGTGCCTTTTATTAATACAAAAATATGATTTAATATAATTGTGTATAATAATGACACTGGTTCAGAGCATCTAATCCCATAGCTCTTTTGCTACACCTGAATATATTCTAGAAATTTAAAGGAGCTGGTTATCACCTATACACCAGCTTGTTTTCCAAACTCTCCCTCCAAGCCCTTCCACTGCAAACCAATTATGCTGTAAGTACAGTGGGGGACAAGCAGCCTGTTTGCTTTTCCCAGGGACTCCTGACAGCCCCTGCAAGACTTTTTAGGTACTTGGAGGAAACTGAAATAAAACCTGGAAGAAGTGATCGCATATTCTGGTATGTAAACTCGTTAGACCAATTAAAAGTCTCCACTGATTGATCACCTACTGTTTAGGTAGCTAATTCATACGGACAGCATCCTCTGTGGCCATAATGTTCAGTAATCTAATTAGAGCAATTTTAAGTAGATGCTTCTAATCAGATAATCCTAAAAATATTCCATTCCCCAGTCTCTGAAAATGTCCGGGATTAGGACAGCCAAATTGCTGGGCAGTTTATATAGCGGTGTGAATTCTCCACTATTTCAGTGTAGCGATGGCAGGCACTAATTTTGCATGGCTCGAAAACTCTTAGCACGCACGTCTCCTGCTCCGAGATGGGGCACCAACGGCTGGGGCTGGGGGCTGGGGCTGTGCCGGCAATTCATAAGTTTTCGTTTTGCTGCTTGTCACGCTACCCCTCTCAAACAAGCTTCAATTTGCTGTTTGTTTCTAATCTGATGTTATGGTTTTGCCAAAATTGCATTTAAGGAGCTTAAATAAAAGAAGGCTCCAGTCAGCTACAAGTCAGAGAAGAGGATTTATGAATTCTCGTTAGCAGCTCCGCCAGACCACTAAACAAACACATGCAAATTTTCGTAACACCTGAAATGTGTCGCTGTGCAATATTAAGAAATCTGTATGTCAGACAAATCACATCAGACAGCAACAAACATTTCCTTTAATGCACGGTGTCACCTCCCCTCTGAGCTCCACCGAGTTTTCTTTCACCTCGATGCAAAGCGCTGCCGGCAGTTTCATATTTTTCTTCTATTTAATCTTTCTTCTAAAGTTTCCGCCAGCCCACCTCCGCAAAGCCTTCTTTTGGGGACGGTCCCCATGATTTTCTCCAGTTCTCCCTTTCTGGCAGCGCTGCCCCGTGGGCTGGCAGCTGAGCTGGCGGCTTTGAATCAGGCTTTGGGGGTGAGCTTGTGTTGCGCTATTCCTCCTTCTATAGCCTTTGTAGGCACCACCATTAGAGAGAAATATTTCTTTGGGTTTGGCTGTACATCACCCTCTTCCCCTGCCTGGGCTCCCCACGCTGCTGCATTGCCCCAGCCCACGGCATCGTCCCTTCCAGGTGATTTATCCACGCTGCTTTACAGCGACAGCATCGCTCGGCATGGGGCAGAGACCACGGTGTCTCTTACAAGTATTAGTTTCAACGTACTGAAAGTTTAAGTCTGTCTCAGAGTTTTAGGGCTGAGCTAAAGCACTTAGAAGTGCTTTTCTATTGCCCAGGAGAGCTGTTTTTCTGAATGTTTAATTGATGATGGAAGAGCCGAATGGATCTGCAGAAACTTTCTCCAGTTTCTAAGTAACAGGAAGGCAGCTTAAGCCTGTATATCTATATTTTATCCTCTCTCTTCTTATCACTAATGGTAGTGAGAAATTCATAACTACTGCACTAATGACCAATGCAATCATAAACATCCCACAGTTCTTAGAGCTGCGTGTTTGGGGTGAGGAGCCTGGCAGTGGGTCCACGGTGGCCTCTGGCCATAGGGGCATGGAGGAGATGATGGAGCAGCCCCAGCCCAGAGCCCCTCTCGGCTCTGGCCCCCAGTTTCCATACACATACGCTCTGCAGGGGCTCGGGGCTGCACCCACTCCCCTGCTATTGCAGTGGTGGGCAGAGGAGAAAGCTGGCGCACATCGGGACTTGGACATAAATATAAAGATGCTTTTTTTCCTGGGACCCATTTCCCAGGGTTGTCCTGGGGCAGCTGTGCCCCCCAAGCCCTGTACATCCAAGTCCTGAACACCCAGCTGTAATGACACCGAAAAAGAAATAAAATAAACCCAGAAGATTTCCCAGTGTTTACTGAGGTGCAGGAACATGGTGAACACGTTTCAGAGCACTGGTGCCTGAGGCACGTCCTCGGGTAGTGCGGGGAGGTGATGGGCACCTGCCGAGGGGGGCCATGGATGTCCACCTTAGCAGAGGAAACGTTTCATGCTAAGGAATGATGAATTTATATATATATTTACAATGCTCTGCTAGGTCTCAGACTGCATCACTGGCAAGGCAAGTTATGTGAACTGAAGCTGCCCATTTGGCATCTCCAATTTTTTTTCTTCCGGTGAAAAGGAAGGAAAAGAAGACAAAATAAACAAAATAATATTTTTTAAAGAAAGGGGTTTCTATTTTAAAAGCTACCAATAGACTATGCATTGCAAAGACATTTTGAAAAATACATTCATTATGAATTTGTGTTAAATACAATGTAATGGTCCTGAAATTACAGCTGTGATTTGGTTCTAAAAATTGCCCCATATTTAATAACAGTATAAATCATGTGTAAAAGATTCTTCACACCAAGTGATACTGCTTTACATACACAAACCTCATAATTTGTTTTTATTGAAAAGATTCAGACAGTCGAATGTTATTTATGTTTTTAATTTGTCCACACTACTAAATAATTCCTTACTCAGCGTGCAGCCCCATGGCAAAGCCCTTGATGAGCAGAGCGAGACCCCGGGGCCTCGTCCCCACCAGGTGCTGGCTGCTTCTGGGGGTTTGTCCGCAGCTCCAGCCTCTGGTGTCCCAAGTGCCCATGATGTCCAGGCAGGAGCACGCCCAGGGAGCTCGCAGGAACGGCTGAAGCTGCAGGTACCAAACATCTCCGCTCCTCTGTGCAGTCTGGTATTCGACATACTGATTTTTTTAATGCTGAAATGTGCCATAAGCAGTTGGGCAGGAGGCCACCAGTGGTGGGTGTTGGTGGGGCTGCTGCTGCGGGGGTCCCCAAGGGCCATCACAGCAAAGCATTGCCCGAAGAGGGCAATCCAACCCCATACCTTCCACCAGAGCTTGGCAAACCTACAAAGGGCTTGAAGCACGGGTGAGCAGCGTGCCTGCAGAGAGGGGCTCGGTGCTGCTTGCGCATGGCACCGTGGGAGGAAAGGCCCACAAGTGCCTCCAACACAGCCACTGCAGGGGACAAAAAAAATCAATCTATGCCATGGAGGTTTTAATAAGTGGAGGTTTGACATAGTGCATCATAAACCATCAGCGCTGATGAGCAGCTCTTCATCATGAGCGTCATGTCAGTGGAGCTGGAGCCGCTGATGGGGATGGCAGCCCCAGCCCCAGCTGGTTATCCTGCTCCTGGGGACTGGGGCACAAATGCGCTATGTGCTGCACCAGCTTTTAATGGAGCCAAAACACTCAGAGGGTTGTCCCAGGTCCCAAAAGCCAGCTGGCTTCGAGTGCCTCCTGCACTGGCCGGGCTCCCCATGCAGGGCTGCACCAGGTCACAGAGTCATGGTCAGCACTGGTCCCAGCATCCCGTTGTGGAGCAATCGCTGGCATTACCCCTTCCCACAGATGGACTTCCCAGAAGGGATTTCTGTGGACGCTGGCTCTGTTTGGGAAGAACTCATTGCAGAAAACCCGTTTTGCCCTGAACCAAAGGCAGACCTGCTGAAACCCTGCTGTTGGCTGGGACACCCCTGGAGCCAAGCAGCAGCTGCGCTGCATCCATGCCGCAGCTGGCAAGCTGTCAGGAGTGCAATTTAGCCCTCATGGTTATGGAAACATGTAATAAAGTGTTTGCAGTCCACCATTAAAGCACCACCTTCAAGCCTATTCTAAGCCCTCTAGCACCGTGTCATTACACCTAGAGCACAGCTAAAATTAGAGCCCCTGGGGGAGCTGCACGAAGAAGCAGGAAAAAAAAAAGAAATAGGTGCTATTTAAATATCAGCTGTGAAGTTGTCCTGAAACACCATGATCTCTCCTTGGAGCAGTGGAGCGCGGTACTTGGGCTTGGGGCATCTCTCTGGGTGCCAGACCGGGAGAAGGCTGCGTGCCCTTCTTGGCTGGTCCCACCATGCGCTGGGGAACCTCATAGCATCCTTTGCGTTGTGCTCAGCCCAGGGCTGCCCGGTGAAGGCACGTTGGCAGGGCTGTTGCCTGAGAGCTGCCCGGGCAGGGACCTGTGGGATGCGAAAATGCTGGAGTTTGGGGTTGTTCATGCTTTTTCCTTCTTTGCCCAAGAGCAGTGCTAAGAGTAAAAGCACTTGCACTGATGGTGGGAAACATTTGGTCAAATGCTCCTTTCCCAGGCGCAGCGTCCTCCCCATGCACCCACGCGAGCATCAGCAGGGCATGGGCACCCCGTGCTCCCAACAAGCCCTGCCTTTCTGCTGCCTAATCGTATTAGGGGTCGGGGGGAGCCTGACAATCAGATTTGCCAGGGAGAGCCCCGCGCAGCCTCGGCCGGAGAGTGACACCATCTTCTCTCGGCGCGATCCCCCGCTCCTCGCATGAGCCGCGGCATTGTCAGCTGTGACAGCCTGATTTAATCTGCAGGAAGCTGAATGCCTCTGACCACTGCGCCGAGTCATTAACCTTGACTCGCGTAATTGAATTCAAGGTTGATTGCCTGTGACCCTCCTCGCCGAGGTCCTCAAAATGTACATATTCATTATGAGTCGCATGGCTAAATGGATTGCACAGTGAAAGCTGTAGCAATCAGCCTGCTTGGTATGCGGAGGGCGAGGAGGGCACTAATTGCATGTTAGAGCTGAGGATTAGATTATGAAAAGAGTGAGAAAATGAAGATAGATCCCTCTGACACTGTCAGATTAAGGGCAGCGACGTACAGGAATATGACATTGAAATTTACGGTGCCGTTAAGGGAAGGGAAATTTGAAAGGGGGTGTTGGGTATTTTTTTCCTTAATCCCCATATATTTACTCAGTTAAGGACTATTTAATACCAAAAGCTGATAAATGCATTTTTTAAAACTCTAACGCAGGCACAATAAATTAATGCTGGAATGTTCTTTATGTCTCCGGATGGTTGCTATAAGAAAGGCATGCCAGCCCCCACGGCACCTGCCTGTTGTTTAATACTACAAGTTGTCCAGCCAGGGCCACCACCATGCAAATACCCAACAGCCGTGCGGCGTGATGTGCCCAGGATGCTCCTGCTGGAACCCTGCAGGGATGCTGCCAAAGCCCATGTCAGGCGGGAGTTTAATGGCTGAGCCCCTCCAAAGCCTTGCCTTGGCTTGACCACTGCCAGCGGAGCCGTCCCCAAGAGGGGGTCCCACAGCTGAGCCCCCCGCATGGCTCCCGCCTGCCCCCAGAAGGAAGGGGACGAGGGAAGGTGGCCAGGAGCAATCTGCGGGTTCGCGCCGCTGCTGTTGTGATAGCTGGGTACGATTTTCCTATGTTTTGCTGCAACTCCAACCAGATGTGATTTTTTTGAATTAAATGAAAGTTAAGTACAAAAACATTTTGCCCACAGGGAATTCAGATTCTCAATGTGCTTTTAATAACTGTTTGTAAAACATTTAGGAAAATCTATGGCAACACGTTTAGGGAAAAAAAAATCAAATTATTCTTGCCTTAAGATGTTATTCTGGTATCTAAACTTTATGAATCATCCTGTGTGGCCCCATTTCTACTCAGTAATACTGTGAAACAGAATGGAAGTACACAGTGTTTGAATTTAATCCATGTAATATTTTTAAATAAAGATGCTAATCTTAGCTATTGGTTTAAAATCTATTAAGTACTTTATACTAATTTATATGTCCAATCCTATGTAATCTACACAACTAACCCAAACCGGTACAAATTGATGTTCTTTTTAGAACTGATTGCAATAGATAATCCCCATGTCTGTGCTAGTTCTTTAAGGTTACTGCTCACCTTAAAATCAGGCTTAAAATCTTCCATAAAAATAATGTTTGAATTCAAGCATTTCTGGAGGTAGAAGCTGAACATCTAGATCCCAAACCAAATGTTTTTGAAACATTGCAGGGGCTGTGGTTAGTGGTTAGATAGCAAAGTTCAGGCTGCAAATGGGATAAAAGCTCGTGCAGGTTTTTATCCCAGCCCCAGGAAGTGGAAGCTCTTGGGAAACTTTTCCCCTCTTATTCCCCATTATCATCATTTCATAGGTCGGTGGAGGCTGGGAGCACATGTCGGTGGAAAGACCAGGCAGAAAGCGCCCAGGTGCCTTCACACACAGACGCAACTTGCAGATGATGGGACTTGGTGCAAAACTGCACAGATTTTCCTTGCAGCAAACTTATCTTTTGGGCAAAAAAAGCCTCCTTTTGCATAACAAACCAACCCTGGAAAATGGCAAATAGCATGCAGAGCTATTGGGATCTCTCTGCTTCCCTGCAACAAGGAGCAGAGCTCTTCACCTGGGCAGCAGGTTGCTCCCTGCTAACGGCATGTGTCCCTTAGCTGCCACTCCAGAATGGTGTTGCCGTTAATTTGAGTAAATTCCCAAAGTCTACAGCTTGTGGTATGGTAATAACAACAGGATCATAGGTGACAACACATCCAAAAACCTAAACCGCATGAATTGCCAATGTTTGGGGTTTCTAATATGTTGAGGGTGTAGTTAATGGGAATAACTTTGTGGTTTCAGTCAGAGAGGGCTCTGTCCTGAAAGGAGGGTTTCCAACTAAGTGGTATGTCAGGACCGTTGCTGGATGAGTATGACCAGAATTTTTATCTCCTGCTCATTAAATTACCACCGTGTATGACTTTATAAGCACTGAAAGTCAAGGAAAATCATTGCTGACTGACAATTTGGGATTGCCGGAGAGTACAGGTTACCAACAGCTGACTCGAGTTGAATAAGACTGACAAATTAGTCCTCCTGCTCCCTGGACAAGCCTGTAATAAAATTACTGTGCGATGTGTGGGTTTCTCCCATGCTGGAGGACGGTGGCACCCACAGAAAGAAAAAAATAGTCATTTATTCAGTTTATAAAGTATTCCGATATACAGTAGCACCTTACTCTATAGAGTTACATACATGCGATAAGACAGCTAAAATCCATTTGTCTCCAAAAATTGCTTTGATTTGTTTCAATTTATGAATGAGCTGCAGAGAGTGAAGGAAGTGCCCAAGGAATGTAAATGAAGTGACTGCGCCATGGTCTATGAAAAAGGCCTCTAGACATCTGATGAAGAAAATTTTCTGTGAGGAAACCCGGTTGTTGGCATTTTGTAAATCCTAAAAGTAACCAAAGACAAATAGTCTAACTCACTACTGCTGAAATTTCATTTACTTACCAACCACACTAATGAGGCACTGCAGAGGGACTTCTAATTAGATCCACTTTATTCCTGTCACTGAAATTAATTTATTTGCTTCAGCTTCTAGAACTAGTTTGATATTTTCCTGATTTTTAAGCTAGACAGTGCAAAGGCTAGAAAAGCTGTAACTGGCTCTGATATTTATATTGAGCTTACTGATGGTTGGAAGAGTAAGGTTTTGTCCAAAGCCAGAAGATCTTTATCAGTGTGTTTGGAGCAACCTTGTGATAACCATGAGGATAGGGGATGGTGCAGACCCTGGGCTCGGTGTCCCCAGAGCCCCCCTTTAGGACCAGGGTCTAAGTAAGCAATAAAGCAGCAATATTGTGCCGCTTTGTGAGTTCCTGCCTCATGCATATTCAAAGAGGGAAGAGGCTGTATGCATAATTCATTATCCATTACAATTGCATTATACTATTTATACTATTACTTCAGTAGCTGTTTAAATTAAGGGTTACAAATAGCTCATTTGTTTTCTGCTGGTCTGGCAAGAGGGCTTCAGCTCCTCAAAGAGCGGCTCCGGCAAAGCACAAGGAGGGCTTTGGCCAGGGCGAGGGGCTGGGCGAGGGGTCCCCAGCGAGGGGACCCATGGTCCTTAAAGTTTGCAAACTTTATTTCACGTCCAGCGCCCAGCTGAGGTCTGAGAAGCCGCCCCGAAACTGCTGCTCCCGCTGCCGGGGTTTTGCTGGGCATTGGCTTTCCTCCTGATTTGGCTGCAACAGGCTCCCACCCACATGCAATTAATGGAGCTCCCAGGTTTCCAATCCCCCAGGGCAAAAGCTGAGCCCCATCGCTCGAGGGTCCAGTGGAGAAACTTCCTTTGGACACTCACAATGCCAAATAGATCAGAGTCATGTCAGCACTGTGGCTTGAAACCAGCCTCTTCACACCCCAATAAATTTCAGAGAAATGTGGGAAATCCTCAACTGATAAATAATTGTCAAGTAACTACTAAAAGCCAGGTCTTGATACACATATTAGGACTCTTGGTGCCTTTCCAAACATTATTTTATTAATATGAATAATATATTAACCATTGAACAGTCTGGACTTCATCCAAACCACTCTGTTGTAAGTGCTTTGCTAAGACTTACTGAGGATATTTACTTCTCTAAACAACAGATTTGTATCAGTTTCAGTTTTATTATTGTTTTACTAAATAGTTATGAGAGCATCAAGAGAGGGATCTGAAGATTTTCAAAACAATTTGAAAGATAGTCCATAAAGTGCTTTACGTCTTCAGGAGTTTAAAAGGTGAATTACTGTTCTTTAATAATTTAAAGAAAACCCTCCAGAATGCATTTTTAAATGTATTTCCAGCTAAACACAGGTTCCTGTCCTCTGTTCTCATCACCAGGGGATCACGTCAGGATGAATCACGCTGAGGGAGCCACAGTCGTGGCTGTGTAATCTAAGACAAAGCTGCCAAGGGAAGATCTGCTCCCCAAGGGAGACCCAGCAGGTACCGATGGATGCTGTTTGTTCATTACCATGTACCCAGGTCACAGACCAGTGATGTATCTGATTTAGATATGACTTAAAATTCAATTTCTCAAAGTTTACTTAAAATTACTCAGATTCATGAATGCTTTTACACAGGGCTGTGGCATTAACAGCTGTGAACTCTCCCATCCCATCCAGAGCTGCATGACTCAGGGAGCACACAGCAGTAGGAGAGGGGTTCATTGAAAATCAAACAGGCTATGATTGGAAGCTCTCTCTGAGTTTGCAGAGTCAGGAGATACCCATGCCCTTCCCATGACATTTTTCAGCCAACGTTGATAACAGATGCCAGGAGATCCCAGAGAGCTCTTCTCCCAAACGCAGCAGCATCGTTGCCTCCTGCTGCTCCATCCCTCCTGGCTGACACGTCGTGCTCCCGCCATTATAACTCTTTCTGTACAGCTGCTCCCATGCTTACTGCAACCTCCACCTGCTAGCAAAAGCAAATGTACAAGCCATGCGTGCAAGCACCCCATGAGAGTCATATGTTACACAGAGGACCATAAACAGTATCTCAAAACAGCATTTGTGGCATGTTGGCAGTGCACTTAGCTGGACTCAGGGAGAAACTCAGGTTAATACTCATGCTGGCTAACAGTTCCCAACTGTACATCCCATCCTCGCTTACTTCTCAGGTTATTTTACCCCATGACTACCCAGTGCAGCCGTGGCTTGTTGGACCACCTCAGGAGAGACTCTTTGGAAAGTGACTTGGCATCACAGAGTGTCAGTTTACATTAATGTCCTCTCCATGGCTGTAGATAATATCTTTCATGTCTAAAAGTAAATGTCCTAAAGTTTCCTAAATGCCAGCCATGCCAACACCTATAAGGCCCCCCTTGGTCCAGGTGATGACAAACTCAGCATGTCCATAGATGTTTCAGACCATGGATACGGGAAGAGTTTAACCCACACTGGGCTAAGTAGATGTAAAAGCTACCAGCAGATGACTCCCATTTATAAACCCTCAAATTCATGTCAGAGTTTCATTAACACTTCCCTAAATGTGTTTCTTGCCCAACGGTCCCTTCAGGAAACAGTAATCTACCTTTCACCTCCAGTTCCTCAGTTTCTGCATTTTTCTGCCTCACATGCTGATGGGTACACACCGTTTCACCCCCTCCTGCATCCCAGGGGCTTGGCCAGCGGCACCGTGCCAGGAGAGGGATGGTCCCACCGCGTCAGGGTTAACGCAGCGCAGCCGGAGTGAGCTGCCGGCTCAGGTACGAGCATCCTCTTCCAGACAGCCCATCATCCGCTAATGGGACTTAAAACAGTTGCTGCCTCATCGGCAGGAGCGTAATGATCGCTGGGCAGCGGAGAGACCCATTATCCATCATCCATACTTCTCTTCTGTCTGATGATAATGATTTCTTAGTTCAACAGTAGTGCAGAGGGACCTCACTGCTTTGTGCACGATTGTAGTTTAATATCCTGATCAAGACAAATACAGATTGCATACAGGCTGCAGGGTCGCATACCCGCCACCGCAGCAGGACGAAGATGCGGAGGGTTTCCCTCGAAAACTCGGAGGCTACACAAGATCTTAAGAAAAACTGAGAAGTGCCAGTGTTTTGTGCAGCAGGGGACAACATGTCCCCCCTCCCCAGAACATAACTCTATTGAGATGCGGATTTGCTCTGTAAAGAATCAAGTCAACAGGGAAAGAAAAGAAAAGAAATAAAAGCTCTTGAAAATGTATTCATACTTCCTATTTCATTTTTCTCCAACTGTTATTCTCCAACCTAAACCATTCTATGATTCTATGATTATTGATTGAATATCACCATTTCAATATGTATATAAGTAATCTGATTTAGTTTAAAATACTTAAGGGTTTGTTTCAAAGAGTTAACCAAGGAGATGCAGAGCACGGCACTAGGCAAGCTTTGCTTTATATTAAAATAATTGAAAATATTGGGAAACAACAGATTCCGTTTCACTTGGGCTGAGGCTGGGGCTGCTGGGAACAGCACAAGCATGAGTTTCCCTTCAACGGGTGTTTGTGTGACAAACCTGCTGCCCATGTGGGCAATGCGGCCACCGTGCTGGTGACTGGTCTCACTGTCGAGGGGATGCTTACCTGTCCCAGTACCTGCACCCCTCCCCAGCCACAGGAGCCGCCCTCTCTGCTGGTGGGGAGAGGACGAGGGCACCTTGCCGCGCCCTCAGTGACACTATCAGGAACTTCAAATCCAATAAATGATGTTCAAAAGAAATACAATAGCGAGAGCAGAGCCGCCACTGAAAATGAAATCCCAAAGACAAGTATTTATTCTTCTTGGACCTCCTCGAGGAAAACGGGCACACCAGCAGCATGCTAAACAGAGTGGAGGTTCAGAGAGACAAATGTCCAGGCAGCTTTTCTGTAATATCCATTTGAAAGAAGCTTAGTGCCACGAGGCTTTCATCTCAATATTCCTGAGGCCGGATTTGAAAGTGCTTAAGGTTAAATATTACTCACTCTTGGAAAGAACATCTCCATCTGTCTCATAAAAAAAGCTTTCAGTCTTGGAGGTACTCAGGGAAACTTAACCATAAACATGGTCATCAGAGACTTCAGAGGAAAAAAAATCCTGTAGGCTCTGCCCGAGAAGTAATTAGCCTTTCAAATTCAGCAATGTTTAATCCCACAAAGCCTTATATACAAAATATAATCCGTTTTTTCTGTGGAGCTGAGACGGCGAGTGAGCATGACCCTGCCTGACCAGGCGCTGCACAGCTGGGTCCCGCTTGCTCACATCTGGATATCCCAAAGTGTGGGGCAAGGAGGAAAGTTTCAGCAAACCCATCTCACCCTGAAGGACCCCAGACGGATGCTCCCAATGTGGTCCACGGCCTCGGGATGAAGCCTCCGAGTGCTCCTGGCTAGCTGGCGAGCCACTGCAGCACGTCTCAGAGACCCAAAAGACTCTTGGGCTGCTAAATGCCCAATTCACTTTTGAAAACCAGATTTAAGCAGCTGGTTTTGAACATTTGCGGTAAAAGAGAGACCCGAAATAGCATTGTGTGATTTGGGGTGAAGTGCCCTGAGGCCTGGTGATAATAATTGTAGCACTCTTTAAAAAGAAAAATGACATTTTTTTCAAGGCAGTGAAAGCAGCTGACAACATCCCCAGGGACCTCCCAAAGCTTTCGAGAGGAGAAATTACATCTTTTCAGAGGCTGAAAAATGACAGTGCTTGGCAGCCTGCAACATGTCTCATGGAGTCCCGGGTCAAACGCAGCGTGACGGTGCTGATGCCATGGTCTCATGACTGCCATGTGGTGTCACCAACCAGAGGGACCAGCAAGTGACAAGAAACCCATCTGCCAGCTAGCAATGCCATCATTTATGTCTAATGGTGCGATGGTCTGGAGGAAGCTGGCGGGATGCTCTGCTCTACAAAGTGCTCCTGGTTCATCCTCATGGAAAGAAATATGGTGGGTCCTGCTAACTGGGTGAGAAGTAAGGCTTGCTTCTCTCAGGTGTAAGAGGTGTGATACCTAAACCGTCCTAAGGGTGTCCCAAGGCCAGGAGATGAGGTCTGAAGTATCCCAGTCCTACTGCTCACTGGTCTGTTTGTTAGAATAAAACTAATCTCAAGACTAAGATGCATTTAAATCACTCCTCATTCTGTGTCCTCGAGCGGACTGTGAAAAGCACATTATTCTGCAGGATCTCCTTTAGTTTGTGACCTCTTACGCTGCCATCCTCGCTCCCTGCTGGCCTTCCCCACTGCGCTCAGCCCCGCTGGGCCCCGACATGACATGGAGTGTCTTCTTTAAACCCCACAAAACTCCAGTTTTATGAGATTGAATCAGAAGAGGATGCTGCACTGATCACTACGTGTTGACCGCTGATGGCTGCACAGAGAAGCTAATAAGAAAATCTGGCTTTTAATGTATTGATCGTAGCTATTTGATTACACTAGGAAAAAGGTCGGACAGAAAATGCCAATAATGGTGCAAAACTAGAAAGCAAATTAATGCTCACGGTTCTGCCTCCCACCGGCATGGAAGAGCAATGAGAAGCACAGCATCACGCAGAGGAGATGTTGCAGCGATGTCTCTCCTTCCCACTGTTTTTTCCTACTGCACGTGAAGTAGGGAAAAGTGTGTTATCGCTACTGCCGTGGTCTTGTCTTGTTTAAACACTCACAATCTGTGCTCTGGTCTGATGTGCTCAGAGGTCAGACCACTGAAGTGTGGGTGCTAGGACAGTCGGTGGGGCTCCTCAATTGTGTGCACACAGGAAAAATGATGCCAGAAACCCAAAGCCGGGACTCATTTTCAAAGCGCCAAGAATAGGTCTGAAATAATGGCTATGCTATTCTGGTTTTAAGTGAATCAGGAAGTTCAGAAAATAAAAATACCAAAGAAGTCAGAGACAGACAAGCCATGGCTATCCTTTGACAGAAGGATTATTATTGAGATTTGGATGTTCATCTGGACCTGGCTGTCAACCAACACTCACCTGTACGGGCTTTGTAGCCTGTGTGAAAAATAAATTCAGTGAGGAAGACCAATAAGAGATCTCATAGAAACATACAAAAGGGAGCAAATCAATACCAATAAACTGCTTCAGATGGTGATTAATTAATAGCAATTAATTTTGAAAAGAAGAGGATATTGACTTAAATTGACAGAGGGGCTAACCTTTGAGCAATTCAGAGAAAATGTCTTTAAAACAGAGTGATTAAGTTGTAGAAAGTAATAAAAAGGCTACACTGCCTCTAGGATGAGCTGAACCCAGCTTGGAAATGATGTCAGGAGAGCCTCTAATTAGACGTTGGAGCTTGATAAGGTAAATTGATTAGCTTGGCTCTGCCAGATGGGAGTTAAACAGTCATCTTACTTCTAAATGTCTCCTCAGTATCGGGATAGTCAAATTCCTGCAGATCTTTTAAAAAATGCTAAAAGCTCTGAAATTCTGAGGTGCTACAGCAAGAAAGGCTCCATATCTCACCTCTACCTAGGCCACAGGCATTTCAAAACTTCCTTATTCATCAGAAAGCGAGTATCCAAATTTTACCATCTCATCTGGGCCCTGCTGTTGGGATACAGATTTACAAGTTACTGAAAGCCGTTCCTGCAGGTTCCCTTAGTACGAGGCACCCTGGAACGTTTTGGCAAGCCTTTCCTTCTGGCCCAGGTACACGGGTTGTCTTCTTCAAGGAAGAAATGCCCCAGAGCCAGCCTACACCAGAGCAAGTCTGGATTAATTTGGGAGTGAATTAAATGAATTGTGAACTGATATTACAGACATCAGGACTAAACTCCTCCACTTGCTGATAATTAATTATGATTAGCCGGTCATTGTAGGGCTGAGCATGGCAATGGGTCTCAGCAAGCTGGCAAGGCCCATGGCCTGAGTCAACCTCAGTCTTTTGACTTCTCGTTTTCATGAGAATGTAAATTAATGAAACACTTCTGAAAATGAAAGAGCGGCATCTGGTAGCCCTTTGTGGCAGGGGCAGGGAGACACAACAGCACAGCAGGCCAAAATTATATTTTGAAGATCTTAATTTCTTATCCCCTTTCCTCCTCGGCATTTTGAAGTCCTGGCAGATCATTTGAAGAAAGTAATAACCATAATCAAACAAAACTAATTTCCCAATCTTCATAAAATACATCCCACATAACGACCCTCCGTCACAACAGGATGCTTGGAAATTCCTGAAATCTCCTCCTGCTGAGAGCTCCCCCCAGGCAGGAGAGCCTGGCTGCTGATTTTCCAAGGAAGAGGCTATTTCTTTTTTCACTAGCTTTGCTCTACCTTTATTCTAGAGTGAAACAATGATTCAGAAGTTGGAGGAAACAGTTAATCACAGACACATTGTCTGAGATGCAGCACGCGGGCTTGAACGTTATCTGATCGCTCTGTGGTTTTGGAAAAATAATATTGTTTCCCAAAATGTGTGACGTGCAGAGCAGTTTATAGCTGGTTTTCACAGGTCCGGCGAGCGCACAGCCTCCAGAGCGTTGTGCAAATCTCTGCAAATGGAGCTGTTTACTAACAATATTTCCTAACAGACAATTAAAAGCTGATTTATATAAAACTTTAAAAATAAAGGAATTCTAGAAACGTTCTCGGCTCATTTTGAAACAGCTCGGTTAAATGTCAGCGGATGAAAATATCATCCAGCAACAGGGAGCTGAGCCCTGTTTTGAAAAACAAATAGCAGTGATTGGATTCAGCTGTGCAACAATGGGAACTCTGGAAAAGCCCGGCCAGGACTTCACCCCGAAGGAAGAGCACGCCGGCTCCTGGGCTGCAACCCCGCATTGAGCGGGACGCGGCACCCAAGAGGTGCCAGAGCCTTGTGGAGCCGCCCCAGCCCGCCAGCATCCTTATTCCGGGCAAAATAAAGACATTTTGGTTCGCGGTGATTTAGGAAGGATCCCACGGCGCGATCGGATTTCTCCCTGCGAGCTGAGAGGTTGAAGACAGCTCTGTCTACAATGGCTCGCAGAGCAAATTATTATTGAGACTGAAGACCTAAAATGACCTTGTAGAAAGAAAAAATTGTTATGGAAAGGGAAAAAAAACCACCCCAAATGGGTCTATTGTTAATAGCTGGCACCATTATAAAGTTCGCAATTGGTAACTTATTTAAAGATTATTTTTCTTCAGATTTTTTTGCTTTGTGCAAATCTAACTTGAAAGGAATGCCATTCTTTCAGGCCTCTATCAACGTTTACGTTTGCAGTCATGAACAGCCCCTAAACTTTTATTTGAGCAATAAAGACAATTGCAGAAAGCAGTTCCAAATTCTGATAGGACTTTTTAAAAAACAAATAAACATTCCCTGGTGCGATTTGCAGCCCATGGCTGCAGGACCGCGCTGATGAGCGGGAGCTGGAAAAGCACATTTCTCCAGGCACACCGAGGCGCAGAAGTGAACCAAACCAGTTCTTGGCTGTTCAAGCAGAGAATGAGAAAAGCAAACAAAGTGTGCAGCTCCGAAAATTAGATGAGGTTTTAAAATTTCTCTTGGTATTATTAATCTACAATACTGCCTTTTAGCACTGTTAACCGACATCGTGGGTTTTTTAAACACAATTTAACCTGGCACTGCTCCTGACGACTTGGGAACATTGATTTTTCCCCCAACTCCTATCATAAGCTGGTTTGGAGGCTTCTTCTCCTTGCCTGCAAGTGCTGGCAAAGTAACAGTGAGCCCTCAGCCACAGAGTCCCCACAGGTCATGATCCAGCATCAGACCCTCTGCAAGGAACTTCCAAAGTGGTGGAGCCGCAGTCCGTGAAAAATATACAAAAAAAAACCCCAAAAAACCCCAAAAAAGAATAAAAATGAAACAACAGAGAATGGAACTATTTTAAATGTCAGTTTATCTCAGTTTTAAATATCAGTCTAATTCAGTTTTAAATGTCAAGGCCTGATTCTCCTCCAATTCACATTAAAATGGTGTCAGAGGAGGCGCAGCCCTCCCTCCCACCAAGGTCCCTGCCTGGCTGCAGAGCCCCGGGACATTCAGCCTTGCCCTGCGTGGGGGCTGAGGAGTTCGCCAGCCTCAGGACGGTCCCAGCTCACAAAGCCAGACAGCATCAGCCTGGCTCCCTCCAAACCAGGGAGGAAAAGGAGGTGTGCGTGTGCCTGGTGCAAACTGATGGAGCCCATTGATGGGACACCCCTGTTGACACCAGCTGAAGATGTGGCTATGCCAGGACAAGGTTGCAGGTCAGCGCATTGCTCCTGCGCACCCTGACTGCCGTGGCCCTTTATACCATGTGAACTCTGCTGACTCCCATGAACTCCCAGGAACATATGTTTGATAGCAACTCTATATTTTTTGGTCAAGATTTGCAGCAAAGGGAGTTTTATAATAATATTTTACTAGCTGTAGCATGCATGTTATTATACGGTTAAGAACAAGATAGGAAACATATGTATAGATATTATTTGCTGCAGAAGTTAAATTCCGTCAGTGACCACAGAAATATTTACGTTTATATTTTGTAATGAGAAACTGAATTATAATTACGGATTTGCAGAAGTGCGAGTACAACATCATCACAGCATTTGAAAAAAAAATGCTAATTCCCAATACTACAGCCCCCAGTCAATGTGCATCTTGACAATACAGGGACACCTCACTTCATAAAGCTTATACAACATGTCCAGAATCCCTTTTTTTATGATCTAACTCATGCAAAAAAATTTAATAAAATTGTATTTACTTTTCCAAAGGCATGTGAGTGCACACATGTGAGAGGATATATGGAGAATGTCTCAGAAAGGGGTAAAGATGTTAGACTTCATCACAGAGATGAGTGAGATGGGAACACATCTACCAAGCAGACTGCAACATTAAGTCCTTGGACCAGAAACAGCAACAAAGGTCAACGCAGTCCTTTGACTTCTTGAAAGATGACATCTTCTCCTGCTGAGGAATCGGTAAAAGGGCCTGTTGGGAAATGTGGTGGCAGAGGACACAGAGGATAACTCTGCAGAGGCTGGTCTTTCAGGAGACCAAGGCAGCGGCAAGGCATGTCTCAGTGGTGTGTCCCACCACAGAGACCATGATTGTCCCATGGCCAGTGCCCTGTCCCCTCACTGGGGACACTGGCAGGGGACACCATGCTGCCAGGCCACCAAAACCCCTCACGGAGCTCATCACCCCTGCACCAAGGTTTCTCCAGGGAGCAAGGTGTCTTTGTTTTATCCAGATTTGCTTCATTCTTAATCTGTTACCGAATGAGAGAATGTGATCCTGGTTTGACTTCTGGTCATTTACATTGTCAGAATTGGGTGTAGAGCCAGGAATTTTTCACATTTTGTCTCCAAAATCTCCTACAGAGCCAAATCTTGCTTCTAAGAGAAGTCCTGACCTCTCCAAAGCCCTCAAAGTCAAGAGTTCAGAAAGTGGCTCCTATTACTCCAATTGCCATGCAAGAAGCTAATGTTTTACAGGATAATTTTCATCCTTCAAAACAACATTTTAAATAAACTTATGGATAGAGATATTTGTCGTCAGGCTAGAAGGTGGTTTGATGGCCAGAGGAGTTAACGAGCTCTGGCTCTCCATGGCTTTGGTCACATTAGTCCCTTCTCTAGTGTTAGGAAGGTGCAAAGCCCCTCTGGGATTATTCATGGGGTTGAGGTGTTTACAACGCTTCTCCCATCGCCCAACAGATGACTCCAAAGCCATTCCAGAAAAATTCAGGTGCCCAGCGTGGATTCTTTTCAGAGGACCTGGGAAGCCTTGTGCCAACGGACCACAATGCTACCCGCACTTCCACAGCGTTGCTGACTGAGTGATGATGCCTAAACCATAGGTTTGATGGCCCAGATGCTATTAGAAAGTTTTTCAAAAACACTGTTTTAATAAAGAGAGCTTATTTTTCAGTGCTTGGTCTAAGGGTATGGCAGCAAAACTAAGAATGACTAAAGTAACTAATGCCTGAGCTCTGCTAATGAGCAGAAAAATACTTCGGTATGACTGTCTCCAACAGTGGGTGATGACTTTTTATTGATTAGGTTGAATGGAATTGCTCTCTAATTACGTAAGCCACTGATGCTCTAAAAATGTTAGAGAAAACTTGCAATTGGAGCTACAAGGGAGGTTATTATATAAGCTTTTTAGCACTGGAGGCCAGGATTTCCCTTTTAATCAATCATAATAATTTGGTTTAAAGGACTAATTGAGCACACTTCATTTTGCACACCATTTTGCTGTAGCTGGGTGGCAGAGGAGCCTGGCGCAGAGCGACACAGCTCCGCAGACCACCATGGCTGCTCTGTGAATTATAAGGGGCTAAATTTCTAATGCCCCGGCCACCTTCTTGAGTGGTGTTATCCTACATGCATTAGGGAAGAGCATTTTAATAAGGAGAACCTTAAAAATTATATATATATGTCTAGGTAGAATAAGCTGTCACACCTTCAATGAAGATAACAGATTTGTACATGTACCTAAAATATTCATGCAGACTTTGGAATTTAAGCTTATGGCATAATAGCATTTGCACAATAATTCAATCTAATTGTGTAGGCAAGCTGTAAAACTGCTATATCTCTGATGGTTTACTGTGCAGAAAAAAAAAGGATGCTGTTAAACCTTCTTCGCTGACATCTAATGTTTCAGGTTTTTAAAAATATTGTATAAAGACTGAGATTTATTTCCTAAGATGTTTCATTAATGGTTGTGGCAGGCAGCTGGCCTGAGGTTTGACACACAATAAAATCCATGTCAAGAATATTAAAGATAGTGCAAAAGATAACTATGAATTTACATTCAAACAGGCTTTTGACAAAGCCATTGCAACAGGCTCCTAATCAGGTCTTGAGACCTAGCCTGCCCTCTCTTTAAACCCGTGATCTTGAAAAGGAGCTTTAAATTGGAAATTATTACACATTAAAACCTCAACATGGGCCAGATCGAAGCGGATCGATATCTTGCCGAGCACAATAAATCAGCCTGCTGCTCTGCGGTTACTGTTTGCTGAACATATTTAAATTTTCTTGTAACAAATTAATTCCAACATTTTCTCTTGATTGAATTAGGGCAAGTGTTGGAGCTGTCACAAGTATTTCACTGCTTCAGGGAGACAAATTGCTCGTCTGGACATGGGTAACAAGCCAAAGTGTTGAGTCCCTGATAATCTTTCCACTAATTCTCCATTACAGCAAAATGAAGCCATAAATCACCGTGACAGCTGATCGATGCAAACATTGTTTCCGCCATGATTGCCAGCGCTCCCCGCGGACTCACTGTCCGCTTACAATTCGCCGAAATTACTCCCCGGGCAGCCTCCCCGGGAGCTCGGCGAGCCTCGCACCAAAGGCGCTCCTGTCGCAAAAGTAACCATCTCATTTCGGGTCTCAGCCCTCTCGCCAAATAGCAAATATTAATCAAAACGCCCTATTTAGCTACCAGCCAGGTAATCTTTTAAAGCTAAGACGCGTTCCTCCAGTAATCATTCTTTCAGAAAAAAAAATGAAATTTTAAAACTCCTGTTTTATAAAATATATTTGCGGGAATTTAACGACATCAGGCTCCAGCCCTGTCGCTTTCTCTTAACTAACTGGTGGCAACTTGGATGAAATTACTTGACCCTTTATCGAGTTCTGCTAATGTCTTCTAAAAAAGAAATTAAACCACCCCGCGGCTTGCCCTATGGCAGCTCTCCATGCACATTTAATTCCAGGAAAGATGTATTAAGTAGTTCTGCGCAGAACTAATTCACACGCCGAGCCGCCTGCGCCTGCCATCCACCTGCATAATGCCGCGGCGTTGCCGGCTCCAACGGGCGCCCAGCCGGCCGAGAAACTGGTGAACAAATGGCAAAACCTGGAAAACTGTCTGCGTGGGTTAGCAGCCCCAGTCCAGACGGGGAAATCCTAATGGAGACGGGAGCTGATGCTGTGCTCCAAGGGAGGGAGGGCTGTTGGGGTGTCATTTCATTGCTGAACGGGGATGCGGCGAGGAGGAAAGATGGAGTAAGAGCTCATAGGAAAAGCCTTATTCCCATGCAACAAGCTGTTTGCATAGCTGAGGTAATGTAATAAAAAGGATAAAAATAATGTAGAAGCAGTTCCAGGAAAGCTGTAGATTTACTGCACTGAATGCTTTCCCCACGCGTGTGAGGCATAGCTCTGCACGCCGGGAAAGGTGAAGCATGGCAGAGAGCAGCACAGGGACCCCCGACCCAGGGCCACTCGACGTGGGGTGATGCCGCATGCCCCCCCAGCACGGCTGAGCGTGGTCATGGATGTCACAACCCAAAATTGTCACAGCCACCAGAGCAACCTCACCATCCCCAACCCGCTCCCTCCACGGGAACAAGGGCTTCCCCAAACCCCGCTTTGGGGGCAGCTCGTCCCGGAGAAGGTCAGGAGGGGACTCTGCTCAGGACTTGTGAGCAGTGCGGGGAGCTTGGGGATTCGAACAAAGTACCACAAGTGTGTCTCAGATGTCACTAACGAGATGTTCCCGTACCCTCTGCTGCCTCGCCGCAGCCTGCTGAGAGGGGTGACAACAAGTGTGCTGCAGTGCAAATGCGTCCGACAAGATCCCCGCCAGTGAATAACAACATATTTCAAAACATTAATAATAATCCAGCTCCAGAGCTGGATTATTTCAGATATGCAATTATGCTGTGTTATCAGCTCTAAAACTCCATTGTCACAAGCAGAAAAGGCAATAGCTTTCCACTTGCAAACTATGGGCTTGTTTATCCATAAGTAAAAAATGAAAAACCAGAAAGTGGGTAACAGACTCTATTTCCTCATATAAAATGTAATGTGCTTCACAATGTCGACATTGCAGTCTCTCTGTTCCACATCAGCATGCACACAAAAAAAGCATGTGTTATAAGAAATTACGTGGAGGTGGTTTGCAATCACCGATGTGCAAAAAGAGCCTCTTCCAAGAAGCACGCACTCATTCGGAGCCAAAATTCATCCCCCCCAGGCGCCTACAACCGCCACAGCCCCCAGTTCTCCCCCCACGCAACCATGCCACGGATCTGGGGAGTTCATCGCAGTATTGGATGCGAAGGGTAAAATGGTTAAAATGCATCCATCAATGTCCCCCTCCAAGTAGTTCTCAACCGATCACAAGTTGAGATCAATGAGTGATCGTTAGGGAGGAGGGAGAGACGCTGGAGGTGACCAGAGACAGAGAAAAGAATAACAAACCCCTATGCTGGCTTGGATATGATGGATCATATAATTTAAGGACAGCTTTAAAAAAAAAAAACAAACACTTCTGCATCATTCCCTTATTTGAGACTTCTATATGCTACGAGTTACACTTTGGAAACACTTATTATAACTGAAATACACTTAATTGAGATACACTTAATTGAGACTAATTGAAATTCCACCACCACTACCATAGCGGTAAATTAAAACGGAGGGAAAAAGATCAGAAAGGATGTTTTCTCGACATTGCTAAACTTCAGCTTGTTTTTCTGCTACAAACTGGAGCTTGGGTAATAAAAAGTCTTGCATCTCTGCAATAATTATGCATTTTCATACATTGCTTCTACAAAAGAGAATCTATTATTTAGAGAAACAACTCTAAAAAAATGCCAGTCAAAGCCATTAAGATGTTTTCACTGATGCACCGCACGCAAATCTGATTTATGTTAGTTTAAACAGTTAAGAAATCCCTGAAATAACTTCATTTATTATTTTATTGCCTGATTAATGGTTCAAAGTAGCTGATTTGTAGCTGAAGTTTTACCGAATGCAAAATTAAAATAATAGCCTTTTGTAAAAATGTTCTGTATTTGTTCAATTATGTGTTTAAAACTGAAACAAACATAAAAAACTTCAATAAATATATTTTCTCCCAAGAAATGACATACTGTGGGTTTTCTGTTATTGTTGGGTTTGATGTTTTTGCCTCTAAGGAGGTCAGCAATATGGAAACATAAAGGCCAATTTAATTTGTGCATCTGTGGCTGCCAAGTATTTTAATTCCGACAGCTGTGACTGAAGAGTTAATATTTTACTTGTCAAAATCCAAAAGAAGGCCAGTGAATCACTCTAATTCTCATTAAGAGGCTTCCCCCCAGTAGCACCCTAATTCAAAATAATGAAAGTAGAGACTGAGTGCGATTCTAATACCAGTTGAGACCTATCTTTTAATATTTCTCTAGTGATGGATTAGGGATCGGGGAAATTCATCTCAGATCATAGAGCCTAATTTAATAAGGGATCATTCCAAGAGTATTGCATTTTATAATAATGTCATTTAATGTGTCGTCTTCCATTTTTACTGTCCCATATGTATGCTTACATGATGGTGCCATAGGGATAAACTTTTAAAGAACCAGTATCATTTTTTGTCCTAGGTTCTTCTTAACAAGGAAGTTTATCAATGATATGGTCTATTAGCGAGCTATTATAATTGCGGAGTAGTTAAAAGAAACAGTGGAAGCCAAGAGAATGGTTACACAAATGACAGTTTCAAACCCTGGAGTGAAGGGAAAGGAAGAACATTTAAAAGTAGGTTAAAATCAGATTTTAGTGTCTAATACGATAGTGCCATAACCTGAAAAATGAGGTAACCTAGTTGTTTAAAACGCATGATAATAAAATAATTTTCCCCCGTAACAACATCTACATACAACATTTTCCACTTGCTTGCTTGGTGTATTCCTGTGATTATTTAGGTAGCTCTAATTGCTTGTTTGGGTTTTTTTAATGACTATTTCCCAATGTTATTTTCCCCAAAAGTACAGTGCTTGCCATTCTGCGAGGGCAGCAAATTATCAACAGCTTATATAATGGATTGGAGTTGATTATTGTGTATTAATATTGGGGCTGATAATATTTAATCAGTCATGTTATTTGTATTTCTTGGCATTGCACTGAAGGTGAAATTCTTGGTGATTCCTACAACAACGCCTAAGCTACTCAAGGTCAAGAAACAACCTAACCGCCTAAATGTCAATATCTTGTTATTGGCTATAAGTTGTATAGCTGCAGCCTGAGCTTTGCTTAATCACACTTCTATCGCACAGGGCCTTCAGGAAAAATGGTGTTATAATGAGAATTTTTGTTCCAAATACATTCACGTGATTAAGTCTTTATTTTCAGGTAACAACTCAACGGCTTCACTGCATGGTTTGACAGAATTAGATCAAATACAGACAGCCTAAATAGGAACCAGTTGAGTAATAACCTGCTGTAAACAATAATCTAATTACAGGTGTATTTACAGCATTGAAATGTGTCGTTTGAAGGGGAACACAATTAATACAAAATGAGATTTTCATATTTCCTCTTTCCTTCTGTGTATTTTCATGGTTTTCTTTAGAATATTGTAACTCATGGTATTTCTTGCACTTTTTCTCGTATAACTCAATTTATTATTCTTGTCTTGTCGAAAATATTCTTTCTTGATATTTCTTTTGATTTTCTTCTTTTCTTCTTTGCATTTTAAGTCCCCATTTGTCTGCTGACTGTTTTTATTCTCTTCCATTTCCTCTTCCTTCCATTTTTATTGTTCTCTCCTCAAGTCGGTTATTTCATACTTTCTCAGGTTTAATTTCTGAGTCTTACTGTTTGCTAGTTTGTAAAACCCTCTTTACAAGTTGGAAAAGTTTCATCTAGATTTTATAGCCTAGATTTTTTTTCCTCACCATGTTATCTTTTCATGTGTTAGTGTACTGTTTGTTAAATTTGTTTCTTTTGATTAAATATCCAAAGTTATTCCTCCAGTAGGAATGTTACATATGTACGTCTGGCATCTGGAACCGCTTTAGGGACTCATCCAGTTTGCAAAGAGAAAATTATATTTATAACTGTTTTGAATCAGGGAAAAAAAAGTGTCTGGTTGTATCTAAAATAATTAGAAATGACTACTTTATATTAAAGAATTAGAAACAAAAAAAAAGTTAAATAAACAGGTTTTGAGGACTATTTTTTAACAAATGTTGCCTGTTGAGTCACCTTTTTCAATTTGCACCACTTGTTTTTCCCATATCACCTTCATTACAAAAAAGGTAAAGAAAAAAAAGAGGGTGACAAATGCTGGCAGTTAATACAGGCTGTGTCCAGGGTCATGTGTGCTTTTAATGTTTTCCTGGTTTTAATGTATAATTGATCATTGCTCCTTTCCTTACTTGTACGACTCTTTGCTTAAGTAACGAACATAACTGTACTGGTTTGGTGCAGTGATTATTAGGTGCAGGTACCAACCTCGTATGAACCGGCACTCCTGCACCAGCACCCCGAAACGGCTCCCACACCCGAAATCACACCGAGAGAGCGGGTGAGGGCAGGGGCTGTATTACAAGCCCAAGGAAATCAAGGAGTGTGTGTGGTTAGCGAACAAGGAAGACTGGATGGCACAATTCCTGGGCACTTTTTGGAGCTCACCTCTGGACATGAGCTGGCCAAGGCGGAAGGCTCCTCCTTGGGCAGTGCTTAGATGCTTTTATGTTATTATTCACTGCTAGGAAAGTTAAACTAGTATCAACGGAGTTGCATCTATAACTGGTTAGCTTGGTCTGAGTCCAGCTTGCTAAGCTGCCCATTAAAAACCCAACCGAAACGTGGTATAAATAGCACTATCTCAGTGGGAAAAATTGGCAATAGTTGGAAAATGGGTCCCAGTCAGACAGATATAAGAAGAAAGTATCATCAGAAAGTTAACTGTCTGCCAAAGAATATAAATAAAGGAATGTTTCCAAACTTAGTCATTTCTTGCTTTTCATTTGTTCCCTCATTTCCCCCTTGCCTCTGTCTTTTTCCCATCCACAAGTCCATCCATAAATGCCCATCCCTCCCACCACCTTCTCCTCATGCTATTATATTTGGCATATCTGCTTCTCATCACCGAGCTCAGCCGCGGAGGCTAGCTGAACTCCTAATTATAGACTTGTAGACCATCTCATAGTAGAAATATCTTCAAGAAGACAATTTAGGAAGGAGCTTTCCATGATGTTATCACTGTAGGCTTTCCTTCTTGCCTTATCAGACCCTGACGATACCTGCCAGGGAAGCCAGCTCAGCTCCACCCCACACCAGAGCTATTTCCACCCCATCTCTTTGTATGGGTTCAACCCCACATCCATGCCAGGACATTCCCTTCCAGTTTGTCACGTAGTAGCACAGCTCATGGTTTTCCTTTTGTTTCTTTGTTGCTTTAAATTCATCAGAATTCAGTTTTAATCTAGAAATTCACAGTCAGTTCACTATAAGAATTTGATAGTCAATACTTAGGATAATATAATTGTGCACTTAAGTCTTAAGGCATTTTTCTTTAGTTGTCTGGACAGGTATAAATCAGTCTCAAAAAAAACCCAGGCTGCCACAGCAAATATTCTTTATTACAATACAAAACTGATTTTCAACAAATAAAATATGCTGTTGTGGTCAGTACTCCCACAGATATCTGCTAAAGCATTTGCAGACAGCAGACAGAGGAAAAGACAAACACCCGATGAAGTACATGTTTTAAAGATCAGCCCAATATCACACAAAAACTGTCAATAATTTGCTCTATTTTCATTGGAGTGTAAAAACAACCTCAGCTAAAATCTACCATGTAACAGCCCTCCTTAAGAAGGTAGGGGCTGGGTTTTTTTCTGGTAGCCCAATTTTTTTGAGTCCAAATAATAAATCCTATTAAAAATGTTGATAAAAGTGATCATAGAAATGTAACCAGATTAGTCATCCTTTTCTTTCTGATATCACACTAATATTTTTCATTCTAAAGATACTTTATTAAATATCGTTAACTTTACATCAAATATGCCAAGTATCTAACCAGTGGGGAGTGTCTTAAGAACACAAGATCCTTTTGATTCAGTTTAGAAATGTAGCCTGCTCCTGCAGTCCTCGTACAGACTAAATTCCAGCGTTGTGGGATTTGCATGCACAACCAGGTTAATTTTTATTTACACTTCTGAACCTCATGGCTCACTCCCAAGTGATGGGTCGCGAAAAATGCTGCAGAAGGTCAACGGGTGCAGGTAGAGAACTCTTCGGACACATGGAAGCTCTCTGCTCTCTTCTGTAAGAAGAAGAGGAGGTAGAGTGACGCAGGCTGAGATGCGAGCGCGCGCTGGGATGCGTGCTGCACAGCCAGCTGCTCTGCATGCCCTCTCCTCGCCCGCCAGCGAGAAGCCACTCCAGTGCTAGGCTCGAGATCACAACACATCATCCCGGTTGGAAACCCTCTTTAAATCAGTTTTAGCAGAATCTGTTTCGTTGCCCTACACTTTGAGTATAAAATAAAGACATTGAAAAATGACTAATTCAAGAATGTTTTCCCCTCTGAAAACCCAATTTCAGCCTACAAAGGCAGTGCAGGCTGCGAGGCCCCGGGAGCCAAGGGCACTCTGTGATTATTTGGCTGCGGAGCTGCATGCAAACACACACTATTTAAATACCCAGGGAGGCAGTTTTCACAGCCCTCTGCTTATGGCCAGATTGAGTTTCATATGTAAACTGAAATTCAACTTCCTTCTATACAAAGAAATGTATATGGTTTTGTATACAAAGAAATTTGAAAATAACAGTTTATTTTAGGTACTGAATTACTTTTCTGAGAACCTAGAAATACGTTGCTGTTTAGATTTAAATTTTCTTTAAAATGGATCTCAGAAAAACAGTTATACTTTGAGAAATTACGTTTATGCGAACAGATCTTAGCCACAGAAGGTACTGGCTCATGAGACTTTCCATTTAGTCACAACCCATTGAAATATTATCCGTATGTTGCAAATGAGGGAAGACAGTTATAATTAAATTATATTTTGCATCAATTGTATTTAAAGGACAGCAGTTTGCTGATAGCCAGGATGAGATTGGCTGTTCACGTGTCTATTTGTACAAAATCTGGTGGAGGGAAAAAAATACTACGTAAAGCTGAATAGTCTTCTGTCCTCCTTTTCATCACTGCACATACCCTTTCCAGCAAGGTAACCCATCATCCTCATACCAGGAATTACCTTGTTCGCAGCAGGTACAAGGCCAGACAGATATTTAGTGAGGAGGGGGATGATCCCCATGCCCTTCGCCCAGTGGTGCTCCCTTCTGCCTCCTGACCACACAGGGAGCCTCCAGCTCCCCTAAGGGCGTTTTGGTTTCCCTGCCACTGGGAATTATCGAGACAGTGGCCATTAATGGATGATGGATTAACGGATATCAGAAAATTTAATTTCCTGGTTATACTCTATGATTCTGGTCTTTCTGTAGGGACATAAATGTGCATGAGATAATGATATTTCAAGAGCCAAATTGTGGATATTCCCTTCCACCCTTTTCCTTCTGAATTCACACAGTCGTCAGAGCAGATCTGGCCAGAGGGAAAGTACTGTTAGCCTGTGTGTCATAAACTTACTGTCCAGGCTCTTTCGGGTTGTTTAATTTAGGAAAATAAATTGATGAGTGGGTAAAGTATTCCATGAATACATCAGTGTTTATTTACAACCAATGCAGCAAGTCCAGTTTCCCTGAACAGAGGAAACACTCCTCTTTTTGTCCACGGCTCCCACTCTCTCTCGGCAGTCACAATAAACAAACTGTGCTTCTCCCTGGCGTCGTACTCTGCTCCGGGTGCTTCGCCTCCTCTCCCTGCTCCTCTCTGCTTCTCTCATGTTTTCCCTGCAATGCTGTCACACAGGCAGAGACACAGCACAGCGTCCAGATCTCTCGTCTGTGCCTGTCGTCATGCCACGAGGACGCTCTCCACCCACACACCCCTAATCTGTGACTCATCTCGGTTTCTGCCTACATTTAGGGGATGGCTTCTACTGTTTTGGCCATCTTGTTGCATAAGGAAGCTCAACTGTTTCCTATGCCCATCTGCAGCGAAGCTTGGTTATTGCATCCACCACCTTCAATATCACTGGACTCGCTATTACTGCACCAAGAACACGTAGGTTCCTAGATATAAGACGGCTTCATAGAATTAACTAATTTTGCTATTGCCTGGAAGTTGTAATTCAGGGGTCAATGGCAGTCTGCTTCAAAGAGGTGCTTTCAGTTTATTTATTTGTCTGATCTAGTCTAGTTTTATGGAGATTCAATACTTTTCACATTAGTACTTGTGACCACTTGAAAATAGGCAGTATTACAAGCTTGTTGCTTCTCTGCAGGAGCTGTAGCTGTATCTAATAATTTTATACATTTTTAATGTGAGTCTGTTCTAGAGCCTGTCCACATTTGATGCCTTCCTTGGTGTCCCAGGGCAAATTGTCGGTACTATTGAGCACAAGAGTTGCAATGGACATTTGGTCTTAAATTGTTCAGTGATAAGAGCAACACTCAGACACTAGCCAAGAGCCCTAGGCTATAATTTTCTTAGATCTTTTAAGCTAAACAAGCTTGTGCCTACTCAATAGCTGCACAGAAGAAATCAAGGGAAAATGCAATTTGTGGACAAGGCATTTCTTCTGTGCACAAACCTGATTTTTTTTTCATTTACATTTTGCAGCACCTTTTCTGGAAAGCCTGGCTTGTGGCCTTCCTTCCAGCATCCTCCAGGAGACACGGCTGTGTGCTCCTCTCCAGTAGTAAAAACTGCAAAGCCCTGCTTCAGAGGGCTGCGTTTGCACCAAAGATCTACCACAACTCCCCTTGCAAACAGCAAGACCATAAGTACGTGAACTTGGACCCCAGGAGTGGGGTGGCCGGAACTCCCCCAGCCTCTGGCTGCCAGGGAGGTCCATTCCCGCCCTGCTCTGACCTTATGGAGAGGTGTCATGGGACCACTATAGTCTGGCTGGACAAACTAAATTAACAAACCTACCATCTTGCTGTATTTTCCCAGTGTTATGACTGTCCCGGGATGCTTGTCAGCGCATAGGGTTTTGCCTCCTAAGGACACACAGGGAATAGGTATTTTTCCCAGGTCTTTAACTGTCCCCAGGGAGCTCTCACATCTTCCCAGGAAAATTATGCTGTGAGCAGCAACCCCAGCAGTGGAATTGAGCAGGGAAGCACTGGCTGCTGCAGACAGCACCTTAAGATCTGAGACAGAAGAGTGCTCACCACGGCACTCACCCTCTGTAAAGACATGGGTTAGCTGGAAAATGTACTCCGATTCTCAGTGCATCTTATCTCCTTTCCTAACGAGGAAGAGAATGAGATCTGTGAGGGAGGGGAAGATGACGGGGGAGCAGTCATGCTCACATGCCTCGGGGAGGGATGGATGGAGAGGGGCTCACCCCTGGGCTGCCCACCTCTCCTGCAGCCCCCACCTCCCCAGCAGCAGCTGCTGGTCCCCCCACCAGGCTGGGTCCCCCTCCTGCCTTCTCCACCAGCCTCTGTCGAGATGAAGATGCTCACGCTGCCATCTCTCCTGCACACAGGTTGTCAAGGTGCCTGCTCCTGCTCGAAGTGAGAGCCTGTCTCCCTCCATCAGCAGCGAGGCTGCCTTCTGCTGTCTCCTGCCGCTTGCCGGGCAGTTGTGAGCAGGAGCAAGGCTCTCAGTAGAAGAGGAGAAAGAGAAAGGATACCCACGGGTCCCAGCCCTTGGGTTTTCAAGAGAAGACCTGATGCAGCATGCAGACCTCCCTTGCAAGCCCTGCTGCAGGGCCCTGTGCCTCTCCATCGTGCAGTGCCCTCCATAAGCCACCGAAGGATGCCATGGTGTGTGGAAGGGAACATTTTCCCTTGCAAGGTCTGACGGGAGCGTAACTCTGGGGCTACCGTGCAAATGTTGGGCACCCAAACTGTGCCACTGATCAGCATAAAACTCCTTCACATCGCCCCGCCAGAGGCAGCTGAGATAGTCCTGAGGATTTTGAGTGGATTTTACGTAGCTGATGTGATGTCAGAGGAGCTCAGTCCTTTTTGTGTGCTTTTATTTTGCCTTACTGAACCCAGCTGGAGTTCCCCAGCCACCCTCAGACCAGCTCACGTGTTTCTCTATGGCATTTTAAACGGGCTCGAGGCAGTGTCCAGGAGAAAGGACTGCCAGTGGGGAAAAAAGAGGACAAGAAAAAACATCTTTGGAGGGCTGGGGTGAGGAGCACGGAGAAGGGCTATCAGGAAGAGGCAAACGATGCCACAGGAAGGTATCATACAGACTGGTAGGCAAGACGAAATGCGGAGCAAGAGATCAGTGGTATTTTGGAGGGAGGCTGGGATAACGTGAGAGACAGCAGCAAAGAAGAGACACAGAAGTCAGCATGGAGATGGGAAAATCACATGCAGAACCATGTCTCTTCACCCCAGTAACAAGCGATAGGATGAGAGGAAATGGCCTCAAGCTGTGCCAGGGGAGGTTTAGGTTGGATATTAGGAAAAACTTCTTTACTGAAAGAGTAGTCAGGCACTGGCACAGGCTGCCCAGGGAAGTGGTTGAGTCCCCATCCCTGGAGGTGTTTAAAAGACGGGCAGATGCAGTGCTTGAGGACATGGTTTAGTGGCGGACTTGGCGGTGGTAGGTTAACGGTTGGACCTGATGATCTTAAGGGTCTTTTCCAACCTTAACAATTCTATGATTCTAAGCAAGACATTAGGAATGGTTATGTGAGGTATTAGACGGAGATGCTTCACCTGTGTTGCAATTCCTCTCAAGACACCCGGAGACAAGGGGTGGGGAAGATCTCCCGTAAGGTTATGTCAAGCCCATCCACTGTTATTTATATGAGCTGGGGGATTTAAAAACTGATCCCATTACTTCAAAACTCACCAAAACTTACCATAAACTTCCTGGCCACCTGCCCAGGCACACTGGTGGCCGAGGAACTTGGAGGATGGTAAATGTGGCTATAGAGTTCTGTTGGGATTTTTTTTTTTTTCTGTTTCTTAGCTTTATTAAGAACTTCGGGGAAATAAACAATGTGCAGAGAAGAGAATTAGTACTTTAAAAACAAAACGCTCTTTCCCAAGTGCCAGGTATGCACTGCTGGAGTCCGCAGAAGTACAGGATATATCCAGCACACAGGGTCCAGTGCAGATTTGAGGACAGCTTTCAGAATTTCTTTAAGTAAGTTTTCTTTAAGTTTTTGCAAATTCAAGTCCCTATTTAAATTATGACTATCCCGATTTTATAACTGTTAAAATGTGAAATGGTAAGTGTTTTTAAACATAAATGGCATTTTTGATTACCAACGGCAGAACTAAAATCCTTCATTCTGCTCCAGTTATTATCCTGGCATGCCTGAGCCCCTAATATTAATCTCTGTATCTGCAAGCTATTGCATCAAGTTTTCTGAAATTAGGCAAGACCGAATTTACCGTTTCCTTATTGGCAACACCCTAAGTACGCTGAACCACCACGCGTTTCCCTGCAGTAATGAACCATGCGTGTATGAGCACACAGGAAACAGTTAAAAACAAATGCAGTTCCTGGCTAACGTTAATTTTTATTTTTCCGAAAACTAAGTGGGACATTTACAAAACTTCTGCAAAAGCTTGAAAAAATTTTAAATGTATTCACACTTTAAAGAGCCATAAAGATAAATTACTCATAGGAACACATCATACATAACTTAGCCTGACCTTGGACATATCTTGGCTAATAACAATTGTTTTGAAGTATATATGTTCCATTTATAACAGAAGGCTTAATTCATCTTTCTCCAGGAACAGAACAGCGAGCTGACACTCTGTAAATCCTGCCTTTCCATTGTTTAACTGAGAAGTCTCAGTGCAGATGTTATGAAAGAAAGCTCGGAGGGAAAATTCACAGGCATTTCCCTGGCCCATGAAAATAAGTTCTTGATTACAAGCAAAACGAGTCCATTAGAAATTAATCTAAACTACTTACAACTGAACATAAAATAATTTATGAATTGCAAATGTTTATCTTTCCTTTAGAAATATTGCTACGGTTAAATTACTTTTGAAATTCACACAAAATCCTTTACCTTGGTAGGAAAATATTGTAAACTATTTCTGTAATTAAACTGATTACACATGTGAAAATTTTCATCTGCTTCATATTATAAAGCTGTTTGTCAGCTGCATGAAACAAGGACAAAACCCACTAAGGGCCACATCTTTTCCTGATGGAACGAGCGTAAGACAGAGCTACCGCCGTTTATACCAGGTAAGAATCTGGTCTTTAAAGCCAACAGATCCTATCCGGGAATCCTCTCCTGCAGCCTGGCAGTTGCAGCTGTATAAGAATAACCAAAATCCCACCTGCAGGTACTGGACAAGGAGAAAAATGATCTAAAAAATTACCAGAAACCATACGGATTAGTTAGCATCCCTTTTCATAGTAAGGACGAATGTTGTAGCAATGGTATTTCTTTAAATATTTCTTGGCTGTCCAAGTAATTACGATAATCTAAACCAGATAGTTAAAATGTATCAAACTCAGATAATTCATTCACCTATTGTTTTCTTTTTCTTATAGGTTCTGTACTGTGGTCTTCACTCAAGCAGAATTTCTGCTGCAGTCAACAAAGTCGATGGAAATACACATGAATGTTCTGCACGGGGACAGCAGGGGCAGTTACATGTGGTTTCCATTGTCCTGCATTTAACCTCTCAAAGATATTTTGGGGGAATACTTTATTTACATTTTCTTTATAAAAGAATATGTTTACCTTCTTCCTAAAGATTACCACATGTCAAAACACTTCCAAATCTAAATATTTCATAAAAGAGAATCTGCATAATAAATAATGTATACACATTAAGTAAAGGAATGGCATAAAAGATGTTTTGAGTATTCACAGCTATTTTGTAGCGGGCTGCAGGCAGTATCTTGATTTTCAGCAGATTACCAATCTTGGTAAGTGCTAGCCAGGTTTCTGCTGCTTAAATATTTACTCAAAGGACAACTAAGAGATTTGTAAGTGCGGTGTTGTTAATACAACAGCTTGCACACTGCCATCTTTGCCATGGTCTAAGGGTTAAAGCACCCTCTACGATCCTCCGGCACACTGAGAGGGGCAATCGCTTGGTGCCAGCTCTCATCAGAAAAACTATTTTAGTCACTACGCTAAAATGCCTGCAAGAAAAGCTGTTGTGTCTCTTTCTGGCTGCATCCAAAATTCAGATGCTTTCTAATCACATGGCCAATTCTTATTTTTCAAACACTCTTTCTAGCGTGAGCTGTTCAAATACAGGTTAACTCCACCATCTTGTATAAGCTGCATCTGGTGTTATCATCATCAGCGACTGGCTGGACATGTTCTCCTCCTGTAAGCAAAAGAAAATAGTAGCTCTAATTTGTTCTTAGGGAAATAGGAAGGCGGCAGTGGCCACCTAACATGGGAGTGACGAAATGTTTCCCCTGTTACCGAGTGTGCGGAGCATGTTAACATCTTGCTGGAGCATGGGACCACAGCAGCGAAGGTGCTAGTCAAAGGCAGATGACTGGAGAATTAAAACCGTTGGGTTTTGCAGAGTGCAGGAACTGTGGAGTCAATATGTCCCCACAGACACTGAGTCCTGAGCAAAACTGCCCGCGTTCACCATTTCACAGCGATACGAGATCACTTTATGCGAACCCAGGAAGCCAGAAAGCTTGAGTGATAAGATGCAGGGGACACTGTTGACGTGTGCATTCAAAACACTGAAGGTCGGATGGAAACAACTGCTGACCAGCTTCTCAGCCAGACAGAGGCAACTGTTGTCTAGCTTGTGTCTGCTCGCTGCCTTTTCCAGAAGGTGCAGAATCAAGGGTGACATTTTCAAAGAGCGAAACCCCAGGGCACCAGCGCCGGCAGAGCGAGGAGGAAGGGCAGCACCTGCTGATGGAGCCTACAGCTTCCAGGATCACGGTGGGAATCCCACCTGAGGAGCACCGATGTAGATATTAGTCTGTAACGCATGGAACATCAGCCTGAACGGTGATGCAGCTGAGTTTTCTTAATGCATTATTAAAACTGTTATCTTCCTTCTCTGAATTAACTTGAGGAAGATGTTCATAAAAGATTACACTACTCTGGCACGGTGTTTTACCAACCACAGGTTTATATCCTCGGTGGTTTCAGGGTGGCGGTAAGGTCAAACTGCCCCTTGCTGGGAGCACTGGCCCACGATGAGTGCATTTTGTACCGCCCCACTTCAGATTTCTCACTCAGAATTTTCCCCTGGGTGATTTCCCTGGTGTAAAAGTATCTTGGTATCGCATCAGTATTTAATGAACACCGTGTCTGATGTGCAAAGGCCATGGAACCTTCGTTATGAAGGAAAACATCCTCAAACATCTTTCATAGCTGCAGTATTAAAAAGTTTAACACAGGGAAGAGGAGGGGTAAGTAGACAGGCTCGCAAAACATGATGCAAATCTCCTGTGCATATGTATTTTTTTCCATTATCTTACAGAAAGAACTAGCAACTTGGGGCCAGGGTGACAGAAAAAGGGACACCGGAGTCCGAATTGCCTGCTTTCTGAGACCAGAGAAGCAGGCTGGTTATGCAGCGTTAGCCACTGGAGCAAAGCAGCAGTTCTTCCCTTTTTTATTCTTTCAGCTTACCTTCCCTCCCTAGGAAAAGTTAAGGCTCTCGTATATGAGCGCAAAACATTATTGCTGAAAAAGAGGCTGCCTTCTGCAGCACACAACGAGAGCCATATGTCGGCACGGCATCGGTCTGTGCAAAGCACGGGTGACATTACGCACGAACGATACCGCAGATCCCTGCGAACGCCGCAGGCAGGAGCGCCCTGCGCTCGCAGCCGTTGCCTCCTAGCAGGCAGGCTGCCTGCAGAGGGGTGAAATCGTGCTCGGGAGGCCTTCACAGGCACCTGCCAACTGAAAACAACCATCGGCCTCAAACCGGGGAGGTGCTGGGTTTGCGTTGCTTCTTACTTTTCTTTGTCAAAAGAAGGCACGCTGTTATCACACCGCCAAAAACGATGATAGGCACTGAGGGCTCTGCTGGGTTTGCCATTAAAAATTCAGCTTTTGCCCAGTCAGTAAAATGAGTAATGACTGGCAAAACAGTATAAATACATCCTAAAAGCCAAAACCCTAAATACTCTGCAACCGGGCTAGCAAGATTGACGGTGTAGAAAATTCTGGGAATTTTCTTCATTCACACTAACTTAATTGCCTAAAGAACATCTGGAGAGAAGACTGGCAACTCACGTAAAGCGTGAGTAGTGGCAACTCACATTTCTGAGAACACTTATTAGATCCTCCATCAAAACCAGGGGCAGCTGCCGCTTAAGTACAGAAAAGGTTAAAAATGAGCACAATTTTTCCAGTTCCTTTCAGAACTTTGTTGCCCATCTCAAAAACGCAAAAGTGACACAGATCTGCTGCTTTTATTTTTTAAATATATGTAGTAGGCAACCTTTAAGGTTCGCTTGCACCTGCTGGTACTTCCTAGTAAGGATAAAAAGGCTCAGAAATTGTGAGAAACTGAAAATTCAAGGGAAGAAGCCACAAAATTGGACAAGTATCAATATTTACTGGGCAGGAGTTCGTACAGTGTGTACTGTTACACAAAACACATTATTTATTCCTTGAGTATTCAGCCGCAGCTCACTCCTAGGACTGCCGTACTCGTAAGGGCACGCTGCTGTTGCGCAGAACCGTCGGCTGGACGCCACGGAGGCTCAAGTGCTCTTCTGACGCTGCTTTTCTGAAAGGCAAGTTTAAGTGCAGCGGTTAAAAGCTTTGCCTGGAATAAAGCTGAGCTGCTAATGAACGGTATGAGACATATCAATTTTATACACAGTATTTAGCACACTTCCATGCACTTTTATGCACTGGACAAAACCAGCGTTTTCTTTCTTTCTCCTTTTAAGTGTTCTTGTACGGAGAACTGAAATCTGTGGTAGGAGTTATCGTGGTGGTGTTTGGAGCTTTCTGTAAGACATCTGGCTGCCATCGCACTTCGCTGCTCACCTCACATCGTGTTGCTGTAGAGAGCGAACAAAATGTGGAAACTGCTACTTCACCGAGTAAGAATCTGCGTACGCTCCTGCTGTGAACATGCAATCGGCTCTACGAGGACAGAAACAGGTGTTTACTCCTTCCTACATGATTTATTTGATCTCTTCTCTAAATCCCCTTCTCAGGCCAGTACATCTCCATGTAAATCCCATGCTAAAGTTTTATCTACAGAAAGCGTATATTGCATGTGCACTGGCTGGCTCATGCAATACCCATAATTAAATTTCATGAAACCTACAGGTTTTTATATAGGTTCAGACACTCTAAGAAATAAAATAGAAATAGAAGAGTTCTGGCCAACTTCTGTCAGCCTATAGACTTATTAGGTATTCCAGTCCAAGGAAACCAGGAATGTAAGTATTCCTGTCCAAAAATATCCCGTTAAGACTATTTTATTTTAATCGCAGCTGCGCTAAAAAATACACAGTTGTCTTACACCATCCGATCGTCTTTCCCTGTTACAACGAAAGTACATTTTTCATGTTTTTTTATTACAATCATCTTGAAGACAGACATGCCAATATCTGAGCATATTGTAAAGATTTGAAATTCGCATTGGATGTATCCGTCGCGGGTGATGTTACATACATCAGTAACCTGCACAAGACTGTTAGGCAACTATATTTAAACGAGTTGTATTTTAAACAGAGCAGGTAAGATGTGACAAGTTTATTTGGAGTAGACTGAGAATACTGGAGGCTGTTCTCGGGATATGAACTGCGGGGCCACAATGACCGGCCTGCAATATTAGCTGCTTGTGCACATACTAATTAACTTCTTTATTCGAGGATCAATCGACACCACCGTTAGTTTTATTGACTTTATAATTAGCAGTATCTTACTTTTGCTTGAATAATGCTGTTTTACCTAACATAAAATCTATCATTTCCCGCCCGTTATTAGCACATCGCTGCTGCTCCTTGCAGCCCTCTCCGGGAGGGCTCCCTTCCCGCGGGGGGACGCTGCCCCGGCCCCTGCCCGCCCCGCGGGGACGCCTGGGGCCCGCTCCCGCCGCCCGCCCGCTCCCTCCAGCGCCCGCGGCCGCTCGGCCTCCGCCGAGCCCTTCCCGCTGCGCCGAGGAGCGCTTCCCGGCGGAGGGCGGGCACGGCTCGCCGGGGCCGCCGCTTCCCCCGGCGGGGAGGCCCGGCGGGAGCGAGGGGGCGCCGGGGGCTGCGCTTCGCTCGCCTCCGCGCCCCGCCGGCGGGGCCACCCGCCCTCCCCGCAGCCCCCGGGCAGCGCCCGGCTTCTTCCCGCGCTGCGCCGGGGCGGGCGCCTTCCCCTCACAAGAGCCCTCATGGCGGGCGCCTTCCCCTCACAGGGACCCCCGTGGCGGGCGCCTTCCCCTCACAAAAATCACTGTGGCGGGCGCCTTCCCCTCACAAGAACCCTCATGGAGGGCGCCTTCCCCTCACAAGAACCACTGTGGCGGGCGCCTTCCCCTCACAGGGACCCTCATGGCGGGCGCGTCCCCTCACAGGGACCTTCATGGAGGGCGCCTTCCCCTCACAAGAACCCTCATGGCGGGCGCGTCCGCTCACAGGGACCCCCGTGCGGGCGCCTTCCCCTCACAAGAACACTCATGGCGGGCGCGTCCCCTCACAGCGGCCGCCTCCGCCCCACCAGCCCCGGGGGCGGCCGCCCTCTCCTCACGGAGCCCTCGGAAGAACCGAGGCGCCCCGGCGGGCTCGGCGTGGAGGAGCGGGCCCCGGGTGGCCGGGCACGGCGGGGAGGGAGGCGGCTGCCGGCGGGGAGCGGGGCGCTGCGGCGGGGCCCTGCGGCCCCGGGGGCGGCGGGACCGGAGCGCGGTGCCCGGGGCCGCGGGGTGCGGGCTCTGCCCGGAGCCGGGGGGCGAAGAGGGAGCCGGGGGGCGGCGGGAGGTGCAAATTCCCCCCCCCCCGTTCCTTCCCGCGGAAATATTTTGAGCCATTACACTTTCCTCGATTTTATTACCTGAGGGAACTTGACAGAACTTGTAAAGACACAATTGCTATATAACTTCCACCGGTCTATTTTTCTTCAACAGAAAGCCAAATCAAAACGCCGCGGCAAGTTTTGTGCAGCCGAAACTCAGGGAAACTCATATAAAGCGGTAACGAAAGATGCGCGGAGGTGAGCGGTGCTTCCTCGTCGTGCTGGGCGCTATCGGTTTGTCGCGATATCTACGGAGCAGAAAGAAACGTGCGAGCTCTACAGAAGGTGTAAACACAGAAAAGAAAGAATCTCACCGATGATTTAATATTAACAGTACCAGAGGTGACGTGAAACCGTCCACTAAAACGTTACCCTTTTCAGTCAATAGGTCGCAAAGTGTCTTAAATTCATTACTTGGCACTTATTGAAATTCGTGACGTCGAAAATGGATTAAAAAAGGTGAAGCAAACCTGAGTGAAACAAAATATATTGTACTGACAACAAATGTAATGAAATAACAGCATCTTTTTTTCTTTTTTTTTTTCTTTTTTAAATAACTTAAAATACACTAGAAAAAATATGGTCAATATAAATAATTTTGTTTTCATGGAGAACAAATAGATACAAAGCCCGTCCATACCAAAGTTCGTGTAGAAGAGCTTTCCCTCTGTCTTGGCAATAAGCATGAGGGTCTGATGGCAAACTGGGATAACCAGCACCGACTGCAAGGTACCCCAGGTTAAATAGCTATACGTCTTTCAAATAATAATAATAAAAAAAAAAAAATCACAAGATTACGTGAATAGATACACCTTTATGAGATAAAATGTAAATGTTTGACAGTCAACTATCAATTCACAAGTTATAGCCAAAATAAACTTTGTTCGTGTGTATCAACATATTTTACATGTACCCAGTACCTCTTATTGGAATTTGCCGTTGTGTAAAGTGGCGGTTGGGAATTAAATACTCTCTTTTTTAAAAATTATTTTTTCTTTTGTTTTTGCCCTCAGGACAAGAGAGACCCAGCAAAGGGAGGCACACTCCTGATGCTTTCCGCTCCCCTTTTATTTCAGAGGTGGGACAGCAAAAGACCAACCGAGATTTAAGAGTGGAAAAGGTAGTGCTTGATCTCCCTCTCCCTTTCTGCTTCCCTCCGAGATTAAAAGAGAAAGAACCCAGCCACGTTTGTTTGGTTTGTTTTGTGGTTTTTTTTTTTTTCCTACTAAAGATGAGGGTGAAGTGCAAGTGAATCAAAGGACTCCATCAATGAAATACAAATACATGCAACCCGGAATGCTGCTGGAGGAAGTATCCCGGACAGTTTCCCATTAGAAATTCGCAGAGAAATCATTGTCTCTTTTCTTCCCCTTTTTTTTTTTCCCCTTCTCTTCGTCGTCGTCTTTCTCTCTTCTTTTTGTCGCTATTCCAGACGTGGTTGTTAAACTCAAGTATCTGATGCAACGTGAAAGGAGGCCCGCCTCTCTTATCAAATTTCTTGTATTAAAGTGAACTTCGCAGAAAAAGGTCAGTTTCAAAACCTGTGAACTTCCCAGCTGCGCGTCTAGTTCCTCTAATTCTTTAAATAAGTATATATCTCCCGTCAGTTTCTCCTCTCCCTCGTCTTTTTTTTTTTTTTTCCCCTTTTTATTGAAAAAAGAAAAGCGAGCGAGCCCGGTCACAGCCCCAGGGCGGCGGCGTGTTTCTTGGCCTTCAGGCGGAGGTCGGCGATGCTGGAGTTCTTGCTGGTGGTCTTGGCGGCGGCGGCGGCGGCCACCACGGAGGCGGCGGAGGCGGACTCGGCCAGGGTGGCCAGCGGTAGCCCGAAGGGGGGAGCGGGGAACATCATGTAGGGTGCGTGGGCCAGGTGCGGGTGGAGGTGGTGATGGGCGTGGGCCACGGCGCTGTCCAGCTGCAGCTGCGCCTGAACCTGCGGCACACAAGGGCGGCGCGTGGCGGCGACCCACCCGCGCGCCGCCGTCACGCCTGTCGCGACAACCCCGCTCACCCACCCGCGTCCCACTTGCCTGCTGGAAGGGCATCCGCAGGGCACCCACGTTCACGTAGGGGGCCACCCGGCAGGCTTCGAACTGGCTGGCGGCGCCGATCAGCACCCCTGCGGGAGAGGGCGGTCAGCGCTCGGCGGGGGGGTCCCCCCGCCACCAACACCCCACGCGCGGCCGGCCCCACTACCTTTGTGGAGCTGGTTTTCTTGCTTTCGGCATTTGGCTCTTCGGTTCTGGAACCAGACCTGCGGGGAGAGGCGGGGTGGGGACCGCACGGACGCGGGCGTCGCGGCCGCGCTGCCACCAAGGCGCGAAGCGCAAAACAAAAATATATAAATAAACCCACCGAGAATTAAAACAAAAAAAAAAAAAAACCAACCCGGCAGACAAAGAAACCCGGCTGCGGCACGGGCTGGGCTCCCTCCTCCCGGGCAGCCCCCGCTCATGAGCTCCGAAACGCGAAAGGCAAGGGGGAAAGAAAAAAAAAAAAAGAGTCAAAATATACAGAAAATCGACATTCGCAGAGTGCTCGTTCCAGGGAAATTACTTGCTGAGCCCCGGTTTCGTCTTTCCGCATCGGGGTCCCAAAAGACCTAAATCGCCCCCTGATATCTAATACTGACCGGCGATAATGGGTCTGGATGTTCGCAGCGTCAGGCCCGAGGAGCTCGTGCTCATTAATAAATAAATTAATTAGCTTTATCTTCAAGAAAAACTAAACACCAAAGAGTTTAATGACTCACTTTTTTTGGGGGGGGGGTAATTACTGTCATAAAAGCTTCGCTACAAAGAAGTTTAGGATTTCTCTGTTCCGCTGTGCAGCGGCACAGAAGCGGAATAATTGTCTCATTATCATGATAATCTAATTTGCTTCCACAGAAAAGGCTGCGCCTTAGACGAGAACATACTTTTAATATTGCGAATGGAATTGTTGAAATAAATTTCCAGAATAAAGTTCTGCTGGCTTAGAGAGGAGAGGGGAGGGAGGGAGGGAAGGAGGGAGAGCGCGTCTTAAAACATCCCTGTTTAAAGACAGACCTCTGCACCGCATCTCAGAAGCCACATCCACCAAGCAATCCTTGCCCCACGGCCAAAAAAGAACAACAACAAAAAAAATTTGCTTTTTTGAGGTCTTACTTGCAGAGACAAATATAAATGTGAATTTCCCCCGCCCTGTCATTTACTTCAGCCCAGCAAAATCTGCCCGACAGCCACGGTCGCCCTCAGCCTCCCGCGGAAACGCACGTTCCACGATTTACAAATCAGTGCAGATGCGAGGCAAAAAAAAAAAAATATACATATTATTGCAAAGCGTTTTCCGGAACGATTTAAAGGGAATGGGTTTAATCTATGTAAATCTCCCGAAGTTATTATGCACCCTGCGATGGGGCGTAGCGGGAGCGCGGCTTACGCGCCGCCGCGCTCTTTGTGGAGCGAGCAGCCAGCAGAAGGAAGCACCTCCCTTCTGCATTTTCCAGAGCCGAGTTGAAGCCCCGCAACTTTGTTTTCTTCGGTTTTCTTAAGATTTGCTGGGCGTAAATAGTGCGGCCGCCTCGGCGGAAAAACGGGCGAGTGGGAAAACGAAGGGTCTTTTTTTCTTTATTTTTTTTTAATGACAAAAGCTGCTTATTATTACTTTTTCGGTTCGACGTGACCGCTCTGTTTCTGTCCTTACCCTAGTACAAGATGCAGGGAAAGCCCACAAGGATTGCGCGCATAGTTGGGTGCAGATGGTGGCCTAGGAGCACAAAGATTGAGGGGGAGTATCTGTTACAGCAATACTTTCTAACAGCTGCAGATGTGAGGGGCCTAAAACTACTCCATGTGTTCAAACAAATAACGACCATCGTTCTCCTTTTATTATCGGAACGGAAATACACCGGAGCAGCTACATTTGTTCTCCTCTGAGGAGTCACCTTCCTCCCCAGCCGGGCAGAGCCCGGACCCTTCCTCACTCCTCAGCTCATCCCGACAAAAGTCGCAGAAACCAGCCCAAGGAACCGATTTGGGAAAAAAAAAAAAAAAACCAAAAACCAAACCAAACTTTGGGAGGGCAGCCCGAGGTTAAACGCGCAGGTTAAATCAAAGGAAGCTGTGGCTTCTCGCTACGGGAGAACGCTTAAAATAGCCTGGTTTTAGTCCAGACTTTTGTATTTCATAAACCCGAACAAAGCCGGTCTGTGCACTTCGCTCGGTTTTCGTGCCGCTTCCCGCAAGATTTAAGAACTACGACGAGAAACGGACTGTAAATTTTTTTGCACTTAGCAGTTCCTAATTTAGTTTATGGTCGCTACATCTATAAAGTTAATTGGCACGTCCGCCCGGTGAGCCCTGCGCCAGCAGCAGCCCGGAGCGGCACCGCAGCCCACGCCAACAAAATCCCCCTTGTAGCTTTTGCCGAGGCAGGGATGAAACAAACGCAGAAATGAAATAAAACGCGACAGAGCGAGGGGCAGGGGATTTGCAAGGGGTCCAAACGACAGGAAAGCCCGGGGAAGGTGATTTCACAGGTTTGCCGGGTGCAGGTCGGGGCGGGGAGCCCCCCTGCTCCCCCTGACAGCCTGTGTCAGGAGCGGCGGGGACAGGGCACGGCCGGGCGGGACCGAGCTGGCCCCTTCCACCGTGCACACACACGGGCACCCACGCACACGGGCACGCACGCAACCCCGCAGCCGGCCACGGCTTGGCTACCTGCACCCTGGCCTCGGACAGCCCCAGCCTCTGGCTCAGCTCCTCCCGCATGAAGGCGTCCGGGTAGTGGGTCTCGTCGAAAAGCCTTTCCAGCTCGTTCAGCTGCTCCAGGGTGAAATTCGTCCGGCTCCTCCTCTGCTTGATTTTCGTCTGCCCTTCGTCTTCCATTGCTTTCGCATCCTCCTTGCGGTCCTTCAGCTCTGGGGAGACTGGGCACGACACAGGCAGTCAGACAGGCGGGGCGGCCGGGACGGGGGGACCGCGGGGCTGGGGGGGGCTGCCGGGCTGCCGGCGCCGGGGGGGAGGCAGCGAGGGCGCCGGAGCTCAGCCCCCGGCCCGCCGCTCCCCTCCGCGACGCGGGCGCCCGGCAGCCGGGGGGAGGCGGGCGGGAGCCCCCCGGGGCCAGGGCGACCGGGAGCGGGGCCTGTGCGCCCGGGCCGCGCTAGGCCCGCCTCGGCCGCTGCCTTTCCGGGCCCCGCCGCTCGGCTCCGGTAACCGCTGCCGGCGGGGAGCGGGGCCCGCACCCCGGCCGCCGCGCGGAGGGCCCGCACCGAGCCGGCCGGCGGGAGGTCTCCAGCCCCGCCGCCCCCCCGGGGGAAGCGCACCAACAGGTCCCCGGTGCGCTCCGCCGGCCAGCGCGGCCCCTCCGCGCCCCGCGCCCCAGCCCGCCGGCTCCCGGGGATTTTGTTTTCGTTGTTGAATTTTCCGCCAGAGACGCGCCCTAGGCCGGACCGCGGGGGTCCCTCCGCGGCCCCCCGCGGGACCTGCGCGCCGCGGCGCTGCCCGCCCGGCCCCGGCCGCCGGCTCCCCCCGCGCCCCGCTCCTTAGCCCGAATTTATTCGTTAGCCCTTTCCAGGGATGCTCCGGCCGCGCCGCGCTCCGCCGGCAACGCTCGTCCGAACAAAAGGGCGGCGGCGAACCGCGGGTCCCCGCGCAGCGCCGGGGACCGGCCCTGCCCCGCCGGCGGCCGCGGAGACCGCGCTGCTGCTCCGCCGGCGCGGCCCGGCTGCCTCCCCGCAGCTGCCGAGCGCGGCGGGCGGCCCCGGTACGGGCACGGCGGCCATCGCCCCGGCGCGGAAAATACGCGGAATTTCTGAAGAGAGGCGCCCGGCGGGGCCGGGGCGCGGAACCGCACGGCGCGGAGCCGGGGATGAGCGGCGGCCGCGGGGCCCGGCCCCACGCGCGTCCGCGCCGCCGAGACCCGCGGGAGAACGAAGGGGCCCGCCTGTCCGGGCTTTCGTTGGCAGCGCGGCTTCCCGTGGGATGCTGAACGGGAACGGGCCGTGTTGTGAGCAAGTTAAACGCCTGTTTAAATATTTTAATACAAACTTCGAGGCTGGCCGCATATTTCCCGTAATTGGGAAAACATGGAAAGCCGCCCGTGAACGCCTATCGCAGCCTCCCCGGGAGCGCGGCCGCCGCCGAGCCCCTTCCACCCGCGGCCGCGGTCCGCCTCGCCCGGTGCGCGGCCATCGCCCGCTGCCGCCTCCGCTCCGCGCGTACCGACCCCGACGGGGGGAAGGAGAGGAAGGGGAAGGAGAGAAGGGGGAGCCCCCCCCGGTGCCGCCGTTACCGTCGCTGAGCTTGGGGGTGGCCGCCTCGGCGGCTCTCTCGGCGGCGGCGGCGTCGGGCTCCCGCGGCGGGGACCGCCCGCCGCCCGCCCGCGCCGCGGGGCTGCCCGCCTCGTCGCGGCCCGGTTCCGCCGCGGTTCCTCCGGTCTCCCGCGGTCCGCCGCCGCGCAGGGGCCCGCTCTCCAGCACCTCGCGGTAGGTGATGAGCTCCTTCTTCTCCTTCGCTTTGGGATCAAACGACTTGGAGACAAACGCCGTCAGCTCCTCCATGGCCGCGGCTCAGGGGCGCGCTGCCCCGGCTCCCCGGGCGGGCATCCACGGGGCGGGGTGGCGGCGGCGCCCCGGGCCGTACCGAGCGGAGCCGTGCCGAGCCGTTCCGAGCCGTGCCGCCCGACGTGCAGGGCTCTCGGGGTCTGATAGCGACGCCGCGATTGAAGTGGCACTATTTATACTTTGCAAAGCCTGCCCCTTGTTCCCGGCGAATTACCTCCCCTCGGAGCTCTGAATGGACCCCTTCTCCGCCGCCCGGCCGCGCCGCCCGCCGCGGGGCACTGCGGCCAGGGCACCGCCGGCCCTCCCCGCCGCCCGCCGCGCCTTGCGCCCTAATTAATTTAATTAAGCGCGGGCCCGTGAGCCAGGTCCCGGGCGAGCGCGGCGAGGGAGAGGGGCCGGAGCTGCGGGGGAGTGGCCAAGGCGGGAGGCGGAGGGGGGGGTGCGCAGGCTCCGCACCCGCGTACCGCCCCGCGGGGGTCGGGGGGGCGGCCCCGGCGGGGGGGGGCGGGGGGTCCCCCGCCCCCCCCGCCGGGGCCGCCCCCCCGACCCCCGCGGGGCAGAGGCGAGGGGCTCTTCCCCGCCGGGAGCCCGCCCGGGACGCGGCGCCGAGCGGCTCCGTGGAAGCGGCCCCGGGCGAGCGGCGGGGGAGCCGGAAAAGTTCCTCCGTGGACGCCCAAATCCACCAAATAAATTACCGGCTAATTGACAGTGACAAATACAGCCGTATCGTTAGCGTTTCCTCATACGGCGAATTGAGGCATCAGATTAGAGCGAATTACGCTATTTATTGCTAATATTGTTTTTCCTTTGTTGTTTAAATCCCATTAAGAGAGTACTTTTGTTGACAGAAGTCGTCTCTTTTACACCTTTGCTAGAATTCTAATAAATTATTCAAAATTGTTTAACTCTTGCTTATGTATTGATTTTTCATTTGACCTTTGGAAAGATGACTTTACATAAAAGAGCGTTTATTTACTCGAGCAGGTACGGTATCGAGGATGGAATTAGCATTTCTTTAGATCCAATTACACACGCCTCAGCCGCGATCGGCAACGATTTACCGTGACTCCGTTTCAGGCAGCGGAGCGGGTCGAGCCGCCGGGGAACCCGTCCCGCCTGTTCCCGCTCCGCCCCGGGTGGCATTTTCGGTACCGGGGGCGGGGGGGGGGATCGGACACCAGGGTTCCGACGGGAACAGACCGGCTGCCGACGGGAAAGACGATCGTCAGCGGCTCTTCCATCCTTACGTTTCGTTTATCCTCACGCAACACTTCGCGATTCCCGTGGCGGGGAGCGTGTGCTCGGAAACTCGCGTTAAACTAACCAAATTCGTCAAAAGACAGAATTAAGCCTAGGGATGAAATCGTTTCGTTGCGTTTCTCGCCCTTGCCCGGTGGAGGCTGAGCGCGGCCCGGGACGTGCCCACCCCGCGGCGGGGCCGCTCCCTCCCCCGGGCAGAGCCCGGCCCCGGTGCGGTGCCCACGCCGCGGGGGGAGCGCTGCCCCTTCGGCCACGGGGGCGGTTGTCAGTGCCGGGAGACACCGACCCTCGTTAATCGCTTCGAGCTGAAACGAGAAAACCCTCCGCGCCGCTCTCCCCGCGGAGCCCTTCGCCCACGGGGGAGGCGGACGGCAGCGTGCCACCCCGCCGTGCCGGTAAGTCGTTGCGGTGGTCGCCACGCTGCGCCCGCTGCAGGCAGCGCGCCGTGGGCTGCTGCAGCCGCCCAGGGGCAGCGGGGACCCCGACCCCCGGGGCCGGCGGTCACGCGTGGGGCGTGGGGGGCTCGCCCCGCCGGCGCGGCGAGAGCACCGCATCGATGCCTCGGCGCTCGGCGGCGCTGCCTGGCCGCCTGGATGAGCTCGGCGCTGGCTTGCTGCTGCCTGCCCGCCGCCCAGGAAGGCGCTGAGCTCAAACCGGCAGCCGCGGCCCGGCGGCGTCTCCGCTCCCGCGGCGCGGCCTGGCCGCTCCGCCGCTCAGGTAACGTGGCGGGGCCGGGCACCGAGCCCACCCCCGGCAGGGACGAGGCAGGGCGCCGCCGGCCGCCGTCGCGGGGGGCTGGGCGCGCCCTGCGGCCTGCTGCCGCTCCCCAGGGCCGCGGCGCGCTGAGGGGACGCGGCGGCCCCCGGCCGTGGGCCGGGTCGGGGGGTGGCGGGGCGGGAGCGGTGGCCCGGGCCCGGCCCTGGCCGGGCCGGGCCTGGCCGGTGTTGCCATGACGACGCCGGGGCCTGGCCGCCGCGGGCCGTGGCGGGGCCCCAGAATGGGCTCGGCCGCCGGGTGCTGCGGCTCCAGGCGCGGAAGCGCTGCGGGTTGCTTCCCCTCCCGGGCCTCCCGCCCTGGGCCGCGGGGTCCGGCTGGTGCCGGGCTCGGCTTCCCGGCGGCCGTGCGCTGCCGTGCGCTCCGGGGCGCGGCGGGGAGCGCCGTGACCGGCCGAGGAGCGGGGGTGCGTGCGATAAGCCCGGTCCCAAACGTGCCCGCCTCTCCGGGGGTAGCCTCGTACCGCCTGTGCGGGCAGAGGAGCGGGCACCGCCGGGTGCTGGGCGGAGCGGCGCGGCCAAGGCCTTCAGCTGCCGCCGGCAGCGCCCAGCAGCCGGCTGGGGGGCAGAGCCGGGCCCGGCCGTGCTCCTCCCGGCTCTGGTCGGTTTCCCGCTGCAAACCGGCCCGGAGCTCTAGGAACGGCTCTCTCCTCGGTCTATTTCAAGTCTATTTCAAGTCTCTTGCCTCCCGCTGTCTACTAGCAGGGCCCAGCTGGTGTGAGTAGGGAACACGTAGTGTCTGCAGTGGATGTTACTGTCCCTGGCACCTGCCCTCGGAATCCACCTTATATGTTGATTCGTAGGGTGATAAGAAGAAATTATGTGCGTAGAGTCGTACTTTCCCAGCTCTTGTCTCTGAAAGTGTGGGTAAAGAAGGTACGCGATTTGCTTTCTTCTGTATCTGCTGTGCTGTTTCTAGCAGCAGTCCTTTTAAGTATTTTCATTTTATATTTCAGCTAAATATAGTTCTGGGTGCTACTTTCCCAGACATGAATGAAACTTTTTTTGTGTGCAGTTTCTGTTCTAATGATCTGAGACAAATTTTAAATGTGTTCTTTTAAGTGGTTTAGCATGATCCTATAGGCCGTGAGTGAGGAAGGTATTTAGAACCTGATTTAAAAGAAATACCAAAAGCTGCATCATAAAGTTCAGGTAAACATAGTTGGTCCCTAAGCTTATTCTGAAAGTGGGTTACTTGGAAGAAGTGCTGATTAATTAATGCCCTTAGTGAACTTACTTGGGTTGATCTAAAATAGGAATGTTTGTAGTTCTTACTGCCTTCAAGTATGGAAAATATAGTTAGATGGTGGAAGGCCAGTTTGTAGAATTAAGAATTATTGAGCAAAAGATGGCTTGTGGAGGCCGGCTCTTAGTAGATGAGCACCATACTGGGGTTTGAGGCCTTGGTTCAATTCTCCGCTTTGCTGTTGGTGTCCTGGATGACTGTAGGCATGTGATGTCTCCTTGAGCCTAGTTTTTCCCACATTTAACTTTGAAATCTAAAGATTTGAAGCTGAATTAAGGAATACTGTTACTATAAATTGCTCATTCATGATTTTGAACTGAGACAAACTTTCTGCAAGTTCCAAATTAATGATTTTGAAAAATACCGTTGATGTAACTGTTGAAGAGGACATCCTTTAAGTAACCAGAAGACAGTGTTGTGGTATGTTTGGTGTCTGTGGATTCTGGTTCCTGTGGGAGAGATTGTAAGAAAGCGACTGAATTGTGATTCTTTGATCTCTGAACTTTCTTCTGAGGTGACCAGCTTTGGTAGCTGTCTTGGTAGATACGATTCAGGTGTTCCTCCTGTAGTGACCCGGAAACTTGGCAAAGGGAAGGAGGCACCACTGGATAAGTATGTAAAATCAACAACAATAATTCAGGTTGCTGCCCTCTTAAGAACAGCCACCTTATTGTCTTTTCTAATTAAATCTCTTCTTCTACTGAGAGCAATTTTTCTGAATTGTAGAGCGGGGAGAGTTTCCACATAACTGCAGGCTTGGTGGAGGTAGATACAAAGACACTCCTTGATCTGTACACACACAGAAACTGTCTGAGAGGGACTTCTACCCTCTGCCTGTTTGTGGTCTCCCTTTTTTTGGGGAGCAGCGTTGCCATTAGTAACACTATGACTCCTACTTATTAGATAGCGAGCATGTTTGTCAAGGACTTAGCATAAATTTTACTCCAGTTAACCTTGTTTTGTGGCTGAAGTTCAAGTAGCATCTCATCCTGACTTGTTAATTCTCTCCTATAGATGGACTTGTGCAGTTTAGCAGGAAAGAAGGGGATGCTGAGATGGTTGCAGTATATTTTCCATCAATGCCCATGTAATGGCTTAGAATTTCTTAAAAGATCTTGTTTGTAGAGAAGCAACATACACTGTGCAGGTGGTTAGTGATTATTGCAAGTCAGTTATAATCAAAGTCTCTTAGTAACAAACAAACATAAATTGTTTGGATTTGACGCTGACCAAATGTGGTGGTTATTTTGTCTTCGTCACTTCTGGCTGACTATGTTAACTAAACATGGTATTGTTTAATTGGATGCTGTGCTCAAGGTGTAGTCTGCTGCAGTAATGTTTACTGGATAACAGTCTCTGATTAAAAACAACCAAAAGATAATATTTTCTTACAATCTACAACAGTAAGTACAATAATAATTTGAAACTCAAGCTTGAAAAAATGTATTGCACACTTGAAATAATTCTAAAAATCTATGAAACAAGATTGAACAAAGTCAGATCAATGAATGTATGCTTCTTACTACACTTGAAAGTGTACCTTACTCTCTTTGAATGGGTTTTCTAGAGAAGTCTGTTTGTTTCCTAAGTCATCTATGTTTTCTTTACATTGTTACATGTAGGGTGGGAGGTTACTTAGCTGTTTGCAGGGGAGCTTGATAGCACTGTTTATAACTTTGCCAAATGTAAATAGTTGGTTTGAAATTTTTTATGTTGGTGTTTCTCCTGGTGAAACACATGTATGAGAGTGCGCACTTTGTTTTCCTTTAAACCAAAGTGTTGCAGCATCAGTTTTCAGAAACAAGACTTAAACAAATATTAACTATTTAAAAAACAAAGGTCTGGAGACCTGTCTTTTAGATACTCCCAACATGCCTGTGCTCCAGAATGGGGACTTAAAATTTATCAGGTCCACCTGTTAGTCATTCCATTGAAAAGCTGTTCAATTTCAGACTAATTGCAAACCTTCAAAAATGTTGAAGTTCACAGACATTCACTAGAGTCTTCAAAAATACTGAAGTAACTGATTAATTTGATGATGATATGTTCTAGCTCAGGCTTCAGCATGGGTTTCCATGTAGCTGTTATGGGTCCTCATATCTTGAGACAGCATCTTCTGAATTCTCAGTGTTCCTTTGCTGTTTGACCAGAGTAGTTTGATCTAAATTCAGAAGTGGGAGAGGGAATGTGCTAAGAGTGGATGAGAACGACGCAGGGGGAAGGTTGGGGCTGGATGATGGAAGAGAATGAGCCTCACTGATGTGATGGTCAGGAGACCGTCTCCCCGCAAATGCCTGGGATGTCACCCAGGCTCTAAGTTCATCTGAAACCATTCATTTGCTGTTGGTGCTTGTTAATATGCCCTTCCTTCCTCCGATTCTCCTCCTGGTATTGCTCCATAGTCAGGATGAAAGCCTCTTGTGTCTCGCCAGGCACTGAAAGCCATCCCTTCCACAGTGCCTGCACCTAAAGAGGGGTTGGCAGAAGTTTATCTCCCATTGCAAATACATATGGCTTAACACTTCTGTCTGAGAAATAAGGGTAAGGAGCCTTAAAAATGGGGTTCCCCATAGCTATAAGGATGAATTCTCTTACGTCACTCTGTTAACTCTACGGTACAAGTTTTTGTGGTGGATCTACAGACTTTGTATGGAAACAGTCAGGCAGGAAAAACCCATGAGATTCAGCATATGATGTCATGTAATGAGTCTTATTTTTTTTCTGTTTGCCTTCCCCCCCCCCCCCCCCCCCATTATTTTGCTAGTTAAGGTTCCCTGAATGATCTTAGTTCTCCTCTGTGATCGGTAGGTAGTATTATACAGTCCTGTTTGAGGAAATGGTATATGGACCACTGTTGGCTTGCCAGAACAACTCTTCCATCCATCAGGCTTCAGCTGGTGTGATCAATCAATGCTGGCAATCCCTTTTCCCAGGTCTGTTCAGGAGTATGGAGGGAGTAGGCAGTAATCAGGGAGAACACTAACCTGTTATAGGTCTTGATAACTGACTACTCTCAAGTGTTTATAAGAGCCATCTTTGCAGGAGAATGTGTGTCATGTACTGAAGGGATGGTCTAAAGACCCTGGTGAAGGATAGCGTCTGTCAGACAAGTTTGGCTGTTGCCTGTGTGTATTTGAGATATCCCCGTAGGAGACAGCTACTAGGGCTCAGCTGCACAAGTTGTTCCAGGATCAACAGTCTCCTTCTGGCAACCTCTTTTCCAGTGGAAACTCAAGAACGTGTAGGGCATCAGTCACCTGTGTGCCTTTGTCCTGTAGCTCATCTGTGGTAAACCCAGTGCTCCTGGAGCTCCTGAGACTCAAGTATGTGCAGGTATGCTGTAGGGCTTGTCCCCTAATAGGGAAGGGCCATGGCACGTAGTTCTTCTGTGGTCCTGAAGACACAAAATTGAGATTTACATAATACGTTTCACTAGTTTTATATGCTGCTTAATCCAGTTATATGTCCAAATGGGGAAGAAAGCCAATGGCAAAAAAAGGAAGTTAAACAACAGACGATATATATGTTGAAGTGTAATGTTCTGGCTCATAACAATATCCACATCAAGTGGCGAATATCTCGGCAGAAATGTCTTTTGTACTCTTTGTTTCTCTGGTCTGTTTCATTAATCTTGCTGTCATGAGCTGTGGTCTGTGAGCTTTTAACTTAAAATCTGTGTGTTGTAGTTGCATCTTTCAGAGCAGTTCAGCTTATTTTAAGTTTGAGATTCAGGTTCATGTTCATTTGAAGATTATTCTATCAGTATATATATGAAGAGCTTTATTTTACTGTTCAATAACTGTTAGTACCTTGGAGCTCTGTAAATCTTCTAGTATGAGGGGGGAAAGAAACAAAATGACTGCACAAGATGGTGTGTTGATATAAATTGGCATTCCTCTACAGAATTGTAAATTAAGGTCATAGTTCCTTAAATGAGATAAAATAGTCTGTAAAGTACTGCCTCTGTCTTTTTCAAAATCTATGCGGAGTAACTGTAGTAAGATGGTCGAAATAACTTCATTTAAAAAAGAAATTCTCTTGTGAAAAGAAAAAAAAAAGAAAAAAGAAATTCTCTTGCAAATCTTGCAATTTGCTGTTTGAAGTTGAATATTTCAAAAACGCTTTGTTTAGATTGTTAGCTGAAGGACCAATTCTGAAGTGCTGAAAACAGAAACTATTGATAAGTGAAGTACGCATACGGAGGGATTTACTGCAGCAAAGCTTAGCAGCGACTAATTTATAGGCACTCCTGGCTGCAGGAGTGGAACTCATAGCTCCGAGTTGCGTGCCGAAGAGCCATCTGCAATCCACAGAGATTTGGCTACATAGGAATGAGTTTACCTAGCTACTGTTTTGATTGTGGCAGTAAGTGAACTCTAGTGAACATCAAAGACAATCCAGATACCTAAGGGACCATCTTGTATTTTGCATTAAACTGCTGTTGGATAAAATATGGAAACTCTCCTTGAAGTAGATGCCGGGTCCAGAACTTGGCACTTTCCAGGAGGATGTCCCTGTGCTTGCTGTAGCTTCCTCGCCCTGGCTCCGGGGGTCTGGCAGTCCTTAGGATGAGCTTCAGCAGCGTGGGAGGAGCGTGTCTCAAACTGACAAACAAACCTGCATCTCTGGCATAGTCTTCAAATTCTGCCAAGCGCAGCATTGTCTGTATGTTTATTGTACTTTGAATGTAGCTACCTGAAAGGCTCCCTTGGGAAAGCTGGTCACTGACTTCGCAAATCCCGTGCCTGCTTGGGTGTTTAGATATATCGGTGTAGGACTGTAGCAACTATGATTGTGTGCAAAACAGTTTTAGCTGTCTTGGGAACTTGAGGGTGAAAATATAGGTTTAAGAGACTTTGTCTGTGGAATGAAATATGTTTGGGTTTTTTTTTTTTTTTTTTGCTCAGTCATGCCTTGTGATCGAAAGGCCTAGTGTAATCAAGACTTGTATTTGCATGTAAGCCTTTGGTGAATTTAAGCATAAACAGACTTAATGATGAATTTCTCTTTTGTTCTGTTTTCCATCTCTACCCTGGAGACTGGGGTCTGCTGCCTGGGTGATAAAAGGTGTGAGGAAGGGCAAAAGTTTGTATGCAGAAAATGAACAAGTTCAACCTGTCTATGCTAGAAATATGAGGACCTGTAATATTTCAGTGTTGGTTAAAGACAGATGATATTGTGGCAAAATATATTTGTGATCTAGCTGTTGATATGAATGTTAAAGAATTATGAGTTCCTGTTTTCCCAGCGCAGAAGTAGCTAGGGAGCCTTGAAATAACTGTTTGTTCTTGGGAAGAGGGGCTGTTCCTAACTGCCATTAGCTGAAGTGTGTGTGAAGAGAGGTCTTGAAGTCTTGGGTGGATAGAGCTGATGCTGCTGGGACAGAAAAACAGTTTTAAAGCAGTATGCACTTTTTGCGGCATGAAAAGTCAAGAAATACAACATTTCTTTACTTGTGAAGCAACGAAACTGATCTTTTAGAAGTTCCAAATGAAGGTGATAGTCTTTGCAACAATTAAATGAATGGCAGGCTTTCCCACTCCCCGTTTTTTTCAAATCTGTTATCAAAGTCTGTAAACTTTGTCCAAGTAAACACATTGGCAATCAAGAAACATTTCTGACATTTAGTATTTATAAGTCTAATTTTGGAATAAAGCAATTTAAAGTTGAGTGAATCTCAACTGAGAACCAAAATCAACTCTAGTTTAAATTAATTTAAAAATAACTTCCTAGAATTTTTTTTCTCAATGGATGTTTTAATTATGACAAGTAGGACAAAAATGTACATTATTTTAATTGCACAACCTAAAAACACATGAAGTGAGTCACATCAGTAGCTGAAATCAATAACTGTATTCTATTGATTGTGAGTATTATGCATCTTCATTTATAACTGTAAATTAAACATATTAAAGATGCTGTACTACTGACTGCATAGCATCTCAAAGTGAAATATCAGATATTAGAAGTGTCTTCTACATTACTCCCCAAATTCCTGAAAAATTAATATCCAAGGCAAAAATGTAAAAATAAGCTAAAATGAAAATATGTTCTGATGTATAAATGATTTTATCAGTGCATTTATCTGTTTAAATGGTTGTGAAATACCCTGTGAAAATTTACAACAAATATTTGATACTGGAATAAATCAATTCAAATTTGCTGACAATGTAAATTTCAAGTTACTTGGTAATGTGAATTTGTTGACATCTTATATTAAAATCTTGATTTTTATTTTTGCATGCAAACCAAATTTTCTATTCACATGATAACTTTTTAAATATGATATAATGATATGTTTATTTATGCACACGCACTATTTTTTTTATACGTATAACAATGTAATGTAGACACGAGACTTTCTTACAGTTTAGAATTTCTGTTTTTACATAGTTTAAAAATGGGACGTCGCTCCTCGGACACAGAAGAAGAGAACAGAAGCAGAAGGAAAAAGAAACACCGCAGGCGTTCGTCTTCAAGTAGCTCCTCAGACAGCAGAACATACAACCGTAAAAAATCTGGAAGGAAATCAAGGTCAAGGTCACGGTCTCGAGATCTCCAGTCTCGTTCACATTCTTATGAGAAAAGGTGCATTTATAGTAATTTACTGTCTGTTGCAGTTGTCTACAAATCGGGCTCTTTCACGTTATGGTACAAAGCTAGAAGTGTTTGAATCCAATGTGTAGTCAGTTCTAGGTTGGAATTTTATAGCGGAGTTTGCTCTGAATCTTGGAAGATATGGCAATATTTTTTTCTTATATTTAAAGAAAAAACCAAAACCACCACCAAAAAAAAAACCAGAACACCTTCCCCTCTTCCAAGAATATGAAACCAGTGTATATGCAGATCCAAAGGTAACTTCCTTATTAAAAGAAACAAAAACCAACCAACTAAAATAACTTTTTCTTTCTCCTCCTTCTGAATAATGAATTGCTGATTTCTTTTTGAAATATAATAGTTCATATATTAACGCCAGTTTGAAAAGTAGTTTCATTCAACTAGTTATAGACTATTCTGTGTTACTTCTTTCTGTTGTAATAAACCAAGTAGGTCTTTCCAGACAAGGCAGACTTTCTCAATAGAAAGACTTGGGGTGATTTTACAGTAGGTCTATATGTTTGCTGTAACACTTGTTTTCACCATTATTCTTGCTATTTTTTCTGTGTACAGAATATCGTAGTCAGCCAGGTATCTAGAACACAGATCATGTGGCTATATCTACCAATTTTTTCTTGACCTAACACTGTAATTCCTTCATCAGAGGCCCCTTTCAGTACCTGACCTTTATAGATAACCTGGGTATCTCTGTCTGACTTGCGGTGATCCTGGAGTCAAACTGAAGGTGGTGGTCAAGTTATTAATAAGCAGAGCTCGAAAATACTCATTGTGTCTAGCTGCACTGTAAATATATTAGAAACTGCTCCTGACAAAGCTTTCTTTAGCTGGCAGAAGAGTGTGTCAATGAGGGGCAAGTTGGCTGCTTGTGGGGGCTTTCTTATTTGTTTATTTCCATCCCCCTTTTCTTCTGTTCCTGCTTAGCATCTACATACAGCCCTTAGGGGACACAGTGAGATGACTTGGGCTTCGATGCCAACAATATGCTGATGACATGCAGCTTTATGAATCTCTTTAGTCCAGTGCAGGCATGGCTATCTCAGAGATAAAAACAGAGCTTGAAGGGAGATTAGAGTCTGGACGAAGACCAGTTGACTTAAATTGAATCCAGAAAAGACGAAAGTGTCTGCTTTTAGGATCTAGCTGGCACCTTTGCTTTGCCCTTAGTTCAGGGCATTTGCTCCTGGCAGTTAAGTCACTATTACACGGTGGGGTCCTGCTGGATTCATCCCTGGCCCTTAGGAATCAAAAGCAGCAGTCTCCAAGATTACTGTTCTTCATCTTTCTTTAGCAGGAACATTGCATTCCTTTCTCAGATGAAGATCTGTTCTTTAGTAGTTAACCTATATATCTTTTCTAGTTTGTACTACTGCAACACTACTTGTATGTTATACAGCACCTTTTCCCTTATGCTGCATAAGCATATATCACATTGACTACATCCTGAATTACAGAAATGTTTCTTATGTGGTGTTATATTTTAATATTACTCAAACATAATAAAGGCCAAAAATATGGAGGTTCTCACAAGGATTGTAATTGTTATTTGGTTAGCTGTCAGGGAGACGGATATTGAGAGGAAACTTTACAAAAGATTAAGAATTGGAAAGTATTCCTCCCACCAGTTTTGGGATTGGTTGGTTTAATTTATGTATTTAGTATGTATTATTTCACCTTTCTCCTATGTGTATAAGAATTTATTCTTTGAATAAATGGAATGGGGAGGTTGGGAGGGAGAGGGAAGGGAAAACACCATTCTGACTCCTGACTGAACTCAGGAGAAAACTTCCAAGCTCAGATGGAATAAATTAATATTGATTATTTGATTACTAATTGTACTTAAAAAAAGGGGGGAGGAACTGTCTACATCAAAGCAGGGAAAGTTGATGTAACACATCTGTAAATTTATATATAGAGAGATACATAAAGTATTTTTAGGTGTACATAATTTAAAATGCATTTTTATGTTTACATTTATGAATGTACATAGTATGTCTGGAAATAATTGTATAGAGCAGCAATGCAGAAATTAACATTTTATGGTTTTCATTTTTAGCGCCGGAGTTGTAGTCCTTATCCCATATGGTGTATTTCTGTGTAAATCCTCCTGAGAACGTAGGTCTAAATGTTTCTGTAACCTTAGATTTGGCAAAGAGGCAGTGAGTTCCAATGAGCTGGTCATGGGACTAAAAACCGTTGAGAGCTGGGTTGTGTTCCTGGCTTTGCCCTTGAGGTATTGCATGATTTGGGGTAAATCAGTTAACTTCTGTTTCTCCCTCTGCCCTTTTTCTGTCTTGAGATGTATATTTTTAGAATGTAAGCTCTTTAAGACAGGCATTGCCCATGTGTATGTGAATTACTTATTACAGTGTAATAGTGGTATTTGAGGCTTCTACAACATGTTATAATACAAAAAACACAGGTTTGTATGTCCCTTTTAAGTAAACTGTTAGGTTTTTTGTTCCTGTTTGGTTTTTTGTTTGGTTGGTTTTTTTAGAAGCAGTAGCATACTAATAGCATGGTTTTGTTTTAGACGCAGACACAGATCAAGCAGTAGTTCTTCATATGGTTCTAGAAGAAAACGCAGTCGTAGCCGATCGAGGGGCAGAGGAAAATCCTACAGGTCTCAAAGATCGAGATCAAAAAGTAGAACAAGAAGGTAAGACTCTTTTCTAGGAAAAAGAATTATTATTTCTACTGTAAAAACATTCATTTAAAATCTCCATATAGTTACTGAGTTTGGAATATACCAGAAAAAAATGGTTGCAAGTGATTGTCTAAACTACATGTCACTTGAAACTCTTCCTAATTTGGAATCTCCATGCTCTGCTTTTGATGTACTAAATCTTTAAATTACACTGGTGGAACAGTTGGTTTTGAAGATAAGTTATATATTTTTGTGTTTGACCAAGTGCAAAAAACATTAATAAATCACCTTGGTTTAACTGTAATAATCTGAAAACTTCTTTTGGATTTTTTTGATTACTGATTTCTGTAACTCCCATGCATAACATTGGCTCCCTGAAGATCAGACTAAACTGTTATTTTCTCATCTGTATTTCCCTTGGAAAGAGATGAGTATTTAGTTATGCAAATTTTTCTTAATATTTAGAGATATCTATGGTGCTGAAATTTTTGATAAATTGGATAGTGACAAATGGATACTTTCAATAATAAATGTAATTTAAATATTTAAATCTTAATCAGATGTCGCAAATTGTATTATAAAATCTGCTTCCTACTTTTGTAATTAAAAGAAGCTCAATTTTTGTGTGTGTGTGTTTTTCAATTAAAAAGTTTAAATAAAGTTTATCCCTGGATATCAGAATTAGTGTTAGCATTTTCTATTGAATTTAAATTAATTATTGAGTGTATCAGGCAGACCAAAGCTTTTTTGGTATGTGTTTACAGATCTTCAGCCAGGTAATTTTGTGTACCTGTACCAAGAATGTAGTAAAAGATGTCATTTTCGTTTACCAAATCAGTAGAGCTGTTGCCTCTAAATGTTGAAAAATTGTTGTTGCAAGATGTGAACGTTTGGCTTTCTCTTATTTGTATTCTCTCATGACTTATTCACAGCTGTTCATTAGAATAGTTGCCTGGACACTTATTGCTGCAGTGCCTTTGTAGTAGCAATTTGGTTATTTAAACTGTCTGATCTCTCTTTGAGTATACTTACCATCTGAGCTGTAGACCCCAGATAAGCTACTACGCTGTGTGTAGAAATATTCCTGTGAATATCCACTGTTTTGCTAACAAAATCAGTTTTAAAACAATGAGATGTCAAAAGAATAAGGTGAAAATGAAGGTGTTTTTCAGTATGTCAGATACTCAGTATTAGGAAATATGATAACCTGATTTAAACATCTCTGTTTTATTGTAATAAGTATAAATTGCAGATCTCATTAGACATAGTCTAATAGTCATCTTTTCCAAGGGGTTTACTGATGTTAATTGTCATTGCAATATATGGAAATTAGGCACCTAAAACTTTAAAAACATGACCACTGTTTATTTCATTTTGTGCTAGGAAATATTGTGTATCCAATATTTTATGTATAAAATATACTAGCTTTTCAGTACTATAGCTCTGAAGGTATAGCTGCAGGTCACTTTAAATGATATTACTATTCACAGACATGGTTCTTCAGGGAAAATATTTATAAATAACATCCTAAATTATAACAGAAGTGTCTTGGCATGTTAAAAGCATAAAACTAAAATGTTAAAAGCATAAAACTAAAACCAACAGGACACATTGAATCCTTTCTTGTAATTTTTTCCAAGATTGCTCTCTGCTGTAATGTTACACTGAGAAGCCATGGATTAATCTTATTTCTGGAGAAGAGTTAAATAGGTTGCAGAAAGCTGCTGCTAGAGGCCTGTGTTTTCCCTGTTGTTAGCGTTGAAGCAGTCGCAGCAATGCTAAATAGTTCCTTTCTTTGCTATCTCAAAATCTGTCTTGTGCACTCGATCGAAGGTATGAACAGCTTTCCTGAGAGGACTGAGTACATTACGATTCTTCAGGCTGGAAAAGAGATCGTGGGGAAAGAGGGAATGTGATGGAGGGGTATTAAAAACAAAACAAAAAAAGGTGTGAAAAAATGCTTATGGAATGAGTGTTTCCTATCTCCTCCAATGTAAGACCTGGGGCAGGCGTGAAGTGAACGAAGTCAGCTGGTGGCAGATCCTAGTCAAACAAAAGGAGATGGTTCTTATATATCTCATAATTAAGCTGTGGAAGCCCTTGCTGTTGGAGGTCGTGGATACCAGAAGTTGAAATGAATTAAAAAAGCAGTAAGGCAAGAAAAATCCATTCAAAGCTGTTAAATGTGAAGAGGTGATATTTGTCTTAGGAAATGTATGTATTTGTAGTGCTGAAGTGGAATTTTCATAAGAATTTGGCATTTGTAATCTGTTAATTTTTTTTGCTTTGGGGTAAGGCAGCTTATTTTCATATGACTTGTAAAGGTAAGTACTGAAGAAAACACTTATGTAAACTAGGTAATAAAATGACCAGAAGTAACTCAGGCAGCCACCTTGTGTTAGTGTAGTAAAGAGTGCGTGCTACCCACTAAAGTATTCCTGTTGATCTCCAACTTCTGAATTGCCAGTGGCAGGGAGTAAAATCTACCGACCCAGCTGAAAAGCAGCAATATGAGATAGAGCAATGAAGTGAGGATCATCTCTGTGCTGCTTGGATTTGTAACGCTACCTTTGCACCTTCAGAGTACCACCTTTAGGACTTGAGCAACTGTGATTCCGCCCACCCTGCAATGGAAATGGGACTGACACTAGAAAACTAGTTTCATATTGGAAGTTAAGATCCATTACATGGTATCTTTAAATCACTGGATTTGTTTTTGGTGTAAGTCATGCAGATGGCACAAATTCTGTATCCCATAATGTCTTTTCTCCCCACAGTCCCCCATCAAGTTAAGATATTTTGTTTTGCAAGGTAGTGAAAATGCTAATAAAAGCATACGTGGCTGCAATGTAATTTTTTTTTAGTAACTTCTCTAACATAGGTGTTTTATTTGAGTGTGTGATTTACAGAGCTCCAACTGTGTAAAATACTGAAATATCAAGTTCTAATTTGAAAAGTTAGATTTTTATAATGACATGTTTTAAAAATATTTTGAGTAGGTATTGTTTGTAACCTAAAATCATTTTTTTGTACTTTATTTTAGAAGATAAGAGAACTTGTGCATATTATAACTATTTTATTTTAGATGCATTTTTTAGAGTCAAAAAAGTGGGGCTTCCTAGTAATGCTATAAATTTAAAGCTGTCCTACAGCAAGATAGTACAATGCAAATATGACTTAATAAGATCACAAACTGAATTTCAGCAAAACAACCAAGATTTACATTAAATTAGGAATTTTAAAACCGATTTAGTTTGTTTTACTGAGCATTTGCTTAATAACATTTCGCCTTCTTGCAATCTTTTTAAAGACAATAATTCGTCTGTGAAATGCAGGCACATCCTCAGTAGAAAAATTGAAAGCAACAGCTCACTTTCTGAAACCACACATATAGTGATATAAAGAAATATTTCAGCTCTACGAAATTTAATAAATCATCCCATTTCCTAATTTGATCATATTAGATGCTGATGTGGAAGAAGCATTTCAAATACCATCTCCTCATTAATATACATCAGTCTGGGGAATAGAATGGAATACTTATGCAGAGATGTCACAGTTACTGTTTCTTAGTTTACTAAGTGGAACAGGTTGATGTGATACTGGGTGCTATTTGTCAATGTCTTGCTAAAATGGTTTGGGTCGAGTTATGGAGTCCAGAAAGACGGCGGCTGATAAATCAAAAGTGGATTGAGTGGACAGGAGGCAGTGATTGATACTGTGACAGGATATGAAGAAAGGAATCTTGATACAAGCATGCATGATATTGAATATGAGAAGGAAAATGGCCCTGGAGTATGGATATTATTCAAGGAAATGAGAATAATAATATCATCTTGAAATTATTGCTGGGTGAAGATTAGGATAGTTCTTATTAGAATATTATGCTTCCCTGGAATGGAGAAACTCAGATTTCATATAATTTCTATGTGGATAGAGTCTCATTAATATTTTTTAGAGTTTTCACTGCAATTGTTCTGCAAGTTAATCGTATATGAAAATACTTACTTTACATCAGAACTGGTAATGCAAATCTTTTAATTCATGTACCGTTAAAGAGAATTAACCAAAAGATGTTAACCTTTATTCCTTGATTTCATACAATTCTGTGATTATGGAGTATTTCACTATAATTGCCTTTAAATATGCAAGTTTGTTTTTATTGTCCGCCAAGTGTTTTTGGCTTTTCCCTTTACATTAAACTGAAAACTGCTGCCTTGAAATATCTTTAACACAGTTCAACTTAAAGACTGACACAATAACAGCTACTACATCTATACATATCTACGAAGACAAAATATCGTGTGTGTAAAGTAATCCTGTTTGTAGAATTGATGCCTTTGGACTGTCACTGAAGGAAGGGTTTGATCAGTGTGTTGGGTTTTTTCCCTGTGTGTGGGGGGGTACATGGTTACATCTTATTTCTTTACCATTCTTCCAGTCTAATTGATTTCATATTGAAATGTGTGCGTCTTACTGCACTCCAGCGACAGGGCAACCTACTTCTTATGGATGGCTTTGGAATAGACTTGGTTTTGGTGTGAAAAAGCAGCTTGTTGACTGAAGTTGCCATTATCCTAGCAATGTAAACTAGAATTAACTTATGTTCAACCCTCACAGCTTGCCAGAATTCTTCGTGTTTAGCACTTATAGTTTGTAATATTTAAAAATAAGGTCCTCTAGTCATGCAGAGAAGTGCAATGTGAAAAGGGTCATTAAATAAATAATAGTAAACCCCCACTAATTTCTTTTAAAATAGTGCTGTGTTGGTATACATACTGAATAGTCAGGTTCACAAATTTAGTGATCTCTAAAGACAGTGTAATTTGTATTGCCTGGTTTATGACACACAGCGATGATGGAATTACAAGAAAAGAAGTCCCCACCACCCCTTTCTAGATGCATTTTCAACACCGCTGCTTTAAACGCCAATACAATACTAGACAATGCTTACTCTGAAGTTAGAGATTCTTGCCATTGGGTTTGATCTGTTCTCAAAAAGGTCATAGCTTCATTCAGACACTTATTCATGGCTGGGGCAAGCTGTAAATCCTTGCTGTGTATCAGTTGTTTACCTGTGTTCTTTTATAGCGTGCCACTGTATAGGGAAGATTTTAAGCTTTTTGCAGGCTTCAGTTTTTAGTACTGGCAAGGGTCAGTCATCTTTTGCCTGAGGGTTGTTTTGGTCTTTGAGAATTTCCTTTTTTAATATCTTCTTAAAAATAAATCCAAACTGTTGCTAGGAAATATTTTAGTGAAGAGTCTGTATTGCACAGTGAAACGTTGTTTGTAAGACTTTTCAAAGATAGAAACAGTATTATCATTGAATGCTTTTGTGTTTGCATTACTTGGAATGGTCAATAGGAATGGGTCTGTCTTCCGTTAGTCTCTCTTTTTTCCATGCATTGTATTATTTTAGTGTGGTAGTATTAACGTGTTAGGGTCTTTCTGAATTAAAACCCTGGTCTACCAGATCTTGCAGCTGGTAACAAGTGTTGGATCAAGACATAATCTATACTAACTTGTGCTCAAACCTTCCTTTTAGTTGCAGACTCTGTCTTTTCTGGTTAGCACACAGTAATGGATAGCTTCTAATAAATTACAATGTAGAGTTTTAATTGTGAACAACTTCAGGAAGAATTTTCTAGAACAGCATTGTCCTGAAAAGAAAATAAAGGTTCTTAGAGAGGAAGATAAAAGGGATGTGCATTTTGACATAGACTTTAATGTCAGCAGCAACGTGTAATAGAAGAGATAATGGCAGATAAACAAAGACCAGAATTGTGAGGGGCCTTGCAAATTAGACCAGAGTTTATGGAGGAACAGGAGGAGGTAGAGGAGAGATGAATTTTTTAAAAAAAAGAGAGAGAGAGAATGGAATGGCTTAAGTAGTGGGCAAAGATCATCACACAAGTAAGATGAATTGCAGTTGTGTGGACTTAGAAGACGTTTTTATGAATGTTGTGAAGAAATACTAAATTTAAATATGATAAAGCTGTATGGATTAAAGCTGAAGTTGGTTTTGGTTGAGTAGAGGTCTTGCCTATGGGAATAAATGTTAACATAGGTGATGTTAGCTGTTCTGGGGAAAAGGAGAGGCTTAGGGAGGAAAGTGAAGGTTTTCTGGATTGACCATCCTACAGACATCAGACAATGAGTTTTCTTTTCTGATGGGAAGGAGACAGAAGGAATTAGGAAGTGAAGTTTGAGTAACAATATAGCAGTATTGACTCCGAGCAACGAGGTAGCTATGAGGGAAGGGAGAGGGTACAAACATGGCTTTTTTCCTGTGTATCTGCTCTAAGAAACAAAACAAGACAACTGTGAAGAACAAGGTTGGGCACATATTGTCAGACAGCGTTGAAAAGCTGTCTTAATCTATAAAAATGCTTTGGAAATACCTCCTTTGGAAATGGATCCAAGAATTTTCCAAAGAGAAGCAGATAAAAGTTCTATAAGAAATCAAGCAATGCTATTTAATCAGAATATTTCTTTTGAAATATTTCATTACTTCTTTTTTTTGCCTGGTAGTAGCTACTGGAGTTATTGTTCTTTTAAAGTTTTGATCTGCTGCCTAGGATATATTTTTCTTCTGTCCTTGATACACAAATTAACACACTCACATGCAACTAGCTGTACAGACCCACATAATTACTTAAGGAATCAGTGTAAATATTACATGTTTGTCTCTCTTCTTTCTGGTGGGAAAGGGGAGGTTTGGAGTCTTTGGTCCATTAGAATGTATATTTAATGAAGATATTGTAGCATTTCTTTCATTAAACTTCAAATAAAGGCTTGGGGCAGGGAAGAACTAGTGAAATTCAGATTACTGAGTTTGCTCATGTGTTCTTTACTGTTTCTGTGGATCTTAACGTTGGATTGTATTTCTTCTTTTTCCCCTAATAAATCAAAACCTGCAGTTTTTATTTAGGATCTTGTTGGATTACAGGTTGTATCACCAATAGTCTCTAAAAATATTTTTTTAGCTATAATAACTGACTTTTTTCAAAAGAAACTTAACAGTTTGTCTACATGAGTGTACTGGAAAAAATGCAGGGGTGAAGCAGTAGCACTGAAGATATCCTAGAGCAATAACCCACCAATGAGCACATTACTGAGATCTAATTGACCGCTTTGGGAAATTAAACTTCATAAGGCAACGCCAAGGGCTCTTAAGTTATCAATAAGGCCAGATAGCTGCTAGTGACAGTTGCTTTGATGCCTTTCATTGGTATTAAAAAAAAAAAAGCCTTAAAATATAAATGCATAAGTGCTGTTCATTTAGAGCTAAGTATTGAGTCTAATTACATGTAAACTTTTTTTTCTAAAGCGGTCCAGGTGTTGTTATGTACACAGAATGTGTTTTAAGTATAGCTTCTTATTTTTGTAAAACCTTTTATTTCTCCCTTTGGGAAAGGGTGTATTTGCAGGTTGGTGTTTTTTGTGGTGTTTTTTTTTTTTTATTTATGCTTCAGTTTTCTGTTTGGGAAAAGGTACTTAAGAAGACAAGAAGAAGAATATGATTCCCCTTAGTGGAGAATTGGCTTTTTGATTTTGATGTGTCTACTTTCTAAACTACTATGTATTTTTACTTTTTTTAATCCGCTTTTTCTCTGCTACCAAAGCTCTGGCCATGAAATAGAATCTATTATTTTTTTGCTGCAGAGATCATGTTTCTAGAGGCAGCTATGCAAACCAACATATAGCAGATGTCTTAAAGATGCATTGGTAATATAAGACCGTCATTGTTTACTATGTAAATTGCTGCTGTTTCCAGAATGTGATTATCAAAATGTGAAACACAAAATTGTAGAAGTTAGTAGAAACGTTTTACTGTTTACTTTATTCTCATCTTTCATTCTTTCTAATTCTAATAACATATGACAGTAACAGTATCTAGTTTAAAAAGATGCAGGCGAATAACATGTATTTTTGCTGCATAAGTGTTTTACCGTATCTTTTCTATGGGACTCATCAGAACGTAAAAAAACCCTAGCAAGTGTAACAGTTACCCTGTAACAATAGAATACAAGTAGCTGTCAACCTTGTGTATTTCAAAAATTCAACCTGAATCTTGTTGAATGTACCTAATGTCAACCTTGCTGAAGGTGTATGTGCCAGAGTTAAGATTACATGTACAACCCTAAGCCAGCTTCCCTGTTCACGATAGTTTTAATGATGGATTACTGTTTCTTCCACAGATTCCTTGCCACCTTTACTTTATGTATCAATAGTTTGGTTACCGTAGTCCGTCTCAATTATCTCTGTATATTACTCTTGTGTTATTTTATTCAACTTACATGAGGGGCAGTTATAACAAGACTGTGGTTCTTGTAACCAGCCACCTTGGATCAGGGGTCAGCAACATTTGAAGTATGCTGTGCCTGATGCTTTGCTTTTCTGAAACTGAAGGTTAAATATGTTGCTAGAAATATATCAGGTCCTGGGAGAAATTAATTACCAGAGAGATAAGATGTTCATCAGTAATGTCTTGCCTCTGTGGCTGGAAGCTAGTCTGGAACTTCATGGGAGCCAGGACCTGGGGACCACTGCCTTTCTTATCTACTTTTCTCAAGGTATTAGGGTTTGCTCCTAGCTGTGCTGTATGCCATTCCAAATCCATCTTTGTGGCAGAGATGGTAGTTGCTGACTCTTGCTTTAGAGGATTTTTTTCTTGTTTTATTTTTTAGAATGATCACTCTTCTGTATAAATCAGCATACATGCCCTGGAATCCTTCGATCACTGCTTTTGCCCAAGATTTCAGCTGAAGCCATTGCTCAGTAGCAGGTCATTGCTGTCTTCATGAGTAGGACAGTAGCTGCTGCATACAGTATTTTTGGAACCTTTGTACAAACAAATTTTATCCCATATAAATCAACTGTACTTCAAGATCTAGATAGGCAGCTGCCAGTTCTTGTTGATATTATGACCAGTGTACTTAGGGAACGAGTTCATGCCAGATATTAAGCTGATTGAAGTTGGGGTACTGTGACATGTTCCTGACCGTCCCTTCATCCTTTAGTGCCTGTTCTTCTCCCCCTGCATCTATGCTTCAAGGTAGTTCAGTGAGCTGATCTGTCTGAAAGCTCTCTCTTGCTCTCTTTTAGTGAGGAGCAAGAGAACAGGGTGAGATGCTCATGTATGGAGAACGTGGTTGGGGAAAAAAGGGTCAAGCCTGGGTTGTTCAAGTTGAGACCAGGAGAGAGCCAATTTTAAAGCTGGAGTAAGGCACTGTGAACAGGGAAAGTTGCCAGTTTCTAAGGCAAGGCACTGTGTCTCCCTGAAACACAAGAGCAAGAATATATATAGATGATAACGCTTCATCTGGTCCTAATATAGGCTTATTGGTATAAAACTTTGGCCCTATCGGAGTAGATGGTAAAGCTGCACTTGACTTCAGTGATTCCAGATTTAACTCGGGTGTGATGTTATAGGAAGAAAAGATTATTAAAAAAAAATAATTGATCATTTCAGGCATATGTAGACCCTTTGTCTTTTTACTGTCAAAATCGTGTTTAAGTAATTACGTGAGCAAAATATTTTGTTAAATATGTGATCACATAAAGAAAAAATGTGAAAACTTCTATTTGTTTTTGCATAGTGTAACTGGAGAGAGTTGTATTTAAATAGAATGTATATGTAAAAAAATTAAAATCTAGGAAAAGATAGGAAGTTAATATTATACCTTAATATTAACTGTAACTTAGATTCTACGAGAGTACATCCAAAGTATTTTTTTATTTTGAATCTTTAAGTTTTCTGCAAATTCATATATGCATACCTCCAAAATACTGTGAAACATATGCTTTCAATATGGAGTTTCCTTATCCATAAATAATATTTTAAAATATTCTTCAGTTGCGGTTTGCATAGGATCATACCAGCTCCTAGTAAGGCAAACTGAAAAACTCTCATTGACTTTAAAGAGTTATATTATGCTCAGCTTGAATAACTGATTTCAATATTTCTGTAATTCTGTACTGCTGATTTATATCCTAGAAATGGAGGCAAGGGCAGTAGTATGTTGTTTTTAAATTATGCATATACTGTTAGATATCTATTTTTCCTCTATAGTTTTTGCTTCTCTTATATGGAAACATGCAGGGGTAAGCTAAATTGTAATAGAATTTAAATTAATCCGTGGCATAGCACTGAAAATCTGTTACCAGTCTATATCAAAAAGATATGCTAAAAGTTTTCCTGTTAAAGCTCTAAGCTTCTTGATTGGAGAATGGGTCAAAAAAAAAAAAATCCTTTTCCTATTTTTCTACTATATAGTCTTCTTGAAGTTCTTCCAAATTAGATTTTAAATGCCAATTAGGAGGTTGAATATACTAAAATAAAAGCAAATACAACCAAAATGGCCTCACCTTATGGCTAGTTAGGCTTTTTCTCTCAAAAGCGGAACCTTTGCTCTGAGCATGGCTTTGAGAAAGATATTCAGCTTAATGAACACATTAATTAGAACCATAACTATTTATAAGATAATTAGAAACGAAGCACGGTAAACTGGGCTTTTCCTGCAATTAATGGAGGATTAATTACTGGAGGTAATGAAGTGGATTTTTAAATGCATTAAGGTGAAGTACAGAGATGTGCAAGGCTTTGTGATAGTTGCATAATTATTCCAGGCTGTTTGAGCATAGCTCATATGAGATCGCTAATAAGCATCATTGCATCATTATGTATGCACTTAAAAAGACTTACCACCAAAATGACTGCCTAATTATTTCTAATTGGCAGGAGTCTGTGTAGTCATTGAGCTGTTTGTAGCCATTTTAAGGTTCATTTAACTATCCTTGGGGCCATGTGATAGATGGAAAAAAGCTTCAACTACACGCTGGCCTTGGCTGGCGCCGTTAATCAATTTTGGTGGGCTTCAGTTTGAAATGCATTTGCTCATGCAGAGGTCAAAACCTGAAGTAGTCCAAGCAAAGTTTTGCTTTTTGAAGCCACTTGACTGTATTCATTAGCAATTAGTAAAATAATTGTGTCTGTCACTATATTTGGATTTCCATATGACTTGGTATTCTTTCATCACTGTCCCTTCTTATAGCATATTAGCTTCACTGGAAACCAAATATTCTTCCAACAGACCCTTTTAGCAACTTCAGTGTAGTGGCATATGTTCCGATATACTACCTTTCTTCATTCATTTGTTAGCTTAAACAGTGCAGTACATTTCAACACAATCATCTAATTTGCTCCCGATTGATTGCTGAGTGAAAGTTTCTACCCAAGGACAACATTTTAGGGCTTTTAAGGGTATCTCTGAGGAATTAGTCATTAAGCATTAAGAGAGGAAGCAAGTAGTAGTCAAATCGAATTCTGACGTTTACCAGAGTTTTGTAGTTAGGGGCATCTATTTCCAAGATGTTGACAGCTATGTATATTCAAGGACATCTTCTGGCAGAAGAAAGCTATGTAATAATCGCAGTTGTTTAAAACCTCACTCTTACATGAATGTTAGTGCACCGGTTCTGTCAATAATTACATTAGAAATGTTGTGAATATCATTTGAAAATGACCTTTTTGAGATGTTATAATGAGTATGTAGTTATTTTATCTTACTATGTCAGATTTAATGTGACATCCCATTAGGTAAGCGTCTGTGAAAGTTTTCAATGAGTGTGTTGTCCTGTTGAACATAATCATAACCATCTGTGGGACGTTGTCAATGTACATAAGCCATTCATATAGCTTAAGAAAACACTGGTGAGCAAATTGTAGGCTAATAAAGCAAAGGTCAGCTTTGCCATTTTTGCTACAAAAAATGTGGTTCTAGTAATTTAATCTTAAAAGATAAGTTTAAAAAATAATTGTTCAGATTATGGTTAAAGTGTAAGATTGATTGAAAATAGTTATTCATTTAAAAAAGCAGAAAATGTCATTTATTCATGAACTACTAGTTCAAACCACAACAAGGTGTTAAAGCAATTGAATTGTGGCAGCATAAACTAAAACACAAACTAATCCTTAAGGAAAGCTGTGGAATTCTTTAAAAAAAATTTAAATTGTTTTAATTTTGAGACTTATAATGGCAATCTTTGAGAAGAGATCACTTTTATAAACATATTCAAAACAGAAAAAAATATAAAATAAAAATAGCCTTTCTTATTGATACTCATTAGCAATTGTATTTTATGAAGTCCTATCAGATGTATGGAAATGCTGCTCTCTATCAAAAACTATTATTAGGAAATACATTTTAGGGTGGAACAACAGTTTTAATCTGTCTTTGAACTTTCTGATTTGTTGTATTGGAAATTCTGGTGTTAGTCAAAATTGTAACTACTGATGGTTTTATTTTCTTTGATGTAGTATAGCAGTGCAATGGGAATAACCTAAGTATAGCCATCATGTTAGTTATAAAGCTGTTCACAGTGAGAACTTTAAACATACATTTATGTAATTACCAAATTTCAACATCTGACTTGTGTTGAATTTGGGGCTCTGAGTGGACCCCATCGCCAGCCTGGCTCTATAAAGGCTCTCCTCATACCGAATGTTCTCCCTGAAGACAGGAGGTCCCTTCTGCTGTCCTTCTGGGATTTACTTTGGAAGATCAGCTTGTCTTCCACGGGGCTTTGTTAGAGTACTGCTGTCAGGGACCTTCAGCATGCTTTGAAACGATGAACACCTCTGGCCAGTACTTCCCATTCCTCCAGATGTTTCTCTGTCTTAAAGCAGTTGTCTTTTCTAGTGTAACTTGAATTTACTACCCTGTATTGACGTACTATTTCTCCGCAGACTACCCAACATTGGGGCACTGGCAAATAGCATTACGCCATGTGAAATTCGTAGCGAATATGGTCTAGATCACTTTTTTCTGCATGTTGGAAGAAAATATGACTGACCTGTTGTCATTGATATATGTAGTTTATAAATTTATATCTCATTTTTGACAAAATGCAATTTTTGCTAGCTAGAAGTCATTAATCTTTTGTGAACTCTTTAATGCACTGTATTTTAACAGTTTTAGTAAAGATGCTTTATCCTATAACAAAAATATGGTGTACAATTAAAGATTGTACTGTTATGGCAGCTGAAGACTACAAACCAAGAAAATATGTTGGGACAGGATCTTTAGTCAAGTTTTTGTAAATCTTTTTTAGCATATTTTAAAATGAAATGCACATTACAAAATAATAAACAACTTAGTTTCATTTTAGGTAGAGCTGTTCTCTTTCTGGTGAGAGCTTCCAAAATGTATCTGGACCTGACTCTCCTACTCAACTAGAGAAGAGAAAATTTCATATTTTTCAAGTAAATGGCTAAACAGCAGCAGTAAATAAAAAATATAAAGTTTCACACATTGAGCAAATTATTCATGCCTCTTTCACAAGTTAACCAGATTAATGTAGGCAAATGTCATGTCCTTCTTCAGCTATGACTTTGGAAAGGGGAATTATGGGTTGTGTCAGTCTGTCCTGCGTTACTCATAGCTCATCTCCCTTTGCTTTGTCTTGGCTTGAGACCCCCTAAGCACGAGCTGTCCAGTCAAGGATAGACTTGTTGCCAAGGCATCAATATCATTTTGGTTTCCTTAAGGTTTGAATTAGGGAATGTTAAATAACTCTTGGTTTGTTGGTTTTTTTTTTCCCCTCTCAAAATGAGTTGAAAATGGCCAAATGGTATTGTTTCCCACTGCTGCTGCTTACATTCCGTCCTGTCCAAGTGTTTTGTTCTACAACTTCCAAATACACGATAGAATAAATAATAATAGAACAAACAAGAAGTTGTTAATGCTATTCTTGCCCTGAATCTTTTGTTTCATTTGTTTGTCTGTGAAAAGTTCAAAGGTTGTGGGTTTTTTGGTTGGTTTGTTTTTTTTTTTTTTTTTTGAAAACTGTCCATTCCTCAAAAATGTGAGTATACTGAAAATTTACATGTTTTTTGTTCGTAACATTACTTTGTATCTTATTTTCCAATGGGGAGGCAGACAACAGCTGCTGGATAGGGGATTGGAAGAGCAAAGAGGAAATATGTCTGAGAATTGGGAAATGTAGGCGAATTTCAAGCAAGCCCTCAGTTTACATTATTATCTGTTTTTTCTCCTTTATTAATTTCATGTCAGCTGGCTATTCTTCTTTAAGTCTCTGACATCAAAGATTTTAAATATCAAATCAGAATATAAGGGTCCTCTTTTTCATCATTCCAGTCTTGTTAAATTTACTCGTGAAAACCCTGTAAATCAAAATGAAGTAGAGAGTAGGATCAACAGGAATACAGAGAAAGGAAGGAGTGTGCATCAGTGCCGTTATAGGGCTCAGCCACTCACTGAGGAGAAAAACAGTGACCTGTCCTGATGGGGTCCTTAGTTGTAGCTGATTTACAGGGCAAAGACAAAATCTGCACAGTTGCATGCCTTACACCATTGATTGTCCTACCTGTTAGACCCAGTGAGCAAACATTTGCGAAAAACAGAGTATATCAAGAGTTTTCCAGCTGCAGACTGCAGAAGTGCATTAGATTGTAACTCTAATCTTAAGTCCAAGTCAACAGGACCACTTACTCACAGGGGTGACAATTAGGGGTTGGTGGGATGCGTTGTTACTCACCCCTGGCCTGAAAGGAGCATTAGAAGTCTGAATATTGCGGATCAAGCAACAGGATAAAGTAAGATCTCAAGTATTCTGATGAAAGGTTTCCTGAAGACTGTGGTGAAGTATCTGAATTATGGAGTATTCCCATGCTTCAGCTAAATTAAAAAGATCGAATTATCTGAATAATACAATGAAGTCTTGACCTTATTTCAGAACGTATCTTACAGTAAGCTGATACGGTCACAAGATTGGTGCATCTTATGAAACTGAAGCTTGGTAACCAAAGTTATCAAGGTCCTAGTACATTGCAACTGTGAAGTACAATAGATTGTTAGAGATGATATCATCTCATCTGAGGAATGGTAATATCTTGATTGCCTGTGGTTAGTCAACGTACCCTTATGTTACTTATAATAGGAAAGTGCCAGACAGGGATCAAGCTCTTAGCATGCTGTCTGCAGTATCGATGAGTATTCAAAATAGAATTTCAGCCCCAAAGACTTGGTAGTTTGATTAGTGGCAGGAAACAATAGGTGTGGGGAAAAAATAAAGTTGGAGAGGAGCAGTGAAAAATACACAACAGTAAAACGACTGTTTGCCAGCACAATGAACCCCAGGCAGCTATGGTGTCATGGTAGGCATGGGGATATTAATGACTACTGAAGAGGCATTTGAAGGTGGCGGAGGGGTGGCAGGCAAGTTTTCCTTGCTTAGCACATTGTTAGCTTAATGTGTTACTACCTTTCAGGTCTGAAATCTTGTTATGTTCCAATTCCCTCCCCTCCAACTTCCCCATAATGGTGTTAATATTCTGGGAGTCATGATGTAGCTGTTGGGAAGAGAGTTGTTGAAGCTTTTGAGAGACATGATAGGTAGTCTTTTATTTTTGGAGTCGGCTTGTTAACTGCATAATTTTGGTAATATTCTCAGTGATGGAAATAATACAGTTTACATTTTAATTCTTGCCTTCAGGTTTCAAAATTGAGATGGGTGTAGTACATAATAGCTGCTGTTGCAGGCTTCTTGCAGATTCAGGAAGGCCATGCAATGCTGGTCTGTAATTATTTCATGTTTTTGCTGTGGTTTTGTGAGGTTTTGTTATCTTATGTTTTAAACAAAAAGCAAAGCTTGTAAGAGAATTCCACAGAAAAACTGAGAATCTTTTTTAAACGAAGGCATAGGTGTGTAGAAATCGCATTTTAATTGATCGTTATTACACATTTGAATTGGGACTAATATGAAGTAGTTTGGTTTTAGATCATCAGTTGATCACAACAGTCATAATACATTTTGAAGTATAATAATCAAGTAGTTTTGTTGCTTTATGTATTTTTTTAAAAACAATTCAGATTTTGTTGTTTCTCTTTTTGATATGTTTTCTTTTACAATATTTTATGTAACAGTTGCAGGTTTCATGATGAAAACACTTTTTCTTTGGAATACAAAGTGAAATTTTCAGAGTTTCTTTCCCGCCCTTTCCTTGGAGCTTTTAATTAGTCATTAGAGTTGGGGTTTGGGAAAGACACAACAGGGTTATAGGTGCTAACTTCCATTAAAGTAGATTTTGTGTCTGATAAGCCTGTCAGCTCTGTATTCTGCATCAGCCTCCAGCAAATAAGCTGTTCAGTATTCATCTAGGAGAATATTAAAAAAAGACGATGCTTTCCTCTATCTACTCTGTGTTTGTAAAATACGAAATATTAAAGTAAGATGCATCTAACTTGCATGTAAATTAAGAAATTATCTTTGCATTTATGGAATGTGTATTGAAAAATAGTAATAAAATATAGAAACTGTTTATGTTGTGTCTTCAAAAGATTTTAACAGTATGGTGTTTGCTTTTTGTGTGTGTGCATTTTAGGAGTTTCTAAAGCCCTTTTATGACTTAATTTTCAGACACTTGATCCTATAGTAAAGTTACAACTATTTTCATTAAATATATTAAGATTTTTTTTTTTAATTTGGGAAAACAAGATAGTATTCTAAAAGTCTTTCTCTATGCTTCATAAACCTAATGTAAAAAGTGTAGGTGGAATACCTCAAACTTTTTACATCATATAAAATTTAAACCTAAAAAGTCTGGTTATCACTGAATTAAAGCAAAAAGTTTCCATTTTTCTTCATTGTGAGCATAGAGTAATGGTTTAATTTGTTACCAGTCAAGTACAAGTAGACACACAGCTTTTCATTTAAGTATTATTTCCAAAGTGTCATTTGAGACCTCTGTTCATCATGTGAATCGAATCTGTCCCAATAGTTCCAGTCTTTTAAATCAGATGTTTGTTTCTAAGGCCAAACATATGCTTTAATCTTGTCCTTAAGCAGTTTCTTGAGCCTTTTAAATGGTACTGCAAGCTGCTGCAGTGTTGAAGAATGAGAAATGTTGAGATGTTTTTTTCTGTTGGTTCAGTTTTGGATCTGTGCTGGTGCTTCTTAGTGGTTTGAGTGCCTCATGTTGACAACAGTGGTGCTGTAATGCTCTGAGTTGGTTTTTTTGTTTTTTTATTTTTGGTTTGGTTTTTTTTTTTCAGTTTATGAGAACAGTCAGTGTTCCATCGTATAAGTTGATTTCAAGCATCTGTTTAGGCAATTTCATTGAGCTGTCTAATATCTCTTTGTGGATGTAAGTATACATAAATATTATAGCATCTTTATGCTCGAAACATGATTGGGGCCTCAATCTTAGATGTTTTACAATCACAAAAATTAAAACAGTGGTCTTCTCAAAGGGAGACAGGAGAGTAGCACTTACCTATAACTAATTTGAACTTCTCAGAGGCACAAGGGAAGTGGAAAAATTCGACCTTGAAATCTCTCATTTCTGTTCCTTAACTTTTTAACAGAATATCGGAGGTGTTGTCGAATTTACAACAAATAATTACCTGGATAGTGATTCCATCTGGAAAATGAATTTGACCTTTTTTCATTGCTGTGTGATACATCCAGATCTTCCTGTCATAGCAGATGCCGAGTCACTAATGCCTGCGTGATGTAGAAACAAATAATTTGATGTATTTATTGAGAGTCCTGAAAGTAAGCTGGACCCATGTTTTTTAAAATAGATTCCAGCTGTATCAAGAATAGAATAACTGCGTATGTATAAATTAATTACAAAGCCTTATGAATTTACTTGCTAATAGAATATGGTACCTTATTTGTTCATATAGAATTCAAGTTTTCCCATTATTTTTTTTGGAAAGAATGTAAAAAAGATATAAAATGTTTTTGCTGCAGGATTAGACAACCTAAAGGAACAGAAGTTTCATACAGCCCATTTTTGCTGGTTGCTTTTTCTTCAACCTAAGCAGTGGCAGTTCTGGAATTCGGTTAGGAGAGGAAGGAATCCTTCTTACTGGTACCTTTGCATGGCAAACTAACAACTGTTTTGCTTTTGCCTCACCTTGAGGTTGAGTAGCTTTTATGAGCAGAAAACAAGCTGGATATTCTCAACTGATGCAAGCTTTTGTTGTTGTTGTTGTTAACAGATTACTGGAATAATAATTACTTCTCTTATCAACCTTAACTTTAGTTTTATATGGAAGTTTATATATAGTATATGTGCAGCTGGGTATTGCTTACATTTGTGTTGGTGTATGTGTTTTTATGCCCTTGAAGTCTAGAATTTCAAGACTGCTAGAGCTGCTTTGAATGAGAAACGATGGGGAATCGGAGGGCTGGCTTTTTTCTTAGTTTATTTAGCTGCCAGGACAGTGTACGAACTCCCATTTCTTTATTATTTTATTACCCAAAGGTTATTAGAATTAAATTCTAGCTTTTACTGTTCAGTCATGAGATGGCTACATGAATGTGGGGTTAGAAAAAAGTCCTGTATTGACACAGTCTCTAAGAAAAGAAAGATGTAAAAGAAATTAATTTCATGTAAAAATAGATGTGTTCTTAAACTGATGGTCCTAATTTGAGGTGAAATCTGAGCAAAGAGAGGTAGTTCAGAGTGTTCGTACAGATTAACAAGGGAAATTAATGATGCAACATGTTTCCCCCCAATGAAGATGAAGCCCAAGATCCTCAGCTCCTTTGGACCAGTTATATCTAGGGCAATTAGTGACCTCTCTGTAAGCCAAAGGAATACAGTGGGGAGAGAATCCCCTCCTGCCATCACTAATGGAGTGGAACAGTTCGCAATTCCAGTAGATCAGTGGGAGCTGTTCACACAGCTGTTCTCCCTTCCCAAATCCCAGCCAGCACACTTCATTACACTTCCTTTGGCCACAGCTGCTCCCACAATCCTGCCTCTGCTTAAAAAAGCCTGTTGAAAAACAGCATATATAGTTTTCTGTGCCGAATGCAAAAATAATGTGTATCCAATAACACTGCAGTTACTTTATGTACTTCCATACATATCTGTATTGTGCATCTGGCCTTCTCAAGCAGATCACACTTCTGCATGCAAGTAAATGCTCCTCAAGTGAGCCATTTGATGAAGGAAGCAAGTTATAGTTACGTACAGGTTAGTGTAACTAGCTTTGTTAGGCATTTTGTAAAAGCACATGAACAAAACCAAATGGTTTATCTCCATGCTTGAATAGCAGCTGTTTAATCTATGATTTATATTTCTGGTTTTCAGATAATATTTAGTAAAGTCTGTTTTCCGGTTTTAGTTTTCCATGGAGGCTTTTGTTGAAGTGCTCCTGCAGCTGGTAGGGTCGTAGTCAAGTTCTCTTCTATCACTCATTCCTTAGGCAAGGAGTTCTGCCTGAACTCCACGAGAAGCAAGTCTCTGAGTGAAGGACTGCTGACACAAGAGCTCAATTTAAGTCAACTTTGTCTATTTCTGGAGTCAGTTCTTTTTCACCCAGTTGTTGATCTCCTGTAGGTTTTCCAACACCTTTGTGGTGATGTGGGCGTGCGGAACTGGAGATGCTGTCACTGTCGGCACTGGATCTAGACTCTTTCAGCTACTGTAAGCAGACTCTTTGTAGGACAGTCAAGGCGTCGTGGCAAAGAAGGCACTTTAATCTTTTTTGGAAGTGCAAAGAGGTAGACCAGAAGGTTGTAGTCTGGAGAACTAGATTTGTAACAAACGGACTGCTCGAGAATAAACAAGACTAAAAGTAGCATCTTCTCTATCTGTTCTTCTGTCTGGCTGCATTTATGTACTGTTCATGCCAAGTTTTCCATAACTACTTTTTTTTTTAATTACAGCTTACTGGAATTCTGAGTATTGTTTCCTCAAATGTTTGATTGTGTAATTAATGTAATTTATAGGTGGAGAATTGTTTATTACCAAACTGAGTTGATGCCTGTATCTGCTGAATTCACTGTCTTGGTTCTGCAAACCATGTTCTTGATTGTCCCTGTTATCGTTTATATTTCATCTTGTATTTCTCTGGCACTGTGGATGATATTGTTACTATCTTTCATAGCCCTCTATTTTGTCACTTACCAACTGTCTAAACTGCTGGCTTGAAACAACTTCTTTTTCCTCTTAGCACCAGTCTCATTTCAGACTTAAAAGCTGACCCTCTGCTTCTGCCCAGTTTAATTTTCACTCATATTTAACAATAAATAAACAAACGGTATTATCTACACATTATCTATATTTAACTTCCTCAAACGCATGCATTTTAAAGTTGCAAACTAATAGTGACCTGAAATGTTTTATAGAAGCAGCAGTATTTGCATTAAAAAAAAAGTATAGTATTAGTAATTTCCGCACTCTGAACAGCTGCAGTTGATGCTTGAAATTATTTTACCTACCCCAAGAACTTGTACCATGTTTTTTTTTCTTTCTAGTGAAGTTGAGTTAAACAAGAAACTTTCTCTTAATATGTTTTGAAAGAGAACATGTCATTTTGCTGCAATTAGTTGTGCGTTTGCACTATGTCTTTATTACTAATATGAATATCCAGGTTTGATGCAAGGCAGTTGTGTTTCATTGTTCTTTCCCAGACTTTTGATTTATTGCTCAACTATTAAAGAGGCATGCATTTGGTTGGTTTTGTTTGTGGCTATTGAGCTAATAATAATCTAATAAGAATTGTATCAGTTGAGACATACTTAGAAGAATGTGAGGGAAGAACTTGACATCTCAGAAACTTCCATGTGAGTGGTGGTTGCTGTTTGCCAACAAAATAGCTTATTTTTTCAAAAACTTACCTTCGTTGAAAGAGCGCTTGTTTTCTTCTGTTTTGAGCTGTCTTGGTTTTGTGCTCTAATTCCTCTTTCCGTTTAAAAAAGTCGCAGTGACTCTTTTCAAATTGTAGTGTTTTGAAAAGATTAGATTGTACCTATAAGATATAGTTCAATGCTTTAGTGCAATATAATTGGGGAAATACTAAACGACACTGACCTCATTTCCTTTAGAACAATGAAAATTAATAGTTCCACATTTTATTAGGCTGATATTCCAGATGTAGTGTACATTTAATTAAGTGTAGTTTCCTTTTGGTTATGGTATGTGTATCTGCTTTTTGTCGCAAATTCTTTCTAGTTTTACAGTTTTCCACATGTTTTCTTTCACCATTTATGATTTTTTCAAAGCAGAGCTATAAGGATTTAAATCACTTTAGCATGCAGCAAAACAGTTCCCATTCAAACAATAAACGCCATTTTAAAAAGCCTTTAGATCTTCTGTCACTTCATAAATATAAATGTATAAAAACATTATGCAGTTGTAGTGCCCACCTGCTAATTAAATGCAGATTTCCTCAAACTTGTTTTAAAATCTGCTTATTTGTTTCAACTCTGTCTCTGTTCAGAATACATATGGCCCTTGTGAAACTAATTATGCTTATGGAGCAGCTGTTAAATTTAGTGCAACTAATTTTATCCAATATTTTACATTTTAATTGATTACCTGTGAAGAAATTAGCAAATTAACACTTATTGTGCAGTAACTGAATGGGCTTTTATGGATACTTTCAATTTTTACAAGTGGACTAAGTGTTGATGGAATAAAGACGTTTCTTAGGATTTTAGATAGGAAAGTTATTGGTGAGCCTTGATTATCTGGTGTGAGAATTTAGGGATACTGAGTGATGCCAAGCATCTGTGTGTTCTGTAACTTAGACATGAAAAGCAGATTGGAAAGTAATAGCTTTTCACAGAATTTTGGTAACATATGGGCTTATCTGGATCTAAGAACTCTTTGAAGATCTTTGAACTTGACTAAATGACTTAACCTTTGGCATGGTGGGTGGGTGTTTTGTGTGTGTTGGTTTGGGGGGAAGGGGGTGTGCATGCTGGCAGGCTACTCTCCAGCTTGATTTTTTTTTTTTCCTCTCCAGTAGTTCTATAATTTGAACACTTTGGGACTTGCTTTAATATGAATAATCGGGATTGTTTTTATTTTTCAACAGTAATAAAATAGAAAATCTTTATTTGCTGCTTGATCTGTGGACTTTTGTTCTTGTTCACTGATGAGTTCTTGGCACAGGTGACTTCTTGTAGCTCCATTTCAAAGTTGTATCTTTATTTCCTGTTCTGTATGTACTGCAAGATATTTTAATAGTAATTCATAGTAACATACAGGTGAATTCGTTCATGCTACAAATGGAAATGTACCACAGCTTGTTATACACTGAGTAGCAAATTTAGTATGCTTTAATTTTCACTTTATGAAACTATCTCCCACTGTCAAGAGCCTATTGTGTATTTTGGATTTAATATAGGCCTTATGGAAGTTTGCATAAAGTGGTCTTGCAACAAGTATTGTAGGATTTGGGGGTTATAGGCAAAGAAAAAAAGACAGCTATCTTATTAAAATGGTAGCATACTGTACAATGAAGTTCTGTGGCATTAAGTGCAGCTTTTCAGTGTGTTTAAGCCTGGCACTGCCAAGGTGCTGATAACGGCCCTCTGGTTTCGGGTCAGTCCTTGCTCATTTGCCATTACTGAGAGGCTCTACCCTGTGAACCCAGCCTGTGCTGCTGGGGTTGACACTACTAAATACTGAGAGTATTTTAGGCAATATGAAGCATCATTTTTCATGTTGGTCTTGATCTTAATTTTTTAATTACCTGCAGCCTTGGTGTACTAGAGAAAGGTCAGTAGCCTTACCTGAAGTTGTCAAAGCATGTTCTAAATTTCTGAGGTTTCATTGTTCAAATTCTGCAGCTGCCACAGAGAAGTGGATGTTAGAGATTGAATGTTACCTCTTTCTTTAAAAGGAAAGGGGGGGGGGGGGAAGAAACAGCATAGAAATTAAGTAGAGAAAGCTATTTGTATTGCAAAGTCAAAGACTTGAAGCTTACAACATTCCAGACTTGATTTTAAATACTGTCGTAATTCTGTTCTGATGTCTGCAGGATGGTGTCTGTTCATACAGTCACTTACTGTTACCTGGGGGTTTCAGACAAGACCGAGCTAAATGGGGAATCATGGCTTCTTCATTGAATAGTCCTCTTGTCACCTGGTTCCTTGAAGCTTGTGTTTGGTGTTGCAGAATTAGTCTTGAATTGTATTAACAAGTGGGTTTAATTAGGCTGGGATGTAAGAGAGATTGGAGCTTCCCTCAGAGCTGGAGGAAATTAGGCAGGTTTTAGATACCGAGGTCTTAGAACAGTTGTATGTAAGAGGGAAAATTTAAGTGGCAATTTGTTTTGGGAGTACTTGCCAATAAATAATCCCAGGAAGAGCAGTAACATCTGCCTGTATACAAACACAGCACTTCCTTTTGCAGACCTTGTAAGAAACTGTGCTTTTCCTTCTTTATGTTTTTTAAATGTTGTTGTATAATTTCTTTGTTTTCTGAATACATATTTTTGGCCTCTCAGTATATGGTGTTGCATACCTTTTGCTTCCTTCTTGCTATGAATCTAATCTCTTTAGCTTCATTTAAGTTTTCTTAACTTGATTGAATCAATAATCTCATTTTTGTTCTCATGTTTAAAATGCTTGACTTTTTCCTCCCCTTAAGATTACATCTTATGCCTTTTTTAAAAAGATAAATTGAGTCTCCTCTTTGCTTATTCTTTTGGTCAGTCCTTTCCTTAAGCTTTTCAGTTTGGGGAGAAAGAAGCCTTAGCTCATATTTTGGTTTTTGATGAATGCAGGGGAAACCTGTTTGTAGGCAGAAGCCATTGCCTTTTTATTTTCCTGAGTATTTTGCAGTTCCCACTTGTCCCTGTGAGATTGCACTGCAGAGTCCCTCTGCGTTTCAGTGCTTGTCCATTTTCATGGCCTAAAGAGATATGGTTTCATGCATTCTAGAAGTGATGCAGTGTTCACTCAGTATATCAGTATAATTGTGGCTTTTGCTTCAATCATAGCTAATCATCTTTTCCTCTGGCACTTCATAGAAACTGAGAGCTCTCTTAAGAGTGCACAGACTAGCAGAGATCAAGATGATTGTGGTCTCACCTGCTTCAGCTCAGCAGTTCTTATATGGCTTATTGCTGGCTTCCTGTTAATTCTGGTTCAGTTTGAGAAGTATTGCTGGCAGAACTTATTTTGTCACGTAAGATGAAATTGTTCTAGAGAATTATACCGCAAATTTTGTTATTTTTGCCATCTTATGTCTGTTATCTTAAAGTATTTAGTCTCTGTGCTTCCTTTGTTTCATCAAAATGTGGTAAAACTACATAATGTGTCTTAACTCCTAATATACTAAGCTGTTACTTAGATAGTTAAGCAAATATATTTTAAAATTTTCATGCCTCTACTTGTGTGAGAAGTCCCTAACATTTTTTCAGACTAGCAGAAGACTTAAACAAGAGTTGAGGTTCTGCTTAAATTTGTTAAAACTATGTATTGTGGTTGCCTACTGGTTTTTCTAATAGTCCTCCATTACTATGACTTTTGATAGATTGTGAAGGAGAAAGATAAGCTTTTTCAAAAATATTCATTGCTGTACAGCATTGGAAACACGGTAGTTACCGCAGTTTAAAAATGATTAACAGAATCTAAGTTTCACTAGCATTCAGGAATTGAAGGGAGCATTAATGTTACTCTTCTTTTTTCTTTGCCTCCATTTTCCTTATTTACTGCACCCCACTGATGACTGGGGTTAGTAAGTCTTTCTGTATTTCTTGAGTTGTGTTGCTTTATCTGTGCTTTATAAATACTGTTTGTAATCAATATAAATAAATATAATGAACTTAGCAGGCAGAGTTAGTTTTATCTGGGAGGGCTGTAGCTCTGCAGTATTAAGGGAAAGTAATGAAAAAATAAATATTTGCAAAGAAGTTTGTACAATGATGGAAAAACTCATCTTTGGAAGAGGTCAGGCTGTGTCTCTGCCGATCCCTCACAGGTCGTCAGCGTGGCTGATGTTTACCTGGTGCTACAGCAAGAGGCTGTGTTAGGGTGTGCTTGTCTCTATCCCTCAGCACTCCTCTCTTGGCTGCTCTGCCCTGTACCGAGCAAATAAACCCTGTGTGCATCTTACCTACTGGGGAACAAATGTATAGGAGAGACTCTGCAAGTTGATTCAGGTGCAGCAGAATATACTAGATTCACTTTGCAACTTTTTTTCTGCGCTGTTCCCTCTATAGATCCCCTAAAATAGGGCATTGCAGTCAGTTTGGGTTAGGCTGGGGGTCTGCAGCCCACGAAGGCAGCCAGACGTGACACCTGAACTGCCCCGAAGACCCTTCTACATGAGCTAACTTGTTATCTGAGCTAACAAGTCTGACCAAACTGAAGTTGTCTCTGCGTGAAGCCAATTCTGGATTGCCTGCATCTGTGCTCTGGGCTGATCTACAGCCCAGATCAACTGCTCTGATAATTGAAGGATTGACTGAACTAGCATGTCCCGCAGAGATGGCTTCTGTGGAGTAGAACTTAACGTTTTTGTTAAGATCTTCACTGTAATATCCCGTTGATAGTCATCTGCCTGCCTCACCTGCATGACTGGGACAGGGAATGCAGGCTGCATCAGCTATTTTTGTAATAAACAGTGATTAGGGATCACTTTAGGCTAATGAACTTTATGGGTGCAAATGATTGCGAGTGAAAGAACAGTGACAGCTTCTGTAAGGAAAATGTTTATCAGTTTGTCAATGCTGTTATAAGTACATTATTACAAATTTGATGCAACAAGTCTACTTTTATTTTTTAAAAGCAGTTTTTCTCTATATAAATTATACCTGCCATTTGTTCTACTTGGACATGTGAATGAACAGAAATCTAGGATTTGAGCATCCAGCTAATCTGAACTGAATTTGCTGGTATTTGCACACACGAAAGGTAGATGTAAAATCAATTTTAAATTTGAGCTGAGAAAGTAAGCTCTCTAGCAAGAAATATTTTAGATTCCTCAGTTATTTCTGTTTGAAGGACTACACCCTTAAGTAAGGAGAGACCTTGCATCAAATGAAGGTGATTTGTGTTGCAACAGGGCTTTTTGTTGTTTGTTTGTTTTGTTTTGTTTTGTTTTGTTTTTTTACTGTTTCTGACTTTGCATCTTACCTGCAGAGTTCTCTGAAATCATGGTTACCTTTGAATAGTGAATGTCCACAGGGCAGTGGTCTGTAAATCCGTGCCTGCCTCATTACGATGCTTGTAAAACCAGTGTCTTTGTGCCAACCAAAAAATAGATCTGATATCCAGAATACTCTTTTAGGTCAAAACTTCCTGTACCTGAGGACTACAGAATGGATGGATGCTTTTTAATTTGTGGTGACATAATAAAAATCCATTTTGAGACAGCAAATGTTCTATTGTTCATAATACGCCACTTAAGTGGTAATTTGATCTATCGTATTAGTGCTAATAGTGTGACCGATAATAGGAGATACTGTGTTGCAAGAGATGCCATCTGCTGAATGAAACGTAAAACTGAGGTTCTGACCTCTAGGGCTAGTCTGCAAGGCTCAATGGCAGGAGTAGGTACGTTAACCCCGCTATGCTGGACAAATTCCAGACTCAATAACAACATTCTTCCTAAATGTAATTTATAGCTTCATCTGGATGTAGTATTTTCTTTTGCTTATTCTATTGTTGAGTTTTATTAAACAGTTGTTGCCTTTTAAATTGAGTGATCTTTTGTATGTGATTTTGCTTTTAAAGGCCTGTGGAGCTTTGCACTCCAAGAGGTGCTAAATAAATTTTTTATACTGTTTTAAAAAATGCCCTTCCCCCCCAACTCTCTCAGTACTTAATGAAACTTTTCAATGAGGTGCCATCAGAACTTTTATCAAGATGTACGTTGTAATAGAAACTAATGCAAACTTGAACTGCTGTTTTCCTAAATATTCATTGTCTATATAGCTACTCACGTACCACAGAAAAGATGTATTGATCCATGATAAATTATAAATTAAAATTAAAAAAAAATCATTTAAAAGAAATTCAGGAATAATGAAAAGGTTTTTTGGATGCATATAGAAACAGTCATATTGTAATACTTCTTGATCTTTCTTCATTCAAGTGTATCAGTAACAACATACATTTATTACAGAGGAATGGATAACATGATTGAGAACAGAGTATCCTATAGCCATGTAGGAACTTGTAACCAAGAACCAAATACGTGCACAAACCCTTGCACCTGTATGCAGTTTCTTGCATTATTGGGCCTGTAGGGTTGGCGTATTTATAGGTTTTCTGCAAAGTGTGTTTCAAATCTGAATTTGATGTTAAGAAGCTGTGTGCAAGTGTCAGCTTTGCAGGCTGAAGAAAGGGGTTTGGACATGTCACTTCTGTTTTTTCTGGGTTTTGTTGGAATGTAGATTCACAGAATTGTTATTAGTAGTAATGTATTTAATATGTAAATACAAGCACTTAGTAGCAGCTGTAAATTCTTTGATTATTTGCCAAGCTAAATTGATCAGAACTTAAGAATTTAAAGTTTAATGTTCAAGAAAAAATTTCCTTCCTTTCCTTCTCCAATAGCTCCAAAGATTACTTGGGTGATACCAGATTACTTTGTTAATGGGTGAATACTACGTAGTGTGGTTTAATTTATTTTGCATTCTTCCTTCAGAGTAGAAGCAATGCTTTCTTTTTCACTTTTCTTTTGATAAATTGGCAATATTTTGTTTAAAAGTATTAGTAAATGATTTGAAAATGTGTTTAAAATAGTTGGGCTGTGTAACAAATTTAACATACAGTGACAGTGAAAAATGTATGACTGCTAAATTTTAATACTATGGATTTTGTGTAGATCACGATCAAGACCTCGTCAACGTTCTTATAGTCGAAGTAGTGAAAGATCCAGTCATAGGAGAACTCATAGCGGGTCTCGTGAAAGAGAGCGGCGTAAAGGCAGAGAGAAAGAAAAAATAAAAGAGAAGGGCAAAGGAAAAGAAAAGGAGATATGTGGCACGAAGCATGGGTAAGTGAAATGACAAACAATATAACTATAATAAAAACAGGGAACAATTTAGTGTCGTTTTACTTTTTTGTAATCAGTTTGTTTTATAGCACGTGGTATTTTATGTAAACTAAGTGGAAATTATTTAAAATCTTTGAACAGTGTGATTCTTAGTATTTTAAAATTCTGGAATGTGACAACATTTCAAACTAAATGATGGTTTAATTTACAATTCTTTTTTCCCTTTGATTTGCAAATATGTTAAATACCTTTCTTCAATGGATTAATATAAATATTTTTCCAGAACATAATAACCACAATTTAAGGAAAAATGAGGAGTTTTGGAAAGGATGAAGACTATTGCCTATGAAAAGATGGTTTTCACTGTTCACCTGCCCTGTCCTACATTGTCAGAAGTTCCTATTGGGCTTCATTTGGGGCTCAAAGTACAGTTTCAGCAGAAGCATTTGCTATGGGTGAATGATGGCCTGCCTTTCAAAACCTGCTGTCAACCTAATTTCTGCTTGAAATTACTTGGATCTTTGATCTTATTTTTACAGATTTCGGAAAAGGCAATTTATGTAATTACATCTGCTTTGTACACCTTGATCTCCTGCAACCTTTACTGTGATGTTTATCTTTTCCCTGTTTATGTGATTGGTTTCCAAAGGGAAGACACTGGTGTGTCACTTCATGAATTTCCCTTCGGTGGATTTCCACTGAAGCGCTAAATGGGAATTTCTAGAGTAGCATCCCCCACCTACATTTGTGGTGTCTCACAATTACCTCCTTGGTTTTATGGCTTCGTGATATTACCTAGTTAGTCTCTCAGATAACATTACCTACTTGTCCATGGTTATAGCATTGATAATGTAAATACTCAGGATTAGGTATTTGCATGGTTTTTTCTTATTTGCAGTACATTACTTAGACTGCTGGGAACTTCAAGAGTGACGTCTTCCATTCACTTTAAGGGATGCTTTCCTCATTTTACTAAGCCGTGTCGGATATTTGTCTCTCCTTGCTGTGGATGTTTTCAGCAATCAGTAGCATTCAATGTAAACAGAACCGCTGAGATGTTTGCAGTATGTCCGATCAAAGTCACAAACAAGATGCCTTTTACCCATTTACTTGAAGTTAAAATATATTTTGGTACTTCTAGAAGACTTGAGGACAAGCCTGGATGTTCCAGCCAATTTTTTTTTTTTTAATTGAAGTAGAAAAGTAGGGAAAGGATCCATACAGAGCACATAACATTTGGTGTGTGAGAGGTTTTCTGGACTTTGTGTAGAAGCACATCTTAAATCATGTTGGAGTATATAGCAATGCTCTATTAGCTTACTGCCTGACTTTATGTCCTTTTATAATAAGGATCAATATGAGATAGCTGGAGGAAGGACACGGAAGTGCCCAGAATTTTTTTGGAAGCAAGCAATTTATCTTTATATTTTGATAACTTACAAAATTGCTTACACTAAATTTGAAAACAAAATGCCCTGTTTGGGTCATTTCCAAGGTAGTTAGGACAAAGAGTACAAATTGATAATAGAAACATTTTATGACATCAGTCCATTTTCCTCTGAGCTCAGGTACTGACTGGTAGGCTTTGTACAGGGATTTCTTACTTGGAGCATTATTAGACTACAAAATGAAATGTACCTAAGATGATGTTGATATAATCTGTGCTTCATAAACTTTTCTGAGGGGCGACGACATGTTTTTTAGTTTAATCAAATAGTGATCAAAGTATATCAGTACAGAGAATATGGATCTGAGAAGCTTTTTCCCTTTACAGTTATTTGTCATTCTGAAGATTAAGACTGTATCAGCATCACATTATTGTTTGTTAAAGGCTTTGCAAAGCAACATATTTGAATACAATACACAGAGAAGACAGAGCTCTTTGATGCAATTGCTATTTGCAATTACTGCACAATTATTTGTCTACGGAATATTCTGTTATAGAGCCCAGTAAGAGTGAATTAGGAACTTGCAGTTTTTCCTCCTAAATGCACATATGTAGGAACAAAGAGGGTTAGTGTACTTTCTCTTTGCCTTGTGTGTGCTCCAGGAAAATGAGGTAAGATGTTTTATAGTTGTGTTTTTGTATGAAGCTTCCTCAAGCCTCCCAAGCTCTCAGCTTTCTTCCTCTGTATTATTTATTTATGTATTTATTTTCTTTTTGCGTGAAAAGTATGGGAAAGAAAAGACGTCCTTAGCCAAGGAAGCTCACCTGTCCTTAGTTTATAGATGTATAGGAAGGAGGATGGTACAACGCAAACTGAGTGAACCTTTTTTCTCTGAAGTGTGAAGAAGAAGGTCTAAATGGATGTAAAAAATTACTGTCAGGTGTACATTTGGTTGTGAAATACTGAGAGGAATCTGCTGTAGATGACTCTCCAAGTGAATGAATTTCTAGATCTAGTGTTTGGATCGGCACTGAAAGTAACATTATTCTACAGAGCCTTTCTAGAAACTCCAACAGCAGGGGATCTGTAGAGTTAAAAATAGTCCTCTGACCTCTGGATTTGGAATGGATCCTTACAGGTACTCCAAGACACATCAAGGGTCAGACCTAGTTTTCAGTTTAAATTCATGTATGTTTGGAATGTATTTATTGAAAGTAGCTACTTTAAAGCTATAACGAAGATCATCTTAAAGCCGGATTGTGAGAAGATGGAATATAAATTATCAGGTGCTGGTTGACTTTATAGTTTAACTTTGCATAAAAGAAGGTATTTCAGTTTGTCAGCACTGCAGGTTATCTGATATAAGTAGTAATATATTTGGGACTTACCTGTTCCTCTAAAGTGGAAAATCAAAATGCAATTTTTGCACTAATTAAGGAGCAAACGGTTTTATTTGTTTGTGGCTCATATGAACTCTAACGATAATTTCCTTTTCTGCACTTGGCTTGTGTATGTTTGTAGATGGGAGGGGGAAAGGCTTGTGTTTGGTTTTGAAAGAACCTAAAGTTGCCCTGATTTAAAGGTAGATCTTGTCTTCACAATAAACATCTCAAGAGAGATTTCAAGAGTAAAAAATTCTTCCATAGTAATCCAGTCGTCGTCCTTTGGCATCCTCCATTTCAGTGAAGATGCTTTAAGGTTGAGCACTGAACTTCTTGAATGTTGGAGAAGTGTCAGATGTTTCGTGGAGACAGGCTGTATTACAGTCATAGCCAAACAGCTGAACCCTTCTGTTCTTACAATCTGAAATGTTTTAAGGGATATACTATTTGTTCAGCCATTATGGAGGGAGATTGTAGTAACAGCTGCTTTGAATTTGGGTTGGGAAGCTCATTTACAGCATCTGACAGTACTTGGTGGAAAAACCTGGCGTTAAGAGCAGTCTGTCAAGCTTTGAAATAGTTTTGTACTCACTTAAAAGGTAAAGCAACGCAAACTCAGAAAGCGTCCCAACAGCACGCTCTACATATTCATAAATAAAAAAATGACCCATCTTTCAGATTATCAGGATTATTTCATTTCCAGTGAAAACTCTTTGCAAAATAAAGCTGATGACAAGCAGGTAGCAGGAAATGTTCTTAACTAGTTCATATTCAACTACTGCAGTGCTACTTATTTTCCTTCCATTTTGCAGATATTCTGAACTAACCAGTTTGCTTTTGCTGCTTTAGTCTCCTAATCTCATAGTGGTTGTTCGAACTGTGTTCCCCCCTTTTTTTGTTTTGTATTTCTGTTGCAGTGCAAGGGAGAAAGAGCATTATTGCCTGGAAGGATATTAAAAAAATCAATAAATGGTATGGCTTTTTTTGAATAACTGTTGCCAGCATTTCCAAAGTAAAAGCACTTGCTTGGCCTTGCTGCCTTTTCTATTCATCCAGTCTCCCAGGCCAAGTTTCAAATCATATTTCTCTGTAATAACAATATTGTTCTCTAGTTATGACCCATGACTGCAGTAGTGATGTTGTGCGCGTTATTGCTTTGGACCGTTGCTATATATTAGAACTCTACCGGTGCTCATGCTTTGTAATTAGCACACACATGGCTGGCTTTCCTGTTCTCATGAAAGTTTAGCTGACAAGTGCTGTACCGAGGTGTTACCACACCTTTGTAATTTTTACAGGGCACGCTATATCTGCTGATATATTATGAAGTGTTATAAATAAAATGGAATTGATAAAATAAGGACCAATATATATTTTGGGATGCATTATCATTTTCTGTTAACTCTGCAAAACTTTATAAAGCATGGTCGACATCTGGTGTCTAGTTCTTACCAATAAGTTTTAGTCTAGTGATTTTCTTTTATTAAAATTTTGTTTATTTGAAAAAAGCAAAACTTTAGTGTTCTTTGTTCTGCCAAAGTAGTTTATCAGGTCCCACGTTTGGCTGTCCCATTTCCTGTTTTTCTTCTCTTGGTTTCATTTTTTTTTTCCCCTTGCAAAAATGAATCTTATGTGAGAGTATGCACTCCGGGGTAAAACAAAAAAAAAAAAGGATAGCATTGATCAGAAAAGGTCACTGAATAAAAAGGGAAGAGCCTTGTCTCTTCATCAGAGGAATGGGACAGGTTGGGTTTAATTTCCAATGGCTTATCAAGAAGGGAGTTGCAGTTCTCACAGTAGGCCCTCGCTGTGTGGTTTTGATTGATTATGGGAAAATTAGTGCTAGTCCTCCTGGAAGTACAATGATGTACTTTGTCCTATCAATCTGACTTTTTAAAAAAAAAAAAAATCTTGTTAGTTGTTTGGTAAAGCTGAATTGCACTAATTTCTAGAGAGAAACATATGCTTACAAATAAGATTTGAACTAATGACAGTGGGGTTTTTATTACAGAATCCTTTCTTCCTATTTAAAAAGATTCTGTCCCAGCAAAATAGGAATGCAAGGTGCTAGGCACAGTCTGGATTATCAATCAAATGCTCATTTACTGAAAGTACTATATTTAGAAAAGATAAGTTACAGGTAAGCAAAACAGCTTTCTGCTATTACAACAGCACGAGTATTACTTGAGCTCTACATCAAGATGGTTGTTGGAAGAGGTTCAAGCTTCAGTTCCTTCTGATGCTTTCTGGTGAGGTCTCCAGGTGCCTTAGGCTCATGTACCATTGCCCCCCTAAGAGGAAACAATCTTAGCATGCTTTTTCTGACATGCAAATGTGAAATCTATGTATTTTTTTTTTTCTGGTGTCACCTTAGATAAGACTAAAGCAGGCTTCCAGCTAGTCTCAAAATGTAGTTTTTATTTTATACACCTATGGCACCTATGGGATACTTCCTGATCACTGTCTTTTAGACTTCCAGCACCTGACACATTTTGTTTCCTTCTTTTTCCTTCATTTGTGACTTATTTTAAGAAGTGATACATCATGTTCACTGGAAAGCAGCAATTATGTGCTTGTAATGAAATAAAGCAACCCTTCTTCCCCTCCCATGTTTCTTTGGCTTCAAAGCTTAATACAGCAGTCCAGTTTGAAAGCTTTGTTCTTTAGTGTATGGTATGTGAATTGCTAATACAGCATTAGCTAGACTGTATCCCGAGTCTTGGACATTAGTGACCTTTTAAAAAAGCATTGTAGATTGTGAGGTGTTTTTTCTAAATGTTGTAAGGTGGCTTATTTGACAAGCTTCTTAGCACTGCAGTTTTGTCTTATATATGTAATGAGATATTTGCTGTAATACTTTAAAGGTATCAACATAAGTAACTGTTCCTAACGTGTTCTTCTAAGGTGGTATTAAATCTGGGAAATACATATATTTTTAGTATTTCTAAAAATAATGGTACGTAGTTCTGTTAAATCATGGCTGAGGACTCGATCAGAGTGACATATGAAACTTATCATCAAGTGCCTCGAGACTTTGTTAAAACGGCCACATCATTACACAGGGAGGGGTGAGGCTGGGTTTCCGGCCGCGGGTGGGGTGTGCGGCGTGGTCCGTGTGCGACATACTTCTGTCACATTCCACAAGGTGGACCTGAGGACTGCAAATCATGGCTTGCAGGCTGCTGTGAAAACTCTGTCACTAACGGAGTTCTTTCCACTCCCAAATCCCACGTTTAGACCAGCAACTTTTGCATGCTGGCAATCTCCAGATGTCAGTGTCTTCAAAAGTGAAGTGTTTTGTAGAACTGATTTACTTAAACACATACTTACACCACTACAATATTTTTCCACTAAATTTTTTGCTAATCAAAGCATTACATTCATCTTTTATTTATGCTTTTTTAATTCACTTGTTTTAAAACAACTTGTGTACATGTTTTCATTGACCTGTATGTGCGTGCTGTTGAATTTTGATGTTTAAAGTCTTGATTAGCTTAAAAACATGCAAGTTCTGGCATTCTGAGACATGCTTTTCATAAGCATCGTTGTTCATTGTTGAATTGGGGGGAAAAACCTACTAAAAACTTGTTAGCTTTAAATAACTTTTACTAGATTTATGGGTTTCACCCTAGGTTTCTTAGTAGTGGAATTTTGGATTACTTTTTAAAGTGTTTTTGACAATTTTTAATGGAATAAATTAAGAGCAGCTTCTTGGTTGTTATGAAAAAAGAAATGTTGTGTCATTAATCAAACCCGATCACCATTTTAATTTCTGATATTTAATAAGGCTATTGATACATTTGTGCATTAATGGTTTCACAGCTTCTTAAATACTTTGACAGATATGACAGCTGAAGAGTTACTTTTTCAAATATAGTCTTCATTTTTCCTTTTAATTCCATGTTAGGTCTTTAAATATTTGCTGAGGTCCTTCTGTCTAGGGGACCTTTTTCAGTGGCATTTAACCAAAGCAGAGTTTTATTTCCTGCGCTCATCCCTGGCAGCGTCCCAGCAGGTTCTGCGCACGGTACTTGGGTGATAAATGCCTGTTGATGAGCTTTGCAGTGCTTGGCAGAAGACATTAGAAGTAAATTGGGAATATTGGACTTCTCAGAGTTTGACAGCAGTCAGACACTCCTGGAGCTTGTCATATTTTTTTTTTCCTTTACCTCTTTCCATGCTATGCAGTAGGAAGTCATTTATGGTAATTTTCTCCTATTTGCATATAGGTTATAGAGTTCTGTGGTGCAAAGCATGCTCAGAACTCCTTTTAAGTGTCTGTTCAGATCAAAGCAGGACTGTGTGATAGCTGTTGTCTGACACCAAGCTGTGTAGTGTTGTTTTCATTAAACATTTATCATACTTCCAATGTGACAGCAGGCAACTTTGTGCTTGGGTAACATGTTTTCATGCAAAATTTATTGAAAAAGACGAGACGTTGTAAAGAGATCTTGTTGCCTTTCACCAGTGGCGAAGGGTAAATGTTTGATTGGGAGGCAAGATACTTCTAGCACGTTTTGGTTGTGCATTACACTGAAGAACTGTGAAATGCTTGGCTTTTAATAAGCAAATAAATATATCTTAAAATTGTTTATTCTGAGAAACTTTGCTTTGGCAGACCACGTGAACGTTTTTTTCATTTTGATTCTACTTCGTTTAAACAGCGGTTTATTATGGTCCCATAACGATGGAATAGGCGAGCATTTGTAAATTAAATGCTGACTTAATAGTAGGGATTAATACACTAAATTTTTTAGTAGCTCAGTGCATATCAACATAAACTCTTGCATTTAAGACTATTTGCTGAGAAAGTTAGGAATTATTAGAGTAGTCTTTGGAGCATAAACCACATTTTTGTTTGACAAAAATAGATAAGGTACTATATTTAATTGATAACATACTACTTTAGAGTAAAGCACGATTGATTATTCATATTTAAGGAATATTTCATTCTTCCAGTCATGTATTTTTGTTTTGAAGCACTTCCATTGTAAACCAAACTTTTTCCAGCCTGAAGTCAGAGGGTCTTCCCCTTCCCTTAATTAGTGTAAAAGGGGAAAAGTCTGGGATCCTTTGAGTTATATGAGTACATTTAAAGAATTTTACCAGTAGGACACACCAAACAATTATGATTTAGCAAGAAGTTAATGCGTGTTATTGTTTAATCACTTTCAGCATTTCTACAGCCAAGATACTCAACTTCCGAAAGACACTATTGTGCCCACATAACAAATTCCCTTTGCATGAACGTTCACCAGCATTTTTACTGAAAATATCTGTCATCCTAATTTTATAATCATGTCATATTGCAGAAAATCTCCTGTTCTTTGTAACTAATGCATACTTTAGGCCTAATTGGCGCTGCCCCTTCGTGAGCACGCTGCAGGGGAGGACGTGGTAGCGGCTGCCTCCAAGTAGGTGCCCAGCAGGCACCGTGGTCCGGCAGGCTGCTTCCCTGGGCAGTGGGCTACGGCCGCTGACTTCTAGCTCCAGCAACGCTGCATGGCTTAAGGAAACCTAAAGCTGCTTTTGCTCCTGCGTTGGGTAATGTCTCGGGGCTAGCAGGAAAGGAGGAGCTTGTGATGTACATGTTCGATGGAGGTAACCAGTACCTCCTCCTGCCTGCTTGCGGTAAGCCTCTCCTTCAAAGTGGGGCTGGGGCAGTTCATCTTCTCTCTGCTCTATACAGACATGACGCTGGCAGTTGCTGCCTCTGATCTCGGTTACTGTCTACAAGGTGTTTCACCTGCTGCGAGTGCTACTGCTTTTGGAGACTGAGAATAATTTTCTGTTTTTTTTCCAAGTGTGCGAAATTAGTACATGTTCTTGCAGAGTTTGGTTATTAGAAAATAGTTCTAATGTGCAGGGAATCTGCAACTGCTGTTTATTATTGTGGTGAATAAATTTGTAAAAAAAGCTTTCCTGTATATAAAGAAGACTTAAAAAAAAAATCTCCTATAATTTTTTATTGCTGCTTTTCTGTTGCTTTCACAGAATCTCTTTCTTCATCTGCCTCCTACCATGGTCCTAAAAAAAGGGCTATGTCAGCAGGGAAAAACGAGAGGTAGGAGGTGGGTCTGCCATTGCTAATATAATTTCCAAATGTTTTTTAACATGACACTACAGCCCAAGTAGTATTGGTGATATGGGGCTGTTCTGCACAAAATTTTCCTAAATCTTCTTACTTAATTTAAGAGTTGTACTGCTGTAGTCATGATGGTTTAAGGTTATAGAGGAAGCAGAGTTGGCTGGGAAAAATAATGTCTTTCTTTTAGACCAACTGGTATAAGTACGGAAAAATGGTCATGCTTTTAAGGGTGTGAAACCTTCATTGGGTCTAACACACACTCAGCAATCATCAAGCTTAAATTCAGGTTGGGAGCAATTCCTCTGGGTGCAACATGTTTATGTTAATCAGTTAGACAATAAGAAGGATGAGTAGCTTATCACTTCCCATACTGTCCATGGTGACAAGAGGTGGCTCTCAAAAATCTGTAACATGTTAGTGTTTATCTGATCCAATTATGCACATGCCGGTTCCAAAACATAATCTCTGTAGTTGTTGGCCTAAGGTATTTGTGTTCAATCATCTCTATTCACTTTCAAATGGGATTTTGTCACACTGAGACTGATTTTGTCACTCTAAGACCTTTTCTTTAAAATCTTACATGACAAAATACATTTATCAAGTAGCAGAAATGTGCAAATATAAATTGATGTTCAGGGTGCTACAACACTTGTTTAATTTGCACTGCTCTTGGTCTCTAATTAATGAGTTATTTTTAATTATTGTCTTTAGAACTTATTTTAAAGAGGCTTATCAGGATAATATAGCGAAAGTATGTTGTGTTTATTTTGCAGTTTAAGAGTTCAGAAGAAAAAATAGCATACTACTTTTGTACGTTTTGATTCAAAACATAATAAATAAGGATTGCTTCTGGGCTGAAACCTTGCATGCCATGTTTCAACCTTGATCATATTTTTGTTGTTGAGTTATAAGCATTCTAGAGTAGGTGCTTGTAATAAAATTATGACAGACCCTCATCTACAGTGGATTGAACAGTGTCACTAGTGAAAAAGCCATGTTCAAGAATAGCAGACTTTGTGGCCATATGTCCACATTAAACAAAGTAATTAGTAGAAAAATTGTAGAAGTTCTTTAAAATTTGTTTGAAATTAGAGAATGCATTTTGAATGCTGAAACCAAACTGCTTCAGTCCTGTGTTGGAAAATAGTTTGAGTACTTGTAGTAGAGTTTTCTTTGTTCTTTTGTTAGAGGGGAAAAATCTTTCCTTAATCTGAGTGGTTTTATTTGCAGTGTCCAGACTAAATTATGAGGACTTTATAACAGCTACAGTCACACTGCTGAGAGGTTGTTATAATAAAGTTTTAAGATGCCTGATAGTACTTATTACTTGTGGTAATTTATTTTGGTAGCTTCTTGAAGAATAACAGATAATAAGCTTCTAAGTTTTTATGAGAAGTTGAGCCCCTTTATCCAACCTGGGGTATCTTTCACTGCCAGCCAATTGCTTTGACGTCCTATGGAGAGGGCTTTCAAGGATCTTTAAGATGTATTATCATGGCAAGGGAGTTATTTATCCAGAAACAAAATCAAAACAAAATGGCCCCTCTATTTACTTATTTATTTTTACTCCTTTTACCTTTCTTTCTATCTCTTGTTATCTTTTTTTTTTTTCTCTAGCAGCGTTTGTGCCTGACTTACTATTATTCTGGTTACAAGGGTTTGCTTCAACTAGTTGGGGAGCACACACTGATTGAGTTACGCTTTCTTTGGTGTTTAGTTTTGAAGAGTATTTCTGCCTTCTGCCCTGGTTTTACAGAAGCAGACCTGTGTCAGCTGTATCTCCTGTAGCATGGAGGAGCAGCAGTGGGTGCTCAGGCAAGCGTGGTCTTCAGCGTTTTGATATGAAAGTTCCTTGGATGGAAGCTAACTGCCTTCAGTCTATGAGTTAACTAATTTTCACCCTTGAAATGTTCAGTTTTGTTGACCAGTTTTTGTAGTTTTTCTGTGAGGGAAATCTAGTCTACTTTTACCCAATGTTAGAAAAGAAGCAGATGAGTGCTGCTCACTTTAACCCTCATTCACATTCCTCAGTTTCTTCCACTTAGGATCTTTCTGCCCTTCGCTTGTGTTAGCAAGCGACTACGCAGTCTGCCAGTGCTACAGATTCTCAGTGGGAAGCAGGGATGGCTTACCACGACTTATACGAAAATTGCCTTAAAATAAGCTGTAGGCAGGAGAGTTGTAATGTAATGCTGTATATAAGGAAACAAAATATCTTTTTTTATCACAGAGTTTAGAAGGGAACAATGCATGGAATAAAAAAGGTGAGTAAATGTGACTATATGGTAGCTCACCTTTTCCTGAAACGTCTTTTTTGTGTTATTAATTAAATAATTACTAACTATTGTAATTAGTAAGAATAACTTTTAGTGTTTATAACCTCTGAATGTGAAGGGATTAATAGTGTTGTGCTATTTTTGTCATCAAGAAGTGTCTCAGCAGATACTCCACCCTTTCCATAGCTAAGCATCAGCAAATAGTACTAGAGGCTGATGTACTATGGTGCTTCCCCACAGAGTATCCCAGTAAGAACAATCACTCATTCCCATTTGTGGTGTTTTATATCATAAACATTCATGAAGAGAAAAATTGAAAACATAATTAAAATGGAAACATAGTAGAATTCTAGTATGATCAAATGCTAACAAAATCCAGCTGGCCAGCATGCGGGATTCAGACTATTCTGTTTTAAAACATTTATCTCTCTTAGTTCCAGAAAGGCTCAAAATGTAGAAATGTGAAGTACAACATAACTTCTGGTAGGGAAACCTGCAGTTGATTATTTTGTTATTTTGAACTGGAGAATTGACTATATGGAAAATATTTCAATTTCTTTATAAAAAAAAAAAAACAAAAACAAATTACTTTGGCATTTTTTTTTCTCTTAGCCAAAATTCTATAATAAAAGTTAAATAAGTTTTGGAAATTGTGAAGAAAGGGTTCCATTGTTTCCAATCCCTGCCATACCGCTCCCTGTTTTCCAATCCTGTATGGAAGAACTCCTTTTATATACATTACCTCATGAAGTGCAGGTCTTAATTAATCACCTCTGTAGTGTAAGATAAAAAGATTGCACTTTTGATACTTTTCTTCCAGAAAAAATTGTAGTCTGAGGCATCTCATTGAAAAGGAATAATTTAATTTTGTTGTCTTCATATTACTTCTTCCTCAAATCTTAGGTATACATACTGCCCTAAAGGATAATTTCATATGCCTTCACCGTGTTGACACAATTTTTATCACCACATTTTAAAGCTGCAATAATAAAAGCAGATGTTACCTGTGCTTCTTTTAGTGCTTGTTGTAGAGCAAAGATCAGTATTCTAACCATTTTTATAAAAATTTCTTAAACTTCCATATTTTGTTTGGACTTCTGTAGTGAGAATCTCAAGGGGAAAAGCAAATGGGGACAGATCTTCCAAACAGATGTCCCGGTGCTCTTTCATCTCTTTTAAATGCAGAAGTGAAATCATATGGGTAAATATTGCAATAGTGGTTGGTCTTGTAGCAATGCACCACAACAGTCCTTTCATCAAGGACTCTGGCAAAGGACAGTGAGACCTTGCATGCAAGTGAAGAATGTGGAAGAAACTAAGTGCTCAGGTGGTATGGGTTATGATGTAGCATTTTGGAAAAGTTGTCCATCGAATGATTGCTAGACTTTTTTTTTTTTTTTTAATACAAAAGTGTCTGCGTTCTATCTCTAGTCATTACAACTGTGGTTTTGTATTTTTAAAGTTTATTCCTTCGGTAGTTGAATGACGGTTGTCATGCTCACTCTATAGGCAGAAGGGGCACTTTTATGCTCTGCAAGATGATGTTTGGACAGCAATACCATGTTATGGCTTTTCTCAGCCGTTCATGAAGTGGACGTGTTCACTAAAGTTTATTTCTCAGAACCCCACGCGTTCCAAAGCGATGCTAAACTTCATGGACACAAAGAGAACCTGGCGTTTGCGTTAGCTGAGATCTGCTTGCACATCTGAGAGCGGAACAAAATGGGAGAGCAATTTTTGTCCAGAAACTATGGAAGTAGACGATGGATTTGTTAGGAAGCCTATTCATTCTCATACCCATACTGGAGGTTTTCAGGGACAGGGGTCCTCATGCTGCCTCATGAGTTCTCTTAACAGAATTCTGATCTAGAAATGTGTAGATAGCACGTACTTAGTCCTCATTCTTAGGTTTACAACTGATTAAATGTTGCTATCATGAAGACCATGCACTAGAGTGGTTTTGCAGTTATTACATATAGCAAAATGCTTATAGCGTGGTACCTGCTGATTATAAATATAACTCATGTTATTGCAGGCAGAATCCAAATATACTGGTAACTAAAGAAGTCACCTTGCACTCATGGTGGTTCTTTGAGGTGCGTTGTATGCAGATAGATTTAATAACTTGCCCTTAGATTTAATAACTTGCCCTTTCAGAATTCTTATTTTGGAAAAGGAATTGAGTAGTTTGGACTAATTCCCATCCAGGTGCTCAAGAGAAAGATTCATGAGAGTATCTAGGACGCAGGGTGCCGATGGATTTTAAGAATGCTAGAAAAATGAGTTGATTAGCTTTGCTGGCAAAAACTGTTGAGGTGTTGGAAACCAGAAGGAAGCAGCTGAAAGGCCAAATGAGGACAATTTCCTCTACAGTAAGTCAGCCAAAGGGTAATGGGAAGCAAAGTAAGGGTTTCCCCCTGAAAAGGACAGGGACATCCATATGCCCAGAGTAGCTCTAGGGTCACTTGCCTTTGACCTAGATTTGTTGCTATTGTTGTCTGAGCTGTGTTGGCCTTGTTTTTCTTTTTCTTTGCTAAAAATCCCCTTTTAAGACTAAGAAGCATGGCCATTTATTTAATGGGCTGTGACATTGAGACAGCAGCATATGGTATGATTTCTTTTCCTTTCACTACCAGACGGCTGTAAAAAACCAGTGCGGATAGTACACATGCGTAAGCTGTGGAGCACAACTGTACAGAAGATGTCAGAGAACCACTGAGTCGAGAAACTAAATAGTTTTCACCCACAGAGCAACCGTTTGATTTTCATTCACTAAGTACTTTTTGTACTAAGTACAAAAATATAAATTTTGTGTTCAAGTTCTGTAGTTCAGACTGTCAGTTAGAGATGCTTGTTAAATTAGCTTCCCGGCTAAATTCATGTACTGTTTTGAGGGAATTATATTTTTCCATATTTACAGAAATAGGTTTTGGAATGCATTTGCAGGCAGTATCTTCAAAGACACACATTCTTTTAAGCTGTTTAAAATTTTCAAAACTATCCGGTCCTTAAAACTGCCAACCACCATGATTGTGCTTTTATAACTATATAATTTGCATTATCTTGGGTTTTTAAATTGAATAATTCCTTGAATACAGAGTATTCTGCCTGAAAGAGTGTTTCATTTGCCTGCATGTACAAACACACACACACTCTGAATGTAAACATGTAGTTCTTTTTTTTTACCAAGACACCTTGCACTTTGAGAGCAGCTGACTATTGTTTTAATGGCCTCTCTTAATCTGTGCATGAGGAATCCAAACTGAATGATACGGAGCTGTGAAAATCCAGTTAGTGTGAGCTGTAATCTCTTTACTGGGTTTAAGTAGTTAGAGTGGCATTCAGACGCCCTGCAGATACTGAACTGCAGAGATACAGTAATCACCTAACCATGTACCCAGTGTCTTGCTATCATGGAACTAAAGCAGAGGAGTCCCTAGCAATCGTTTAGGTAAAACCCAAAACAAACACAACAAACACTGCCTCCTCTGAGCAAGCAAACAAGAGGCAACTAAAAAAACCCATCCAAAACACATGCTATTGTAAAGTAAAATTTAATTTCATATTAAAATATTAAACTCTGTTTCACCTTGGTTTTTTGGATAAGGAATGTTTTTTCTGGAATTGGACTTACCTGCTGTGGAGATTATAAAACATCTATTTATTTTGATTATGAAGGGAAGGAGGAAAATCTTTGTTTTAAAGGAAGTATTTCTAATACCAATCTAATCTTGGGCCTTTTTGTTGTTGTTTGGAATTATAAATGAATATGAAAAACTTAAGTGAAGCAATCTAAATTGTTGAATGAAGAAAAAACCAAAATGGGAACATTAATGTAGTAGCAGTTTTTGGTAAAGAAATTCTGTAATGAATGTAACGAAGAAACTATCTGCATGTTGCTTTATAAAAAGGCAAAAGACAAATCTGTTGTAGATTTTGACAGATATGATTCCACAGGTCTGTTATGTATGTTTAGAAAACTGAAAGAGTGTAAATTTACTTCCAGGCTCTGGTTTCATCCTTGGCATCTCCTTGGTCTACTGGGCAGGACGCTCTTACTCAGGAGTAGTAGTAGTCCCTTCCCTTCCCCGTCCTTTCTCCTCTTGTGTCCCCACGCTGGGTGCGTAGACAAAAGTGGCATCTGCAGATCTGTTTGGTGTTTTTATTACTGCAGAAGTTTTAGCCATCATTACTAAGTTAAATAGAGGAAAAACTAAAAATACAGGTGAATCTGTAAATCAATGAGCGCTGTAATTCTACAGAGTGTTTTTTAGTTCAAGGCAGAGCTTGTGGTCCATTAAATGTTAAGTCTGTGGTACTAAAGAGACCTCAAGGTTACAAATTTACATTTTAGTCAATTCAAACCTATTTTTTTTAAATGCTAATCCTTTGCATTATTGTTTCTCCTATCCTGCAAACAAAACTGGAGTGCTCAAGCATTTGGATACTTCTGTTTCATTCATTGTCATTATTTGTCTGCTGCTGTAGGAGATGGCATTAAGAAGCAGCTACTTGAGGAGGGAGAAGGCCTAAAACATCAGGCGGTTCTGATCGCTTACAATGAAGACTGGAAGCATAAAAGTGTCATGAGCTCATTTTCTGCTTGCATATATTTCAGCTGCTGTCAACAGCAACCTGTCCTTGATGAGTGTCCTTCTCTCAGGATCCAGGGCAGTGTAGGGCTGGAGGAGTAATCTTCATTGCATAGGTTTAGTTGAGCACCACTAAGGAAGCAAGTAGAGCATGTTTTTCTACGTCAACACCATTTCATTAGAAGAATTTTCCACTGAAGTGGGAAGGTTCTTAGATCTTCCCAAGGAGAAGACTGCCCAACCCAAATCTTCAATTTTTGAGCATATTTGCCGAATTTCTGAGCCTGATTTCCATAAGAGAGTTCAGAATATAGCAGGTGCACATGCTCTTCATTTGTCATTTCTATTCACAGCATCTTATCCAATTTTGGAATAAAACATCTCCAGTTCTGTAGCAGATTCCACCAACATGTACAGTGTAGTATCTCCAGCATGCAGCACATTTTATTGTGAAAGCATTACTTCAGCATCATGTTGGGTTTATTCCCTTTTTTCATAGATCACGGCAACCCCAGTGGTAGCCTAATGAATTGAAGTTTTTTCTGGAGGAAAGCTCTGGGAATCATTTCCACTTCAGGCATCAATTGTTACAGGATTTATAGTGTTAAAAGTAACATCTTCAAAGACCCATGAAGGACAACACTGGCAAATGCTTTCTGTGACTTTTTCAAGGTAGAAATGGAAAGCCCCAGAATAAGCACGTTAGATGTGCTGGTGATTCTCCTGGATTCTGACTTGCTCCTCATCTGCTTCCAGCAGCTGAAGTTCTTGTAAGACAAGGCCCATTTAATGGTGAATTATGTTGGGAATGATTTTTTCCTGGACTGAAATCGAAAAAGCAAGATCAGTCCATTCTCTCAAAATGGATTAAGGAATTGATCAGGAAGGTCTGACTTTGCTGCTCAGATCAGAATCTTTTGAGGCTGCTTAATGGGATCATGCTGTGTCAAAGAGGGAAAAGGTTTTTTCCCATTGATTCTTGTCAGGTGGGCATTGCTCTGTGCTTTGAAAAATATTAAAGAAATACACAAAATGGATTTATAGGAAAGTGTTTAGCAGTGTACGATAGGCAATGCTTCCTATACCTCTGCGGGGGCAGGAGGAGTGAGAAGCCTTCATACGTCTGTCTCTGCCATCTCCCTTTTTCCTTTTTATTTCCCCCATTTCTCCTCCTTGTACATGCACAAAAATTCTCTCCTCTTTCAGTAGCCGTGTAAGGACAGGGTGGTTTACTTTGAGCCCACAGCAAGGAGCGTGAAGACGGCTGGTGCCTTGGGAGGCTCTGCAAATCCATGGGCTGGGGCTGGTGTAAACCAGGGTTCGTGCATGCCTGCAGACTTACCGAGGCAGTCAGGGAGGGGAATGTGAGAACTGAGCTAGTACAGAAAAAGAGGGGGCCTGATTTTTATTTATTTATTTATTTATTTTTAACTTTTTTAATTGTCAAATTTTGGCAGTAAGTAGTTGTCAGACACTAACAATATTTATATTATGGATCATCCACAGACAACAGATGGCTTAGGAAGATTCTGGGCGATTGTCTGTAAGAGAACCTAGATGATGTTCTTCACAACAAGAATCTTGGTTTTCTACTGTAACAGAGACACAGACCTACTGAGCTGTCAGCCAGTCACAGAGGTTCAGCTGTCTGCAATTGTTTAATTTATCTATTTATTTTTTTAGGAATTCTGATGTGGAAGTAAAACCCTTTATTTCCCGACCCTGTTAAATGGTGTTTAAAAAACCTCACATGGCACAATCTCTGTATGAAATTTTAGATAAAGTTGCAGTCCCAGTTTCTACTGGGAGTTAATTTATGGCAGGTCCTCTGTAAGTCAGGAACATGAAGATGGAAGAGAAGGTAGGGGCTTATATGTAGTGGAAGACATTAAATCTTATTTAAAAGGTCAGGATGTGTTTTGTATAGAGGAGGACAAAAGATTAAAATCCACCAATTAATTTGTTTAAAAAAACAAAACAAGCTTTAGGCCCCAGAGCTTGTTGAAAGCTATTTCCATTAACTTTAAAGGTTATAAAATAGATCTCTCCTCTTGAGAAATAGCTGTACCGATATTAATTGGAAACATTGGAGGTTTTGCTTGCTTATTTTCAATAAAGTACAGACTAAAGCACAATTTATAAATTAAAAAAAAAATCAGAGAAGAGCTATGTTGAATGTTCCATATCGCAGCATGTTAAGAACTTTAAACTGTTTTTGCCTTCCCACCAACTCTTCTCAGTTGTTTTTCCCTTTCCGTTATGGACAAGGCTGGACTGACATATTTTAGCTCTCATTGCTGCATTTAAACTCTTGCTGTTTGGCAGCTTTTCCTTGCAGTGCAGTTTAGCTATCATTTGTTTTCAGTGGTGGGCATGATACAGAGAGGAAGGAAAGCCGAAAAGAATACAGGTAACAGGAGATTCTGTGCTCCATCTTACTTATCTTCTTGGGTGTCCATAAGTAACTCACTTCTTTTTCTATTTTAATAAATATGCTACTTTTGTCTTTTTAAGCATTCAGGCTATAACAGCTCAGTGAATTGATGTTAGATGTTTAGCTATAGATGTTAAATGCTTGAAATTTTATATACTTGTGGTTATTCTTTTTGAAAATTATCCTCCACACTGTCCTAGTAATATAGTCTGAATAATGGAAATGCCTTATTTTTAGGTTGTACTTCTCACCTTCCTTATGAGAGAGAGATTTTCTTCTGGCAAAGTTTCCTAGGTTTTTATAAATTCGACATAAAATTATCACTAATCTGATCCTAAGAGTTAAGTACTTTAATTAAGAATTAAAATTGAGTAATAAATCTATACTGCTCCCTGCTGAATGGAGGCTGCACCATGTGGGTTTGCAAACATTTTTGAAGATGGTCAGTTTATTCAATCTGAAGTAGGCCTCAACTGCTGATAATATATTTTTAATGAAGTCATATATTGAAGTTATATTAGGTCAGCATCTGAAAACTGAAAAATATCAAAAAAGGTTAAAAGTGGCAATCCCACATTCCTTGATAGTGTCACCATGTGTGATATCCCTAGTGGCCCCTTTTCACCTACCTCCAGAGAGCATCGCTGATCTCAAGCTTATCAAACTTGCACTGTAAGTCAAAATTTTAAGGGATTTGAAATGAAATTTTCTGAAACAGTTGACGTGTGTGCGCCACGGGAGGGAAGATGCTGTGAATTAGTGGGGATGAGTTTTGTGCCAGAGGTCCTTTGCCTGAGCTAGCATGGGAGTTGTGGGATATTGGAACAGGTATGGTGCAACGGCCGGAGATGTCTTTCAGATACGATGGATTTATTTTGAGATATCTCAAGAGATGTGGTGAGTAGCCGTGGTTTGGATCTGCGGTGTTGTAGCCCTGGGTCCCATTCTTTGCTTTCTGCTGACCTCCGCTAACCTTTCCATGAGATGTTTTGTCAAACGGGTTGTCAGTACCTACGTGATTTCTCCTAAAACGGCGGCCTGGGGCATTTGTTCACTGCCAGGTGTGGCGAGGTGCCTGGGGAAGCAAACCAGCCAGCAGCAGAGAGGCATGAACCCCCAGGATGAAACCCAAACCCCTCTGGGTGAGCAGGAGGCATGCCATTGACTGCAGGGAGCAACAGGCTTCGCCCCTCCTTGCTGGAGGGTTTGTTAGGCTCCTTGGGGTATTTGTGAGACTGAAGGCATTTTTGCCATGAACGGTCCCATTACAACGGATGTTATTTGCTTGCGCTCTCTTCTGTCCAGCAAGTTTTAGTACAGAAAAACCCCACACTTGTGTAACTGGTAATTGTATTAGCAAACGGAAAATATTCTGAATTATTATAGAATTTTTTTTTTTTTTTTTTTTTTTTTTTGAGAAGGCAAAGCAGTCCAATGGGAAACTTCAAAAACAACTAAAAAGGGGCAGGAACAATTTATCATGCTGGCTGTTTTCTCAGTATCAAACCATTTTTTATCAACTGTTTTTATTCAAGCCATGGAAAATATTTATAGAGAACACAATGTGTAATTTTTCTGCAATTTAATGAGAATTTTATGGAATTAAGTTAAAATAAGTTTCTCCATAAACAGATTTTCTCGGAAGTTCAAATAACCTGAGTAGAAACCTAATCATTGTCTTTCATTATCACTCCCCCACATTTATATATTTATTTGGTCAGTTATTTTTAGGCAAGCACATAGAGCTTTGTAGTCTTTGTTTTTAAAGAATTAGTAACAGTCAGATATGATTTTGCATTTTCAAAAGGCTGCTCAAATGTATAGTACATTGCGCAAAATCCCCTAAAGAAACTGTTAAACTTTTTTTTTTTTTTACAGAGAAAGAAAAATGTCAGGGACCGCAGGTAGGGTCGTGTGTCAGAAGCGTTATGAGGAAGCACATACCCCTAGTTTCTGCATTGCTGCTCGGGCCGTTAAGTAGTATGGTTTCAAGGTGACCATATCTTGAACCTTTATTAGGAAAAATGAGTTAATAAAATCACAAATTGTTGAAAGGCATGGATATAAATAATAGTAACAAGAAAAAAGCCTTAGTGCATAGATGAAAATCTAGGATGAATATTGTTTCATGTTTGCTGCATAAAAGAGGTCCCCACAACGTCCAGTTTCTTTGACGTCAGGGTAGCTTCTTGGTGGGGTGATCGAGGAGAAGACAGTGCCCTGCTGCTTCTGACTCACATGTGGAAGGAGCAGAAAACTGGGAAGAGTAGCAGTGATTCTTCAATGGGAAATAAAGCCCGAAGAAGCAATGCAGAGGTTGCGTTGTAGTCTAATTTATCTTGAATATAGAATAATGCTGATAAGGAGTGTTTAATCACAGTATATACAATATTTTAAAAAATATATTACATTTCAGTGATTTTCAAAGTGCTGTCCAAATGTCTTTTAAACAATTCTGAAAATTTTACTCCAATCATGAGTGGGTTGCACCTGACTTGGATAAATGATCCTTCCAGTTCTGTGATCACATAGCCTGCTAATAAAAGCATACTATAGGGGAATACTTCTTTTGGTTACAAAAGCATGCTAAACACGTTCACAGATGGATAATATGTATGGAAATACTTTTTTTTTTTTTTAGTCACTATGGGAATAGACATTTTGTGAACATATGATCTAATTTTAGCGTGGCAGTTTTCACACATGATACCAGCGATACTTATTTCTGCCAGGAGAAATAAAGTGTTTAGTTTTATATGCAACATCATGCTTTCTTTTTCCTGGTCTGCCTTTAATCTAGTACTGTGTTTATGTAATGCAATAGAAATGTTGCTAACATGATTATACTTTTATATCTTATTAGCTCAAATACTGAGTACAATAAAATGGAAAACTGTTTAAATTTTATGTTTAAGTGCTTGAGATAAGAGTTCTTGTAAATGAAATGTGATTACATTTCTGTAATAGATCTTCTCTGTCTGTTAGTACTTTGTTTAGCTATGTAATTCTATTGGGATTGCTGTTTCTAAGTTTGTTTTTTTTAGAAATAGCCATGTAAAGTACTCGGTGTTACACACAAATAAACAGTGAACACAAATCTGTTGAAAACTCAGTGTTTCCTGTCTGAAAAAGAAAATCATTGCTAGATAGTTTTCTTTGTGATAACCAATTTGAATTAAACATAATTCCCTAACATCACCTTGAATTTCCATCTGTGTAACCCTGATGTTCTTAAGCATTTTGCATTTACCTAATGCTCTGGGCTATTTGCACTTAGCATGTATGGAAAACTGTGACTATCTTAAAACTGTAGATGATATGAATAACAATTGTTTGCTGATCTTACCCTGTATCTCCCTGGATAACCTGCAGTCTGCAAAGGCTGAGTAAGTGGCAGATAGCTTTTGTCATCTCTTATCCGGGCTGTACACTTGTAAGGAAGAGCAGGGATAATCGCCTAAATCTAATTAGGGGTTAAAAGAGGCCATGACTGTGATGTGGCAGTGAGACACCTTACTGTATCAATCCTGTTTGCATTAGAAAAATAAGGTTGTCATATTGATTATTCAAATTAGCTTATATTGGCCATGGCTCAATGGCTTGTATCGCAGCTGAAGCACTTGAAGGTCCCAGCTTTTCGGAGAAGACCTATGCTTATAGCATATATTATGTGGTGTCTTGTTTGCTAATTTAAGGGTTTTAAAACTAAGACTGAGAGAGTTTTATAGTGAGAATTAAGGGTTTAAGTGACCATCAGAAAATGAAGTTGAGCTTTCATGTGTGATATTTGTGATTGCTGAAAGCTATTAAATGAAGGCCAATAAATTTGCTTTAGATCTTTTATGGAAAAATCAGTATTAGAGTTAACAGATCTTGCAGTATTATGTTTGTGCACTAATTGATGTTCAGTTCAAAGTCAAATGGAGCTAAAAAGAGTAAAGTAATTGCATTCAGATCAATTCCACATTCAAGAGAGAGTGAATTCCCTTGGCTATGACTTTGGAGTCTATATTTTAATTTAAAAAAAAAATATCTACCTGGTGCAGGGCTATTATAGTATTCTCAAATATTTCTCAGCACTTGGCTTTTTGTCATTCAACAATCACATCTGCTGACATCCTGCAAGTGTATAGATGCTCTAGAGAGTGCTAATTTCAGCCTTCCTCGTTACTGTAGTCATGATGAATGACGTAAGTGCCATACATAGAAAGGGCAAAAGGAAAGCCTTTAAGAAGACCAATTTTTTTTTTTTTTTGGTGCTTTTGTAGTACACCAAGAAATATGTGCTAGGCTCTGTCATATCTACAAAAGCGGACATTTTACAGATGTATTTTTTCCATTGGTTTGTGCAACTTCTGTCATTACAGATGTACAAGAAAAAGAGTCCACCTTAAATCCCAGATATCAGGCAGAGTTTGCAAATTTTTCTCCATGACTGAAATGATTTCACCCATCTTATCTACAGTTTGAATATTTTTGTTTACCCTAGGTGTTGGTTATGCTGCATTTCTTTCTACTGCTGGGCAAAAAAATATGCATAGCTAGCTAAACTATTTTTCCCTCTGTTGCATGTAGGTACAAGGTTTTCAACTTTATTTTTAAATTTCTTCAGTTGATTCTTCCAGTTTCTTCCATTATCCTGCTGTTGGTACTGGTGTAACAGTTACCCATCCAAATGCTAACCTTGCAGGCTGACCTGGTTGACTGAAAGCCGCAATGACCAGAGGAAGGAGATATATAACATACGTACATATATATATATATATATTGTTTGCTTACGTTGTTAGAACAGCATCCTGATCTGTTTTGAATGACTGAAAATTATTATGCGCAAATGTTCACATAACTTTCCAATATCTTGCTTGAACAGAAAGTTAAGTAGGTGGCTTATCCTGTCATGCCATTGTGTAAAAGGCCACTCGGTCCTGACCATTGTTACATGAATGTGTTTGATTGCTTGGAACGGTTCCAGTTCCAGTTTCTGGGGACACTCGTTTCTGGCACTTCTTTGCAAGACATAGTAATTTTGTATATTGCGATTATAACTTTCAGCCCAAACTGAAAATCTAGGAAAAGAGCCAATATACTAGATTTTTTTTCAGCAATATCAGTATGCTATTTCTGTAGATCAGTCCATCAGTCTGTGCAGTTATTCTGTATTCTGAATTTATTATATTCTTTTTTCTCAAGAATATAACTTAAGACTTGAATCTCTTTCAGAGCACAGATACTCCAATGTTCTCTGCCATGATCTTCTAATAGTAGTTAGCAAAGTATTCGCGTTACTCTAACGTCAGTAAGACTGGAATACATTTCTTAAAAAGTGTGAAATAAGACAAATATGAACAGTGTTGTAATAAAGTAGAGAAAAATCCATAGTTCTGGTAGCATCATAGAGAGGCAAAATTTTCTGTTAGCGAAGGCGTTGCTTGCTCCAGTGTCTGCTTCTCCTTTGAAAGAATATAAAAGCTTGATTCACACACAAGGGCAACTAACTCTGGGATGGTTGAGGCTACCACCCTGAACTGTCTGCCTTACTTTGCTGTAAAAATTAACATTTTAATGTAAACCAGCACTGCTTTTGGCTTGTCTTAGAGCATCAGTCTGCAGTGGTTCAGGAAGTCCTTCATGAGCAGCCAGGAAGGTGGGTGCTGGAGGGGATGTGTGATCAGATAAAATCATTTCCATTGCAGAGTTTGTTGTCTTGTGTCGATACGAAGTCTGTCGAGGGAGGTCTGTGTAGGTTCAGCATGTCTCCGGTCTTAAATGATGTGAACTGAGGTGAACTGAAACCAGTACAGCTAAAAATATAGGGATTAAGGTAACTTTTATGGACTAATAGGCATCTAGTTCCAATTTATTTCCCCAGAGAAGACCGAAGAACAGTGCTGCTGAGAACTTGAAGTAGGTTTTGTGATGTGTGGCTACAATTTGTTGGTTAGGTTTGTAACTTGAGGTAGTGGTTGGATATTTGCTGGGTTTTTTGCAGGTTAGAAATTCTTTCCACCAGAAGTGGTTGCTCAGTCGTCAGCCTGATCGTCCACAATTCCAGGTCTTTCTGTATGGTCTGTGAATCCTCTAGAAATTGCTGCTGTTGAAGGATCTGGCTGTGTAATTGTTCAGAGTTGTTTTTGTAGAATGTTTCACTTTACTTCTAATATTTGCAGGTACAATAGGAAGTGCTGGTTTTAATCTTCAAGCTGCAAATTGCTTAAGATCCAAGTTTCCTTGGAGCCTGCTGTGTTTATGGTACTTAATGTTTTCAGGAATCTCTTGGCTTTGTATTAGAAAAATAACCTTTGAGGGAAATCTTGGCTGTAGAACGAGACGTGTTTTATATTTTTGTCTTTTCTTCTAATTTTGGTCCACTTGATGGTAAATCAGTAGTGTTCAATACTGATTATTTTAGTTTCATTGAAGGAATGCCAAAATACAAAATACCTAGCAAGATTTCTGGTCTAGACTTTGGCTGGCCACTTCTCGTCAGTTTGCTCCGTCTTGCAAAGCCAGTACTGCTCTCCGTTTTTACTGGAGACTTTCTCTGTGAAGTGCTGGGAATGACAAATGCCAAATAAAATAGATTATGTTAGTCTTTCACGGTAGTAAAAGGTTAAAATCATATTAATGAAAGCAAGCATTTTGGAGAGTAAAATGAATAAGACCAATGTGATGTGGTAAGAACAGTAGACTTAACAATTAAAGAACACATGAAGCCTTAAGGAGGTTTTGGTGCAACTCAACCAGCATGAAGTGTTTAGACAGCATTACTCGATGGTTTCTTTTAGGATGTAAAATTTTCTGCAAAAAATGTAAGTTGTGATTTACTGGAACTTGCAGATCTTTTCTTGTTTACTTAACTCACCATAATGTTTTGGACATCAAATTCTAGACAGTGTCAGTGTTTTCAAAACAGGCATAGCAATGTCCTGAATACATCTATTGCTTCTGAAGTTTCTCTCTGAGAAGTAGATGTGTAATAACCACAATACCAAAAGCAATTTTAGCATTGATTAATGTTCTTAAATAACAACAGACTTGTAAATTATATAGTCAGAAGCCATTACAAATGCTGGAGAAAGAAATAACAAATAAGCAAGATACAGACCTATTAGTGTTAGTTGTCTAGTGCTGCTGTGGAATTAGCGGAGAGTTAATTGCTCTTGGAATCAAGAGAACTATTAGCCTTGTCAGATAATTTAAGGAAATTAGCCTGTTCTCTACAAGCTCAATGTAGCTGTATTAGGTATAAATCCACTGTGACTAGGTCCAAGTGTGACAGATTTTTTTTTTTTGACAATTCTGAAGGTCTTTATTCTTGAATACTGAAATATTATCATCAAGATACACTTCAGGTTCTGAGCCTTGCTATTGCATGTATTTAAAAGTGCTTTTACAGTCTTTGGTGATTTGTTAGCGTACCGGTAACCAGCATTGTTGTGGACTGAATGCTGTAAAAACAAAGGTTTTGAAGTGGGAACTGCTGTAAGTGGGACCGCTTTAGTGATATCTATCGATCTCCTCTTCTTCTCCATGAGCTTCAATTAGCTGGTTTTGTTTTGGTTTTTTCTAACCTTTCCATTAATTTTAAAGCACTTTCAGGTTATTTTTGTCACTGTCTGTTAGGCTTGGTTTTGGTCAGATATGTTTGAGATTTGCAATCAATTTTTATTTTTTTCTATTTTGATGAAATATTATTTCTTTCCCGTTATTTGTGGCCAAGGAACTAATTTCCTATCAAGCTTGAACAACTTAGGCTCTACCTTTTTTTAAATTACATACATTTGTCTTGCAACACAGCCCAACATGGAAATGTTAGTAGAAGATACATTATTCCTTACTGAAAGTCAGACTTTAAAGAACCCTTTTTCATATTACATATGTTTTCAAAATTCATCTGGGCTTTAACAGAACAGCCTTTTAGAAGAATTTGTGAGTCTTCTGCTTAAAATAAAAGGGTCTTTGTGATGCTCTCCATAACTTACCAACCTCAGAATATTGAAAAACGTGTACAAAACCCGAGTCACGTAGGATAAGATGCATTTGAATGCTGAGGAGATACTGTGGAGGATGCAAATCGTACCATTCAAAAATAGTTATGGTATGTTTATTTGAACTGAAAATAGCTGCAGTACCATAGTGATGGTAAATCCTCCAGGTTTCTTATTAATGTGTCTGTTGAGGTTTGTTCGTGTTGTTCATGTAACAACAGGGGCTTCTCCCTCATGTCAAACTTATGTTGGAGAATCTTCTGAGCTCCTCCTACCTCTCAGCATATGCTCAGATGGCTTGGAATGGCTGTCTTATGGAAACCAAGAGATTTTCAAAGGCTTTCTTTAGGCCTACATTGAGTTGTAATAGAAACAAACTGTTTAATTGTGAAATACAGCCTGAAACTCAAGTCTATTATGACCAGAAATGCTACAAGCTGCGTTAGCTGAAGTAGTTGAGGAGATAAAAACTAAATATTCTGAGATCAAGTAGATCTGCTTTTTTCAGGAGAAGGAAAATTTTTTACCTTGTATAGGAATGAAAAGCTGTGTCAGTCTGACATTTAAACATATTTTACACATTTAGAGTATATTCTGAGTGTGCCCCTGCGTTCCTTAGGGAGATAAATTCAGGCCAGATGAAAGAACGTAGAGGAATTAAACTAAAGCGACAAAATCAAACTGCAGGGACACACAGAGGAACAGTGAAAAAGCATTTACAAATTGGATTTTTATACCTCCCAACAGTGATGCCTAAAAAAGCATGAGGCTTCAGTGTGCTAAAATTGGATCAAATAGCAGTCACAAGCGGTGGAATTTCAGTAAAGTGGCACTTTGTGGGTCTCAGCTGAACTTGACCATGGTTGCCAAAGTGCCGCACTCATCTTCAGTAATAATGGAAACGTGAAACTACCTTTTCTTAGTCTTTGGCCTTAAAAAGTATGTGTCCTAGGACGGTTGGGTCATCCTGGTCTTTCATCTGAGCTGTGGAAATTAATCAGTTGTGAATGCTAGAAACAAATACCTACCTTTACTGAAGAATTACTCTGCTGCTTGTCTTTGCTTTTTATTCCAAATGTCTGCTTTACAAAATGGAGGGTAGGTTTTGCCTTTTTTTTTTTTTTTTTAATTGATTGTTCATTTTCAAGCACTACCAGTGTTGTACTGCTGCTGGCTAGAGAGGAAAGAAACACATCCCAAATTTCTACGGCAGGCTCCTGTTTTTTTGGGACTGTATTAGTCTTACCTAAAGCCATGAGCTGCTATTTGAAATCCATCTGTTCACTCTCTATTAATTTGTGTTCTAAGTGCAACATCATGCGCTCTTTCAGGGTCCTTCCAAAGTGTGTGAACTTCTAATTCATTTTTATATTATATTCTTTCTTTTTGGGAAGCAGAGGCAGTAGGGCAGCAAAAATGACTATCTTCTAATGCTACATAAATCCAGGCATATAGTTTTTGGTTCTGTTACGGTATTTTTTTTTAATTGTAAGACCATAAGGTTCTCTGTTTAGAACCTCTGAAGAAACTTGTGAAGTGCAAAGAACAAAACCAAAGCCTGCGAGTCCGCTGGTAACTTCTGGTGTTTAGATTTCTCATAAAAGAAACTCTTACTATAAAGGAGCGTTTGCATGAGGGGTGTATGGAAAAAGTTGACTGACTTGTAGTGACGGATTATAAAGACGATGAAAAAACTTCTTTTGTAAGGTATGCAAATAGCATAAGAAGTGACTGTCAAGATGGGTCCCTGAGATTGAGGAAAATTTTATTTATTTTTGTTAAAAACCAAACCAAAACAACCCCCAATGTATCTACAGATGAGTACTCACAGTGTGCTTGTTGGCATTGATTATGGGTAACATACCTGAGGCTGGATAAACTTAACTCAGTTAAGATATTAAATGTAGATATTAGCTTTGTTCTGTGAACTGAAATCTATGGGAATTTAAAGAAAGAAAGAAAAAAAAGAAAAGATTTAGTGATTTGTTTCTAAAGTTAGTATAAAAGATTTAAATTGTCACTGTAGAATATTCAATAATAGAATTCATATCTGTATAATACAACCTTAACATGCAGGTAGTATCTTACAATATGAATTTTGAGCCATGAGTGAAAGCATGAAGGTTTGTTTTTTGGGTTGTTTTTTTTTTTTTCAGAGATTAGTAGAAAATTGTGTGCCAGCAAATAAGTTTCAAATACTTAATAACTTAATAAACTTCTATAAGATTTTATCCTTTTGGGAAGAATGCATAGCACAGAATTTTAAAAAAATTACAAATAATTAATACAGACAAATTCTAGATTAACTTGTTTAATAGGTAGAGTGCCTTTAATTGGTAACTTTATTTTTATTGAACACATAATGAGGAACTGGTTATTGTTTCCCTAAGCAGGATTTTCATGAGCATTTACTATTTTTTTTTGTACAGTTGATAATGAATTTAGACAAAGATGGATCCGTTCAAATACAATGTCATTTCAGTGTGTATTCTTGAAGTATTTACAAAACATTATTACAGAACTTGTTTAATGTGCATAGTTTTAAAAAAAAAGGAAACAGGCTTGAGGTTTCCTTGTGTGCTTTTTTTTTTTTTTTTTTTTTTATCAACAGACTGAGGGCCTGAAGGAATAGAGGAAGTGAATGGACACCAATGTATCCAAATATCTCATTTTGCCTAAAAGCAAGTGCCGGCAGATAAATGCCCATAAAGGGATTTCTTTCTTAAGCCCCATGGATTTTTTTTGCAACTTTTTGTGTGAGTTAGAAATGAAAACCATTCATCCAGTGCCCCAAAGAACGGCCTTATTGAATGGAATAACAGTGTAATGTACCATTGAAGGCAGGATTGAAAGTGATTATCTTGTTAACTCTTGACAGTTACCGCCAGCTTGAAATAGAACTGGCAGGCTTGATTTGCAAATGAATTAGAGCTTTTTCATTTTGTGCCAGGATCATCTTTTTATATTCTGATATGACAGATGCTATGTTCCATGCTTTTGTTTCTCTTCAGTTTTATACTTGCAAATAAAAAACCAACAGATTATGATAGTAATTTTATTTGCATCTTTTCTCTAGGAGTTTATTCTTTGTCTAGAAGTTTTTAATCTTATATTTTTCAAAAATTTGTTTAAGAATAGTATTGTTCCTGCAGAATAAAATTTCATTAGGTTAAGTACAGTAGTAATTGGGTGAATGAGGAGGATTTAGAAGCTTTCAGAAAATGGAAAATTGATTGTACTCAAATTGTTTTAGTGCTTAGAACATTTACATTTTCTCACTGACTTAAATTTAATATTCTTCAGTACTGAGAGTTGAGTGCAGCTGAGGAAAATCTAACGTTTTAAATATTTATCCTAACAGTATGCTAATAGAAATACACGTGTAATTAGTTTCAGACTTAATGCTGATAAACTCTGTTTATATTCTGCAGTCATCCAAACACAGATGGTAAGGTGTTAGGTATGATAATTATTGTGCACTCTTTATATGTTCCTCATTAACCTGTAACACTCTTTACTAGTCTGGAGAGTTTTTACTATAGTTATGCTTACCAACATTAAAACTTGCTCTGCTTTGTTTAATATTCAGTGCAGCGTTCTGTGCATTTATACTGCTGGGCTTTTTGCTACTTTTGTAATCTATTTTGTACTTTGAGGCTAATTAGCGACACTTCTACTACCACTAATGTCCATTACGGAAATGTTTTCATACACTTTCACCTACAGGATGTGTTTTAATTGAATATCTACTAAATAATATTACAGGAAAGGTAAAACAGGCCAAAGTTGTCTAATTTATTTAAGACTACCAAATAATCTGGTTAACAGAGACAGTGACATTCCAAAGCCTGAAGCTTAATTGCTTATGTTTGCTGGGAATGCAAACCTTGATTAACAACGTTTTACTCGTTGTGAAGGGAACACTGTGCACAGAACAGGAGGACGAAAACCCAACCAACCAACCAAAACCACTCCACATATAAAAACTCCATGAACTCGCATGTTATGAGGTCCTTTGAATTGCCAGGTTTATCCGAGGAATTGCTTGAACTGGCAACTGGGATAAAGAAATCTGCTTTGATAATTTATGGAATTTCCGTATCTGACCTGAAGTCTTGGTAAAGCAGAATTGGAAGCTTTTTGAGTAGTCAATTTTGGCTCTCATTTATCTGTGAAATACTTAAGGACAAAAAGGATTTTTTTGTAGAGTCTATTTGAAAATATTGATTCTATCAACACTGTATTTTGGTGTGTCATGTCTCCCCCCCCCATTTAGTTTCAGTAGTTATTTCAGTTGCATAAAATCTTGAATTTTACTCTGTGAGCCAGGGTTATATATTTTTTTTTTCCCCTCTTCAATATTTGATAAGGTCTCTTGGGTACTGATTTTTCTTCTCTCTAGGATAACATATTATGGAAATTGTTTCACCTTGTGTCCTGTTTGAAGTCCCTGGTTTTGGCATGATTCAATTTAGCTTGCATTATATTCTACTGAGTTCTTCAGCAGTTCCAAGTTATTCCGTATGTGTTTGTGTGAGCGGGTGACTTCGGCTTTTCTTCCTGCTTTTGATAAGTGACCTTCTTGAATCTTTATTACATTTAAATTAGTAATTGGCCAAACTTCTTACTATTTTTTCCCCAAGTGAAGTAAATTCTTTGGTTGATTGGAGTGAGGGAGCCACTGAGCACACCACCACCAGCTTTGGAGTCTTTATACTTCAGGGTCAGTTCCAGACCATTTGAATCTGATATTAAGTAAGAGCAAAACAACATTCCACACTTTTTTGAAAATATCATGGGTGCATTTTCTAGCAGAGTGAAAGATTCTCTAACCATTCCCTAACCCTCTCTGATGTTGGCTTTGCACTCCTGAATTATTTTCACTATTTTATTTCATAGTTATTTTATTGGTTGCTCAGATCTTCCAATAATGGAAGAAAACAGGCTTTTCAGATACAAGGAGCCACAACCCTTTGAGCCATTGCAGCTGTCAAGGGATTCTCTTTGAGGTAGATGTAGTGCTGAGAATCCTTGTGTAACTTATATAAGTAGTAGATTGCAAGGATTTTGATTTTCATTATTGGTCATATTGTTTGGGTATGTTATTTGGTTACTTTCAAAAAAACTCAATTTGTTTTCCTTCATCTTTATATAAGAGAGGCAGGAGGAAATAGCTTTCTTCTATGGTTTTCTTCTCTTGCCTTTTTATACTCCCTTTGATGTAACTCCCACTTATGGCTACAAAAAATATAGCCCTACTTTTCAGGTTTTTCTTTATAACCCGGATGATGTTAAGTAGTAGTGTTGAAGAGTAACGTGTTTTTTGTTCTGTTTCTGCACGTTGCGTAGTCTTTATCAGCAGTTCTGCCAGACCAGCAGTGTGGTATTGGACCAGCTTGTCACTGAAAGTCAGTAGGTATGAATTTACCTGTTCACCCAGGATAATCAGCACTGTCCTCTTAAAGATGGTATCGAAGGAGAGGACAGGCATAGGGCTTAGATTTTTATGTAATCTTTGTTGTGACTTTCAAAGCCTACTGAAATAAGTATCTATGGTCTGAAGTCCGATTTGGAAACACCAGCCTGTAATTTTACAGCAGACACAACAATACAAAACCTATAAAATTTAGTGGAGTGTGATGGGGGTATCCATTTCTAAAAGCTGCATCCAAGATTCTCTAACTGTGAAGCTGAAATTCAAGCTAGCTCAGGAAAGAACTTCAAATATGTAGTGCCTTCTGAACAGTCACCTTGCAAATGTAATAATTATGTGTATTTATTCTAGTTGTTGCCGATAGGGAAAAAGTACTTTTTTATAATAGGCTTTTATTTTTCTGGAATTGAACAAAGGCATGATCTGGCCATGACTATTTTACTCTCGATGTCTGGCATGTTCTGTGAGCTTAAGATTAGCCAGTGAAGCTATTCCAGAATATAACAAGGTTTAAATGTTTGCGTAAATGCATCACTAACTGATGATAAGGTCACAAGTGCATTGTTCAGGCTACCCATCCAGTTGTGATTGTTTAATGAGTACACACGATGCCTTATTCCAAAATGTGTATGCGAGATAAAAGTTAGAAAAAAATTAAAAACTTCAGTGGGAAAAAAACTATTCCTTATTTTCTTCCTCCTCTAAAATTTGATACCTGGAATACCTTCAATCCGATTGTACAGATTTTTGAGGCTGAGGAAAGTAAATCCAGTAAAGACTGATATATATAAAATAAGTAGTAGTGAGGGAGCAGTTCTGTATCTTGGGATATCCCAGGGTAGAATTAAATAGCGTGTAATCACACGGAAACCTAATTTTCTTCTTCCCAGGAATATACAGGGCCCAGCTCTAGTCTGGGGAATCATGAGATATTGGCCTTTCAACTCACCATTGGGAGAGATGATCTTGCCACGGGTTGGCAAAGTTTTAGATGAGGGATTTCCACATTCTGAGAGAGAAAGGAAATGGTTACCGGCTGGTGGTGGTGGTGTTTGCTGGGATTTAGTCAGAAATTTGGAGTATTAACAATGCTGCTAGATTGACTAGTCAAGGCTAGTGTAATAAATTACTTATCTGAATCTGATTTAGATTAGCTTGAGGTTGGGGGTTTTTTGGGGTTTTTGTTTGTTTGTTTGTTTTTTTCTTTTTTTACAGTGCCTACTAACAAAGCATCTCTTGGCAGATCAGGTTTGAGAAGACTATGAGTATCACAAACAGAAAATGATGAGGCAAAGGCCTCACTGAATTTGAGATGCTAATCTGCTAAAATAAAGATGATATACGAAAAGAAAGGTCTAGAGATAGCTGACTCGTCTACTTCTCCCATAGCTGTCAACTCTGCTATAGGTGCATTTAGTAAGACTGTTCCTCACTTTGACTGTGTTGGGTCAGCATAGACTCCTCACTAACTGAAGAAGCTCAAGACAGGAGAGGCAGCAGCTATGACATTCATGGCAGTAGCCTCACTCATGCTCTTCACCTTACCCCTTGGTATAATTTCTGACATCTAAGGCATATTTCTTCTCATTTCTGTCTTCTCTCCCTTTATCTACCTTCAACACAGAGCTTAGGGAGGTGGGAGAAGGGACTAGACCACCACTCAAGCCGGGTTTAGCATAATATGTTTATCCTGTTTCCTGTTGCTTGTATTGACGAGTGTTTTAATATATTGTCACGTGCTGAAGCTCACAAAGAAGCTCTGAAGACTTCTGAAGAGATTCAGCTGTTTATTTTGAGGTTGTTTATCTAGAATACAAGTTGGGATTGGCAACATGCAAAAGAAAAATAGCGGATGTGTGTGCTACTCAGGGGAAGATCTTTAGGTAAGGCCATTAGATGACAGCAAGCAGTAGAGGCATGTTAACATGAGGATAAAGAACAGGAAAACATGAGGTTGTTCCAAGAACATCTTTCACTATGAGGCTCTTCATCCAAGAGGAATACTGGGACAGAAAAGGGATTAATTTAAAACGATACTGACAGATTATTGAAAGTATTATGTGATGTGCTTGTTGATGATCCAAGAGATTTTTTGAGAGCTCTGTGAAAACTATCTGTAACCACTTGGGACAATGCTGCCTGATCAACAACACGAACGCGTTGGCATTCATGAAGAGTAGAAGCCTTTATTTGAGAGTGTGGTGCAGCCTGACCTGAAATGCTATGTATGACCCTGTTCTTTGCAGCTTGTAGCTAATGCTGTGGACCTGGAGGGGATTCTGCCAAAGGCCTTGCTAATGATGAGATGATTTATTTATTCATTTGGCTTCTGAGGAGAAAAATCAGACTTTGGGACTGTTTGGTGTGGAGTTCAGGCCACCAAGACAGTCAGGGGCTGGAACACTTGCCCTGTGAGAGGACCTGAGGGACTGGGAGTGGTTCAGCCTGGAGAAGAGATGGCTTTGAGGGCACCTGGCAGCAGCCACCCAGACCGATGAGGAGGGAGGTCACCGAAGAGAAGCAGCCAGTCTCTTTGAAGTGGTGGGTGGTAGGAGGAAAGATGCAACCAGCACAGATTGGAAGAAGAGGCATTTGGACTAGATGGAAGGAAAGATGCTCCCAGAGAGGACATTTAATCAGCAAAACAGGTTGCCCAGGGAGATTGTCCTTTCAAGACCAGGCTGGATAGACTCTGAGCAGCCTGGTCTGGCCTCACAGCTGACCCTGGCTTGAGCAGGCAGTAGGACTGCAGACCTCCAGAGGCCCTTTGACCTGAATTATCCTATAATATCCATAGATACAGATGATGTGTAGAATTATTCTTGGTCTATGGATTCTAAACAAAAAACTATGGCAAAGAAAATTACTAACTACGGATATAAGGGAAGTATTGAGAATGAGTTGATAACAACTTGAGAGGAACTGAAGAATGTGTAACTGAAGTGGTTTGCTTTCGTCTAGAATACATTTTTAAAAATTGCAGGATAATTCCATGTCGATGCTATTTATCTAAATAGCAGCACAGATTAAACTCAGCTCTCATAATTGTTTGTCATTTTAGAGAGTATAACCTACTAACAAGCTCAATTGCCTATTTTAGTGATAAGGAAAAATATCTCTGAGATTTCTTTGGTTTTAGGTAGCCTCACAGTAATAAGTCACTGACATTGTCGTATGATGTTAAGACTGTAGCTTCTTGAGGGTGCCTTGCTCCAAAGTACTGTGTCTAGATGTACCCAGTAATTTCTCTAGCTCTGTTGTGTAAAAACAAGTATTAGTCATACAATTCCTGTGTGAAACTGCTATAAATGTGTTAAAAAGTAAATTATTAGTGAAATCTTGTATTATTTTAGAATAGCTAAAGTTCAGATATTTTGAAGATATTGCATATTTTTCAGCTCCCTTGATTAATAGTTAGTTTTATATGGGAACCTACTTTTGTGAACATGAATATATGTCTAGGTTAAAAATCAGGATTTTCAGCAAGTGTAGTGAATATTTTTGTTTTAGTTTAGTTTACTGGCAAAGGAACTAGCACTAATAAGTTAACACTACCTCAATTAGTTACTTACACTATGGTTTTAAGTAATCCAAAAGCTGGCTACACTTGCTTAATTGAATTCCTGGCTTGTTGTTACAGGTCCCTCATGACCATGATTCAAATGTAGCTCAGCTGCAATTTTTTCCCCTGGCATTACCAAAAGCTAACATTTGGATTAGCCTGAGTATTATACTTACTGGTTTCAATGTATGATTTTAACATCTATGCATGTCAACTAGTATTTTACAGCACAATTTCTTGACTATATTGGGGAAATACAGTTCCAGAGCTTCTCTGATGGAAAAAAGAAAATCTTAAGAATAAAACCAAACTTACCTAATGATCCAAAAAAATAAATGTGGTGCACTAGAGATGGTTTGAAAGGCAAATATATATCTTGTTGGGAACTGTGCGGTGTAAAAGTTGAGTAAAACATTATTACCTGACAATGATATAAAATTAATATAACTTTCTTATGGTGTTCCTTTATAGGAGTGTTGTAATAGTGGATGTGCATAAAACTGTTCTTGCCTTTTATTTGTAGTGTTTTACGTATTAATGATTAAAGTATTCTGTAGACAACTAAGGTTGTGTTAGACTGAGCTGTAGCAACAGGTCTGATTTTGCATAACACGATATTTGAAATACAGTATTAATGGGAGTCTTATTTGTATAATTATTGTTTAACTAGAAAGATAAAATTATGCGGTGGCTTCGCTAGTTGTCATCGCTGATTGATGCACGGCAGCCTCCGGCTGGAAAGAGGTTTTCATTGGAAGTGACAGGTGCCACAAGGTTTATTTAGGACAACCTCAACCTTGTCCTGGTTAGTTTGATAATGTTTGCCTTATGTATGTTCAACCACTGCATTTCCTGCGTTAGAGCCTTGTGTTACACCAATATTACTATCTGTGCTGCCTCAACTACAAATTGGATGAACAGCCAGTGACACTTTTTCAATATTATTACATTAAACCAAGTGGATTTTGATTGATAACCTAATATTCAACTAATGCAAAACATCAATCATGGCAAGTATATTAATTATTTAATATTGCAGTCTAATTCAGAAATCGATGTGCTGCATGAGGGGAAGGGAAACTCACTGTTCCCAGAAGACTTAAGACAGGGAATGATTAAAAAAAAAAAACCCACCCTGCTGTACTCCTGTGTGTTAGTTCGATACAAATCTTTATTCATTTGCCAATAATCTCTTCGCATTTTCCACTTTAGGACCTTTTTTATCAGTTTTGAGACCTATAATTGAATTAAGTCTGCTTTCAGCACAGGGCAAAAGGAGTCGCACAAATATTGATGAAGTCATGACAGGGACAGCGCAAGAGACAGACCACTAACAGGGCAGGTTTTATACCATTAGTTGGGAGCTCCTCGCATCAGCTGCTTGGGTCCTGCTTCCAAAGGGATTAAATTCTTTAAGGCCATTTAGCACCTCAAAAATAGATGTGGGAGATGATTTCTATTTAAATATTGTATGGACTCGAATAATCAATTCTTGTTTCAAAATACAAAATAATAGTGTAAGGAAGGTGCGTCTTTTTGTCTTGCTTCATTCATGGTATATTCAAATAGAACAAGAGTGCATAGTGGACTTTTTTGAAAGCTTTATGAAATTATAAATAAAAGCTTTCTGTAAAAAGTCTAAAATACAGTACAGCAAGGTTGGAAAACGTGTAATTGAATGTAGCCTTATTCAGTATCTAGTAAGATTTCATACATTTAGCCGTTTTTGTGTAACTTCACATTATGCCTTTCTCAGCCTGTACTAAGTATTAAAGAGAACGGAAGCCTCAGTCTTGCAAGGTTTGCTGTCTTAGAGGAAAATAATTGGGGTTTTTGCACCTGCGGTTTGATATAGTTGAATAATTTGTTGAAAAATTAATATTATGAATATAAATACACACTACATTATATAGTGCAATAACTGATTACTTGAAACACTTGTGGGGAGGTTTCTCCTTGTTTGCCATGGGTGCAGCCCATCTTCCTCAAAAGGCACAGTTACATTTTTGGAAGCAGGTAGAACCTGGAGTCAGTGAAAGCAGAAACCAGCCTCCTTGTTTAGTGGCTTGGGATTTGGGAATTTTTTAAATTTGTTTTGTTTCCGTTTTCTTTCAGGTTATCTTTTTTACATAGCGGGATGTGTTAAGGATTAATTTTCACTCTGTATTCTCTTTGCTTTTCCATGTTTTTTACTTTGGTAGTTTGGTCCATTTTTTGCAGCTGTCTTTATGCGACATTACTTCTCATTTTTGTATTTGTACTTTGTATATTTTTCAGCTGTCAGGAGTCAAATGCAAAGTTTCAGTATGGCTGCCACGACCTAGTCAGTTAATATAAGATTCATTCATTCTATCACCTTTGTAAATGATCACAGAATTTTATTATTGAACTAGTGGCAGAGCAGAACCATGAGCCACTGAACGTGAATTTGATAAATAGCATTATGCACTGTCTTGTTTTATTAATTCCAATATGAATAGTGGGATAATTATACTAAAAATGTTGGGTTTTAAGTGAGTGTCCTGTTGCATTGCTACAGTTTATAGCAATTTCAGGGCAGGTAAAATTTGAGGGTTTATATAATTCTGTAGTTATGCGTTAGGATAATCGATGCTTTTTAGGTATTGCAATGATTAAGATATTAAAAGTAAAAATTTTATACACCTTGAGAAATTACATGGCCTTGACATTTCTGAGTTAAACATAAATTGTTGTAGACAAGGGTTTAGCAACTATTTAGAACTTTTGTTCTTCTGTTACAGGGACTCTGGAAACATCAAAGCTGGATTAGAACATCTGGTAAGTTTTAATTTTCTCTTGAACATTTGCATCATCTTTGATATCTGCATTCCAAATGAACACTTTTGAATGAGCTTTGAATACCTTGAATTGAGAAAGTCAACCATTTCCCAGAGGGTCAGCTTACTGTTATTATGTGAAGGCACTTACATTTTCATTTATCTTACCATTTCAAGGGAATTTTAATTTTTTTTAAATTACTTTTTTTGATGTAGAGATGAAATAAAATGGACTACAATCCTTGGATTGATGATTGCCTTAATTATAAACAAAAATTGTTTGGTGTTGGATTTTTGGCATATCCTGATCTGAAAACAACAAACTTGTGATAAAAAAAAAAAAAAGACACACACACACAATCAAATATTGCATGCATAAATATGGTATGTTTTAGTAATTTGAAGTCTTTGAAAGAAGTGCACAGCTTTGTTTTTTCTCTTGTCTTTGCTTTATGAATAATGTATTGACTTAAATTCCATTCAGTGCTGCAGTATAAAACAATAATTGAGATGCAAAATATTTTTGGTTTAAGTAAACATATTCAAACCGCAAGTGATGGCAAGACATACTTATCATTAAAAACTAATCAGTTGATCAAAACTGGAAAAAATACAATATTGTCACAAGTCTGAAGCTCATTGAGCCTAGGACGTTAGTATCAGCAATCATCAGAACGTTAAGTAGTTCATCTAAACAGATTATTAAATCCCATTAAATCAAAATATTCACTATTAATGCCATGTGTATCTCAGTACATCATGAGAAGTGTTTAAATTCATGTTTAATTTTTTCATATAATATCTAAATAATATATACTGTTCTATACTGCTATTAAAATAAAATCTTATCACAATGGATTGCATGAGCATTTGAAAAAATTGCTTTTCTGTTGTTGCTTCCCATTTTGGGAATCACTTGGGAAATATGATTTGTAGGAGCCTGTGTACCAATATCTTCTTGGAGTAACAGCGGGATGAAAAGGATGTATATTCTGGCATAGTTGTCAACAGTTTCCCCTTTATAATGGTGGCATATTAAATGTTCCATTGCAACTAGTATTTGGAATCTGTAAATGGAATAAATAGCTGAGTGTTATGAATAGTTCTTAGAGCAGTTTGAAAATTAATCTTGTTTGCTAGTTTCATTGGTATCTTGCATGCTAGTTGAATCTCTTAAATAAATTTTTAAAATGTTTCATTCCTCTGCTGGTGTCAGGTAGTTGTAATCTGATGGGTTCAGAGAATTTTTCTAATGCATTATAAAGATGCCGTAGTCTTGACAGATGACCATGACTGGTACTTTTTCTAAATTGGGAGTGCTGCAATAGCTGGAGCTGCAGGTCTGATTTATAATGTCACCTCAAACCAGCAGGTGCAGAAGGAAGAGGCTCTATGGGTTTTGAGTAGCCTGGGGCGGGGGGGTGGACCAGGAATAGTGTTTTCACTGATGTTCAGGGTTTCTCTGGGGTTTGGGGGGAAAATGTACTGGAAAGATTCTCTGCAGTGTAATGATGCCTTAAGTTCTTTACTGGGAACTCCCTATATGTTTGAATAAAATTTTGTCTTCATTAAACACATTAGCTGCTTTGTATTTCTGTGAAAGATCTGTCAAAAATCCTCCAGGTTTGAGACTCTCTTCCTTTTCCCTGGGATCTTACAAAATCTGTCCTGGGAACAGGTGCTCAAGGAAATTAACTGTTTCCCAAGACACCCACAGATGGGAGTATTCGTGCTGGAAACTGTTTTATATCTCAACATTATGTCAGACAAGTTCACAAAGACCTTTTGGACTCCAATAAACTTATAGGAGTATTCCTCAGAAGAATTAAGCCATGCTCTGCTTCTACTACTGCATCTCCAAATACTTGTAAAGAAGGTTTTTTCCCCCTGTGAAAAAAAGAATAATCTTGATATTGACTGGGTAATCTATTATTTAATCCCTTCTGTAATAAAGGGTGTTTTACAATTTGTGATATAATCTTTATGGGGTCTGTATGTTCCCATTAGGTTTATCTGTGTATGTATCCCATTTGCTTGATTGCAGCCTATTTTACTGCTTACCGTTGTTTAAGTAGCTTCTGCCATCCTGGTACCTAGCATCTAGCTACAGGCAGGAGTGAAACTGAGTAGTATAACAGCTATTCAAAAATTTGGTAAATATACAAATTGTTACTTGGAAATACTTCCAGTTTAAAAACAGATGCTTTTATAAACAAAAATATTTTCTTAGTAGATGGGAGAACTTCCCAGCAGGTCCCTGTGCCTGTTTCTCAGAGCCAGTCAGAGCTGGCCCTCCTGGAGGAGCTGCTGGGAGGAAGGGTGTCCAGTGTGTCCGCCTGATGTGCAAGGGGGGTCATACCCCTGCTGACCACCAATAGCTACATCTGCTCAGAAGCATATTTTATTTTTAGCTAGTTAAGAAAAGAAACTGCAAAGTTCTAAGCATAGGGGAATCAGTCTTGTATTCCAAAAATTTTCGTGGCTATTTGCCGAATTGTATTTAGCCAATTCTTCTTCTGAGTTACAAATTTTAACAAATTGTAGAAACCTTGAAATAGTTGATTATATATCTACAACTTTGAATAAGTCCTGTTTTCTATTAATAGCTCTACTAAAAAAGAACCGTGGAGCCATACGTATGGTTTACTCATTAGAGATACCTTATTTGTGCCTTTTGCATAACCCTTCAAAGCAATAACCTGCTTGTCCTTGTGGTCAAGCAGCAGAGTCTGTCCGTTTTAAATGATGAAGAGCAACCTGTCATTAATAGCTTGTTTAGCCCATCAGCGGTTTGTAAGCCTATAGTTACTGTCTGCCAAGAATGCAGGCGCTCCCCGTGTTGTGTGTTAATCAATAACCCCCAGCAGGTACAGATGAAGCTCTTGCGAAGCTGACTATCGCAGTGCTTGTGCGTAGCTCTGCCAAGGAAGCTGCTGGAGTTTACTGTTTACACTTTTAGTTGCATAATAGGTAGTGTATATCAAGGTCACTAATTCGTAACTAATATTGGTTAACTCCATCTGGCAGCTCTTTCTTTTTTTTTTTTTTTTTTTTAAGATATCTTTGGTAGAAAAATTTGCATAAATGATCACCAACCCAAAAAAAAAAATCCAACAAAAAACCAAACTCCCAACCAAAAAAGCCCCTCTTTTATCCAGAAAGTGTTAATACTTATTTACGAGGTATCACTATTTTTTTTTTCTTGGAGCTTGATTTCAGTGGTCGACCTATCACTGGTTTTCACTGGCTTAGTTTCAGACTTCTGGTGATTACAGCTCAGTGGTCCCAGTATGGGTACTGGACAGCAATGTCTAATAGAATTGTTGGCTTTCTAATGAGCTGTAAAACCAATCAGCCAATTATTTGTGTTTACAAACAATTAATTAACACTCTTAATAACACTCTTACTATGAGTAATTATGTTTATCTTGGTATCCTGGCAAAATTCCATCCTGGTCAATTATATTCTGCAAGCTTGAACTCTCTCTTATTGAAGAAGTGTCAGGCTGACTGGGTGGTTGGGTTTTTTCCTATTGAAATTGTATTTAATTGAAAACAAGATTTTTCACAATTTTATTTTTTTTTAAAAGGCATTTCTTTCTCACATGTCCTTTCAGAAAATGCTAGTCCTCAAAACCTAAAAAAAATTCCCTTAGGAAAACCACCATGGTGTTCTTGAGGCGTTGTAATTTTCATGCCCCGTCTCCCTTTCTCCTGGGTGAGATCACTGATGAGGCACCTCTAGAGAGGACAGTTTTAGTCCAGGAGATAGGAGGCAGCATTAGAGGAGAAGGGGAGCATGGCCATGGGGTATGGCAATGCCAACTGAGCATGGAATTCACTTTTTCTTCATAAGAAAAGAGGGTATTCTGTGAAGCGTCCCCACTCCTGCACA